>CM049795.1:1844732-2520997 GCA_027422405.1 Ptychobarbus kaznakovi | reverse complement strand
CACACACACACACACACACACACACGACACACACACACACACACACACACACACACACATGCTCCACACACACACACACACACAAACACAATCTGTCGTTATTTACTCATCCCCATGTCATTCCAAACCTGTATAATTTTTAACTCTTCAGGACACAAAAGAAGATATTATGAAAAAGTTATTGTTTCATTGTATGGCCAAACACATTCTTCAAAATATATTTTGTGTTCCGAAGGTTCCGTATATTGGAATGATATGAGAGTGAATAAAATTATTTGTTTTATTTTTTATTTTATTTCGGGAGGTAAATGGTTTAACTATAATATTTTAAAATGGCAACAAAGCTGTGCAAACAAAAGGTCAACTCTCAGTCCCCTAAAACATGGAATTAAGGGCCTGGGATAGAAATGAATTCAAAGACAGAATCTGGAGGTTATATCTACTGGCTAAACTTGACAGTTCACTAAATGGGTGGTTAAACAAAGCTTTGTGTTTATAGGCACTGCGTCACTGCTGTCAGGTCAAAGGCCATTTGACTTGCCTCTCTCCGGCAGTTTTGTTTCCGTTTGAAGCACGGATTTCCACTCGTGATCTTTTGAATAATACCCTGGGAGTTCCAGCAGATTGATACTCTGGACTATTGAGCTCATAGACATTGAATTTGTGAAATTAATCTTGAAGTTAGAAGAAAAATCCAGCAAATCCTTGGAATGCATCTGCAATCACTTAAGTCGCTATACAGGCAAGTACAACATGGTTATGGCTTTGGATCTGCCATATCTGTAAAGGAATTATAGAGGAAATAAATCTGTGGAACGACAATAAACAATGATTTCGGGCAATATTTTGTTTCTCCTGAAGAGAACTAAACCAATAGCAGTATATCTGCACTTTGAGTCCTGCAATCATTAACTATTGATGCATTCCAGAGCGTTTTATCAAGACTACTGTACAGTATTAATCTCTTCTGGACCTCACAGGCAAAACTACAGGAATGCATAAGGATGTACACTGTATAACCAATGAAATGTTTGAACATTTTCTAATGGGCTGAGAGACGCCTCGGACGGGAAACTTTGTCCAGTTGCTTACAGTATTTGCTGCACGAATGTTGTAGAACTGTTTGTAGAGATGCATGAAAATAATACTTGGATTTAAGAACTAATTTATAATCAGATTGTTGTTAATTGTTGGACACTACATTATGGTTAATGGAACAACCGAGACAAACAGTTCCAGTCATGGACTGAGTGATGTTGAGCGAGTGTTGGTACCCATATTTGACAGCTTCATCCTGGTAACTGGGGTGGTGGGACACATCCTGGTTCTCATCGTCATCTATCGTACGATGCAGCGAGGACGTGGACAGCCCAGTGGAGGAAGGACAGGAGGACTACGACAAACAAATGCAAACGGCACAGATGTTCTTCTTCTGTCATTAAGCGTAGCAGACCTTCTCCTCCTTTCCTGTCTTCCATATCACACAGTCGCCATTGCAACCCATCACTGGCCGTTTGGAAGCTTCATGTGCAAGTCTGTGAGCTTCTTGAGTGCAATGTGTACAGCGGCGAGCGCCTTTACGCTGGCCACTTTGGCTTTTGCACGGTACATCATCGTGGTCCATCAGTCAAAAGCATTTCAATGGCATAGAGAGGGGCGTTTAAAAGTAGTTGCGGGTGTACTGTGGATACCAGCGGTCGTCCTGGCATCGCCTCAGTTTGCTTGGAGGACACTGGACAACCATGAAGCCCGTGATAACCTGGCGTGTTTCAATTTCCTGTCTGACAAAGGCCAGTTGGCATATGGAGTGTGCCACTTCCTACTCGCTTTTGTATTTCCCCTTGGGATCATTGTTATAGCCTATGCCAAGATATACCATTTCCTCAAAACAACTAGACAGGGCCGCACAACTCAGACTGACCGTTTGGAGCATTACCATATGCATGTGACCCAGACGTCTGCTTTGTTAGTGCTGGCTTTTGCATTGTGTTGGCTTCCATCATATGGTTTGATGTTTGCCCAAATAGCTGAGGGTGATAAAGCGGCTGGTCCTTTACCTCACTTTGGACCTTTTGCTACCTTTGCTCGCATCATAGCAACCTCTTCTACAGTAGCCAACCCCATACTCTACGTTTTTATGTCAGAGAAATTCAGGAAGGAACTAATGGACCTGGGTCGAGGAGTCTGTAGAAAAAGACCCTCCTAAAGTCAGTAAAACAGTTAAGAGTTAATTACCATGATTTGTTCCATAAAGTAAGTTGTTTACATACTTGAATGGCTGTATATAATGTACTTACAATACAATTTAGTTTCTAAACAAATATGTAGAACATTTTCATGAGTGATGCAACAATAACCAATGGTTTGGACACTAAGGAACTTAGTTCTGGTATTTCAATGCACCAATTTTTGCACAGCCTTAGAAAATGTAAAGAGGAACCAAACATCTGGCATTGTGAAGATTCATTATTGACATCTATGGTTCCATGAAGAATCTTTAACATCCATGGAACCTTTACGTTCCACAAAAGACTCTTAATTGTAGAAAAACGCTTCTTCAAATGATTAACATGTTCTTCATGCTTATAAAAAAATTGGTATTTTAAGAAATGATCACTGAAAGGTTATTTGGGGAACCCCACATTTTTCTTCTGTGTGAAACCTTTATTTTAAAGATCGCACCTAAATAAATATTTAATGAATTTGCAAATCTCTTTTGTGGTTCAAAACTTTTTTGCTTGAGAGGGAATATTAAATCATAAATTTAAAAGGTGAATGCAGCTTTTGAGAAAAACAGATGAAATTCCCAATCTCAACATGTTTTCTTTTGATTATACCTCTATGTTAAAAATATATATTTTGAGTATGGAAGCATAATGAAAGAACTACATGTTATGATCTACATTTGTAATTCTCCCAGTGGTGGTCAGTAACGAAGTAGCTTTACTTCGTTACTGTAGGCCTACTTAACCTGTTAGCCAGCACTTGGGAGAATTCCAAAATACCAAAACTCCCCATTTTGGGATTTTGGGATTCACAGTTGAAAAAAACGTACCAAATTTAAATGATAACAGGTGCTGACTTCAGTGTGCTACACACACAATTTTGGTGTCTTTTCAAAGAAGACCATTTCAAGTTCAAGTTCAAGTTGAGCTTTATTGTCATTCCGCTACATGTGTGGACATACAGTGGGACGAGATGTTGTGCCTCACAGGACCACGGTGCTACATAAATACAGATATACAACACGAAGTAAAACAGTATAAACAACTAACCTACTGTCAGCTTTGACTATGCATATGCTATATATAAAAGTGGTTACCTATACATAAACTAAAAAAATACAAACTGTACAACTGTGCATTTGGGCTTTACTATTCATCATCCAGAGTCGATAATGCTCAAAAAATGAAAAAGTTATAGAGACTGAAGTGCCTTGAAAGAAGTGTACCACTTTGAATGAAAAAAAAATAATAAATAATTGTATTGATGACACAATATATGTCACAGCGTGCGTCACAGCCCTCGGGAGAAAGCGCGAGAATTCAAATTAACAAATTTCCTACTCTGCTGAATCCCAGTGGGGATAAAAACATCCCCATGTTCCCCATCCCACAAAACCATGTGTTTTTTTACAACCAAGATGCAGTTTTTTGAGTGTGAGCTATTCCAAAACGGATACAAACAATAACTATCCCTGAAGAAAGGAGACGTAAACAAAGGAAAATGCGTCCATATAACAACGCCATTGCTTTGTTGGACTAAAGTACTCGATGGGATGTTGTTCCATGGATTTACAGCAGTGGATGTGTTTGTGACTCAATATTACACAGAGCTGGGGCCCGTTTCAATAAGGAGGTTCAACCAACTCTGAGTTTAAACTTGAACTCAGAGTTGACTTACTCTGAGATGGGAAACTCAGAGTTTTTGGTTACAGAACGGCTGAAATGTGTTAGTTTACTCAACTCTAAGTAGGTTGACTCTGAGTTAAGCGCGTGCACCATGACTATGAAAAGTCATGATCAGCGGAGCACCAAAATTACGATTCACCATGGCAACAGCTCCCGCCAAAAAGACGTCAGTACACGTACTTCCGTCAATGTGTAACTTTAATTCTTAATAACTGTCAATAACTTAATAACTGTTATAATATCAGAGGTGAAAAGGGTAAATTATTGAACTAATATTAATTTTAATGGCATCCCCATGGCCACAAAAAAGGAAAAATACAGAAAAAAGAAACAAGAACGTGCTGCAGCTAGAAATGAAGTATAAAAACACAATTCAATCAAGGTAAAGCTTTAAGCACGAAAGGTTCATGGGTGTGGGCTTAATGACTTTACAAACATTTGACATTAAATATCATTCAATGTCTATTTCAATGCGCTGCACCTTTTTCCACATAGTCAAACACTCTTTTAGTTAAATATTCTCTAATCCAACCTGTTACATTTCTTAATTAGAGTAATACAGTTAACTGACTTGTGACAGCAAGAAGGCAGAGGGAGAACCAGCACCACTGACAGATGAAGAGGAGATGGTCAAGTATGGGAAGATTTCTAAAATCCAAAAGTAAATAAAATAACTCATGCACATTTATATTCCCCGCTGCTGTAACGTTAGCAGTTTTATTAAAATGCTACGCATTTAGCCCTATGTGACGTCTGGTTTTATATTGTTTATCAACAGTATAAACCGTTATATTGTTTAGATCAACTAGCCGAGTAGACAGATATGAACGTTTATTCATATCCATTCTGAAAATAAGTAAATATTGTTAGCTAATGCTAACTGTCTAGCTAACAAGCTTGCTGGTGCTAAGTTGAGGACATTTTTAGATATAAAGTCCAAATATTTTTTATTCAACCACCTAGATAGATTACAGCTGAGGGAAAAAGAAAGGTGATGTTGAGATCATAACTACAGTAATTATAAAAGTGGGACGTGATGCACTCTGGGGGCATTTGGCCAGGGGTGTTATTACACCACAGACAAGGTTTGAGAAGGGAAAAAAGCCTTATTCGGCCTTCAGGCCTTATTCTCATGTCATATATAACTGTGATGTTCTGCAAAACAACACGTTTTAAAACACTTTTTTCTTACTGGTGAAAACTAGATATTCAAATCTGTTTTCTCTCAGATACATTACAATGTAAGCTTCACAGTGACATCACTCTTGTCAACGTAGTCCATATCAACAACAAAATATATATCTTGACTCCTTATAGTGGTTATCTTGGGAAAATCCTAGGTATTTTGAGCAGTAGGATTATAAAAATTGCGCAAATATACAATAAAATTTAGTCTAAATAAAATTGCTAAATAAATCTATCTATCAGTACTTTTTTACTTAAGTACATAACAAAATTGAGTACTTTTGTACTTTCACTCGAGTAAAATTGGAAAAGCAGTATATTTTTACTGGAGCAATATTTAATAATACGTATCTGTACTTTTACTCAAGTACTTGATTTGTGTACATCGTCCACCACTGATTCTCCTCCTTTTTTATCCATAACTGTAATGCAAATTTAATCTGCATTCAATACTTGCAGTTCTCGCATTTTAAGCAAACATTAGACATGAAAATTTGTATTTATTAAGAGTAAATCTGGATTAATCCATGGAAAGGAAGCTGGATTTACAACAACAACGAAAAAAGTCAGCGTATCAAGCGAACAATATACTTGAGACGTTTATAAGCAAGTCTTGAATGGACCTTCCTAAGCCAGGTAGGATTGAGCCATTGACTTAACATGAACTATCAACACACTGGTGGTCAGCTCTACAGCTGAGTGACAGTGAACTCAGAGATCTCTGCCTCCATCACAGCCTGGAATGGGACAAGCCAGCATACTTGAATAGGAGTCGAAGGTAATCTGTAATCGCTGACAGTCTCCCTACAAATGAACAGACACAAATGAAATATTTATAAACTTACAGGGCAACACAATATGTTTTAAAAGGAAGTACAAAAAGTGTTATGGAAGGTTGTATGTATTTATTAACTTAATCACTTACAAAGATGTCTTCACCTCCTTGCCCTTTATCTTAAGAGTTGGTGTTTGTGATCCTTTAGTCTTCACATATGAAATATCAGACTTTCCTTAAAGATTATCGACAGATATTGTGATTTGTCACAAATGTTGGTTTAACAGCAGCAATTTATCTACTAAAATATCTACTTAATAACAATAAACAGTTGTTGGCTAACCAATGTACAGTACATAACTGACACAATAACATCACTGACATTGTGGTTATATTCATATTTCAGGTTTTTGGCACACTGTTCTTCTAAAATGGTTTTCAGGTTAAAGATTATTAAATAGTTCAACCCAAAAATGAAAATTTGCTGAAAATGTATTTCCCCACTAGCCATCCATAATGTAGATGATGTCACTGGAAAAAACAGGACTTTGAGGGAAAAAAAAACATCTTAATGATGTATTTGTTTGTTACAAACATGCAGCTTTTCACTTCACAATACGTTAATTGATAGACTGGAGTGGTGTGGATTATTCTTAGTGATATTTTTATCAGCTGTTTGGACTCTCATTCTAACGGCACCCATTTACTGCAGAAGATCCAGGCTTGAGCAAGTGATGTAATGCTAAATTTATCCACTCTCCACTTCTGTTTTCCGATATAGAAACAAACTCATCTACATCTTGGATAGCCTGCAAAATTGTCAGCAAAATGTATTTTTTGGGTAACCTTTTCCTTTAATGCGGAGCCTACTTCAGTATCGGCGGGAGGCAAGTTTTGATACCATAAGTAATGTTTAAATATTTAGACAGTGAATTTCTCTCTTACCTAAAACACCTCTCAGGTTGACATCTTTTGGATATTTCCAAATGGCAGGCCACAAAACATGACCCCATCTTTATTATGAGAAATAATAACAACACCAATATTTCCCATGGTAACATTCATTTCATTTTCCAGAACAACCAGAGACACACTGTTGATAGAGAGTAACTCATGAGTGAATTATACCTCTGTTATATCACAATAAAACTGTTAACAAATAGAGAACAGTTAATATGCAGAATATTTAGCATTCAGCATACATAGTTCATTCTTTCTACATTTGGAGAACTTCAATATTTACCCATCTGTATTGTGTCGGGTCAGTTCCTGGCCCCACAAAATCTCAACATTGTCCTGGCCATCACGGTAACTGACGGACTTTGTGCTTATTATCAAGTGATGGTTAGTTTTGTAATGAATAGCAATTTGGTGGAATCCATTTTGTTCACTCAAAGACTCTCCGTTCATAGAGAACTCTAGGATGACCACAGTAAACACACTCATAAGACAGATGGCCTGTTAAATAGATGCACATGTAGAGCAAACATCTCTTAATGTCTAACCTGAAGCTGAATCCTGTAGGAGTCTGAGTTTGTGAGGAACGGGAACATCAACACAAAGAGGCTTCGACTGACCAACAACAGGCAGCAGGAAACGATTGCTATGGACTTATGGAGAGAGAATCAAAATGTCATGATGTAGCTTTTGTGCAAGCAAAGATAGACGGAGGCAGAATGCAACTCAACTCAGCAGTCTCGTTTATTTCTCTCCACAAGAGAACAGCACATCAGAACCGTGCGCCCACAACTCTCTCTCTTAAAGGGCAACATACCGCATAACTATGTATGTATATGTATGTCGGTGCTGTGTGAATTGCGTCTATTACTCAGTAATGTGTGAGGTGCCTATATCTATTCATTCAGGGTGCGATTTGTGAAAAAAACAGAGGGGGGGATGCTTTTGAAATTTTTTATGAAATGTTTTTAATACAACAAAAACTCTATTTAACGTGATCGCAGTTTAATAAAAAACATTGTAGGCATTTAGGCCTATTAATTGTAATGATTTAATTTCCACAGCTATTCAAACAACGAATAAATTATATAGAGAAAGCGAGAAAAGAACACAATGGAGCTTTTTGAAACCCCAAATCAGTTAAACCATTACATCGCAAAATGTTTCGAAGCGCTCGAATCGGATCGTGTATCACGAATCATTTGATTCAGATCGAGACTTCAAAGCGTTAATCGCGAATCATTTGATATAGATCGGGACGTCAGAGGCGTCCTCTTCGCGGGATGTCCTCTTCCCACTGGGGATAAAAGTAATTCAGCAGAGGCAGGGATGAATAAACCAGAGGGGGGGGGAAATCCCTCCCCTACAAATCGCACCCTGCATACAATGATTATTTCTTAAAATATGTGCATGCTCAGAAAAAAATATGTAAGAAAAATAAAAATTGTTTGTACCTTGCTCAGCAGGGGGAGTAGTTGTAAGCATAGTTGGGGAGGCATCTAAGACCAACAAAAATTGTAAAAGATGTAAATCCACATTCTGCATGTATTTATTGTAGTTAGTTTATTTAATGTTTTTTTAGTATTTAGTTTAGTTTGTTTTAAAGTTGACGTGTGTAACTGTCACACAGACCGTGCAGCAACAGTAGGCTATACATGTCATCATTTCTAAAAATCTTGCTATTATTACACATTAAAATAGAGAGAAGTGACAGTAAACATTCTCAACAAAGTATGGGAGTCTTTATCTAAAAAAATTAAAAACAAAATATTATCATGATTTTGTAGCCTACAAGGACGTCTAGATGGTCTACTTATGAATCTGAGCCCAAATGCAGGTAAAAAAAATGAAAATTCTGTAAACTTAATAACTTAAATGTAGGCCATACACTCTTAAAAATAAAGGTGCTTAAAGTCTGAAAATCTGACTTTTCCAGGTTTTAAGTGCTATAATCAGGTCCCCGGTGCATCTACCAACCAAGGAAACGTGAAAAAGTTTAACCCAGTAACTTTGTTTTGGTGAGCCTTTTTCTGCAAGTGTCTGAAAAAACGAGCTATCCTGATTTCGCTCCCTTGGTGTCGTGGCAAAGGGATATCATTATGATATTACTGCCCCTTAATCTGTAAGTTTCCACCCCAAGGTGCCGCCATTTTGATTTTGCAAGCGACAACGGAGTACCAGTTCTAATCCCATGGCGAAAGTTTGAGCAAAACATACTAACTGTTCTGCATTTGGCTGCACAGACGAGCACAGAACACTATTTCGAGTCTCAGAGGAGACAAGAGAGCAGTGGATTTATTGATTTATTTATGTAGCTCATGTGTGTTTTTAACGTAAACTTGTGTGTGAATGTTTAGTATTGCATGCTGTGACAGCAGCTTTCTGTCCATGTGCTTCGGATGTGTGCTCTCAGAAAACCGTATATCAGAAGTTAAGAAACTCATATGGTTTATGACGTATGATTTCAGCATGATAAACACGATAATCAGAACCAAAACAGATGTTTTTAGCAGGTCCGAGTAATGATGCAGCTCTATTCTGGAAAAGGAGGCGGGGAGCAGCAGCTCATTTGCATTTAAAGAGACAGGCCTGAAAAACAGAATGTTTCTGCTTCCACTCAAAATAGGCATTTTCATGATATAATAAATGATATAAAATAATATATCATATAATAAATGTGTTTAATTAAAATAGTTTAATTAAAATAGTAAATTAGACTCAAATAGTTTACATTTTTTAAGAACTTCCGCAATTATTCTTCTAGAAAATGGAGATTTGTCAAATCATACACTACACTAAGTGCAAATAGCATATTTTCTTAGTGAAAGATTCTATTTACACTGTTACAATAGCAGGATTTTCTGCTATTTACAGGTGCTGGTCATATAATTAGAATATCATCAAAAAGTTGATTTATTTCACAAATTCCATTCAAAAAGTGAAACTTGTATAATGTATACATTCATTCCACACAGACTGATATATTTCAAGTGTGATATTATAGTGACAACTAATGAAAACCCAAAATTTAGTATTCATATTGTGAAAAAGGTTTATGAAGACACCTGGTGCCACACTCTAATCAGCTAATTAACTCAAAACACCTGCAAACTTTAAATGAGTTCTGTAGGCTACACAATCATGTGACTGCAACAGTTGTCCAAAAGACGACCATTGACACCTTGCACAAGGAGGGAAGACACAAAAGGTCATTCAAAAGAGGCTGGCTGTTCACAGAGCTCTGTGTAGCACATTAATAGAGAGGTGAAGGGGTGAAAAGATGTGGTAGAAAAAAGTGTACAAGCAATAATTGGAGAGGATATTCAAAAATGTGGGGGAGACAAAGAGTGGACTGCAGTTGGAGTCAGTGCTTCAAGAACCACTGCACAGACGTATGCAAGACATGGGTTTCATCACATTCCTTGTGTCAAGCCACTCTTTCAGACTAAAGACAAAAAACGGGACTGCTGCTGATGGTCCTGTCTCTGATGAAAGTAAATGTTGCATTTCCTTTGGAAATCAGGGTCCCAGAGTCTGGAGGAAGAGAGGAGAGGCACAGAATCCTCCTCGTTGCTTGAAGTCCAGTGTAAAGTTTCTCTCATGTCATCTGCTGGTTTTGGTTCCACTGTGTTTTCTGAGGTCCAAGGGCCGTATACAGCACTTCATGGGAGATGATTTCATTTTCCAACAGGACTTGGCACCTGCACACAGTTGCTACCAGTACCTGGTTTTAAGGACCTTGGTATCCCTGTTCTTAATTGGCCAGCAAACTCGCCTGACATAGAAAATCCGATATTGCAGAAGAGCTGAAGCCCCACTATCAGAGCACCTGGGCTGAGCAGTGCCACAGACTGATCGACTCCAACGCCGCATTGCTGCAGTAGTTCAGGCAAAAAGAGCCCCAACTAAGTATTGAGTGCTGTACATGCATGTTCATACTTTTCAGCCAAGCTTTGTATTGGTCTGTTCTGAGATACTGAATTTGGGGTTTTCATTAGCACGTGAAATATATAAGTCTGTGTAGAATGAATGTTACATTATACAAGGAACATAAATCAACTTTTTGATGATATTCTAATTATATGACCAGCACCTGTGTTGTAAATAGCAATTATCTGCAAAGTACATTATTAAAAACAGTTATACAATAATACGTATTGAGTGTCAGTAAGTCACACCTAATTGGTATGTGCTAAGCGTTGTGCCTAACAACGCCCTTTACCATATAACATGAATTTGTACATTTTAAATACTACAAAAAACACTAATCAATTAAATAAAAGCTATTTTATTCATTAAAAAAGAAACATATTTTAAGATACCTGAATCAAAATCATCATAGATCATCATAGCTCCATATGCCATTTGTACCATTTCTTCCCTTTCTTCCTCTTTGGGTTTGTGAGCCACTTCCACATCACCTTCCTGTGGCTTAGTAACGACCATAGATGTGAGGGGAGTGACAAACTGGTATTTCAGGGAGAGTTTGAGAGACCCTGAGAAAGAAATAACGAGAGAAGACAGATAGACATATCAGGTCTGCCATTAGTTTTCCAATAAGTTTGATTCCTTTTGTCTGGAATTGTTCCTTCTTCCAGCATATACACTTTCGATACTGAGTGAGAAGAGCAGCTCTTGGCAGAAAATGGTCATCCAGTGAGCAGCAGTTGTTGTGGACATGCCTCAGAGGTCAGAGGAGAATGAACAGTAAACAGTACTCAAATACGCAGTATGCAGAATATCATCTCTGAAGACGTCGAACCCTGAAGCAGATTTCAGCTGTCGCATAATAAAGTGGCCAGTGAGTGTATATATATACAGTGCTCAGCGTAAATGAGTACACCCCCTTTGAAAAGTAACATTTTAAACAATATCTCAATGAACACAAAAACATTTTACTCATCCTGCCTGTACTCATTTACGCTGAGGATGTTTCCAACACCTTGTTGAATCTATGCCATGAGAATTGTGAAGGAAAAAAGGGGTGTGTGTGTGTGTGTGTGTGTGTGTGAACACAAAAACATTTTACTCATCTGCCTGTGTGTGTGTGTGTGTGTGTGTGTATACGTGTGCACATGTCTGTGTGTCTGTGTAAACATATATAGACCCAAATGCATAAACGTACTGTCTCTCCAGAAGCTGCTTCACTGTAAGGTAAGCCCACAACCTCTGCATAAAATCTTCATTCTCAGGTGGAACATCACTGCGGTCTTTTGTCATTATAGTGTCCTGATACGTCACATTGCTGCCTTTCTACTCAGAAATAATAATACTAGTGAATATTTTTATTAGGAATGCTGTCAGGACCACTTTCGCCAAGAACTTTCTTTCAAAACAAAGAGGTAATTATTATACAATTTTCAACAACTGGCCATCAATGATTCTAATGTCAAATATACTGACTTTGGACTGCTGAAAATTAAAAATACTTGCCCACACAATCCCTCCCCTAGTCCAATTTGATAAACACATGGTTGTAGAGTGAAGATCTTACTGATACTGCGATGACTTCAGTGGTGAAACTCTCCACACTGTTGTCTGTTATTTGTCCTGACACCACAATCTCAGAGCCATTGAAGTACAAGCTAAAGCTGGTCTTGGTAAGGTTTGTCCCTCCTGGGTACTTAAGTTGAATATCAGTGAGGAGAGGGACGGCAACTTCTTCATAGAAGCCCTAAAAATCAAACAAACTTTAAATGCACTCAAAGACCGTTCAGCATTAAAGATGAATTCTCAGCTGATCGTCTGTAGTCCACCTGCAGCTGTAGATCAGCGTCTGAATCTTCATAAATCCTGCGAGCAACTCCACCATTTTCCAGTGACATCTTTTCAGGAAGTCAAAGTTAACATCATATCCAAAACCAAGACAAAAGAGGGGAACTTTTGTCCCAATGGCCTCTTTTACATTGCCCATTATCTTCTCTTTGTTGGTTTCACCTGTTAGAGAATTATTATTATTTTTTTAATTCAAACATTCAGACAATATGATGTTTTCGAAAGCATGTACATTGAGGAAAACATTGAGGAAAACGTCACAAAAAATGCTAAATGACACATTTAGTGTGCCACAGATCTGATATTTAAAACTTCCATTAATATCCTAACCTCAATATCAGAAAAAAACAACACAAATGTTCTTGAAAAATCTGTTGAGTGAACAATCAAACATTTAAAAGTACTTTATTTGGTCATAAAATTAATTTATGGAAAAAATGCAGTCACAAAAAAGCTATTGTGTAATGCCTACAACCCACTGTATTTTTTATGGTAAACAATACAAACTGTCTTTTAAACAGGTTTTTATGATGAGGCTAATTACAAACAATTATTATGTTTGCTTGATTTTGTATGACAATGTGTAAGAATCAGAAAGTGAGAAAGAATAGATCACATATTCATAAAAGTGCAAAAACACAAGATGTGCTGACTGAATAAACATACTATGATAAAAGCACTGATGCCCTTTAGACAGCTAAATGTGGGCAGTGTATTTGTATGTGTCAGTGTTTCTGTGCCTGTGGTGGGATCTCCATCAGTCAGCAGGATCAGGATGGAGGCTGTTCCCTCTCGTGGATGTCGATTGATCATGTCCACTCCTGCTAGAACTGCAGCGTTTATGTCCGTGGCTAAAGGAAGACCAAACGTAGTTGTGTCACTGTGAGGTACAACTTTCTTACTCCTTATTTATGTGCTCTAACTCACCTCCTCTATCTCTGATCTCCTTCACAAAAGATTTCGCATTCTTCAGATTTTCATCAGTAGCTTTGAGGAGTTCACGCTTCCATAAGCTAACTTCACTGTCAAAGGTGATCAATCCAAAGTGGTCATCCTCATCCAGATCACTTAAAATCTTCAGCAGTGCCAATCGTGTCTAAAGAATGACAGCACATCTGAAAGTTATTTTTTCTTTATTATGACTGCATACATTTACCACATATGGACAGGTGTTTTAGTTTTTTTTTGTGCTATTTTAATAAAGCAACTTCACACTGATTTCAATACAGAAATCGCGGTCTGATTTAACATGAAAATGCAAAATGCTGCAAATCCTCAAGAATGGGTCAATCTAATGTCAAAACCAATTCATAGCTCATTATATGCTTTTGATTTGGCTGAAACGTTGACCATCCACCATATCCAACATTTACCTGTTCTATTTTTCTGCCGTGCATAGAACCACTCCGGTCAATGATAAACACCACATTTTTGGAAATACGTGGACCATCAGAGGGTGCAAAGTAGTGGACGAAATAGCCATTTGATACCTGAGAGAAAAAGAAAAAATGCCAGTCTTTCAAAAATGTCCTATTTTAGTCGTATTATTTTATTTTTTGCATTGCAAGAAAAAAAAATGTACCATGACATCTCCTTTGGGATTTCGTCTCTCCACATCGTATGTTATGAGCAGGTCTCCATTCAGCCCATTTTCTCCACAGCGTTTACACTTAGTCTGTTGCTCTTGTGTGGGGTAGAAGGTCACCCATGCCTGAAATGATCAGTTTGTTCATCTGGTAACTTTATTTGAAGTGTATGAGCATAATGAAATCATCTAAACTGTGTTTTTAACCCTCATTTAAGCTCTTACGTCTTTGTCTGCTCTGGTGGTTTTGATGGCATTGGCCAGATCACCGGTGCTCAAATCTCCTTTCACCTCCAAGAAGGAAATTCCTGGTTTCTCTTGGATGTGCACATCCACCTGACATCAGGAAAAGAAACATCATCTAACTATTCATTACAATTGATTATTAATTTCCTTTTCATTTCTTCCATTACCTTGAAGTCAGCCACCGGCTGCATCGGTTGGGCATTGATGAGTAGCTCATATTTGCCGAGGCGACGCTTTAGCAGTTCCTCGTAGGTCAACTCAAAGGTCACTTTATTAAAAGCAGCCACTGTCACTGAAGTTTTAAAGTCCTCTAAAGTCCTTCCAACAGATCTGAAATATAAACAAATCCCAGCATATACTAAACATACTACAAGTACATATTTTATGGACCTAATTATAAAATTCCAGTACTTGACCAGTCCAGCACTTTGTCCTCGAGATACTGCTTGATTGTATTGCTGTTGAGCTTCTTCTTTTTCCTTCACAACCCCATCATATGTTTTTCCCTCTATAACCCTGGAGAAATGAAAAGACTAAACTCACTTAAAAGTTATTTTTTTATTCTTTATACTTGTTTGCAGACACGTTCAGAACTTTAATGTAATCAAGAGTACCGAATTTCCCTACATTCTGAATTTGCTGATGAAGGCATTCTTGGGAATCTTGACCTCAAACTGGATCTCTTGAGATTCATTCAGTGTGTTCGCAACACGGCTTGTGATGACTGTTGTGGCGTAGCGACTGGTGACTGTGGAGTTGATGTAGAAGCTGTATATATCCACATTTTGTTTCTGATAAAACACCAGAAGATATTCCTTAATACATTTTCAAGACTAATTTTAACTCAAACCAGAGGTTTATAATTTTAACTTAACTGAGCGTTCACATAGTGTTGAGGAATGGGTAAAAACAACATTGATTCACTGATTTGAAACTGACACTGACGAGCTGCGCTGTCTGTTCTTTTACATTTATGCATTTAGCAGACGCTTTTATCCAAAGCAACTTACAGTACATTCAGGTTATACATTTTTTTGTCAGTATGTGTGTTCCCTGGGAATTGAACCCACAACCTTTACACTACAAACGCAATGCTCTACCACTGAGCCACAGGAACTCTTAACTTGATAGAGCGTCTTAAAGCTCAAAAGACGCCCGTATAGTGCATATTTACTGTAGCCTACATGAAAAACAATTAAAAGGCAGCGTAGTGGAACACAAAAGCGCATTCTCTGTGAACGGCTGACTGGATTGTGTACACTTACTCCTCCTTTTTCGCGTGGGATTGTTTAAATATTTACTGCTCGTAAATGACACAGAGAAAAGGCCTTTGGACTAAAAGACAAATTCGACTAGTCTCAGTGTAAACTATTGAGAAATAGATAGTTTAGTAGAGTCTAATAGCTTTTAGTCAACAGTGGTTCTGTATCAATAGAGAAACCAAACAGCTTTTACTTTGAATATTTATTTATTTGATTTTTGTTTTTGTTAACTGAACAATGAGTAAAATAAGACACACAATACAATTAACACAAGCTTAATTAACAGAAAATACCTTAATTGTTTTGGCCCAGATGAAGATGTTATTTATCTGGCCAAGAATTAGATCTGATTGAGATTTTTATAACAGTATAGCAGACTTCTTATATAAAATACACACAATGCCAGTTATCATGCTATATCTTCCAATTATATGTATTAGTAAGATTATATTTAAATGCTTAGTTTCATTATCAAAATCCTGTAGCTTTAATTGTGGTGCAAAATATATAATGCAATGCAATACAATGATGATTGAGAGATGAACAAATAAACATCCCTCAAAAGCCTGTTGTATTTGATGCTTGGTACATTTTAACATGATTTTTTTTAAACAAATGATGTAGATAATCAAGTAAACCCAAATAAACTTGGCCTCTCTCTGATTTTGTACCCTAAACACACTGACTGTTATGTTATTTGACCCTCACCTTCTTAACAGGACCTGAAGAGGCTGAGATGAGAAAAACACCCCAGAGAATCAGCCGGAGAGCTGCTCGATCCATCATGACCTGTACAGGAAACAGACCACGCTGCCTTTAAGCTCATGTCCAATTTCTGCTATTGGCTATATTGACCGGATAAAGAAACCTCCCCCTTTTTTGTAATCTTGAACCTCACATAAAAGCAGAATTTGGATATGGGTTCAAACATTCTTGTGCATATAAAAGTCCCATTGATGTGAAGGTCACAATGTAGTGTGTAACCGATTTTCTGTGGCTTCTTGTCATAGTTTTACTTTTAGTGATAAAGAAAACATAAAAAGTAAGAATAAGAAGTAGAGTATATGAAGCACTTAGTGTGTATACATTGTGCTTGTTTTAAGATTATAGATAACTGCTGAGCTTGTCTTTTTGTGGGTTCTTACTTCTATCAGCATTTGATAAGCTTCTATTAATGTTTCCCAGTTTCAGAATTTCCAAGTATTTAGGATTTTCACCATAATAAACGGACCTCGGTTATTGTGAATAGGTTAAAGCATTTTGTTAGATGTGTATTATGTGTTGAATTTATTTTGCTTTTAACTTTAAAGAATTCCACAATAGCATATTTTGGAAAAACAACTTTTTCAACTTCACTTTTGAATGCAGTGTCATCTGAGAGGTTGTCGGGATGAAATACTTAAGAGGTTTTCAGTTCAAGTTTGGCTTTCTGAAAACAGAGAGTGCTGCATTATTATGTCTGTCCCAGAGGAGGAGTTGTGCAACCAGGTGGCACTTTGTATTTCTCTATTATCAAGCACTTTCTTGGCATGGTATCTCTATTTATTTAAACTGTGTATTATGCTATTTATTCTGTTTTATTTTTGTGCTATTCTATTCAGTGTTCTTAATGGGGACATACAGTATAGGGAGGCTGTAACAGACAACAGACTTCCTTAACCCTATAAAGCCTACTGTATCATATTTAATATGCAATTTTACAAGGCCTCTAAATGATCAACATGATGAAAATTTCTCAAGTAAAACACCTTTTAGTCTAATTATAAAAATGTCCCCCTTTCAGATGGTGGTACAGTCTTTTTGCTGTGAAATCCTTAATGATTTTTATAAAGTAAACTTGCATATTGTAATATTTCAAGATGATCACTTACAGGACTGAAGCAACTTAGGTTTACTTTATTATCCATGCATAATTTTTTGGGGATTGTTTATTTGTTCATCACTCAATCATCATTGTATTGCATTGCATTATATGTTTTGAAATTACAGCTTTTATTCATAAAAAACTTAGTATTCAAATATCAGCTTACTAAGACACTATATTAGGAGATACAGTGTCAACTTTTTATGTTCATATGCATTTTTATGTTTAAGTTGTCTGCTATATAGTTATTATACTGTTAGAGCTCACAGATTTACATTAAGCTGCGTTTACATTAATGCATTTAGCAGATAAAAGCGACTTACAGTGCTATACATTGTATTTATGTTTGTATCAGTATGTGTGTTCCCTGGGAATTAAACCCACAACCCTTTGCACTGCTAACGCAATGCTCTTCCACTGAGCCACAGGAACACAGGAAGCTATCATAATTTTATCTGACTTTTTAGCCATAAAAATAGCCTATCAGCAACTGTGCAAAATTGCTAATATTTGCTCAGTTTTGGCCTCAAAACATTTTCTATATTCTCTTATATCATACATGAGTCATACAAGCCATTTTCCCTAAACCATTTAAAGGTTCAATGAACTGTTCCATTTGGAAAATAATATTACAAAAATCAAGCTTTACAGGGTTTCGAGTGCTGAATGTTGGATTGTAATACTGTCTGCAGGGGGCGCTTAGTGACTTCACTGTTAATAAACTCAGGTCAAATGCCTCCTGACTGCACAAAAAAGCTATTTGAGTTTAAATCTATTTCTGTAGTAGCAACGTAATCCATCTGTTAAAATGTTTAGTGTTAAGATGTAGTGTTATGGTTGCTGAATTATACAAAAAAATAAAAGAAACCTCTGCATGTAAAAAATAGAGCATCAATAAATATACATTGAATGTTCTTCTTACAGGAAATAAAAATATATGTTTTAATAATTTCACAAAAAACATATAAACCATATACTGCAGTCTTTTTTGAGGCACCATTGTTGTGTTAAACGCATCAAATGAGCTCTATGAATAAGACAAAAGCATTTAATGAATGTGACTGGGCAGGTCTGAGAAAAAGTAGAGCAAAAAGAAGCGAAAGAATGTTAACCAACTTGTTTACTCAGGTTTCTTTTTGGGCTTGTTCAAGAAAGACTCATCTAGCCATTAGACATTTCTAGAACAAGCACACAAAATATACATGTTCTTTATTTAATGTCCACCAAATGTTCAACAACAAACATACGTTTATTGGTGTAATAAAATACAGTCAAGTTGATTCAGTCCAATTAAATGACATCATTTGACCATCTGGAAAGTCAGAGTATACTTTCACGTTATTTTGCCTTTAACATTATAGTGAAAAAAGTTTGCTGAAGAATACGTTATGCTAGTAAATATTTCTATATTCATATTTGGCACTCAATTTCTGTGCAAACTTTAAATTCTTGACTCTTGATTAAAAAATAGCTGTTGCACATATCCAGCGTTGTTGTACATGCTATTTAAAAAAACATTGTAACTAACAATTATTAATATTATTGCAAGTAGTATTCATTTACAGTAATAGAGGGGTCTGTTGTCACACAGGAACTTGCAACAGCCTATATATGCTTAATTTATACAGCACAACACATGGAAATCATGTTACATCTTGCCCCAACATTATAGCTGCTCTTGTCCTTGTCTCCCCTAGATGCATTCAGCTTCACGGATGGGTGTTTTTAGGGCGTTTCTAATGATCACAATCCCATAGCAAACCAGGAGCCGTATTATCTTTATAATAAGCATCTGGATGAACTCACTATGCTACTCCCTGTTTTGGGTGGTTTCTGTCAGTTATTAACAACGACTCTTAATTCTGGGTGAATTATTATAACCAGTTGCCATGATACACGAAAGAGAGCTGCTAAACAAATGCACTCGCTACAGAGAATGATGCAGACAGGGAACTTTGCACCTGGCCGTGTCCTGGTTACAGTTTTACAAAGCTGCAACTAACCAAGATCGTATTTCTCCATCAGCCCTGTTAATTATGAGCACACACACATCTTTTTACTGAGGATTTCTTCAATAAAGCTATAGGTGCTGGTGAGTGTTTTGATTGTCAGCTGGGAGGGGCGAGTCTCTCATACACTTGAAGTTCACTCACACGCTCTTTCATTTAATTAATGTGTGTCAAAGGCAATAACATCTTATGAGGCTTTATAATGCGTACTCTGCAGTGCTTCGACAACACCTTCTCATTTACACCACTGGGCAGTAAGTAACCTTTTGTGTTAAAGCTAAAGTACAATTATTTGTGTGTGTGAGTGTTATTTATTTATAAAATCTAATCTTTTAGTGTCATTTTTATTACCATAAGCAACCAATATCGTCAACAATATGTATTTTGAAATCCAGTTATACAATACAATTATATACTAGATGCATTGAAAGTATGTAAAGAGTAGTCTCAATTAAAAATAAATGAGGCTCAATGACACATAAGAATGTATGAAAATTTAAAGAAATGAAAATATTTTAAATGTAGTTTAAATCGTTAAAACTATTTAAAATGAATGTAATAATCAACCAGCAAACAAAAATGTTCTAAGGTTTTGCTAACTTTCCCATTAAGTTATAACATTATTTATGAACGTTCTCAGAACATCTAAAACATTATTTTTAAATGTTTAAAAAATGAATTTATTTGAACGCTAGAAAAAACATTGAGGGAATGTTACGTTTTGTTATTTTGCGAGCATTATGGGAATTTTACTTTTGAATGTTCTCTGAGCTGGAGTGTAAATACCGAGTACATACAGTACAATAAATGAGAACAATACTCATTGCCCTTTAATAGGCTATTTATCAGAAATCCAGGCATTCCAGGCAGAGCCGCAAACATGATTCACGTGCACCCACGTTATCTGTCAATCTGCCGTACACACGGACACACCTGAGCATACTGGAAACACAGGTGACTTCTTACCGAGCACAGATCAGCCGCCTTTTAGAACCAGGAGCTCAACGCCGATATTACAAGAGCTAAGAGATTGAATCGCGGAACAATAAACACTAATCGTTTTCTATCTCCTCACAGACAAACCGGGACAGTATGCCGTGTAAATGCGCTCCCTCGCGCTTCCCGCTCGGCGAAATTCAAGAACCTGACGGTGGATTTGGACTGTGTATCCGAGCCGATCAAAATATGGTCATTTTGGGTTCTCCTGAAGCCTCGTAGAGACAACATAGCGAAGGATATAACATATAGGATTTTGTTCTTAACCAGTTTCGATTAATTGTCTCTTGGATACGAGAGTGAAACTGTTGCGCAATGAAGTTGACGTGGTGGATAGTCCAACTGCTCCTATTGGCCAGCGGAAGTGTGTGTTCACTGGAACGAGTCACACACAACCCAGGAAACAACGTCATCTGTCCTCAGGTTGAATGTTCAGTCATTAAACACGTTTGTTTGTTTATTATTTGTATAGTTGTGATATATGTTTGGTAAAATTCCTGTAAAGTGTCCAGTGCTCATTGTATTACTAAAGTATATACCTCATTATTACATTGTTCGCTATATTATATTATATTCCTACAAAAACAGCACATATAATTAAAAAAGAACTTAATTAAATTCAGTTATGCAATATTAAAAATGTCCATGTCAAAAAACGGAATGGAAGTTTGGGAGCACAGACTTAAGTTTGTCTCATTTTAATGGGTTTCAATGGGGACATTTTTGTCCAAAAGGTACTAAGTTTTTCACTTTGTTGTACCTAGTGTACAATAGATGTATTAAAGGAAATGAGGGTGGAATATTAAAATTCCAATAAAAATACACAACTGAGGCTAAATGTATGCAGTTAGCATTAACACAGGCAAAATTATATATACAGGTACATCTCAATAAATTAGAAAGTCGTGGAAAAGTTCATTTATTTCAGTAATTCAACTCAAATATTGAGTATTTGATAAATCCAATGCACACAGACTGAAGTAGTTTAAGTCTTTGGTTCTTTTAATTGTGATGATTTTGGCTCACATTTAACAAAAACCCACCCTTTCACTATCTCATGTTCCGAAGCTCAGCCAGGGCAGCTTTATCCTTCTCCTTTGCTTGCTCCTTTGCCTGTCGACGATATCCCCCTTCTTTTGTCCAACAGTACCACTAGACGGGAGCTATTTTATAAAAAGTAAAAAAAAAAATTGTAAAATTAAAGAATCCGGAATTCCAGAATGCTTTTTGAAATACAAATAACAATTGTTTTGTTTGGCACCTCTATGCATGGATATATTTATTTTTCCATTTAAAAAATAAAACAATATTTAATAAAAAAAGAAATTGTGCGTAATATTTTAATATTATTCTAAAACGTAGTTTCGAGAATTTATTGAAATTTTGCATCTGTAATGCATGTCAAACCAAAAAAGAGAAGAAAAAAAAGTTAATTCAAATGCTAATACAAAATGTTTCCAAGATAGTCTGTTTGTAACCTGGAACATGTTTGTGTTTTCAGGCTCTAAACTGCAGGGTGAGAAATACAGATCCTATCACACCACTCGATGTGGTCTGTGGTCCTGTGTATGTGTGTTCTCTGGCCGTGAAGCCAAAACTGTGCTGTCACAAGAAGGACTGTAAGCCCTGTTTGTGGATCAACATCCAGCTGAGTATTATTCCAGATCTCAAAGAGAGGAGGAGGACAGAGATATAGAGAGATCAGAATATGAATTGGAGAGCAGTGGTGAGTTCTTTCCAGTAACAGCACTTTACAGTTGTTGGCCTAATGGTTTATGTGTACACTAACCTTTCTAATTTCAGGGGACTGGGATTCAGGATGTGTTTTCATGCCAAATGACACATCAGAAGGTCAAAGGGTAAATGTTTTGAACATTCATGACTAAATGTATTTTTAAAAACTCCATATTTAATTAAAACCTGCATCTTATACTTTTCAACAGGAAGAACACAATCTCTGTGAAGACCATCCAGATCAAGGTAGACCAAGTTAACTTAAAACTCAAAAATATTTCTTAGCTCTTCATTTGTTTATTAGTGCTAATGTACTTAAGCAAACTGGTTTTCTCAAACTGTATTTGCTTTTGCTGAAAAACAGCAGTGGATTCACCATTGTCTGTCATGCAGTGCAGTATTAAAGCTTGCCTCTTTGTCTTCTTTTCATGTAGCTACTATTACAATATGCTACCAACCAGCAGAAATGCAGTATGAGTGGTGCAAGAGATTAGACTTCACAGTGACTTCTACCGCAAGCCGTAAACTTCTCAATGTGAGTGTCACCACCATGTCCATTTAACCCTCGTGTTGCCTTCTCGCTATTTTGACCTGGAGAAGATTTTATTTTTCTCAAAAATGCTAGTTAACGGAATAGTTCACCCAAAAATGAAAATTCTCTTATTAATTACTCACTCACATGTTGTTGATGAAATCCACATTCATGTACTCTCGTGAATGTGCATCAAAGACTGACATGGAAGACAATAAATTGTTGAATAATGTTGTTATTTTTGTTTTCTTTCCGCACAAAAAAATAATCTCGTAGCTTCATAAAATTGTAGTTAAAGCACTCATGTCACATGGACTATTTTAACAATGTGCTTACTACCTTTCTGGGCCTTGAACGTGTCAGTTGCATTGCTGTCTTAGTCTAAATGTTATATTTAATTGAAATATTTCTAGAAGGTCTGGCAGGTTAAAAGTAAAAACTGCAAAAAAAAGCAGAATTTACAGACAATCCTGACTGCCGTACCTTGTAAGTGTGAATGAAATTAGTGACTTGATTGTTATCTCAGTGTTGATCTTTGTGTGGTGCAGCTGACTCTGGTGGAGTATAAAGATGTTGACTTTGGCAGAACAATGAAGATCACTGTCGGATCATTCACTAAGTTGCCTGAAGTTGAAATTAATGAATTCCCTACATTAAAAACAGGTAGCTATTGTTTTGACTTCCTCTATATACACATATACAACAGTAGCCTATACAAGTGTAGCTTACTTATTAGCATTTAAACGTGTATGTTTCTTACATTCACTAATTCTATTTAAAAGTAGATCTATCTGTTGTCATTATGCCATTTTCATTCACACAACTTTAGTCTTGTTGAATCTAAATGTTATATTTGACCAAAATATTACAATTTGAAGATATATGCAAATGCAGCATGAAGTGTATGAAAAGTAGCGACAGTGATATCAGTGATGTTTTCATTTACCAGTCAATAAGCATGTTTTGTTAAAAATGTTTTTATAGAAAAAAAATGTTTTCAAATGTGTTTTGTCTTTGCAGTGTGTTCCTTATCACACCTTAAGGACATAGAGCAGTGTAAAGGTATATTCAGATTGATTCAGTTTTACATTTCTCAAATTTGAATGTACTGTATGTTAAAAAAATCCTTCCTCATTTAAACCCAAATTTAATTATAGGTTACATTCTAAATTCTTTGGATCAGAGATTTGGTTTCTGTGTTCAACTAGATGCTTTTCTAAAGAGAAAAAAGAGAATAAGACTTTTTTTTTTAAATAAAGATTTGACATCAGACTTCTTTGTTTGTAGGGTAAAATACCATAGTGGATGAGCAAATTTATTTTACTCCATGTTTGCGTTTGGTTTTTAGGTCCCAGGGTCTCCACTGAAATACAGGGGAGTGTGGTTAAGGTGCTGTTAGTCGATGAGGATGAAGGAGCTTCTGAGCGCCTGTCCCTGTGTATGAAACGCGGAAGAGAAGGGAGATGCTGGGTCAGTGAACGCGCACATTATTTCTGTCCATACAACACAGCCTGAGGGCTTATTACAAACAAACAGTAGACTGTACAAACCAGTTTGTGCTTTTCATCAGCTAACATTTTTTGGTAATTTATCATACCTTTTCTTCTCTCAGCCCTTGCCAAGTAATAACATTGCACTGGCGTCAATGACAGACTGCACGTGTTTCCAGGTACCGTGCTTTTCAAACATGCACACGCTCAAAACAATGCCTGCTAAAATCTCTTTCGATATTATTTTAACTTGCCTTGTGTGTTTGCATATGCTTCAGGCATGGACAAATGTTTCAGTTCGTGCGGAAATCTGTCCTTTTGAAACAAATACAGGTAAAACCACAATAATATTCAGAAACAACCTGACTTTTTAAGTTTGTGATTTACTGGATAAGGATTATATTGTATGAATATATATATTTTATTATATTGTTAAAACATATTATATATATATAATATGTTTTAACAATATAATACAATTTGTAGAATATAATTATAAAAAAATATTTGTATATTTCTACCCTATAAAATAACTAGTGTATGATGTATAGTCATTATAATATTTATTGTATTTACATGAAACATATCTACGTTATATTTAACAATATAATAAAATAAAATTTGTAAAATATAATTATAAAAATATGTTTATATTCTACCCTGTAAAATAACTAGTGTATGATGTATAGTCATTATAATATTTATTTTATTTACATGAAACATATCTACGTTATATTTAACAATATAATAAAATAAATTTGTAAAATATAATTATAAAAAATATGTTTATATTCTACCCTGTAAAATAACTAGTGTATGATGTATATTCATTATAATATTTCATTTATTTACATGAAACAGATCTACGTTATATTTAACAATATAATAAAATTAAATTTGTAAAATATAATTATAAAAAATATGTTTATATTCTACCCTGTTAAATAACTAGTGTATGATGTATATTCATTATAATATTTCATTTATTTACATGAAAATTATTTTAATACTAGTTTTGTCAGATTTTAAATCATTTTTAAATAATCTAGTGCCCCTTAGGGGACCCTGGCTCCTTGGTTGAGAATCACGATCTAAGATATACACTTTTCTTAAAATTAAATTTAATATGAGTGCCTTGGATATGGAGGATGTTCAATGCCATCTTGATTTATTTTGTCTTCCTAAATTAGTTTTTTTTTTTCACTGGCAGAATTTAAAGCCAATGTCCTGAGCAACATGTCAGTGTCTTTAGCCCACATCAAGACAAATGATGGTAACCCGGTGCTAAGCTGGAATTTAACAGTGCCCTGCAGGATACGAGTCGAAATGTGGCCCTGTCAGCTCAAGGCAGATGGACAATGCACAGAAGTTGAAGGATTCAGACAGAAATGCTGTAACGATTGGAGAGAAAACAGCACAATACTATGGGTAAATATACATTTTAGGTATATGTATTTTCTGTCATAAATGAAATGAGGCTGTTAGGAAGTAGAAACACTGCAACAGTTGGATATATAACCTCTAACAGCACAGTGAAATCTAGGATTTTTTAATTGAAACCTGGAAATAAATGCTTTTAGAAGAACATTTTTTTAAAGGGGTCATCGGATGCAAAATTGTTGTCCCACGAATAATTGACAAGACGTCTTACTTACGCTCTGATGAGCAGAGAGCTGTTGTGTCGATCCGGTGCAGGGGAAGACAATATGTAATTATGCGATTAATATAACAGTCATCAGTTACTCCCGACATCTGAGCCGCTGAAGACGCAGAGGGTTAACATTACTTTCGTTTTGAAGGGAATGCGGCGATCTCGATCTGCCTAAATGTGTCTATGTTTGTGCGAATCATTCGTGATCCAGCTTCATCTAAAGAGGAAGTGAGTGTAAGAGTTTTTATGAATCTTTGCAAATAGCCTTTTCTAATAATGTGCTTGTTAGCTAGTTTTGCGGTTAAAGTAAACAGTACTGCTCTAACCCCACAGAAGAGAGGGGCGGGGTCAGCAGAGCTCATTAGCATTTAAAGCAACATGGACTAAAAAACGGCGTGCTGAAAACAGCTGATTTTGACAGGGTAAAAAAAGTGTTGTTTACACTACCACTGAGAAATGTTAACCAAAGTATGATATAGACTTTTCATTAATAATCATATCAACTTGTGAAAAATGGACATCCGATGACCCCTTTAAACAAAGTTTTATTTATTTATTTACCTGTCCTGATTCCGCCACACTGTAAAAAAAAAAAAAAACTTGGGCTAACTTAAAAATTTAAGGCAACCAGCTTCAGCAGATTTGTGAGTTTTCTCAACTTCTTGTTTTAAGTTTATACAACAAAAAGTTGAGAAATATCCTAAAAAATCAGTTGAGAAAACTCAAAAATCTGCTAAAGCTGGTTGCCTTAAACTTTTAAGCTGGCTCAACTTTTTTTTTTTTTACAGTGCATGGGAAAGAGAAAAATATTAAATAAGTAATACATATATATTATATATACATGCATAAATAAATAAACGTAATTCTGACTTTACATTTAAGTTAAACATCTCATATTTCTGACTTTTCTCTTTGAATTCTGACTTTGAAAAAGACAGAAATGTGAGACAAAAAGTTGTAATTATCTTTTTAATGTTTTTCATTCTTCAGTGAAAACAGGCTTCCATATCAAAAATATATTTTGACACAAAATAAATAAATATTTAAGGCAATATTAAACATTAAAGCAAAAGGGCAAAATAAATATAAGACTTTCTGATGTTTTTCTAATCAAATGTTTTAGTAATAATTCATTAGTAATGACAATGACAACTATTTTGTGTTTTTTTTTATTTGAAAGAATGCAAAAATAGAAGCATTTTCACTTCGGGACTTTTGAAACTGAGTGATTGACTCCCAGGTGCAAAACAAAGTATTATGTTAAATGGACCCTTGTTTGCTTTACTGATATTTGTTCTCTGCAGGCATCCGGGAAGTTTGTGAATATCAGGTCTCGGAATCACCAGCAGCTCTGCGTGATGGTATGATACATCTGCCTTTTTGATTTCTTTCTTTCAGCATTCATTTAACAGACAATGAACACGGTAAACATTCATCTTTGTCTGTGTCTTTGTCTGCAGCTTGAAGTAGATGGAAAGATTGTGCGGTACTGTCAACATCCCTGTAAGTGTGTGATGAGAAGAAACCTCTCATTTACTGTATGTTTGCTGTTCACTGTCATTTGATCACATTGATAATTGTGTGTTCGGTGTACTAAAACTAACATTTGCTATACTGAAGATGAGTATGGCAGTTGTTATCAGATGGTTTATTGTTCACTTCATTTTGTTTTAGTGGAGCGGCAGTACTGGAGCCTTCTTCTTCTTCTGCCGCTGATCTTTGTTTGTCTGACTGCTTTTGGAGTACTTCTCCTGGTGAACAAACTCAAATGTAAGTGCTATCTACAGCATCTCTTTGTTTATAAGATGTTCTTCCTCTCAGCAACAAAGAAATTACAACAGAATGGGGATGACTTACAGTCTCAACTAAAATCACCATTATTATTATTATTATTATTATTACAATGCATATATGTTATTTAATTATATAAAAAAATAATTATATTAAATATATACATACATTTATATTTAATTTAGCAAATTATATATGCATTATATCTAATACATTTTATTAAGCAATATAGACATACAGAGAGAGAGAGAGAGAGAGAGAGAAGAAAAGATATGTAAAGAAGATGCAATTGTGTCAATTATGCTAGCTTATGGAGAGCCAGTAGGAAGAGGAGGTAAACAAGCAAGTAAACAAGCAGAAAAAATATATTGTGCTGCAAATATTGTTTGAAAACAAACAAACACAGACATACAATATACACATATACTTACAAAAACATATATGTATTAAAGATTATTTGTATAGCGCTTTTTACGATTGTCATTTAAAAATCCATCAAAAATCTCAGTAAATTAAAAATATTTTATGCTAGAGACTGATAACCACTGTGCTGTCAAAGTACAACTGATCAGTCATTTCTTATTATTGTATTGGATTTAAGATGGTGAAAGAGAGATACAGTTGAGGTTTTTGTTGAGATGTTGACCAGGCACTCTTTTTGCTCTCAATGGCTCTATTCATGTGTGTCTGTGAATGGCACATATTTTTGTGGTGATCTGTGTAGAACACATTTATTCCATCTCAGCATGCTCTTTGTCTTTTTCAACTCCTTCTCCTTCATTTTGTGTTCTTTCGCCCATCTTACCACTTTTTGTGTCTTATACTCTTTTTAGTGAAATGTCTAAGGAATACAAATTTAGTCTCTCTCAGGCCATCCAAGATGTAGATGAGTTTGTTTCTTCATTGGAACAGATTTGAAGAAATGTAGCATTACATCACTTGCTCACCAATGGACCCACTGCAGTGAATGGGTGCCGTCAGAATGAGAGTCCAAACAGCTGATAAAAACCTCACAATAATCCATAAGTAACCCACACGACTCTAGTCCATCAATTCGTCTTGTGAAGTGAAAAGCTGCATGTTTGTAAGAAACAAATCCACCATTAAGATGTTACTGTTGCTTCTGGCCAAAATACGTGTCCATAATTCATTATAACATTCATTATAGTATCTTCTCACATTAAAATCCACATACATATTTGTTTAGAACTGTTTTCCCATGTAAACAGTACTTGATCTGTGCATATTTCTCTCCTGATTCAGATGAGATGAAAGAATATTATGGATAGAGGATTTGTATTTTAGCTGGAAGCATTGGTTTCAAGTTAAAAAAACAACTTAATGAAAAAAAATACTTAAATTATGGATTCGTTTCTAAAGCCTCATTCACACTACAAGCGACAGCGACCGTTGGCGACCGGATGGGGCATGTCCAGCGACGCGACAAAAGTCGCTGCTAGTGTGAACAGGGCTTTACAAGCACACGTTTCACTTCATAAGACATTAATTTATGGACTGGAGTCATGTGGGTTACCTGTGGATTATTGTGATGTTTTTATCAGCTGTTTGGACTCTCATTCTGATGGCACCCATTCACTGCAGAGGATCCACTGGTGAGCAAGTGATGTAATGCACATTTCTCCAAATCTGTTCTGATAAAGTAACAAACTCATCTACATCTTGAATGGCTTAAAAGTGAATACATTTTTAGCATTTTTTTATTATTTTGTGGTACACTATTCCTTGAAGTATTAAAGAAAGTATTCTCCTTTGATGAGATTTTACATTCTTGTATGTGCCTCCCACAGGGTCTCTTAGCGAATGGGACAGAAGATGTCATTCTCAAGGTACACAAGGTGTTTATTTACAGTCATTTGTGTGTCTTATTATCAAGAAGCCTTTTAGCATAGGAAAAGTTCTCCAATTACTTTAACTTACTTTATGATAATCTCATGCCCTATTCATTTCTCTCTTTAGATATGAGGGGACAGGTGTTGTTGCTCCATTCCTCAGCCACGGACCCACAGCTGGTGTGTAAGCTGGGCCAGTTGTTTTCTGAGCTGGGTTTCAGAGTATTTCTCGACCTGTGGAACCAAACAGAGCTTGGTTCTGGCGGCCCGGCCACCTGGCTCCACTCTAAGCTCGATCACATCCAAAAGCATGGAGGAAAGGCCCTTCTGGTTCTTTCTCCGACAACACTGCAGAGAGCCGAGTTATATTGGAAAATTGCAGTGGAAAGAAAAAGCAATGCTGCCACATACTCCTCAGATATGCTGGCTTCGGCATTGGGCTGCATTTTTGCTGACCGTCAGAAGGGCTGCGCTAGTCAGCGGTTCATCCTTGTGCAGTTAGACGATCATGAACTTCACATCAATGAGGAGCATGACATGCCAAAGCTGTTGAGGGGCCTACCGCTTTATAAACTACCCTTACAGTCTCAGGGATTACTTATGGAACTGTGTTTGGAGAGCCCAAATAACATGAGCGGGAAGTTGAAGAAGATGTGGTGGATGAAAAAGGCACAGAGGAAGCTGGCCCAAGGAGTACAGAACATTTTTAAGTCGAGGGTGAGGACTGAATCCATGCTCACTCAATTCGATTCACTCAGCCTAGACACAGAGGACACAGAGGGAATATATTTTCTCAAAAATGAACAGCACTGATGTCATTTACTCCCTCACCACACCATAACTTTGTTAGGATGGTCAGTCACAATCTGTCAGTATGGACTATGGACAGATGACATGAACAATAAAAGTACCAGAAAGTCCAAAAAACATGGTAATGCTATGTTTTTATGAGCATTCTTGGAAATACCAAGGAAGTTTAGACATGTGCCACCATGAAGTACTTTGAATACTAAGTGAATATGGCACAATACAGACATATTTACAGTAACTGACTATTATCTCCGGGAATAGTTTAAGAGGGAAGTCTGCATGTAGAGCTTAAAAGCCCAAATGAGGATATTCCAGACGCTACAGGAAGTAAAGTAATTGATAAATACACTAAAAATACTTCAAATATTCATACTGTACGTATATAAATATGTGTATATACTCCTATGTTTTCATAGTAAGTTAGAGGAGATTTCCTTCCAAATACCTGTTTTCATCTCTGCTTTTATTTAACGGTTGTAAATAATGGGTTTTGGCTAATATCTATACATAAATATATTGCTATTCACATATTTTTTATATGGCTGTAATAAATATTTGAATTGAACGTTTGTAATATACAGTACATTTGAAATGCTCTGGTTGTACTCAAATATACAGTTTTGACCCTAGTGGTTTGTCATGGTCTGATGAGTGGTAGGCCTAAAATAGATAGAGTAGAGCCAACAGGTAACACGTACGTCTGCAAGATGTCTGTTAAAGATCGTTTGATCTGGAAAGCACCTGCTGTGTACAAACATCTGACACACAAGATGTCAGTTTTACATACATTCTGAATCATAAACATCTTAAAGACATCTAATAAAGGCCTGTATGACATGCTGGTTAGACTGGCCAACCAGCCGAAGCGGGAGACCAAGTCCAGCAAACTATCAGACTTGAAGTGGATAGAGACAAAAAGAAACTAGGGAGAGGGCAGCATAAAAATATCTCACACCAGACCCACTGCAGACTAAAAATAATCGCTGTTATTTGAGAAGCGCGGTCTGTAACGTGTGAGACTTCCTCAAGCCTTGCTGCTGCTTCGTTGATTTTGTGCGTCCATGACTGAAGAAACTGGAAACAAATAATTAACCTACTTAGTGGCCCGAAAGCTGCCAGGGAAAGCTGCCATGAACAAGGTACAATGAGTCTATTCTTAGTGTCATTACACAAGTTCCAGAATGAGTCTGAAGCAGGTGGCATGTGTTACATTTCTCCGCGCTGGAAACATTGTAATTACATATAAAGTGGAGTTAAAACATAGGCTAATATTTAGGGTACAGTCAGATGAAATGTTGTTAAATGTGATTCAATAGGACATCTACTCACGCACCAGGCAGAACACAATGACGCAGTGGTGTAGTCTACGTGATACGCAGGTATTCGCCGAATACCCTTAAGGGAAGGTCAAGAATTTGTGTATACCCACTTAAAAAGCACGTGGATACGTAACAACATCGTTTTGTGATAGACCTTTCACAAGTTCATTCATAAATTCACCCAGTCTGTGTTGCGAAGCACCGTCTTTCTGATAATCATGCCGTGTTTCTGTTGATGACTATTGCTAAGCTTGAAATTAACTAATAAAGGAGATAAGAAACGAACTACACCCTTTCAGTGTTTCCGTAAGCCTGCCCCTGCAGCTGTTGCTGCCTGCTTCGGGTGACACACTGCAAACAGATGACAGGAACGTAAACATTATATAAACAACAGAAAATGAGCCAGAAGGCTGATGCTGTCCTACCTGGTACAGAAAACGAGGCCAAAGCTATCGTAACGTTACCTGGTACGTGGTAGAGTACACGTTGTCATTAACTTAACTGTAACAGCAGGGGATTGTTGACATATAAGAAAAATGAGTGATTTTAAATAAACAAAAAGTTAATATTTAGTGATTTATATTGTCTAAATATGACAGTATTGTATGATTTTTCTCTATTTCGTCAACTAAAATAGTTTCAAATAAACTCACCGCTGAGCTGCTGCACATCTCAATTCAAACACAGCGTTGTTTCGTTTATGAATGAATCTGCGCTTAAACGAGTCAATTCAATTACACATCAATTACAGTTCCAATGTGCACACTATCCATCCTAAATCTGATAATAGTCATTTTCAATACTATTTGGAGCAGATAGGGTGGATAGTATATGCACATTGTCTCACTCGTGCTTAAAAGTGAAGCTGCGGGCTCTTTTATCGCCCCCTGGTGGCTGGCTGCTGTACAGGTCATAAACCCCGCCCTCTCCAGCCGTTCGAACGAATCAATTGAATTAATGATTCGGTGATAAAATCAGTAACTTGCCGCCACCTAATGGCAGTCTTAGTTTCATTTTAAAGTATAATTTCAGTTATTTAAATCATTGAATATTTCTATATTCAAAATGTTATATTTAAAACATTAATCTCAACATGAATTTATGAAGCACGCATGCCACCCCTGAGCCTCATTAAATCTCAGTAAATACCTACAAGCTCTTCTGTAGTGCAAATTAATTTAGTTAATAATGATTTTATTTGATCGGTAACCAATTCTTCTTTTTGCGTTGTTTTAATAAGAAAATTGAAAAATAAAAGCTTTTAAAAATACACTTGAATTTGACATGAAAGGTAACACTTCAAATAAAGTTAGAGAAAATACCCCTGTAAATCACTTTAAGGAGTCCAATATTACTTGTTTTGTTATCGAGGAGAAGGTGCTCTGATTTTGTTTTACTGTGCCGATATTTTTTATATTTTTTTTTATTAGCAGCACAAGTGCTCCTAAAAATAAAAGTAAGCGTGGAGCGGCTGTTTAGTGAGTGTGGTGGTGCTTATGAGAGGCTGCTCTGGCGGGTGATTATGAGGCTGGGAAGGAAAACAATCACAGTATACTCACTACAAAAAACTAGACTACACCACTGCAATGACGTTATCTCAGCAACTCAGCAATACTACTATGGCGAAGACTTTCTCTTAATATTCATGACCAGCCCATCACCATTGAAATATTTCCATACTACAGCACCAGGACCTTATTAATGTTCATGAGTCAAATTGTACGTTTACCAGTCGATGCTGGAACACCATATGCAATATTCATGAAGCAAACCTTCGCCATAGTAGCATTTGTCGTTGGTTTTCCGTCAACTGCACATGGATCTGTTGCGTCCTGAACCCTAAAAGCGAAAACTAGAAAACACGGGTTTTACTGACAGCCAAACCATCACTATCCCGTTCGTGAGTATTCAAAACAGAAATTCAATGCGGGTCGTTTCTAAACTTTTGCATTCTGCTTGTTGGTTTTGATTTAATGCGTTACAGTTTAGCATGCATGGTAAAATATAATTTAGGTTGCCCCTCTCACCCCCTAAACTAATATCGTAACCAAAAATAAAAATAAATAAACCTTATACTCGCACTGCAACTCCAAATGTCATATTTAGCTACTTGTCTTTAGAAACTTGAAAATAAATCTGGAATTTCTTATAGGCTACCTAGTATTTTAACATAAATACTAATACATTTAAACTAACACATGGCAATAAACAAGGAAGATGCACAATATAGGCTACAGTAATAACAACATGTGAAATTAGCACATTTAAAATCACTATTATTTTTAATGCAGTCATTTAGATAATAATTATCACAGCTAAACAGCACTAACAATTCATCTATCGTCTAAAATGATGATTCATGAAAGCAGTGGCTTTATTTGTCTAACATAAAGTACCTTAAACACTATGATTTTTTTAATATAACATAATACACCGTATTATACACCATATACGTCTTTTTAAATTAAATGAATTGTAAATTAAATAAAAAAAATGTCTTCAAACTAATTCCTGATTTCGAAATCATCTCATGTCATTCTAACAGTAAACTTTGTGGAAAGTGGGGGTTTGAAGCACTCAGCATTATTGTGAGAGTAATGTCACCTTCACGGATGTTGTTCCTGTCTGCTGTGCTCTGCGTGGCCCTTTTTCATCTAACATCGGGTCAGAACTGCTCAGAGCACTGTAAAGCATGCGGGGGCCTAGAGAAAGACCAGTGCCTTCAGTGCCACACCGGATTCATCCTTCATGACAACCTGTGCGTGGGTGAGTCACCTGAGTGAGATGAACAGACGTACTGTACACTTCATTCACTCTGAACGTCACTTCTACACTCTTACACTGACAGATATCGATGAATGTGGTACTGATCTGGATCGGTGTCCCGACAACACATACTGCTTCAACACCCATGGCTCTTATGAATGCAAAGGTCAGTATCCTCAACACATGGATCAGCAGAGTAACACATTTTACACTTGCACTTAATATGATTTGTGGTTTAATACAGTATAAAAGTAACATGTTACATGCACTTATAATAACAATGAACTATGCATAATTACATGCATGCAAGTAACCCTAAACCAAACCCTAGTTCGAAATCTAAGCATATAGTAAGTGCATGTAGTTAATTAATATTACTCAGTAAATATATATAATTACACTGTAATAAGGACACCTTCAAATAAAGTGTAACCAAGTTGTTTTATTATTTGTCATTGTTCAGGATGTGATAAGGCCTGTGTTGGTTGTATGGGTGGAGGACCTGCCCGCTGTAGAAAATGTGCTGCTGGTTACAGATCGTCAGGCATGAGATGCATGGGTGAGTTTTAGTCTATATACGTAACTAGTTATGTTTTGTCTATACGTAACTGGTTATGTCTTGTCTATTATATATAAAATGTGGGCATAACTTAATTTCCAGCGATATCTTCGACTTGATTGTCAGTTCATTTAAACTGAACTGAGCTGGATGATGATATCACTGATGAATTGCCTTTAACAGAAAATTGAGAGTTTACTATTGTAATTTTGCATTGACACACTATTTTACTATTTAATTTTGTAATGCTGCTTTGACTGAAAGCTCCTTTATGTATAAAGGTGACTTGACTACTATAAATTGTTTTATTAAAATCTAAAACTCAACTAAAATATGTTCTAAAAATGTTTGCCAAAGTTCTCATTAAGTTACAAACATGCAGTTCTGAGAATGTTCCTTGTTCCAGAAGGGAGTTCAACTAGTGTTTGTAGGTCATTTGAGAACAAACATCTTAATTGTTTTTGTCAGCTGATAGTGTCACATCTGGGATTATGCAAACATCAGCCCAAAGACATCAGCTTTCTAAATGTATAAAAGTAATTTTAAATAAATTAGAATTTGTAAGTTGTTTATATTTATTTTTTTACTTTATGAATCCCATTTTAGACTTAAAGTTCCTTAATCGTGATTGCCATACTATTAATGGCTGGACTAACTAATTTGAAATATATTATAGTTTAATTTGGGAATTTGCTGCTGTTGTATCAAGCTTGAAAACATACAAGAACAGAAAATGAATCTCTTCTGTAATGACACATATTAGTTCTTCAGCAATGGTACCACCTTGTGGCTACAAGAAGCATTTCCACCAAGAATGTAATAATTATTTCAATACATATGTTGTTATTTTAATTATTTAGTATTTAGCAACAAAACTGTCTTTCGATGTAGCCGTCTGTTTATCTCATTTTTGAATTTGCATTACATGTCTTTTTGCTCTCTGGGCCAGAAATCGCAGCAGTATTTTGTTTCTCCTGCAGATATAGACGAGTGCGCTGAGGAGGTATTGGCCTGTCCCGGGGTCAATGTGTTCTGTGTGAATACAGAGGGCTCTTTTCACTGTCAGTGTGCAGCGGGTTACACACGCAGAGAGGACACCTGTGAGAGGAGCCAGACAACAGGTGAGCTCAAACATCATTTGAGTTTTATTATCACAGATATGAAATAACACGGGTATAATCTGTGTATCAAAGAGCCTGTGTTCATGTTTAGTTTTATTGAGTATTGATATATTAGCTTTAATTTTCATTCATATGTTTGTTTGCTTTAAAGTTAGTTTTTTTTCAGTGTTCAGTGTTTTTGTCATTTTTATAAGTTAAAAATATTATTATTATTTTAGTTAAAGTTAAAGGGTTAATTCACCCAAAAATGAAAATTCTGTCATTAATTACTCACCCTCATGTCATTCCAAACCCATAAGACCTCCGTTCATCTTCGGAACACAAATTAAGATATTTTTGATGCATCCCGTGAGCTCTCAGACCCTCCATAGACAGCAAGGATCCTAACATGATCAAGGTCCAGAAACGTTAAAAGGAGATCGTTAAAATAATCCAAGTGACATCAAGGTTCAACTGTAATTTTATGAAGCTACGAGAATACTTTTTGTGTGCAAAGAAAACAAAAATAATGACCTTTTTGCATTTAAATCACATAATGTAACACAAAGTGATGTTTCTGAAGTCACTGGTGTATTCCTGTCTCTCCTCAGCGTCTGAAGAAAAGGGTCTTTTTGACGACATTCAGGATGATGAAATCGAGGTTCTGCAGCAGATGTTCTTCGGTGTTGTGCTGTGTGCATTGGGCACACTGGCGGCTAAAGGGGACTTGGTGTTCACCTCCATCTTTATGGGGGCAGTGGCAGCCATGGCCGGATACTGGCTCTCTGATAAGAGCGACCGGGTGATAGATTCCATCTTGAGGGGAGATAAATGCAAAGTTTGCTTCTTTTGAGCTGGGCCATTTCTTACGTCATGTGATGGTATGTTCACACACACACACACACACACACACACACACACACACACACACACACACACACACACACACACACACACACACACACACACACACACACACACACACACACACACACACACACACACACACACACACACACACACACACACACACACACACACACACACACACACACACACACACACACACACACACACACACACACACACACACACACACACACACACACACACACACACACACACACACACACACACACACACACACACACACAGCCCAAGGAAGCTGTTATAAGCAACATTTTTCGTGGCAGTTAAAAATAACCGTGATTTTACTAACAGATGGCCTACAATTGGCTTATTGCATTTATATAATGGCAGCAACAGCAATATGTTTAAGAAGTATAATGACCATGGACTTTTTTTACCCCAACATATTTATTTTATTTGACTAGCAATGTGACAACTTATTGTATTCTTATTTCACTTACAAGTTGACTACTGTATAATGGGAATTAGTTGTTTTTGATTATTAATTTGGGCACTGGCAACGGCCTTTAACAATATCCACCTGTTGTCATTTTTTATTGTGGCCTTTGAATTTTTACTAGGCTTCAGGTATTCTACATATGCTGTGGAAATGTATTTGTGAGTTACCTAATGTTTAAAAGTTTAGTTTTGATAAGGTTTTTTAACATCTCTTCTCATCAAGGCTGCATTTACTTGATTAAAAATACAGTAAAAAAATATAATAGTGTGGGATATTTTTATAATTTACTATTGTCAATTTTAATATATTGTAAAATGTAATTTATTCAGCATCATTACTCCAGAAATCATTATAATATGCCTATTGCTTCTCAAGAAACATTTCTTATTATTAAAGTTACAAATTGTTATACTTAATATTTACATTTAAATAATAACCAAAAAAAGATATATTTAGATATAACGTTTGATATCATTTTTTCCCAAAATTCTTTGATGAATACATAGTAAAAAAAATCAATACAATTTAATTAAAAACAAGTCAGAATTTATTTGTAATTTACTTTTTTGTCCTCTTGAACGTCCCTTTTGATCAATTTAATGTGACCTGACAAAATATATATTTTTTAAATCTTACAGAACCAAACTTTTGAACAGTTGTGTGTGTAACAGCAAAATACAATGGATTTTTATGAGGACAAACACTCTGGACTTCGACTAATAAACTTTTATTTGTTTTTAAATGAAACGGAGCATATCTCAGAAAGAAAGTCACTTTTATTTAATGGATATAAACAAGCCGACTGACACTCAAGAATAGTTTGGGGTACAACACATACAATAGCAAATATCAGGAACATCGAACATGACACAGATTTCACAACGAACACCCCAGTCGCGCCCGCTAGGCTCTCGCACCGCCAACTTTCTCCAACACACGCGCAGCATTCACACCCTGTAACAATCCTTTTTGCATACACAGACACAATCATGCAAGCATATCCCTCACTCCTTTAGCGTCTCAGATCTGCACCCCGAAAACATGCGAACGCTTTTATTTAGTTGCACGGGCAATCCACTGGCAGTGGGTGGGAAGATGTGGGTGAGGACACACCATTCTCAAACACATTACACCATCACGATGCCAATGCGTCTCATCCGTGAAGACAGGTGCACCATGGGAAAATGAACCCCACGTTCACACGGTATCATTCAGCATGCTGACACTCACATTGGACTTGTTTGCACTGCTGCACAGAAAAAGAACAGTAAACTAATTGCATGTACAAATCTTACAGTCCCAGACTGACATATTCAAAAAAAGCATGAACCATAAAAAAACATAACATAAATAAATATCTTAAAAAAGTAAAAACAATGTTTTTTTTTGTTTTTAAGAAGAATTATACTATTTCTTTTCTGGCATTTGTCACAGTGGTTTGTATCATCCAGAGGCTTGCATTTTTTGACATCGTGAAATAAAAGAAACAATGCAACTGGCACACAACAAATATAAATATAGAGAGAAATCTTCACTTTTGTTCTCTTTATTTTGGGCCTTTGCTCAAACCAGAGGCCCTTTGACATACATCATAGTTTTATAAAACCTGCAGGGCTGAATCTTCTTTCTTTCTTTCATTATTAATAGTTTCTGCGTAGAGATCCATTAGACCTTTAGTCTAATGTTAGACTACACCACAGCCCAGAGTTGGCACATAATGTACATAATCATGCATCATCACCACATAAGTCAACATTTGTCTTTTTTTTCTTTGTTCTATATCATATATCTCTTCTCAAGGCAGGAGATCTCCCCCTACTTCAAGTATTCAATAATAAAAGGTCCTGAAGGTGGAGGACTGCAATATATCTGACGTCTTTTTGTCCTTTTAGTACAACTATAGACTTGCACAACAGACAGACAGACATAAACATTAGAACAGCAGATCAAACACTCTTCTGGTGTTTGAAACCGAGTCAGAAACATCCAGTATTCACATGGTGGACATATTCTGGATCAGTGTTCGTCAGTCACAATAGTTAATGACACGTAGGAATATTCAAGAGCACAGCGACAATGATGAGCTCACGTCATGACAGAATTACCGTGAAGTTTCCGACTTCTAACTTGCTCATTGTGACATGTTCATAATGACCAGAATCTTAACATTAAAGCAACTGTATGTAAGTGGGTATTACCTTTCACCTTGAGTTTTAAAATCATTCTTCTGACTTCTAATAAGGCGAATGGCTTCTGTTTCTTTCATGCTTTCATGAGATTGCTTTACGACATTACGACAGGTGTATATTGTGAATTCCACTTAACTGTAGGAGCTCAAAAGTCACAGAAATACGCAGAACTACATACAGCTAGCCTACTTTAAACTAGTTTCATGTCATTTTATTCTAGCTTAGGTACACAATGCACTTTCTTTGACCCTCAATACTTGAGGATTGGCATAAAATGAATCATTTCTGAGCCCAAAGATACAAACTTATCGGAACAGAATCTTTTGAAAGCGGTAATTCTGACATTATGTGAACACAGAACAGAAACATATGTGATTCTTGGACAAATGTGAAGGCGCCTGAATAACGAGAATGTGAAATGGAAGCACAGACAGGTCATTTAACAGTCAGATCTTGGCTATATTTTGGTCTTTGCCAAAGTCCTAATGTGAACTCCACAAGTTACAGACAACAGCAGCGAAATGACAAGACAATGCAAAACAACTGTTAACATATCCCAGCCATCTCAATGTGTTCTTCCACATGAAACTATGTTTATGCTTCTTAAAGGCATAGTCCACCCTAAAATGAAATTTGTCATTTACTCCCCCTCATGTCGTCTCAAACTTGTATGAGTTACTTTCTTCTGCTGAACACAAAATAAGATATTTTGAAGACATTCAAAAATGCCATTGCTATTGCCATTAACTTCCATTATATTTTTTGACCAAACAATGGAAGTCATACATATAATTCTATATCAGAACGCCAGATCCTGTTTCAGCAGCACCACACACATTTGTTGTGGTATTCTCATGAATGCATGTTGAAGACTGACACGTAAGAGATACAAATCTTGAATAAAGTGATTATATTTGTTTTCTTTGCACACAAAATATTCTTGTAGCTTCACAGCATTAAGGTGGAACCACTGATTACATGGACTATTTTAACAATGTCCTTACTACCTTTCTGGGCCTTAAACGTGTCAGTTGTGTTGCGGTCTGTGGAGGGTCAGAAAGCTCTAGGATTTTATCAAAAATATCTTAATTTGTGTTCTGAAAATGAAAAAAATCTTACGGGTTTGGAACGACATGAGGATGAGTAATTAATGACATAATTTTCATTTTCGGGTGAACTATTCCTTTAAGGTGTGTTTACAATGACAGTGATGAAATCCACCTCAGGTCACCAAAATAAAATGTTTGTTCAGATATCATTGCCGTTTGATTTTTTGTTCTTTTTGTGAGGTGCAACATGTTCTATACAACATTGTTCTAGCCAAAGATCTAGTTTCTTGATTACGCACATGTCCTGCAAAATACCTTTTGCATTCTTTTTTGTTGTTGCATAGACCCCAGTGCTAAGACCTTGTAATTGGAGCACTGTGAGGGCCAAACAGACAATGATAACACACACAACTCATACACACCGAAAAAAAAAGAAGTTTCCTTTGATTTCTGACACAATAGTCTGACCACAGTAGACACACTTTATTTAGCTAGTATTTCTCTATCTATATTTCTACTATCTATTTATAAATAGGCACTCACCACCATGTTGAGACGTTACGAGAATTTAGCGGTAGCTCCGCCAGTACCTGGTGGGGCAGTTCGTTAAAGGAGAAGGACATTCCCTTTATGGGACACGCAGGTTGGACTGGCCTTGTCAACAGACGTCTTGACAAATTCATCAATGCTACGACCTGCAGCAGTAGCTTGGGAAAACATCTCAATTATCTTCCAAAAAAAACTTGCCGCCATGAATTCAGTAAGTTTTATAGAACAGCTGATGTCCGAAATGGTTTAGCCATGGCTGTCTCCATCTCTTTTGGGCCTGAGCACCAGTTGAAGCACCATTAGAAATGTTCCCTGTTGTAAGGGGTGGAGGTGCATAGGTGCATGAGAGCTTACATGCAGACCAGGCTTGGTGTTTGGAGTGGAGCACGAGCAAAAAGAAAGGGCAAATTCTAGTTAGCATGGTGTATGTTATGTGCGTTATAATCGATGAGACGAAATTAACTAAATACCTGAGGTATACTAACTCTTTAAGGTCCAATATACTCTAAATACCAACAATGGAGAATTAAATGTGGCCCATGCATATCGTAGTGCATACTCAAACCTAAGTACATAAATGTATACAGTAGCACATATAATAAAACCAAAATAATTGAAGGCAGGCAACATTTGGCCTTAAAGATTAAAATAGCTAATGCAGACGTGATCATAAAAAATGGTTAAAATGAAATGATTAGGATAGTATTATTTTACATTGGATAACATAAAAAAGCAGAATCAAGGCTTGAATGGGTGCAGGCTGACTTGCTGCTTCATTGAAGAGGTGGAGCTAGATGAGAGTGGGCAGGGCAGTGGTGAGAAGGGGCGGGGCCAGCTGGATACATGCACTGGTCGCAAGTGGAAACCAGGCAACTAGGAGCAGCTGCAGTGTCATCTAGTGTTGACTGAGCATGGAGAGTCTTCAAGGCAAATGTCTTTAGAAAAAGGACTGCACAAGGAAGTAACTGTTTCTGTTCAGTCCAGACATTCTCTCATTTATGTTTTAATCATCTGAAAAATACAACAACATGGCATAATTATCCTTAAGAGAATGCATCATTTAGCATTAATATTACACCATGTCTATGTTTTGAAAATAAGTCTCTAATGCTCAACAAGGCTGCACAAAAATACATTAAAAACATAATATTGTGTTTTGGGCTAGTCAAAAGCTGAGTGACTATTAGACACTAATATTTAAAACACTAAATGATGCCTTTAATTTAAAAATAAACCCCAGCGTTGAAATTGCTATTTTTGGTGTACCAGAACACAAAGTATCAATGACAAACAAGGTAAAAATGTTATCGCTTTTGTCATTTTAGTAATAAGAAGAAGAATATTACTCGAGAGGAAATCAGCAATCCCACCTAAAGCTTCAGCGTGGATGTGAAACCTGGTTTTATATTTGAAATTAGAGAAAATGTAATATTTAATGAAGGGATCTGTCCAAAAATTGTATGAGGCGTGGCAACCTATGATCAAATATTTTGAAAAGATGAAGACTCTCCCCGTTAACTGATCATTATAAACAGATTTGTGGAAACTGGTTTAAACATGATCACCAATGCTGCTTGGTTTTATATTTATGTTAAGACAACTATAAATATGTCAGATCATTTAATTGTATTACTAAAATAATCTTCTTTTAAAGAAAGTTCCAAAGACCAGCATTTATAAAAAAAAAAATGTTTTGCAACATTATATATGTCTTTCCTGTCACTTGAATAAAAGTATTGAGTTCTTTAAAAAATGAATGTCACTTTCTATCAATAGAATGTGCCCTTGCTTAATATATACATTTATTTATATTATATTAATATATATTCATTATATTTATATCAAATTATATTAATGTTAAAGTTAATATTAATGTTATTGACCACAATGGTAGAGTATGATATGAAAACTATAAATTAAAAAATAAAGTAAATAAAATGTACTTCTGTTGATAGTATTTACCTGCTCAGGTGGTCATCTCCAGCTTTGGCCCTCCCACTCAAACTAATGCTCCGCCTCTTTCCTTAATGCATGGGAAAAAATGGGACTCCATCCAAAAGAATAGATCTGATTCTAGGTAAAGACTGGCCAAGTGAACAATGTAGAATGTCATCTGTATGGCATGGCTGTGCTCCACCTTTAGTGACTGAATTGTCTGCAAACATAACAAAAAAAATGTGTTTGCCCGAATGCTTTTATCCACAAAATCTCATTTTAAACCAGACAACTGACATCAGACATCAAGATCTCACCCCATAAAACAACATCATAGCTTTGGTTTGGAAATAGTTATGCCCAAATTCCTTCTTCATCATCCTTTGAGCCCAAAATATATCCAGATATCCAGAGGTCAGCATGAAATGAGGAGAATTAGATGAGTTAAAGGTGAAAGAGCAGGTCGTTTAGATTAGGACATTGAGCGATTGCATTACAGTGAGAGACAGGTAGATTATACAGAGGTCCATATCGCCTGCAGAAAACACCATCCATATATTGTGATTTGATTTCAATCAGTGTTGTTATCTTTAACTAAACTAAAACTATTTAAAATTAAATTAAATTGAAACAACAGATGATAAACTTAACCTAAAAAAATTAAATTATAAATGTTAAGTGGCAACTAACTGAAATATATTTGTTTACAGTATGGCGAACTACTAAAAATAAAAATCGAAAAAGGACAAAATCCCATAAAAACATTATTACAATTTACACTAAAATACAAATGAAAACCGAAAATATATACTTTTGTAGTATTTGTTAATATTTTGAATTTGTTTTATTTTTTATAAGTATATAATACTAAAACCACTTATTTCAAAGGTTACTGCATCAATACTTTAGATACTTGCAATGTTATTTTATTTTGAAGATAAATTATTTAGATACAATTAATTAATCTTGCCTTCTCTTGTAGGTCTCAAATCATATTTGCATGCAAAAACAATGTCAGTGACCATTGCTGACGTCAAACTCTCTGATATTTTAATGCAATGTATTATGTATATCATATTATATGTACCATAGTGCTGTATATCATCATGTAGTTGGTCAAGTCCACTAGTCTATGCTGGTTAGTGCTGGTTTATTTGGTGGATAAAGGCTGCCCAAGTTAGTAAAACGTGGCTTTGCTGATTAAACATTTTGTGATTAAGCCTGGCAGGAAATAACAGCATACCAGCATCCCATATGGGTAACCAGCATACCAGCAGCCCATATGGGTAACCAGCATACCAGCAGCCCATATGGGTAACCAGCATACCAGCAGCCCATATGGGTAACCAGCATACCAGCAGCCCATATGGGTAACCAGCATACCAGCAGCCCATATGGGTAACCAGCATACCAGCAGCCCATATGGGTAACCAGCATACCAGCAGCCCATATGGGTAACCAGCATACCAGCAGCCCATATGGGTAACCAGCATACCAGCAGCCCATATGGGTAACCAGCATACCAGCAGCCCATATGGGTAACCAGCATACCAGCAGCCCATATGGGTAACCAGCATACCAGCAGCCCATATGGGTAACCAGCATACCAGCAGCCCATATGGGTAACCAGCATACCAGCAGCCCATATGGGTAACCAGCATACCAGCAGCCCATATGGGTAACCAGCATACCAGCAGCCCATATGGGTAACCAGCATACCAGCAGCCCATATGGGTAACCAGCATACCAGCAGCCCATATGGGTAACCAGCATACCAGCAGCCCATATGGGTAACCAGCATACCAGCAGCCCATATGGGTAACCAGCATACCAGCAGCCCATATGGGTAACCAGCATACCAGCAGCCCATATGGGTAACCAGCATACCAGCAGCCCATATGGGTAACCAGCATACCAGCAGCCCATATGGGTAACCAGCATACCAGCAGCCCATATGGGTAACCAGCATACCAGCAGCCCATATGGGTAACCAGCATACCAGCAGCTCATATGGGTAACCAGCATACCAGCAGCCCATATGGGTAACCAGCATACCAGCAGCCCATATGGGTAACCAGCATACCAGCAGCCATATGGGTAACCAGCATACCAGCAGCTCATATGGGTAACCAGCATACCAGCAGCCCATATGGGTAACCAGCATACCAGCAGCCCATATGGGTAACCAGCATACCAGCAGCTCATATGGTTAACCAGCATACCAGCAGCCAAAACAACACACGAATCTGGTCTTTTCAACATGCACTGGTATTTTTGGTTAGCAGTTTGTAATTAACACACACACAAATCTGAAGATTTTTCTGCTGGAAAAAGGCCTAATATTAATACAATTTGTTGATGCTTTCTGAATTTTGCCTTTTGAATTTTTATTTTAACTATATATATATGTATCAGCTTTTTCATTTTTAAATGACAAAAATAAGTATTAGAATGTATAATTTAACTTGCAATCTGAAAAATACAAAAAATGCATCAAATTTTGTGATGTGCTCATGAAAAACAGGCACTATTTATGGAATCAGCATCCTAAAATTAGTAAGAAAGTATTGGATTTCATGTGATGCAGATTAAATACTGGCAAACGTTAAGGAAACGGTCATATGATGAACAGCAGGAAGTAGGAAAAACAAATGTACATTAATTTAGATTAATTAATTAAATTAGAATAGGTGCAGACACAAAATTTGTAGTATAGTGAAGATACCGTACAAACCTGGTCTGGAGCAGGTCGGTGTCCGGGATGCGGCGGTCCACGGCCTGGACCCCGATGGTGTGGTGGAGGGTGTCGAGGGTGTGGGCCCTGCGGGCCGGGGTGCGGGGGGTGATGGGGGTGCTGCTGCGGGTGTGGCATGGGCTGAGGGTGGGGGCCCTGCTGAGGCGGAGGGCCGTGGGGGTGCTGCTGCGGCGGGACCCCGGGATGAGGGTGTTGAGGGTGGGGGCCCTGCTGAGGCGGAGGGCCGTGGGGGTGCTGCTGTGGATGAGGGTGTTGAGGGTGTTGAGGGTGGGGTGGCTGGGGTCTAGGTGGGTGCTGGTGTGGGCCGGGCGGTTGCGGGTGCTGTGGGTGCTGGGGGTGTTGTGGGTGTTGTGGGTGGGGGTATTGAGTCTGGGGTGGCTGCTGCGGGTGTTGAGGGTGGTGGGGTGGAGGCTGTGGGTGTTGGGGATGGGGCGCGTGGGGGTAAGGAGGCTGGTGGGGGTGTTGGGGCTGTGGGTACGGCGGCTGGGGTTGGGGTTGAGGTTGAGGATGAAGGGGTTGATGTTGCATGTGGGGAGGTGGAGCGTGAGGGTGGTAATGGTCATCCTCGTGGTTGTCAGCAATAAGTTTCATCCTGCTCTGTGTCTAAAATGGATAAAAAAGTTAGTAAGACGCAAGCACCATATTTTTGATACAGGGTCTGAGATCATCAAACATCTCTAAATGGCTTGTACAAATGTAATCAGTTTGCTTTTACTCAATTTCCAGGAGTTAATGAAGCACACACTACCAGAAAACAAAGCTGAGTTTACATTTTATCAGGTGGCTACATGCTTCAGAGGAAGTACAGGAGATTTTCTAATACTTTCTTTGGCTCATTCCCTCAAATCAGTTAGCTTATATGGCCACATTTTGGGTAAAACATCCCTCTGAAGCCGAAAATAGGAATGCACAATACTGTATATAAGCACATTTTTTTTAATTCAGTTAATTGGCTGATATTGGATATTTAAGTGCTTCTGGCAATTTTAAGAGTAAGATAACTTGTGGACTCCTCTGTAAAAAGGATGGGGAAAGTGATCGATTATGGCAAAGATTAACACTTTTTTTTAAGTTACGAAATAATATAAGTCTTGCATGATATTGAGAGAAAACTGAAATTGCGATGTTTTGTTTTTATGCAATGTATATTGCCATTAAAAAAATACAGACATTTTCACCAGATTACTCGAACAACTCTTTGGAAAGAATTAATAATTATAGAATGACTGAGCATGAAGTGACCATGAAGTGAGTGAACAGTAAAAAAAAAAAAAAAAATTCCACTTGAGTTTTCATAGGCCACATTCCCACTGTTTTTGACCCATTCAGTGTGACTATAAAATAATAATTATTATGATTTTGTTATTGTCATTAAATAAAAAATATATTGAATTTATTAGTATAGTCAACAGCATTATAAATATATTGCAATAAAACTACTGTATTGTAAAAAAATATATATATTTTATCATGTAAAATTAAAATACTATTATATATATATCTTTATTTAAATCTTCACATGCTGAACCGTTTCAGAGTGGAGCACAGAACGGTTCATTTACATGCCTGCAGCCCATGATACCGTTGTGGTTGTTTTTTTCTAAAACACTGAAAAACATTGTCATGAGCTGTACATGTATATACAGACACTGTGCTGTGCTTCACTCTGAAACGTTATTGTTATTTATTTACTTAAATCGCAATCTTTGTGACATGCATGAATCTATATCAGTATAGCACCGCCCTAACTATTTCCTTCAGCAGCTTTCATTTAGCCATCTCTCATTCAGTACAGTTTAATGGTGTTATCCATCAATTCGCTTTACTTTTCACTAATTTCTATTGTGTTTATGACCTTTTTAAAAACCAAAATCAAACAGCTCTACAATATTGTCCATTTAACATTTCGATAATAATTACCGACTTGGCCAGAATTGTCATCCCTATGAAAAATGAATCATGTCTTCACTCTACAATATCTTAATTCTAGGTGTAATTAAATGGGTTTCTGAGTACAGCAATCGACCAACATGTTGTTTGAGCTGATGCATTAGTCGGTCCTTCTCTCTTTTCAGGGCCAACACTTCCTCTTGTGTCTTCTTCTTATTGGAGGAGGACAGCTCCAGCAAAGCGATGTTAGCATCCTTCTCACTGATAGCAGCGAGCAGAGCCTGTTGTCTGAGGGGAACAGACCGTTTGAGATATGCATGCATGATGTATACTGAGCAGCTTTCAACAAAATGAACGTAGACTAAAAACATCCTAGGCATCAAATATTTATGAAGAAACAGATTCTGACTGCAAGGATTCGTACTTCATCTCTAAGATCTCCTCGAGCTGTTTTCTGCGCTCCTGTCGGAGGTTAGTCAGATGGCCGTCTCTCTCAGCCAGGGACTGTTGAGTGGAGGACAGACGCTGCTTAGTGGCTTCCAACTCCTGCCTCGTCTTCTCCAAAACATTCATCAACTCCTCCGTCTGTGAAATAAAGAAAAATGTGTGCAAGAAAAGAAAAAGAAACCCTTTTGTTTTTCTTGTTATCTCCTGATTTAAGACAAAATTTAAAGCCATAAAATAAAAACAGCACACCTTTGGGTTGTCCATTGGATTATCCTTCCGTTGGTCTTGCAAGATATTCCCAGGGCCTTCTTGTCCATCTGAGGACCAAGCTTGATACCTGGGCCCCTTTTATTTTGATCCTTGGTTTGCCTTAGAACACATACAGAGTGTCACCTGAATAGCTGAATTTGATACCAATCACAAAACCCTATTGAGATAGCGTATGATATATCGATTGAAATTAATTATAGCATATTTTTGTCTTGTTTTCCAATACAAATATCTTTCTTAAATGAACATTCATTTACTTAAGAAGCAAATGACATAAGATATTAAAGGACTAGTCCACCCAAAAATCTAAATTCTGATATAATTTACTCATCCTCATATCCTTTCAAATTTCTATGTATTTCTTTCGTCTGTGAAATTCAAATAAAGATCATTTGAAGAATGCGAGTTACCAAACAGATTCGGTTCCCATTGACATCTGTTGTTTTTGTTTGTTTGTTTGTTTTTTTGTCATGGGGTACCAAAACGGTTGGTTTACCAACATTCTTCAATGCATCTTCTTACATGTTCCACAGAACAAAGAAAGTCTTACAGGTTTGGTCGAGAAAATTATGACTATAAATATGAATGGATATTACTGAATATACATTTTTGGGTGGACTATTCCTTTAAGAATTGTTTTCTGATAAAACAAAAAGAGTCAACGTTAAGAGAGTGTAGGCTTTACTTAAACAAGAAAAAGATCTGCCAATGGAGTAAGACAAATAAACTTAATTCAAAGGGAAAACAAGTTTAGCTTTCTTACCCCATTGGCAGATTTAATTTTTTTTCTCAGACATGTCTTTATATGTCATTTTGTTTCTCAAGTAAATGTATCTTGATTCAAGAATATTTATACTGGAAAAAATGGCATGAGATTTCAATGCATCCACTCCAAAGTAAGTAAGTTTGTTGAATATTTCATTATATAATGCACTGATATTCTGACTTCTTAAAGTGTGTTTTAAGTGTCCAAATACATTTTGGGGTCACTGTATGTGTGATTATTAAATGCAAACAATAACACAACACAACACCACCATGAAATATGACTCATAACGGTGACAACAACACACTAGATGCAAATGTGAGGAAAAATACAGATATTTTTCTAGCGTCACATAAACAAAGCATGCTTGGTTATTGCTCATAATGGAGGGTGAACACCTGAGGAACAACCAACTTACCTGGGAGCAAGACTGGCGGAGGAGAAAGAGGAGGAAGGAAGGATGCAGGAAGGTCAGGAACGGAAAGGAAGAAAAGCCACAACACAGCAAACAGGAAGGAAAGGAGAAACAAAACTTCAGAATTCATTGAAACGAAGCAGAAAACAGCTGGAAAGAGTCAAGTGAGAAACTAGGAGTGGTTTAGAACGACTACTGAGGTCAGTAAAGCAGGATGCACAACGCTATCATCTCAAATCATCTCCGTCAGTGGATACGCCACTGAGTCCAGATCTGCAGGGGTCCGTGAGAGAACCAACATGCAGCAAACCCAACCAGCCGAGCCGCAGTGAGGGATCACACGGGGTGGCAAACAGGGCAAGAGCCATCAGGCATGAGGGTGCAAACCTACTAGAGGAACACTAAACCCTGCCTAAAGCACCCAGCTCATTCACAGAGCAAAACAGGGCCTGAAATGCTGCAGAACGTCTCATGCAAGCCGATGAGACGGATGATTTGAGGGGAATTTTGCAGGATGGGGTGGGAGGGGATGGAGAGGATCATTCAGAAGAGTGAGAGGGAAGGGAGGAGAGAACGTGTTAGGAAGCAGAAAGATGACTGGTCAAGAGGTTCAGCATGTGAAATGGGTGTTCAAAGGTCAGGAAACAGGGCTTCGCTCATTGTCAGAGCCCTCGTATGCCAGCAACACCAAGCGGCAAGCACAGAGATCACAGACAGTATGTGCAAGTACAGTAACAACTGCAGAACATGTTAACTTCATATAAGCAGGGCGGAATAAAATACAATTAAGATTGATAAAAAATTGCATTCGTTACAGATCTATGTGAAAACCACTGTATAACTGAAAGTGCATTTTAAGAATAGTTCACCTAAAAATCAAAACAATGCTGCGGTTTACTCACCTAATGTAGTTTTAAACATGCATGATTTTCTTTCTTCTATAGAGGACAAAGACAGTAATAGTGATTTAAATCTAATCGAATCATTCAGACTTCAGAAGACTCTGCTCTTTAAAGTAGAATGGCTTCTGGTTGGCTGTCAGTGTTTTTATCATTCACTAACTGAAAAAAATATAATACAAATCTGATAGTGATTCCAACTATATTGTTGTGAACCTCATAGAATTAGAAAAATTCAAACTTAGGTATGAACTCAACTTCTCTCTTTATTTCATGAAAGAAAGAAACGCAAATCAGCCTGATGACATGGGGTGAGTAATTAATTACAGAATTGTTATTTTTAGGTGAACCGTCCCTTTAATTTTGGTGTAATTTTAGAGAAGGACTACACATTAAAATGTTGCAATGCCAACATCATGACATATATCAGGTTTGCAGTTATCACACGTATGACACTATGTGAAAGAAAATTGTGCTGAAACTATGGAACTATGGAAAAATAAATAAGTAACAAAAAAGATAAATACACAAAATAAATAAAACTAGAAGAGATATAAACGTGAAATGAAAACGTGCACACTGGTTGAGGTACACATTAGCTCAGTTCCAAAGCCTAGTGAGCTTCCTAACTATAGGAAGTAGGTAGACAGCAATATATAAAATATGCAGTTTTGGCCAAAATCTAAGGTAGCATTAAATGTATCCTTTACATATATTACATTCAAAAGTGTGGGTTTCTGTAAGTATAAACAATAGAAAATACTTTTACAAATGCACTCAGTCAAGATTTCTGTTGAGCTGTTAGCAACAGCATCTCTTTCAGATCTCTTGAGCACTCTTTGTGTGACTGTATTGCTGCTGCCCGCAAATACATTTTTTAAATTCTTTAAAATTAGCCACTTTTGAGGCTCCATCTTGGTTAGGATGCTGCCTATGTAGACATTAGACTGTGAGGCATCTCACTACGGTTTGGAAGAAAGCCCAACACATGCACAAGAAACAGCATACACAACCACAAAACATATTATACACACATATTATTTTCTGGGCTGTCTCAGTCCACAGGTTTTTACATCAATGCAATCTGGCATATATTTACCACATTATAAAGAACAAAAGGATTATTTCCTTTGTAAGAAAAACCAGTGAACGAGAGACAGCCGTGCAACAGAGGCATAAGGCATCAAGCACACAGCAGTTGCAGACAGATAAATGCAGCCGAGCCGTGGTGCCAGGACAGAGCACTCACTTTCCCAGGAAGTCCCACACCATGCCCCCAATCTGCTGGGGGGCAGCGGACACAGAGGGGGGAGGGTCAGAGGGGGCTCTGCCACCAGGGCGGGGCGAGGGGCGGGCAGCGGGGGGAGGGGGGCTGGTTCACAGTGAAGGGGGTATAAATTATAAAGTTATGGATGGAGGTAAAATGAATGAAGATGGCAGATAGATAGATAGATAGATAGATAGATAGATAGATAGATAGATAGATAGATAGATAGATAGATAGATAGATAGATAGATAGATAGATAGATAGATAGATAGATAGATAGATAGATAGATAGATAGATAGATAGATAGATAGATAGATAGATAGATTTTTGAACAAGAAATGTGTGTTTTATGACAGAAGATGAAGGAACATGGAAGAACAGGAGGCAGAGAATGAGGTCGGAAAAAGAGAAAGACCAACAGACAGAACAGAGAAGGAGTTGGCGAGACGGTAAAAAACAGAACAGAAACACACATGGTTAATCGAACCACATTAACTCTAAACTGCATGAGTATGTCAACCGAGAATAAGCAACAAGAACTCTATTATAAGGGCTGTTCACACTGACAGGAATTATCGCTGAATGGGAACAAAAAGTGTATCTGCAAACGGCAGCATTTCATATTGCATCATACATGCATAAATCAAGCTCACTTGGAATGCTGAGAAATTATAGTATGGCTAGTCAATGGCTTTGCGTATATTAGTGCTGTCAATCGATAAAGAAAAATTAACTAATTAAATCACACATTTTTTTCTGAAATTAATCGTGATTAGTCTTTTTAAGTAATATATAATAGGTGTCATGTCATGAAATGTTTTTAATATGATGGAAACTGTATTTAACGTAATCACAATCTATTAAAACATTGTAAGCTAGGCCTATTAATTGTAATGATTACATTTCCACGGTTATTCAAGCAACAAATAAATTATAGGCCTATAGAGAAAGTGAGCAAAGAACACCGTATCAACAGAGCTTTTTGAAACTCTGAATCAGTTAAACCATTGAGTCGCAAAATGATTCACTGTTTCGAAGCGCTCCAATAGGATCGCGTATCGTGAATCATTTGATTCAGAACGGGACTTCAAAGCGCGTTTTGCGAATCATTTGATTTAGATAGGGACCTCGGAGCAAGATCCCGATCTAAATCATAAACACATTCTATATTTAATTTGATTACATTAATGTTGTAATTTGAGATCTACAATAAATATTTTAACTGCTACTATACGTAAAAGGAACACTGCTGTAAAAAAGCACCTTATTTGTTTAAAGTGTTTGCAAATCAAATGTTATTGCACTTTTGTTCGTATAGCAGCTATTTTAAATGAAAAAAAGTGCACAATACACTAGTTACAGTCTCAGACGTCATGCCCACGGAACGTTGGCTAAACGTCTGATGCATATGGTACACTTCAGGAGTTTCGAAGTCGTCTTCGGATTGGTTGAATTATACAGGATTTCCAGGAGACGTGTGTTCTTTAACGTTCCGCCTGGAAACAAAAATGCCGTGGTGCCAAACCCCCTCAAGAAAGAAAGCCGCCGTGTTTACAACTGACGACGAGCGCTTGTCAAGATCAACTAAATGCTGAAATGTCAAAAGTATGTGAAAAATTGTACGTTTGCGGCATGGAATCTTTAAAATATGTCAGAGAGTTTTACACACCGGTCTGTGATTGTGGTGACATTCCCACACCCCGAAACGTGACGCGGCACAAAATGAAACGTGATTGATTGCATAACCTGTCAGTCATATGGCCTCTTGGGCGGGCCTTGGCCATTCAAAGCGGCCAAAGTTCCCAGACCTTCAGCCGTCAGTCTGAAGGTCTGGCTACGCGAGACTAACAATACACTACTTTTGAATTCATTATTGAATTTTGGGCATAACAATGCGATTAATCGCAGAAAATCATGCGATTAATCGTGATTGAAAATTTGAATAATTGCCCAGCACTAATAGGTCCATATACTCTATATATAATAAAATTAGACATTTTTAGTATTATATTACATTGTACACTTCCACTAGTATTACTGCCTAAATAAATGAGCCTTTCACGACTTTTTCAGTCACTTTGCTGTTAGTGTGAACACCCATTTCAGATGATGTACAATCTGAACATACAGCACTAGCATGGACTTGATATCTTAGATGAATTTCTCAACAACTAATCAATAATTTAGAAGAAGAGAAAAGAGATATGGAGGCAGCTGTACACAAACATGCCAAAACACACAGATCAGTCAGGAGTAGCAGTCATTACAGCGCATGAGAGAGGCTAAACCACTAAACACGAGCTCCAAATCAATATTCAGAACATGTCAGAAACAGAGAATACCAATGACCTCATGAATGCATGATTCCAGGAAACAGCATCAATATTTGCAATCATCATAATATTTCACCTCTAGGAGATGCATAATTGACGGCAGCTCTGGGAGTACAGCATGGTTTGTACTGCATCAGTAACAAAACGGCTCTTGACATCAGCATTTTGATGTTATACCCCAGCAGAATTTGACATTAAGTACAGTAGAAACTGTCAACTGATGCTGTCAAAGCTCAAGATAACGGCAAAACAAGGACTCTGTCCTGATGCTGCTTTATGAAACTCGTGCATGCATCAGCTTGTCAAATCTTATAAAATTCACTTGAATTCCAATATTTACACGACACTACTAATGTTTATTCATTGTTTACTAATACTAATCTGACTTTTATTCTTGCAATTCTGAGTCTACATTTCACATTCTTGCAATTCTGAGAAAACTTCTAGATAGAAAACTCATAAGTATTACTTTTTTCTCAGAATTGCAAGAAAAATATCAATATTTTGAGATATAATCACAGAATTGCAAGAAAAATTGTGAGGAAGTTGCACTTAACTTTTATTATTATTATTATTTTATCCCGTGGCGGAAACACTATCAAACTATATGGCCAAAATCCTTCTAAAAAAAAAAACTACTTTTTTTTAAATAAATTTTAGTTTTGTAAAGAAATGCTTGCATGTTACACTATCTGGCCAAACTCATTTATTTTTTTTTAAACTGTGCATTTATTGTATTATATGCACATATGTATGCATTAAAAGGTTTATAAGATCTTAAGAACACAATCTGCCCGAGAACGCAAAAATGAATTCAGTCAAGTGTGTCCACATGTTTGACTGGTAGTGTATAAGTGACTTCACACTTTCAAAAGCATTTAAAAAATAAACAAGTGGCTATTTCTCACCTTTCCAGTTCTGCGATCTTCTTATCCTTGTCATTTTTCTCTGTCTCCACCTCTCTCAGAATCTCCAGTAACCTCTCGAGCTCGGCCTGGGCTTTGTTGGACTCCTCTTTGTAGAAGGACACCTCCTTTTCCAGAAGTTTGACCCGGTCCACATACTCGGGGTTCCCACGTGAGCTTTGCTGCACCTCCATATCATGAGCCTTCTGTATGACGATCATGGGAAGGCATCACCACAGAAACCAGTTAAAACACAGTCTCAGTCAATCAAAAATTCCTGCAGAAGCATTCCCAGTTCGGAATGCCACTCCAGTGCATACACCAGTATTGCAGACTAGAGGGCTCCACAAAGCAGATAATTAGCCAAGCTTTAAATATAAGATTAAATGCACATATTTGTCTTGCTGCAGTTGAAACAGAATACAAGAGAGATATACTATAACTATACTATAACAAGAGTTATACGATATGAACAATGTTGCAGTTATACATAATTTTCATTGCAATATTGAAATGCAGCCTTGCTTAATTATTAAAACACTGTGGGCATTCTGAAACAGTTTACATTGTGTGTTGAAAATGAATGCACAATGAATCAACACAATGCAAAATTGAAGAAAGCGACAACATAAATAATAAAAGATAATGTGGTCATACAACCAAAGGTTGCAACAGGTCAAAGCTGAAACCAGATTCACATGACATGAGAGAAAACACACACGACAGAGGAACATGCAACGCAACATGCACATGTGGATTTTAGCTCCAAGGTTCAGTGGTAAAATTCTTTGCAATGCGTTTGCCTTCAGACATATGCGTGTTCAAGTATATGGGTATTAATTTCAAAAACAGATTAGTAAACATTGGAAGCACGAGGAAACAATACAGTTTTTCCACATTTCACAGAATGCCCTTGAATCCCAATTAATTCTGTTGGTTGGTTATACGATAAAAACAATAAAAATATTAAACAGGATGCACATGCAAGATTTTGAAAAGATCTGTATTGCACCCGAACTAAGGACGAATATTTTAGAAAAATAAAACTAAATAATTTACACTTGCATTTAATTTGTGTATTGCACAATTGACTATATTATGTATATTTCCTCTAAATAACCTACAACTGCTGCATCCTGCAGACCTCTACTTATACAACAAAAACCTCCAAAAATAGCTAGAAGTCAATATATTTTTTACTTAACATAGTCATTAAAAGCTGTATCTAAAATACATATTGCATTGTTTCTGGACTGTAAAGTTCATCAGACCATAAATTAGATCCCATTGATTCTAAAGCAGCAGGGTTGAATTCTTATGAGTTAAAGTAGAAAGAAACTAAGAGTATAGTGTCCTCATGTTTTCAATATGTGCTAGTACAGATCCAGGGAGACACTTACGGGATTGTTCATTTGACTGAACAGCTGCTCTGCTTGCTACATTGCAAAGGAGGGAATCATGGGAAATGAGGAGGAGGAGGAGGATGAGGATGAAGGGACTCAGTAAAACAGCACAAGCTTTATCATTAGCTCTTCTTTCAGGATAATGATAATGTTCTACACAGGAGAATATAAATAACTAGAGAGCAACATAAGAACAAAAAGAAGTCTACTCTGAGTGAATCGCCAACCAAAACAGCCTTTCTGATCAACATAGTCAGATTTCAAACATTTTAATTGAACTATATGCGCCTCTGATACCCAAAAATGCCATTTAGGTAGGCAGTGCACTAGATTTTGAGACATAGCTACTGTCAAATAAGAGAAATTAGACAAAGAAAGGAACTCATCACTACTTTCATAAAGTTCCCATGATGCCCTCTAAAATGAGTGACCATTAAACTAATGCAGAAAACACATTCAATGACACAACTGCTAAATCATTGAAAGTAATTCCAGATTGATATCGGTTTTAAAAATACAGATATTCTTAGAGCAATGTGGCCGATGGCTTATATACAGCCAGAATATATACAGCCAACAACAGAGAGAACCTGGGATTTATTCAAAATGAACAGAAATAGAAACAAATATCTTGCACTATCAATCAAATCAGCAAATTTGTGACACTGAGTATATGAACTCCTTTGTACAAAAAGTTTTGGTTTTTTAAAAAGTATTTTAAATACTTGTCTAAACGATTGCTATGCTTTAAAATTACATACTGTACACTACCATTCAAAAGTCTGTAATTTTTTTATATTGTGATATTGTGTAATAATGTAATATTGTGAAATATTAATTACTACAATACAAAATAAGTAGTTTCTATTTTAATATTTTTTAATGTAATTTATTCCTGTAATGCAAAGCTGAATTCAGCATCGTTACTTCAGTATTCGGTGTCACATGATTCTTCAGAAATATTTCTGATTTAACAAACATTTCTTATCATCAATGTTAAAAGTTGTTCTGTTCTGTCAGTTGTTCTTTTTAATATATTTTAGGGGAAATTGTGATGCATTTTTAAAATAATTATTTATTGAATAGAAAGTTCAAAACAACAGCATAAAGAACAACATAAAAATATGTTATTATCACTTTTGATCAATTTATAATTTCTTGCTGAATAAAAGTATTATTTCATTTAAAAAGCAAATGTGACTGACCCTAAACTTTTGAAAGGTAGTGTATATTATATTGAACAAAAAAATAAATAAATAAAAAATATATATAAAAATAGAAGAAAACAGCACATTTATTTAAAAAGAATTATCTAACATTCTTAATACACAACATTGCTAAATTTAAACAATGACAAAATCAAGTCTAATATTAGACCTAATACACACAATATTACTAAAAACTAAACTATAATATATATAAAACAAAAATGTGGATTTTCTATAGAAAAACTGCAAGCAGTTTCTGAAATTGACACAGAGGGGAACAACTTCCCGCCGATCGGCCAAGCGCCACAGCTAATAAATGATCCTGGTACAACTACAATGGCCAACATCGAATATACCTTCTGCAGCTGTGTCTCCAGTTTACTGCATTCCTCTTTCTTTTGCTCGATTGCGATCTCAAGGGACTTGAGTTTGGAGTCTTTCTTGAGACTTGACGAGGCCAGCGAGGAGGCGTGCTCTTTTAAATCTATGAGACTCGACTGGAGGAAGACGAGACCATAGCTGACAGTCCTACCAAAAACTCACAGAAACACAACAAACACACACACACACACATCACTGACGTACCTCTTTCTCTGATAGCTCCACATGTAAAGAGTTCACCTTCTCTTTCAGGTCTTTATTCTCTTTTTTATATGAGTCCACCTCACCCAGTCTCTCTCGGTCTTCCCTCTCCCTTTGCTCTTTCAGACGCTCGATAATTCGCTCCTGTGACAAAAACACATTTAAACTGAACTCAGGGCTAATTGAGCATGCTAAATAATTTCCTTACACTCAAGCTTTATCAATAAATGTCAGTAGATGTCTTCATTCTTCCCAGATTAGCGGATACATTCACTAAAACTTGCCATAAATATGCTGTTCAATCCAACTAAAGTATTCCAGATCATGGTAGTCTCTGAGCATCTGGCCTGAATGCTGAGAAATGTGCTGTATTTAATTACGTTTTTTGGCCATGTTTTCTTTGTTACCTGATTTCATAATTACTTTAGAGAATCAGGTGCTAAAGTTTAAAATACTGTGAATATGTCATGCACAGTCTGTTGTCGAAGGCAATTTCTTGAACTTTGAACTTCACATTATATTCCCCAAACACCTAAATCCGCATATATGAGGCAGCTCTGATGTGCTTCTGCTCTACATTTTCATTTCCTCTTGTGATGTTTGGGACCGTTTCTGGTACCTTCTCAGACAGGGCTTCCTCTAGCGTGACGAGGGCAGTATCAGTGTTGCTGGAGTCCGTCTGGAGAGACTTCACCCTGTCCTTTAGATTCCCGAGCTGTTTATCTTTATCCCTCAGCTGCTCCTGAAGGTTCTCAATCTGAGAGAGAGGAAGAAGATAAAACGAGTGTGGATTTAGCAAACAGAAAAAAATTTAACATTTATTGCAAACTCAACAAAAAAACTATGGGATTTCTCCACTGACTTTTGGATTATGGCAGAAAATAAGCTCTGTGACCAACAGAAGTTCAAGAAGATTCTTACATGTTTTGTTCAACATGATAATCTTCATAAATGAACATAACTGTTATGAATTTTGAAGCCTAAATACAATTGCCCGAAGTAAAAAGTTAGGCTATAAACGAATTACACCACGGCTGCATAACTTCAATGTCACCACTATAAGATTCCATAAACTGTTTAAATATTTATTTTAAATAATGTTAGAAAGTTAAAGTTAGAATAGTTTGTAAGAGCACAAGTAAAAAAACAATGAGGCTGTACAAGTGGACTAGTGAGAAATTGCCATTTAAAGCATAAAAACATTTAAAAAATCATAGGTGGGGTAAATTATGTATTTTATGTTGTTGAATGAAATATTCAACTGAGCTCGTTTTAACCACAGGCCTTATTTCAGGCATTTAATCAAAACGCTATTAAAAAAACAACAACATAAAAAAAACATTGACTTTGGGACAGTGGAACTCATTTCCGGATTTTAGGACTCATTCCTGCATCGCTGTATTAGAGAAACCTGTTCATTCAAACAATCAAGAAGTGCACTTCAACTTGGTACCACTAGGGGTGCTAACATTACACACTTCATCTTTAAAAATCACATGGAAAGGAGGTTTAAAGGGATAGTTCACCCAAAAATGAAAATAACCCCAACCTCAAGCCATCCTATAGGCGTAGCTTTTAGCACCAATTCAATTCAGGAGGCCTTTATTAATCCCCTGGAGCTGTGCAGAGCACTTTTTATGATGGATGAACTTCTGACGTCTATTGGACGACTGGAAATCACCAGCCATTCACTGCCATTATAAAGCTCGGAAGAGCCAGGACATTTTTTTATATAACTTTGATTGTATTCATCTGAAAGAAAAAAGTTATTTACACCAGGATGACTTGAGAGTGAGTAAATCATGGGATAATTTACATTTTTGGGTGAAATATCTTTTTAAATTTGACTTAAGGTCATGCTATGTTGATTGATGTAAGAGCCCTGCTAAATAGTTCTCAAATGCTTTTTAATATGAAAGGATTAGCTGTAAAAACACTATGAGCAACAACAGTTACAAATATACCCACAAACTGTAGGTGCACTGGTCACAAAAACATCATTTTAATCTGTAAAAGGGTGAACAAACATTGTCAAAATAATAAGGACAAACGTCAAATAACAACAAATGTCACTGATAATGAGAAACATGAATAAGTCAGTGTTTACTGACATGAACGGATGTATACTGCATTTACTAGCAAACAAACTGTATGTACTCAAGGCCATCTTGCAAAGATGGATAACCTAGTGTAACACAGTACCTGGGCATCTAAGTTATATGGCCTTTGGGCTCATCTTTCACCTTGTTTTCCATTTGAACGGGTTTGTGTTGAAGGAAGCCTAAGGATGTTTCAGCCCACAATGTCTATTGCTGACTATGAACCATGGCGGTTGGTCTCTAATGGTACGGGCGGCATCTCATGGGAATATTTATGCCTTGATGATGCTCTGTATGGACAGATAATGGGCTAGATTTCACTTCCTTCATCCCCCTGCTTTTCTTTTTGATAAATGGTGCAATATCCCGTTACACACAGTTAGGGAGCTCTATGAAGGGGTTTCAAGATCAAATGAAGCTGTTTTGAAGGCAAAAGGAACTACTGGGTTGTTTCCTTGTGTAGATATTTAAGACATACAGCAGGTTGTTTTCAGTGTGACTTAGAATATAAGATATAAGGGATCAAGCCAGCACAAAGAGCAAGAGATCAGAAGTTAAATACGGTTGGAAGCAGACTGTGCCTTTTTGACTCTTGAGATGTTTCCGGTGTCTGAACAACATGGAAAAAGGCTAAAGAGCCTGGAAAAGCATGTGTAAGAAGAGGGCAAAGATGAAAAAGCATTTGGAAGAAGAGCACTAAAGCATTTTGCAGCGCGCTTCCAGAGTTCCTCTGAAACCCTCCACCTTCCCCAGCTCCACCTATATAGATCTGCTCCGGGTTATTTTATGTGCTATTTGTCTTAAATACTTGCAGCACCATATCGGCATATGCATTGGCAGTAGCTACAGCAATAACCAACAGCTGCAGCATCCCAGCAGATCTATTCCACCAAATACATTAATATTTTCATATCCATTACCATGCTAAAATCTTCCGAGAGTTGTTATGATTTCAATTTGTATATTTTCTAAAATATCTCACCAAAAACACTATATAGGTATGCAATAAATTAAATCTGTTACAGATACAGGCGTTCAGTCCCCTTGCTCTGGCTCAAATCACACTCTCCTTGGTACTGCTCATCAGTATTGACCCCAATCATTTCTAAATGACCCATGAAAACTGGCCTCTAACCTTTGATTCCCGAGTGAGATTTACCTTCTTCTGCAGGACGTTTATCTTGCGTTCTTTGACTTCCAGCATGTCTTTCGTGTCTCTGATCTCCCCGGCCAGTGTCCCCTTCTCCTCGGTCAAGTCTTGCAGCTGCTTGGTCTTCTTATTAAGGAAAGATTCCTTCTCCTCCAGACGCAATCTAAGAGCGTCCACCTAAACAACACACCATGAGCACATGAGTTCATGTAAAGCTGGTGAGATGTTAAAAAATCCCATTCAAATAAAACAATTTACAATTACACACAGAATTGTAAGGGACAAAGAGTTGCACCAAGGTACATGTTAAAACTTAATAAAAATAAAAATAAAGAAGTCAAATAGAAAAATAAAATAAATCATTTTTAACCTCTGTTTGTAGGATGGCAGCGCGTTGCTCTTTGGCAGTGAGGGACTCTTTGAGCACTTCAATATGCTGTTTGCAGTCTGAATTCTGGTTATTCAGAGTTTCCAGTTTTGTTTGCAGAGCTAAAAGCTCAGAATCTTTTTTTGAGAGCTCCTGCTTGAGCTGATCAATCTGAAAGAGATCGAAAATGCAGGAACGGAGAAAGAAAATCTTATGTTATTTATAGGACAGGGAAATCATTTAGTACATATGAGTATCTAGACAACTGATATTTTTAACGAATCATGTCATAAAATGTGTTAATCAGCTATGTTTTTTAATAGGAAAGCTGAAATGAGAATAGGAGTTTTCTTTACATCAGTACTCTCCTCACATAAAATATGGATTTCAGAACGCAATCCCTATTTAATATACATCAGCCATATCAATTATTGATGAAAGGAGTTCTATAAATATCACAACAAATCCGCCAGATTATTCATGAGCATGTTAGATACAGCAAAGACATCACACAAAATAATATCCTCGCACATGTGCACAAAAATCCACTAACCAATGAGATTTTTCTGTCAAGAAACAAGCACGTTAAAAAAAATTGATTGGGCGGGGCAAATCAAACAAACCAATCAGAGCTCTGGATTAAAATATCATTAAATATCAGTTTAAGAATAAAGTCAGAATCCCAATATGCATCCGTCATGTTTAGTATGCAAGTGTAAAATTAGTACATCCCCAAACCTTTGTACATTGTTTGTTAAAGTGGCCTGGATGGCAGTTATTTTGGTATTTTTTATATACAAGTATAGCATTTATTGATATGAATAATTCATTATAATTAATAAATATAATTAATTTATTAATAAGAATTAGCTTATTTTTATTGTGTCCATTTTTTTTTACTTTCAGGTTTAGCAATTTTGTTGTGTGTTTTTTTATATATTTCTATTTAGAATTAATTTATATGTCAGTCTAATTTAGTTGTTTTATTTTTTAAAGTTTGTCATGTTTAGATGAAGTTTGTCATCTAAAACTTATTTCACCTTCATTTCAATTACCGAAAACAGTTTTAATAGTTTTACAACAACAATACTATTTTCGGTTCTTTTGCAAAAATACAAATGCATGCTTTTTTTGGCTAAAACTACCCACAACCTCTTACGCAATGTATTGCTTCGAGATGATTCCAGACACAGTGCCCAACGCAATGCGTGGTAGATTTACTGGCACTGCCAACTGTGATTCAGCCAAAGTTTGTGAGGGAAGAAGTTCTAATGAACCTACAGCAAATACACTGAAGTGTTTTGACAGGAAACACAGTCAGCACAGCCGTGAGAAATATTTACACATCCTACAGACTCTATTTTAATACTGCTACTTCTAGCATTACTCAGCAAACCTATCATTACAATTCCACAAGACATCTGCGAGGATGATTTCTGACACTGGAAACCCTTTACTGCACTTAAACATTTGTGAAAAAGACACTTATTTATTTGAAAGAAGCTCAACATAATATTTCATCTAAGTATGGACTGATATCACTGATATAGGAGATTGTTTAAATCTTTACTGTTTAAGTAAATATGAAACAACGTTCACAACCCATTTCCTTTCGTTAACAAGAAACATGATATTCGAAAAAAAAAATACTTTTATCCACAAGAATTGATTGGATTGTGCAAAGTGGCAATTGCAGCGGAAAGGTTGAAAAACACGAACAGGGCAGTTGTTTCAGTGACAAAGCATGACAAAGCAACATTACAGAGACAAACGTTTTCAAATTTGGAATAAGAAAAAGATATCTCTAACATATTATCCAAAACAAAATGATGAATATTTATTAAGAAAGTAAGTAGGGTCAATATTGATTTCATGTTTACTTTAAACAAGAAATCTTGTTCATATGACGTAAAATGACAAGCTTCAAGCCAAAATACACATCTTCAGGCTGCTAACAGTAATTAAAGGAACAGTGAACCCCCAAAATGGCTCAAATCACCTACATTTCGGTATACTTCTCATGCACACTGCATGGCTTCCAGACGACTGTGTGTGGAAGTCGTGTGGACTTTTTTTAATTATGTTTTTGCTGTTTTTTCTTTTCCGCTCAACAAATTAAATAACAGCATACAGGTTTACAACAACATGAGAGTATCCCTTTAAAAAAACACATAGATAAAATACAACTATGCATTTTCATTTGATCAGTTACCTAAACGCACCGATTTCTTTGTGTTTATAGCGGTTTATAGTTTAAACTCCTTGAAGAAAAAGTTTACCTTGGTCTTCATGAACTTGGCGTGGTTTTTATAGACCTCCATCTGTTTGATCTCCTCCTCTCGATCCTCCGTATGCAGCAATCCATTCGCCTTTAACATCTGTATCTCATCCTCCAGGTCCCGAATGTTGCGTTCCAGGGATCCGATTTTGCTGTCCTGGATAAACAATTTAGTGGAAAAATTAGCAACGCTGTGCTCCATCATCTTAAGCTATGACAACTTTGATGCGATTCTTCGGACGGAAGCATGCCAAACCCAATTCCCAACAGATGGGATCAAAACAAGAGGAAGACAGGGATATGCGAAACTCTAACGTCTTGCAGCATCTGCAGTACTGCTGCACAGCCAAAGCAGAATCTGTCTCTCTCATGCTAATGGATCAGCATGTAATCACCATTTGGTAGTAGTGAGCGCACATCCAGCCTGGGCGGGAGAGAGACGCTCGGGGAAAGCGAGCTGTGCGTGTGCCTCTTTGGACTGCAGCTCCTTCGGCTTTTTAAATAAATAATACAACGTCTTTGGCATTAGCTATGGTTCATCTCCCATTCAGACAGGAGAGAACGTTTGCTGTTCCTTCTCGTATGCTCTCTCTGGTAAACCGCCCTTCCTGTCAGCTCTCTCTCTCTCTCTCTCTCTCTCTCTCTCTCATCTTTTTGTTTTCACAGACATCAATAGGCACCATATTCACACGAGGCCTTTGAAAACCAACATCCCTTTTCCCGCATATTGCACACAGAGAGTAAATTCGTTAGGCAAAGCGTGAGGCTTATCGTCAATATTTTGAAGGCTCTGAACCCCGAATCCTTCATTATTTAAATGCAATGTAATATTTTACCTTGTGCAGCTATGAAAGATAATATCCATCTTCAGAACATAAGCAAACAGATCACATTGCTCTCTTTTCTGTCATCCTCTCCCACGCCTGCATTCATGCTCTATGTGTTGTAAACAACTCCACCTGTTCCCATGGTACCAGAATCAGCATCACTGCTCAGCCAATAGGGCGAGAGAACACTACCAGTGATGCTAAAGGTTAAAAGAGCAATGGGAACAAGTACAGGTGGAGTGGCTTATGCGGTTTTTGGGTCGAGGAAAATGCATCAATCAAATTAACAAAGTTGTACTTTGAATAGGAGTCTATCACTTTGCTTTTCATGTCACATGGATGCAGTGGTGAATTCTGGGTAATATTTGGACCCGAGGGGTGTGTGCGTGCTTTGCATGAGGTCATGCTTTATTTTTAGAGCGGTATGTAATGCTTCTGCTGGCAGGAGTTGCTCTGCCTGTGAGCGCACAAACCCACTAACTGTTTCATTCAGCCATTAAGCAGCATGCTGCAGTGGCTCTGCCATCTGACACTTCTCTTGTCTTTCTGGACCATTTCTGTTTGCCTTTTCAGCCTATTGTTTAACCAGAGCGTGCCAAATACAACTACACTCTCTAATGACAATACTTGTTAAACAAGTCTTTCATGCTCACCGAGGCTGCATTTATTTTGTCAAAAATACAATAAAAAAGTAATTACACTTTCAAATGTAATTTATTCCTGTGATGCAAACATCAAAATATAATCTTCAGCGTCACATGATCCTTCAGAAATCATTCTAATATTCGAATCTGCTGCTCAAGAAACATTTCTTATTAGCAATGTTAAAAAGCTGATATTGTTAATAAATCTTTTGTAACAGTATGCAGTAAAACCAAAACTTACATTATTCACATTATCACAGTTAATTCGCTATAGTTTAGAAAATGGTAATAAAATATGACTCAGAGTTCAACTGTGTCAGAACAAATTCATCTTGATAATATCAGATAACTTTGATGGAAAGGCATGTAATGAATTAGGTTGAATAGCTGTTATCTGTTCAATTTAAGTACACAATTAGATAATACCAATTTAGGTCAACCAATTACCAAGCAATGCTTAATTCTGTTCAGTCTGTGGTGTAAAAAGTTTGCATTAGCAATTATGCAAAATATGGTCAGGTCAAAGTTTCTAAATAATTTTTGGTCCCAAATGTTTATCAGTTTTACTGGAAGTCCACTGTATTAAGAGTGTTAATGTATAATATGTCACAGTTCACTTTATTTTGCTTTCCTCACCTACATAAATGTCCTGCACACACACTAGTAAAAAAAAAAAAAACAATCTGGTGTCTGAATAATTTTTGGTTTAACTGTAAATGTCGTTAATGTCACTTTTGATCAATTAATTGCATTCTTAAATTCATCATTTAAAAATAAAATCTTGCTGGATTTAAACTTATGAACAGTAGTGTATAGTATATATATATATAAGAAGCATCCATAGATGGTTACCTTCATCTCTATGATGGTCTGAAGAGTTTTAGTTTTTCCAGGGTCTGGGTGAAGCTGGTTTCTCCTATGAAGCTCCTAAAAAAACAAAGATTATAATCAACATAATGAGCAATACACTTTAGAATAAATGTGTTATTGTTTATAACAACTTAATTATTTTTCCTTGTTATAGTGTGAAGTTGAAATCCATTATGTTGCCCTAACCTTAAACCAACCCAAAACATCAGAGAGCAAATATGTCAATCCGTTAACATGTCTTATTTCTAAAACTCGTATTTTCAATCTGCATTCTGATCTTTTTCACTTTTTGACATTTGTATTGTTTCATTTTATTCTCTTTGAGCTCATAGTGAATTAGCTGTGTGGTTGCAACAGCGCTGGCATGGATCTCCTCGTGTTTTTCTCTTGGGTTTACAGGTGCATCTCAATAAATTAGAATGTCGTGGAAAAGTTCATTTATTTCAGTAATTCAACTCAAATTGTGAAACTCGTGTATTAAATAAATTCAATGCACACAGACTGAAGAAGTCTTTGGTTCTTTTAATTGTGATGATTTTGGCTCACATTTAACAAAAACCCACCAATTCACTATCAACAAATTAGAATACTTCATAAGACCAATATTTTTTAGTGAATTGTTGGCCTTCTGGAAAGTATGTTCATTTACTGTATATGTACTCAATACTTGGTAGGGGCTCCTTTTGCTTTAATTACTGCCTCAATTCGGCGTGGCATGGAGGTGATCAGTTTGTGGCACTGCTGAGGTGGTATGGAAGCCCAGGTTTCTTTGACAGTGGCCTTCAGCTCATCTGCATTTTTTGGTCTCTTGTTTCTCTTTTTCCTCTTGACAATACCCCATAGATTCTCTCTGGGGTTCAGGTCTGGTGAGTTTGCTGGCCAGTCAAGCACACCAACACCATGGTCATTTAACCAACTTTTGGTGCTTTTGGCAGTGTGGGCAGGTGCCAAATCCTGCTGGGAAATGAAATCAGCATCTTTAAAAAGCTGGTCAGCAGAAGGAAGCATGAAGTGCTCCAAAATTTATTGGTAAACGGGGTGCAGTGATGTTGGTTTTCAAAAAACACAATGGACCAACACCAGCAGATGACATTGCACCCCAAATCATCACAGACTGTGGAAACTTAACACTGGACTTCAAGCAACTTGGGCTATGAGCTTCTCCACCCTTCCTCCAGACTCTAGGACCTTGGTTTCCAAATGAAATACAAAACTTGCTCTCATCTGAAAAGAGGACTTTGGACCACTGGGCAACAGTCCAGTTCTTCTTCTCCTTAGCCCAGGTAAGACGCCTCTGACGACAACTGTAGCCAAATTCCTTGACACGTCTGTGTGTGGTGCTCTTGATGCCTTGACCCCAGCCTCAGTCCATTCCTTGTGAAGTTCACCCAAATTCTTGAATCGATTTTGCTTGACAATCCTCATAAGGCTGCGGTTCTCTCGGTTGGTTGTGCATCTTTTTCTTCCACACTTTTTCCTTCCACTCAACTTTCTGTTAACATGCTTGGATACAGCACTCTGTGAACAGCCAGCTTCTTTGGCAATGAATGTTTGTGGCTTACCCTCCTTGTGAAGGGTGTCAATGATTGTCTTCTGGACAACTGTCAGATCAGCAGTCTTCCCCATGATTGTGTAGCCTAGTGAACCAAACTGAGAGACCATTTTGAAGGCTCAGGAAACCTTTGCAGGTGTTTTGAGTTGATTAGCTGATTGGCATGTCACCATATTCTAATTTGTACAGATAGTGAATTGGTGGATTTTTGTTAAAAGTTTCACAATTTGAGTTGAATTACTGAAATAAATGAACTTTTCCACGACATTCTAATTTATTGAGATGCACCTGTAGATGACTCAGAGACCATATGCTGTTATTATCTTAGTTGCATATGTGACCCTGGACCACAAAACCAGTCATAAGAGTCAATTTTTCGAAATTAAGATATATACATCATATGAAATCTGAATAAATAAGAGCTCCATTGATGTATGGTTTGTTAGGATAGGACAATATTTGGCCGAGATACAACAATTTGAAAATCTGGAATCTGAGGGTGCAAAAAAAATCTAAATATTGAGAAAATCTTTAAAGTTGTCCAAATTAAGCAAATTAAATTAAGTTTTGATATATTTACAGAAGGAAATTTACAAAATATCTTCATAAAACATGATCTTTACATAATGTACAATTTGGAGGCTCGTCCTATGTTTATTCATCGGTAGCCTGAGACCTATGCTCTGTGTTTGAAGACCGTGCTAGACTGAAAGATGTTCTATTGGTTCCAACAGTAAATCACAGGTAAGAGTTTTTATATATAACCTTACTGTGATATAGGCCTACTGTTGATGGCAGTCACCGCATGATTGTGTTGGGTTTCTGCATTTGCGTGTGACACTCTGTGACGTTAAACCGGGGGCAAGGTTGCGTCCTAGTAGTCGAGAGGCACATGACGCGTGTATTTTGAGATATTGACTTTATCACTTAACTCCATATCATTTTTCTTAAAAGAACAGAATCTGGGATATTAGTTAATTTGTGGTCCGGCGCTTTCAGAGCATCCGGCCAAATTATCAACAAATGGTTGTGTCCAATAACCCTTATCATTTCTGAACATAAAATCTACCGGCTTTTCCCATACTCAACGAATGAACAAAGCAAATGTTAGAAAAGGAAAGTAAAAGACGAAAACTTCACCCACAAAATCCAACTCTTTAATATAATAATAATAATTAATAATAATAATTTGTTACATTTATATACCGCATTTCTGGGTACTCAAAGCGCTTTACATAGAAGGGGGGAATCTCAACCCCCACCAGTGTGCAGCATCCACCTGGATGATGCGACGGCAGCCATATTGTGCCAGAACGCCCACCACACACCAGCTTACTGGTGGAGAGGAGACATAGTGATGAAGCCAATCGTGTATGGGAAATATTAGGAGGCCATGATGGTCAGAGGCCAATGGGCGAATTTGGCCAGGATGCCGGGGTTACACCCCTACTCTTTTTCGAAGGACATCCTGGGATTTTTTTTTAATGACCACAGAGAGTCAGGACCTCGGTTTAACATCTCATCCGAAGGACCGAGGCTGGGGGAATATATACATATTTTTTCGTTACTTATCATTTTTAATGAAATCCATGGTTAAAGGCGGATGGGGTGATCCTTGATGGGATTATAAATAAATGAGCGAATCGTAGGAAATTTGGAAAAAAATGAAAACAATATGGAACCAAGGTCCCGAGCGTGTTACTAAAGCAAACAAAATATCGATCGACGTGCCGTCGTTTGTAAAGCCACCGCCACCTTATGATACAGCCGTAGTGGTCCAGGGTCACATATGACTGTCTATATGACTATCACGATGGCAAACCACTTAACCTCAGATTGTTCCTGAATTACTATATTACTCTGCTCTGAAAATCTGCTTGAAAGTGTTTGAAAACACTTATTTTTGCAATTCCTTTAGCAAGTTTACATCCATTACTTAAGTCCATCTTTAAGTGACATGCATGCTCCACTTTCATCCAAAAGTTTGAGTAGAACCTGATACCTCTCTCAGATGGATGTTTTCCTTCTCCTTCTGGTCTAATATCACCTCCAGGTGTCCCAGCTGAGCTTCAGCCTCTGCGATTCGCCTGGCTCGCTCTTGCTCTTCCTCAGCTGCCACTCTTCCTGAGGCTGGGGGAAGTCCTTTACTCTGCAGCATCTCCAACAGCTTCTTTATGGACTCGTCTCTGGCTCCTAGTGTCTGCTTCTGCGTCTCAATCCTCAGCTCCATCTCTTCCAGTGTCTTCCTCAAGAGGAAGAGCTCTTTGGCCTGACGATCGTGTTCGGCTTGGAGCTGACGGAAGTTCTCTTCGGTTAGCTCGATGGTGGTGAAGTGCTCGCCACCACTGGCCCGCGACCCGTTCTCCTGCTGGAGAAGATGGTTGAGATCGCGTTGAGTCCTCAACTCATCCTGCAAGGCCTGGATGGTCAACTGGAGGTGCTGGAGAAGGAAACAAAAGCAGAAATTAACATTACAGCCACTGGGATCCTGATGTAGACAATAATCAGAAGGTATCCTCAACCAGACCCATTCAGAAACCCATCTTTTGAAATCAGAAATTTTAGGTTAGATTTGGAAAAGGAAGGTTATATAGACCTCACTGTGATATATAGACATATTGCACTGTGTTCTAATCAGGTTTGGGGCAACAAGTTTCCAGCATCAAGCTATTTTTCTGTCCTTGAGGGAAGTTCAAAAGCTGAAAAGTGACAAAAGCCAATCAGAATATAATTGATGTTGGAAAAAGTTTTGTCGATAACTAAAACTACACTATTTATTGATTTGATTTTATTTGAAATAAGGCTGTTATCAAATGAAATACAAACATTGGACATTTTGGAAATTAAATAAATTCAAGCTGAAGTACTAAAAATACTAAAACTTATAAACAAACAAATAAACAAAACGAATGAACCGGACAAAACACATAACAAAATTACTAAAACTTCAACTAAAACTATTACAAACTGTTTTGGTAATTTAAATACTGTAAAGTAATACAATTTAATATAAATGTCAGATAAAAAAATGTTAACTTAAAAAATGAAAATTATAAATGTTGCCTTCTCGACTAAAATAAATAAAGTTAAAGTACTAAAATTACTAGCTAAAATTGAATTAAAAATAATAAAGAAAAAAACTAATAAACATAACAACAGCACATAACACAATTACTCAGCTTTAACTAAAATTAAAATGAAAACTTTAAAATAAAACATATTTGGACCAAAGCAATTTCACTGTGGGCGGGCTAGAATTTATATTACATGTTACAAATTAACTGGTTCAATTTTGCATTCATAATTCACAATGACTTCTATTTTCAATTTGACTGCTAATTATGAGTGAGATCAATATTAAAAGGTTAATCTTGAATAGCTAAACTGACCAATTTAGCAATATCTGGATATATAACTTAGTAAAGGAATCCAAATGAAGGATACAGCGGGAAACCACAGCGAGGTCTATTCTAGGAGAGGAAACAAGAAAAGAGAAGGTTTCTCTTGAGAAAACACTAACTAATAACTCCTTAAATAAGGTTAATGACAAAAAACTGTGCTAGAAATAGTCTCAAGATAATGGGGTTTTCGGGTCTACGTGGCACATGTGTATATAGGCCCAGAACTGGATCAGATAATCCAGGACATTTAGACCATTACACATCCTTGTGCTATCACAAACAGAACACACAATTCTGACAGAAGAACAGGCTCAGTCGAGGATCACAGGCATGCTTTTGGTCAGGATTTTAGTAAAAGAACCAGCTCTACACCGCCTTAGCTTATCTTGAAGGAACATGGAGGAGAAGATAAGGGAACATGTTCCTTATTGAGGCTGTCCTTAAATAATGATCTGATCCATTTAAAAGTGATCAATAAAATATCAATGTCTCAGATCAAGCTTGTAGGGATGCAATGATTTAAACTTTTAGCTGACGTTTCACCCGTTTTATTAATTTTTTTATAATTGTTTTTTCTTTTCAAAATCAGTCAATTAAAATTAAATTTATTTATATACCACTTTTCACAATACATATTGTTTCAAAGCAAGTTACAGAAAAATGAATGAACCTACATTGTATTGCGAAATTAACTATTAAAATAATTTTAGTTCATTGAAATTAAACTTTTGAATTAAAATATTATATTAAAAATTTTACAGAAATTGTGAACGTTACATTTGTCAACAAACTGAAATAAAATATGTTTAAGAGCTAAAAAAACTAAAACAAATAAAATTAATAAATTAAATCTAAGTGAAAAAATTTCTTAAAAACAAACAGGTAAAAATAACAAAAGCAAATAATAATATTGCTAAAACTTAAGCTAACTTTAAAGCGAAAATAATTTATAATTATTTCATATATTAATTCAATTATTTTTATATTGCTAAATGCTATAATAGTTTAGAATAATACAAACATAACCCTGCTCTTCATCAAAAACATTGAAAAAGGTAATTGAAATCTGATTGAAACCCAGATATTAAAATGGAAACTTAAAAATACAAAAATAATAAATAAAATAGAGTAAAATATTCAAAATAAAATCAAATAAAATCTGCTTGCGATATTGGCGTACTAAGACCAACACAACTAGAAATCCTATTGGCTGATACTGGTCACTGTTCTTGTGCATCCCAAGCAGATAAGAACAACACTCAAAGAAACCCATGAGATCTGAATCCAGGGATCAGGTTTAGGGTACGGTCTGGTTTTGTTTAAAGATCAGGGACACATTTCACACCAAGCGTGTGGTACCATGCTCGCTTCTGCACATGTTAGCGGTGGTGAACATGACAACAAACCTTTGTTCTCCTGGCGTCCAGCAGGTGCTGCATGATTGTGGAGTGCAATAAAACAGAAACAAGCAACAGCAGAGTGAGTGCAGAAGCAGATGGACTAAGCAATGACATACAGCAAAAACAAACTGATAGCATTATTCAAAGGATTCAAAAACAAAGAATAATGAGGCATTTTACATTCAGGACACTGCATACAAATACACTGCTAATGGAAAAGCCATAAGAGAATGGAAAATACAATTAAAGACCAGAGGAAGTCATAAAGCTAATGTGAATGATCATTCTGGAAAGATGTCAGTTATTAAACAGGATATATGTGCTGTGATTTATTTGTGTTGTGTCTTTGTAATGCCTTCCTTTGACCAGCAGAGGGAAGGGAAGTGCTGTTTCAGACACATGAGTGAAGTGAGCTGGCCTTGTGCCAGCCTGCCTTAGTTCCAGATCAACGGGCACTCAGTCTTATGTAAGAAATGCCGTTTTGGGCTGGTACACTTCTGCCATTATACATTCCCTTCACACAGAGACAAACACACACTATAAACACAGAGGACTCATGCAAACTGCTAAAACAACATCATTTTAGTATGTTTGATATTTGATCATGCATACATAATGCACACATGCAGGCATGCGTATGGTGTTTTCAAATGAAAAGACAAAGTTCACAATTGAATTTTTTTATCAAATGTAAATTAATATCCCAGTCACATTTTCATGGTTAAATAAACATTACTTACACTAACAGAAAAAAACTGTTTATTTTATTTTTTCTTACAATGACAATGTAATCAATATTCTATTTATTAAAGCCAAGTTTGAATCTAATCAAATTAATGTTTTTAAGCATTTTACATTTATTCCAAAATTATAGCTCAAGGCAGTAACAATTTAAATATATTTTATTCGTAAACTTATGCTCAGTTTTTTTAATAGTGCACTTTGAACTGTTTTTTTCGGATCATCAGTCATCAAAGGTTGGTAAATATTGGTCACAGATTACTTCAAATTTCAGCTGTTTTCTCACGAAAAACTCACAAATCACGTTTCCATGTCTTCTCTTGACATAAAAAGGTGGTTATATCTCTTTTAAGTGTGTGAGTTGTACTTTTTTTAATTAGTCTTCCTATTAACGCCATTATATTAAGACAAGCTTATATTTCTCAATTACACAAATCCTTCAACAGACATTTGAAAAACACAATTTGTGAACTTAATAAATATATTCTATAACATAAATGTGGCAAAAATATGTACAATCAGAATAACAAGAGCAGAGAACTATTAAGAATAATATACAAGAGATAGAATTATCTAAATAGCACAAATCCTTCATCAAATCACATAAAGAACTAATTATTACAATCACAGAAAACACAAACTAAAACAGACCTTTTTCTGGCTTTCATGCAAAACCAATAAGTCACGAAATCCAATCATACCAGTGACTGAGAGCCGTTACCTATTTTATTGCCATTTCACACAATTCAGAAAAAAACAAAAGGCATTGCCGTCTCACCCCCCCCCTCCTTGTCCGCTCCTTGACTGGCCTTGGCCGTCCCCCATTCATTCTCAAATACCCCCCACCAACACACCTCGCATGCTTTATGGGTCTGTTAAAACTCAATGGACTCAGGGGAGGCACAACAGACGCTGACTCCCGCTGTAACTTTACCTGCTGGTGTCACTGTTGGACAATGTTTCTTTAGAAAAACAAGTGATTTATACACTTTTTAATGTTATATTTTGTAATATTTGCATTGTTTTATTTTTGTACTACAAATATTTACTACAAATAATATTTGTACTCATCAAATATTTTGAGGAGGCAACCCCCCTCTCTCTCTCTCTCTCTATATATATATATATACATAAAGTTATGTTTAGCTCCAAAATTCTAATTACAGCAATGCATAATTTTCATGTTTGAATGATCTTAAAAAAATGCCCCAGTATTTAAGCAAAATTTATAATTTCTTATTTCTTTATTTTGATTTAGGTGTCAAATATGACCAGGGTGTGGTCTTGGCAGGTTTTGAGAGATTCACTTATAAATGTACTACAGTGCCAATATTCTGTCTTTAAAAATAACTAATTGGCTTTTATGACTCAGTGCTGATACTGCTGTGATGTCTGCGCTCATTGCCTCTAAAAGAATCGAATGCAGCTGTAGGGAATCGTCTGCGTTAACCGCAGGCACATTAGCAAATTAATTCAGACTCCTTAAAAAGACACACAACACACCACACCACACGCACGACTGCAAGCAAACACACATAAAATCCAACACGTGCACTCGTTTATCCCAGATAAATGTACAGATGCACGTGTAGATATGAACGGCACACTTGAAAACAGAGGAGATGAGACTTTGGCTGAATTAAATTTGTCGAGCAAATAAACTCTCTATTTCTACAGCTCTATTTCTGTTGTTTTCACTCTTCTGAGCATAGATCGTGTTTCCTTCAGGACAGGAAGTTTATTGAGGACACATGACATTTGTCTCTCTATCTCTTCTGACTATCTGTCTCCTTCCCAATTCCTTATTCCTCTCCTCCTTCTCGTTCTGTCTCCAATCAATAATCCGTCTTGGCTGGCAAAGAATTCAAGGAAACGGTCCAATTATTCCATTTGCATAATTACAACAGTTTGCAAAGAGCCAGAATCCTTGGGGTTGCAAAACGGCGGCCAGAATAAACTCCATTCCTTACGACCGGAGATATATGGGGTTGCTGTTCCCGTGCATTTAAAGGGACCACTCACCCAAAAATAAAATTCTGTCATCATTCACTAACCTTCATGTCTCCCTTGGAACAATAACAGAATTGTCATTATTGTGTGAACGGTCTCTTTAAGAGCATGAGGTTTGAGTAGAGTTAGCTGAGTCATTCAGAAGTGTTCAGCTTTCATGTCATGTGTGTGTGTGTGTGAGGAGCTCTCAGATGCACTGAAGCATAGGCAGTCATGAATATGTATCCCATATGGCAGCGTGTGATAGGAGGGGGGGGGGGGGCATTGCGCCGAGGAGAGCTGGCAGAAGGAATATTCCAAAGCATCCCTGAGGAAGCCCGCATCACTTCCTCTCCCTCTCATTACTCATCACCCCCCATTATTATCACAAATGTTCCAGCATCATGCATCCAAGAGAGAAACTATTTTTCAGTTCATTTGTTATTCTGTCGAGAAACGTAATTTCTCTGCATATTGAATCTTTCTGCTGTGTTTAAACATCTAAAAGAGAAGAAACGCATTTAAAATTGTTTAATGTTGCATGTGTTTTGGACATGGTGTCATTATAGTACCACAGTTTTTTTAAGTATCTTGGAGTAACATATATACGGTCACTCAAAGGTGTTTTTATTCATGTAAAGACATTTCTAATGTTACAAAATATTTCAATTTCCATTAAATGCTGTTCTTTTGATTTTTCTTTTTAATCAAAGGATCCTGAAAAACTGTATCATAATTTCTACAAAAATATTAAGCAGTTTTAACATTAATAATAATGAGAAATGTTTCTCAAATCAGCATATTAGAATGATTTCTGAAGGATCATGTGACACTGAAGACTGAAGTAATGATGCTGAAAATTCTGCTTTGCATCACATGAATAAATTACATTTAAAAAAATATTCTAAAAGAAAACAGTTATTTTTATTTGGAAGAGTATGTCACAAAATTACTGTTTTTACTATATTTTAGATCAAATAAATGCCACCTTGGTGAACATAAAAGACTTACCGACCCCAAACTAAATATACTAAAAACATAGCCTAATAAAAAAATATATAAAAGGAACACTTTACCGTAGTATTAGTTAGTAGTATTAGTTAGTAGTACTAGAGTTAGTAGTACACAAGAAATGTGAATAAATAACATCCAAAGGAATAGGCATCTAAAGAACAATAACTGGATTATGCTGGATAGTTATACTGAGCTAGTTTAGCATTTTTCTGAATCAAACACTACAGAGCTCATTCATAAAACACAAGCAGAACAAATGTATGTCCTAAGTAATCCACAAAACCATTGTATTGAAATCAATCTGGCAATTTACATAATATGTTTTTATGTACAAATGCTTTTACGATGGTTTTCATTCATTCATTCATTCATATTAAGAACTGTAATAAACTGTTTCTAGAAGTGAACAATCAAGCTGAATGCTCAAATCTTTGCATGCTAGCCAGAGCAAGTTTCAGGAACCCATATCTTAATACAACAGCTGACATACACTGTGCACACACACACACACACACACACACACACACACACACACACACACACACACACACACACACACACACACACACACACACACACACACACACACACACACACACACACACACACACACACAGATGCTTCATCTTTCCGCACAACATCCATCAGCTCAGTCCAAATGTGGAAATATTTGGCTTTGGTTGTCAACCACCACTACTGCATCTCTAACTGAATGATTACACTGAAAGCCAAACAGCTGGGATATAAATAATAGTATTCAAGCAATCAATTTTGTAGCATTTCTTTTTTTTCCACAAAAAATATACCTGTATTGTTAGTCAAGATGTTATAAATTAGAAAGTTGTACACGACTATTTTCCATTCTCCCTGAATAGAATTACACATTCAGACATGTGTTACACATCTTTATGCTACTGTACATTTAATCTCTGTTATGATAAACTAACCAGCATACTTCATTCAACATGATGGATCATGAGCTTAATATGTAAATGTACATGGTCATATGTTAATCTGTCCATGCTGTGACGGGACTGAAGCGACAATACCTAATTTTGAGGGGAAAATACATTAAATAATTTACAATAAGACCAGTAATGCATATTATGAGAGTTAAATTATTTATTTTGATTTCTTGCTCACTTTAAACTAAATGTAAATTATCCACAGGGACAGGGTAAATAAATCAATACTGATAAATATGTGACTGGACTTAAGAAAGAAAGAAAGAAAGAAAGAAAGAAAGAAAGAAAGAAAGAAAGAAAGAAAGAAAGAAAGAAAGAAAGAAAGAAAGAAAGAAAGAAAGAAAGAAAGAAAGAAAGAAAGAAAGAAAGAAAGAAAATTTGTGACTGGACAACAATGAAAAGGAAGTGAAAAAATATTAATACAAGTAAAATAAAATAAACATTGAGACCCTAGCTGTGAAAACCCAGCTTAATATGTCATTTTTTTGGTGATTTTACTATTTTCTGCATAAAATCATCCTTCATAAGGTAAAGAACATTCTGTGAAAATATATTCTTGATATCTTTAATATTGACTGAGTAAGGTCATGTCAAAGATTGACATCATAGTGAAATTAATTGTTGAAATCAAACTTTGATGCTCGTTATCTCAGAATTAGATTTTGAGACTTTAGCCTGGGTTTCACAGACAGGGTCACATTATTAAAATAATTTTTCAAAATATTATTAAAATAAATACATTTTGTACTCAACCACAATGAAATCTCAATGAAAAGGGAATCAAAAAGAAAAATAACTGAAATATGAATTCAAAATAATAAATAAACAAAGATATTTTCACTGGACCACAATGAAAAATATATGAAAAAGAAAAAAAAGAACAACATTTTCTTGTTATACATTTGTGACTGGACCACAATGAAAAGGCTGTGAAAAAAATAAAAAGAGATGAAATATTTCATATTTGACAAATTTTGCCAAAGCCACAAAACACCTCAGGGATTTTCACCGCTGTATGCTAGAACACATACACACACACACACACACACACCATTGCTCAGCAGTACATGCTAAAGTTCAATAAATCTGTAGTAAATGTTCTTCCCCACAATCACCCACCACACACACACATTTATTTATGGTCTCATAATTCACAAAAATCAGTGGCTAGAAAACTGCATTTCTTCTCTCGTTCAATTCTTCACTCGTCCATCACAGAGCGTTGTTTTGCTAATCTGTCTTCTAATTCCCTCCGGCCACTACTTCCCCTCGCAAATGTGCTTTTCACCAAACCATCCATCCCTATTTAGTTTCCTCCGCCGCTCTAGACTGGTCATAGCGAGGAATGCATGCGCAAAATCACTGATTAAAGAATCAGTGTCTGTGCCTTGGATTTAGTTTTTAGCAATTAGTTTGAACAGGGAAAGAATGCGATCGAAGATCATTACTTTGTTAGACGTGACAACAGGGAACAGAGGACTCGCTACTACCCATGATTCCCTTCTTTTGGCTTAGTCATGCCAGAAACAGAACAAAGAGACAGATTTCTCACAGAAAAATGGGATAAATTGCAAATATATCACCACAGGAATGGGAGACGTGCCTTTTTTTCCTTTAGGAGACACCTTTTTAGGATAATTTGAAATAAAGCTAAATGTATGAGCTCATTGTTTTATTGCAGGTTTTGAAATAGGTTAATGAAACACAATTTTGACCAGCAGTTTTAAAGAGTTTTGTCTTTCCTCTGATTGTTCTTCTGTGAATGTAGACAGAGATTCACTTATATATTCAGATGTTTGTTTTTTTGGACCTGCTTTAAGATCAAATCACCTCAGATCTGCTCAATCACACTTGAAGAAAAAGCTTACTGTAGTCTGGAAGAAAGATCTTATGAGAGCCGTAAGCTTCCACAGACCTCGGGATCAGATGCCAAGACTAGCTCTGTGGAGAGGCATGTGTCAAGTACAGCACATGCGCACGCTAGCACTGTGGATCAAACGAGCATGTTCATTTAAATGCTAATATTCTGGTTGTATAGCATTAGATTACGCCCTAGATGATTTATAACAGCACGAAATGTCAGCTTAGATTCTAATTCTAGTTGCAACATTTTCATTTTTGACTTGATGTAATAAAATAACAACCTGAAATCAAATATAAACTATAGACATTTAAGAAAATGTTAACTAGTAAAAACACACAACACAATTACTAAATAATTAGTTAACCCAAAAATGAAAACTGTATCATTAATTACTCACCCTCATTTGTTTTGTTGTCCGTAGACAGCAACACAACTGACACGTTCAAGGCCCAGAAAGGTAGTAAGGACATTATTAAAATAGTAGACATCAGTGGTTCTACTGTAATGTTATGGATCTACAAGAATACTTTTTTGTGCAAAGAAAAAAGGGAGTGAACGTGCATCGAAGACTGACACGGAAGAGAAGAAATCGTTGAATAAAGTATCATTTTTTTTCTTTGCACACACAAAGTATTCTCGTAGCTTCATAAAACGACAGGTGAATCACTGATGTAATGGAATATTTTATTGATGTCCTTACTACCTTTTTGGGCCTTGAAAGCGGTCGTATCCTTGCTGTCTATTGAGGGTTTAGAAAGCTCTTGGATTTCATCAGAAATATCTTAATTTGTGTTCAGAAGATGAACGAAAGTCTTACATGTTTTTAAACGTCATGAGGGTGAGTGATTAATGACAGAATTTTTGGGTGAACTAAACCTTTAATGTGAAATAGAGAATATTTATACATAACTAAAACTGAAATAACTCACCTAAAATTTAAATGAAAGATGATCAAAAACTGATTCACAATATTAATCAAAACTATAATCACTCAGTGGTACTGTGAGATGTGGTTCTGAGATGCTAGATGACAACAGAAAAGTGGTGACAAAGTGAGCACGGTTTATTCATTTTAAGCACTAAATTCATGATCTAAATCTGGTCTTTCCATTAGCTTTCTCAGTCATGCTGAAACATGCTGTATGGATCATTATTCTCCTCGATACCGTCGTGTTTAAACACAGGCCATCAAATCTTGTTACTGTACAAATCAAAAACAAGTCAGCCCCCACTAATCCTTTTTGAATTGGCTTTCTTTCAGGCACCCGCGGGGCAGAGAAATTGAGAAAGCAGAAAAGGGAGTCAGAGAAACAGAGGAGGAGAGAGAGAGAGAGAGAGAGAGAGAGAGAGAGAGAGAGAGAGAGAGACTAGCTATAACTAGCCCGAGGACATTCTCACCCATCCATTCACCTCACCTCTGAGTCCTGAGCTAAGAGCCATTAGCACCAAGCACAAGCCACCCAACGGATGTACCCATCATCATTCATCAAAGCCCAGCTATTAACAGCACAGAAACCATCAATCTAAGACGAGAGGACTGTTTTAGAAGAACTAGACTAAGATCAAGAGGTTGCTAGTCTATTTACATCAATACCTTTCTCGACCCACTGACCAAAAGGATTTAGCAGACTTATTGGAAGGTCACAAGCCACATTATTACAACCCTTTTCAGATGAATTTTATTCATGCAAAGTACAATTCATTCTTAAAGGGCATCAGCAAAAGCATCAAGCATAGCATCTCCTGCCCTGTATTTACACTACCCATTTAAAAAAATAAAAATAATTGGGGTCAGTAAGATTTTTTAAAGAAATTATTTTATTTAGGAAATATGCATTAAATTAATCCAAAGTGACAGTAGAGACATTTATAATGTTATAAAAGATTTCAATTTCAAATAAATGCTGTTTTTTAACTTTAGGCTCAGCAAATAATTCTGAAATAAAACGTTATTAATATTTGATAGCATTGATCTAACATCGATAGAATGATTTCTGCAGGATCATATGACACTGGCGTAATGATGGAGTAATGATGCTGAAAATTCTGCTTTGCATCACAGGAACAAATGCCATTTTAAAATATAATCAAATGAAAAAGTTATTAACACTTATAAATTGTAATAATATTTCACAATATCTTGTTTTACTATGTTTTGGTCATATAAATGCAGCCTTGGCAAGCAGAAGAGACGTCTTTCAAAAGCATTAATTTTTTAACACTAGTGTAAATGTACTCTACACAACTCTGAGTGCACTGAATCAAAATGATGTTTTAAATGGAATAATAGCCTGCTGAGAAAAAGTAACCTAAACCAGTCTAAGGTGGTTTGCTGGTCTAAGCTGGTACCTCTTAACTATCACTCACAGTTTTGAACATAGACATTATTGTGCACTATCCAAACTTACATTTTTATAATTCATGAACAAAAACTTTTGTAACATGATTTTGATGTACCATTTCCATGGTAATGCAATGTCTGATTTTAAAATGGGGTTCAAAGGATGCATTTTGAGATTTTAAGTTTTCAAGTAATATATAATTTCTAATCATTTCTAAAGTGTGATAGAAAAAAAGGCAACTAAGAAGATTGTCTGTGACAAAGGTCAGAACTCCTGTTATGATGTAGATTTTTCAGGTGCACTCTTTAATCTATTAATTTTCCTACATAATCTTTTTACAAAAAAAGTATCTATTTAGGAGTCTTAGACCTTTCCAACGATATATAGTTAGTCATGATTAGATTAGGATTTAATTGTAATCTAGTGAAGTAAATTTAGGCGTCCAACAGGGGAGACGGTGACAGTTAAGGTGTTTTAAGCTAGTTTTAGCTCTCTGAATTCAGAATAGTACACTAGAATACTAGTGAGTATTTCTGCCTTACAGTGTATGGGAAGAATAGTAAGAGTAGAATGCTTTTCCGATTTTAGCCCGAGCATGACCATCTAAAAATGGTCCAAAACACTTTTAAACCAGAAAACAAACCAGTCTGGTTAGGCTAGAGACCAACTAAAAGCAGCAAACCAATGTAATTAGGTTCCCTACCAATGGTTCAAGCCTTTTTTAGTATGATAACATATAATTTACTGCCTAATCTTTCTAATAAATAGCATGTGAAAGAGTAGGTTTTATGCAAAATAAAAATTCCAACCGGTTTGTTGTCACAAGATCTCACTATAATGCATGTTTAATTCAGCGAGCTGCGTCTACTTATCAGCTTTGAAATAATTAGATGTTTTATCCAATTCTGTCTACTGTAAATAATGACTTTATTACTCTGGCAATGGAAAAGTCAACTTGAGCGCATTGCATTGTGGGATGTAGCATCCCATATTATGTGCTCTAATTGCATACTGCACATTTTGGCGAATGTAGTATGTCAAGAGTATTTAATTCATAAAATCTGCAAACTGGGCATGGTATACTTATATATGCACAGTATGCTTTATATGGCACTCTGAGCATCCCAAGTGATACCCTGTGACGAAGGATCCTTCCCTGATAACCCCACCTTTCGCCTGCCCACCTCCAGAATCACAGCAGGAACATGTGGCCAAGAGGAGGAGTGTGCAAATGAAGCACTGCTAACAGCATGTGATGACGTGCGTGCGCCTTCTACTAATTGTGTCTGGTGACCGCTGCTGTATAATCCAGCATGCCGTGTCTCCTTTGTGAAGCCGGTATCTTCAGTACATGCACAAGTGTCCTTGAGGTCCAGACGTGCTGGAGGACATGGATGGACTAGGCCTAGTGTACACTACAAGACTGAACGTTAGCAAATAATACTAAGACAATTCTTGGAATTGCTTAGCACTGATTTGTACAGAATAATAATAATAAAAAAACTGATTTTCATCTTTTAAATTTTTGCTCTTGCAATTTCAAATTAAAAATATATTTTGTTTAACATTTCAAATGCTGAAATATATTATAATATGTACTTAAAGGGGAAAATGAATTTCAAAAACATTTAAAATGTATCCTAAATAAATGATGAAAGTTTGATTAAGGATATATATATATATATATATATATATATATATAATAAAAAAATATATACATTTTGTAAAGTAAATGTACAATTTATCCTAAATATATGATGCTGGTATATATATATTAATTTATATATAAATGGATATAAATAATTTCAAATTGAAATTATATTTTGAATAAACCTTCAAATACTAAAATATGCACTTTAAAGGGCAACAGAAAATGCTTTGTCAGTCTTAAAGGGGTCATATGATGCGATTTCAAGTTTTGCTTTCTCTTTGAAGTGTTACAAGCTGTTCGTGCATAGATAAGATCCCTGAAGTAGCAAAGACTGAAGTCTCAAAACCAAAGAGATATTTTTTATCAAATTTAAGATTGTGCCACGCCCCCCTAAAACGGCTCATTCAAACACGCCCCCACATGTCTACGTCACGATGTGGAAATATTTGCATAAGGCGTGGTTTCAGTAACCGCAGTAGTGTTAAAGCAGCCGTGACCGGGAGAAGCTTGTGAACAGCAACGCATTTTATGGACGACCGTTTCATCAACCTAGGAGAGGAGGTAATTCTGATGACAATCTGGTGCTTCTGAATCAGCAGCTGTATGTTTTGTTTTTAGTTTAAGTATTTGCTTAAGTATTAGTTTAAGGGTCACATCTCAGCACATCAGCTTTCTCAATCGCAGCGTGTGTGTGTGTGTGTGTGTGTGTGAGAGAGAGAGAGGGTCACATTTCAGCACATCAGCTATCTTAATCGCGGCTTGTCTGTGTGTGTGTGAGTGAGATGAGAGAGAGAGAGAGAGAGAAAGAGAAAGAGACGGTACAGCGCGTCAGAAATCGTCTTAATCGCGGCTTGTTGGCAAATACATAAGAGCATCATCACTGTGTCTGTCACGGGACTCTGTTCCCCTCTCGGCTTGAACTGATGGTAAAACTAAAGACATTATTAAATGTCCTTACTTTAATTTTGAAAGATGAAGTTCGCGATTATGGAAAGGGGCGTTAAATTTCCGACGCGGCTTGTGGTGTACGGCCAATCATAATGCACTGGGTCAGTTGACCAATCAGAGCAGACTGTGCTTGTCAGAAGGAGGGACTTTGTAGAAAACAAAGTGTTTGAGAGAGGCGGGGCATAGAGGAACTACAATAATGTACAGTATTTGAAAAATAATGAATAATAATGTGAACATTAAAGCATGTCAACATATTCTGTTACACCAAATAATGATATTTAAATAAGCATCATATGACCCCTTTAAAATACACTTAGATGTGAATGCAAAATGTATTTTTAACATATATTTTGACCAACATAAATATGTTTAGATTAAAAATGTCAAAATAAATATAAACTATTTAAATATTATATAAAATAAAAATAAAAATACCAATCATGAGATTATATAGATGCATTCATTGCTTATACACTGTATACATTGATTAGCAAAATGAGTAAAATAGAAGAATTATTGTTATGATATCTGTCAGGTAAAGACATTTTATGTTTATGGTTAAGCTGAAGCAAACCATTATATTTGTACCAACATTTTCATATCTCTTTCTGGATATTGTGCTTCTCTTGGATCGTTTCTGTTTGCATATTTTGTTCATAAAGCCTCTTTGAAAAATCTCACCATGAGTCATTTTAAATTTACATTTATGCAGTTGTCAGATGCTTTTTATCCAAAGCGACCTATAGCATTTAAAAAACACATTTTATGAGTGATTTGCAGCATTTATATTCAAATGAACAGATAAACAAATACATAATAACATGCATACAATGTCTGATCACGAAATCTTAACTCCAAGGGCTTCATAAGAAACATCTTGCATGTCTTATCTTGTTACTTTACACCACAGGGCACTAACTGTGTCACGGTAGCACCGTCACTGGATATGTACCTACAGCTCTGCTAATGTCCTTTCCCATTTTCTGGGCGCTGCACGCACACACACACACACACACACACACACACACAGGTGTTTGCTTGGAGCTGTGGTGACACCATCCTGAGTTAACCTTGAGGACTCAGAAGACAGGACAGTATCACGGAAAGGAGAAATGACACACACACACACACACACACACACACTTTCACAGATTGGCTGAGCATAAGCCTGTCTAACTTGCATATCCAATCTCATTTGTGTATTTCAGTGTCCCTGTTCCAGTATCCCCTGCATTTCAACCATGATTGCATTCTACGCCACACATCTGCTCCTCAATAGTGAGCTTGCAATAATTATATATTTATGCAAACTAAATGCAAGGTCGTTTTCACAGGCCCCACAGAACCAGACTGGATCCAGGTCAACAACTGCAAATGTCTCCACTGAGTTTAACCACACACACACACACACACCACACCACACCCACACACACACACACACACAACACACACACACACACACTTCACGCAGCATAAAAATAACTTGCAGCATTTGCCATGTCCCTGTTCCAGTATCCCCTGCATGCAACCATGAAATGAGCTCGCTGCTCCTCCCCCTTGCATTAATTATATATTTATGCAAACTAAATGCAAGGTCGTTTTCTCTTATAATACAGAGCCATGAAATAATCAGAACATGCTGCTTCTTACATTTTTATTTTAAGAAACAACTGATCATCTCAAATATGTCTCCTCTGGAGTTTCAGAAAAGATCTCAACAATGTCTCACACTGTTATTTAAAACATGACAACATTTTGTTAAAGCACACACGAAGTTTCCCCGTTTTGTCAATGAAGTTTACCCAAACAAAAAATAAAACCATGAAAATGCAACAAACAGCATGCACAAACTTTCCACCTACTTTGGCAACAGCCGAGCCATTTCAATTTATTCACAGCGAGCTGAAATATCATTATAAAAGACAAAAAGTTTTAGAAAGACAAGATTACACGAGTATAAAACAAAGAAAGAAAAAAGAATTCACAATAAAAATAAAATGAGAAGTAGAGAGAGATTATTCACGATGTCATTAATAGAGATCATTAATGAGTAAAAGAATTTTTTAACAAGTAATAAAAAATGAAAAAAGAATCATTGAACCATCAATGCTTAAGAGTACATGAGAACTAAATCTCCGGAGCAATGAGTGTGCTTTTGTCCTGTTCTTCCAGGCTGTATTTGCTCCAGGTCATTCAGGTTATTGAGATGACACTTGTTCACTGCAATTTTCAAATAATGTATTTACCCAGGGCTTTTATTAAGCCATTCCAATGTTAACTTGGCCTTGTGTGTAGAACCTGACCTGTTGATAATCAACTTCCTCACAAGCTTCAGTTTCTAGTGACCTAAGACAGAATCTTGAGCAACACTCTGCTCGTATTTTGCATCATCCCTTCTTTCTTCAATTTCATTAAGAAACCCATTTTCACCCAAGGACTGCTAATGTATGCATTCTGTTGTCTTCATCTCCACTGATGTCTTTCAGACATACAACTTGAACTGAAAGGGTTTTTATCTAGAAAATGTGATAGCAAATGAAAAGATGTACTAGTCATTTGCAAGGAAATTATGTCTCTACATAGATTTTATTCAAATAAACTTCTGCAGCCCAGAGACGGAATGTTTCAGCAAATGGCATATTCCAGCTATTTATTTTCGTTAAAATACTTTTATTTTCTAACAAAACAGTCGCACTGAAATAACACTTTACGAGATTTGGGGGAATGAACTCTGCCTGCTTAAAGCTTGTTGTTTTTTTATTAACATGTATTATTTGCGCCGTTTTCGCATCCAAATCTCTAAAGGACTTATGCAAAACAGGTAACTGCACAAACATGGTCAAAACAGTGCATAACAAAGTGTGCACAGTCTAGACCGGCTCTAAACATGTATAAAGTGAATTTGGTTGCACTGTGCATCAGGATATAGATCTCTTCAATGTCATTTGATCAATAACTGCTACCAAGATCACTAGAAAATGTTCACAAGCATATCTTTTAATTAAAACAATTGCAGTAGGCAAATTTACTTTTGTGAATACAACAACAATAAGCCTAATTTGCATTGAGAGGAGAACTGTTTGTGTTGAAATGAATGGCAATGATTTAATTTAAATATGCATGGCACCTGGTTAAGTAGTTCAGTGAGATGAATGCGAAACACAACACATCTGTGAATTTGCCATGAGCGCTTGGTAATAAAAATGCAATTCAGTCAAATGCAAGACTCTTGATATGGTATTTGCGATATACAAGATCCATATGCTGAAAATGCCATATGGTGCCTGAGAGGATGGTTGGATAGAGTAACAGAGAACAAGATGGATGGAGAGGACATAGGACGATGAAGAGAGTGGAAGAAGCACAGAGTGAGGATGTGTGACAGGAAAGGAGCCAAAAAGAGAGCTGGATGACAGAGACAGAGAAAATGAGACAGTGTTAGAGAAGACAAGGAGTCAGATGAAGGAAAACAAAGTCTCTCAGACAAGCATTTGTCCTTGACATTTCTTCGTCTCCAGGCCTCGTGCAGCGTGCTGACGGAGTATGATTTAACTAGGCCACTGCCCTACTCTCAAAAACACAGACAGACAGGACGAGGTGAGACTGTGAGCAAACAAATGTCTCCGGTCCACAGCTGTTGAATGCATGAGAGTGATCTTGAACCATCACACATTTGTGTAGGTATTTAATCAATAAGGTATGAGAGGTCTTTAAAGAAGTAGTTTATATTTCTCAATTCTCCATCATTTTTAATTCGACCATGCTATTCACAATGCTTGGAACTGAATTATTTCCCTGATTAAAGACCGGTAAGTACAAAGTCTTTGTCTTTTTGTTCCATTTTGACTTCAAATTAAAATCTGTTAATTAACATTGTAGCTGATTGACTTGGTTCGTGCTTGTAACTTTTGTAATGAAGACTGTTTTAAAATAATATCTACAGGAAAGAATATCTACAGAACCGAGACTGCTGAAAAAGTGGGCAGGCACTGTTGCACTCTATAGCAACTTGACAGATTAAATATAGAATTCATGTCATGTGCGGTCACACGTATGAACATGTATGCTACTCTACAGTGGCTTTTCAGACAGAACTGTCTAAAATGTGTTTCAGTATCTGTGGCTTTGGCGTGTCCATTGACCGAGAGCCACATCCGATTAAATGATGAAATATTAATGATTATAAGAGCCCCTTTCCAGAAGTGCCACATAAAAGACATACAACCCAAAGAAGAAATCAGCTGTGAAGAGACTTAAAGAGCATGAGAGTGGGTGGAAAAAAAGAGTGAGAGTGTGATTACACAGTTGAGTGAGACACAGAACAGAGGAGAAGAAAGGAACACAGCCCAAAACTGGAGGCAGGAAGAGCAGCCTTGGCAACAGAAGAATTCATAGACAAGGCGTATCCCTCAAGTGTGCAACTTTTACTGATCGCCAGCTAATGAACTAGTCTTGAAGAGAAAGTTCACCCAAAATGAACACTGTCATCATTTATTCCCCATCTCGTCGTTTCAAACCTGTATGGCTTTCTGTGTGACGTGAATAAAAATAATAATTTTGACCAATGTTCACGCTACTCTTAAATTGTAAGAATTAACATTTTCAAATGTTTTGTCATTAACTTTTATGTTCCACGGACGAAAGAAAAATGACTAAAATGAGGGTGAGCAACCAATGACAAGTTTCATTGTTTTGGGGTTGAAGGTATAGTTCACCCAAAAATGAAAATTCTGTCATAAATTATATTCACTCTCATGTCGTTCCAACCCCGTAAGACCTTCGTTCATCTTCCTAACACAAATTAAGATATTTTTGGAGAAATCTGAGAGCTTTCTGACCCTCCATAGAAGAAGGTAAGGACATAAGTCCATGTGACGTCAGTGATTCAAATGTAATTTTATGAAGCTACGATTATACTTTTTGTGTGCAAAGAAAACAAAAATACATGTGCATTTTTATCTTGATGAACGAAGGTCTTATGGGTTTGAAACGACATGAGGGTGAGCAATTAATGACACAATATTAATTTTCAGGTAAACCATATCCTTAAAACAAATAATATGTAATAATGTAATAACATACGCTACTGTTCAAAAGTTTGGGGTCAGTAAATTTTTTTATGTTATTCAAATAAGTCTTTCATTTTCACCAATCTTTGATTAAAACTTAAAATAACTGTTTTCTATTTTAACATATTTTAAAATGTAATTTATGTATTAAAAAAGCCACATTTTCAGAAAACATTATAATATTCTGATTTGGTATTCATTATCAATATTAAAAACAGCTGCTTTAATATGTTTTCTTAGGATTCTTTTGAACAGTAGTGTTCATCATAAACTTATCAAAAGCCATGAGTAGACAATAAATGATCTATAAATGCCATAATGTATTATTAATACATCTTAGCAAAATTTAGTCTAAATAAAAATAAAGGTTACACAAAGGGTATTACAGAACAATCTAATATTATTACAAAAAAATATTTCTATAGTTCTTTAGAAGGTTATCGGTGTACTGGTGCTACCTCTGTGAATGGCTGATATCTAGGACAAATAAAGTGATCTGAAGAACATATATCAATAACTTATTCTCCAAAGAACCATACAGCATCTCAAAAAGCCATGAAAACGGGTCTTAATTGGAAGAATGACTGCAAATAATCTCTAAAGAACCCTTATTTTTACTTATCATTCTGCATGTAAGGTAAGGTAACCATCCTAACCTGATTCTCCTCGTGGGTCACTCGCATGTGTTCTTTGAGGATTGACGTGCGAGCTGCCTCCTCTTTCCTCATCACGCGTTCTTTCTTCAGCTCGGGGCTCCAGAAGCTCTTGATGCTGTTGGTGGAAGAGCCCAGCTTGCTGTCCTTCAGGTCCAGCTCCCTCCGAAGTAGCTCATTTTCCCTCTGCATGTCCCGTAGCTGCGCTTGGAACTCCAAAAGTTCACCTCCACTGCCCCTAACCGCCTGTCGCAGCAGGGCCGACGGCGTCCCCTGGTGGTGGAGCATAGACAGCGAGCCCAGATCTCCATAAGACAGCAGGTCGGCATGCGGGTTTCCCACCGTTGCGATATTAGGGGTGCTGCCCATGGCTGTAACCCGACCGCTGTACATCGCTCGACTTGCGGCCCGACCGAGCGTCATGGTGCCTTTAGGGTAAGTAGCCGTGGATCCGACGCCTTCATAGTCACTCAAGTACATTGGGCCAGATGTTGCGTAGGCAGCGTTGAGGGACTGGATGTTCTCCATGGATAAGGTCTTGCTGCCTGAACTGCCACTGTTGGCTCGACGGTGGCCCAACCGAGGAGAGCGGGGCAGCCGTGGGGAGCGAGCAGGGCTGCCCTCGATGTGGCCAACGGCGCGTGCACTGCCATACATCTCCCGAGGTTCTGTAACACTGAGAGTCTGTAAGAAAAGCCCCTTCACGGACCGACAAGGGTGTTTACTGCATCCTAGAGAAGAGAAGAGAAATCACACATCTTCAAAATGCAGTCAAACACTTCAAAATGGCTGCAACAAAGCAGCTTTGTGTATTGTCTGGCAAAAATCTTTTGATTTAATTTACAACAGCCTAGAGCTAATCAAAATGCAAAGACGTATTAAGTTCTGTTGCAAAACATAAGGAGACATTGTATTCTTTTTCATTTCAGGCACAACGTAACTTCCTTCAAATTTCTGCCTGAGGTGGGTTCAAGATAACGCCAGTGTCTATTCTTCAGAACGATGAATCAAAATGTGTCCCACAGTTTTTCTCAGAGGTGGGGACCACTTGCTGCTTGCAGGGATGACGCTGATGCTGTGGAGAGGGTTGCTATGGCAACAGTGACTGAGATGATGGAGGAGAGCGCACCTGTTTTCACTCGTATGAAAAGTGAGGATGTGTGGGCATTCATGGGCATTTGAGGGAGCGAGAGAGAGTGAGAAATGTACATTTATGCTGACATTAAAAGAAGCCGGTCTTACAGATGGCCTGGTCATCTGTGCACTTCCGTGCCAGAGAAAGGACACGTTCTGCCTTCATCTTTCCGGCCGGAGACCATATAAAGCTTGCCATTCTGAAAAAACAGAGTAAAAAGGGAAAGGGCTGTACCCGAATGCCAAGATTTTTACATTTTCTGGTGCTTGCCTGTGCAAATCCCACTGTTTTCTGGATGGTTGCTTACTAGTACGAGTCAAAAGAACTCTCCTGTTAAATGTACAGTAAAAACGGCTGCCAGAAATTCATTGTAAAAAAAATATATATAGTGGCGATGTTTCCGGAATGGGATTGTTAATCACCAAGTTACTTGAACTTCCAAAATCTGCTTTCACCTTAAAATGTACTTTTAATCACTATGATAATACCGGTGGTCAAATGGAAAGCAACATATTGAATCAGAGTTCTTAACAAGTGGCTAGTCCATAACACATGACCAATATTTTGTAAACAGTAGATGGTTTTTAAGAGGCATACAAAGACAAAACACCATCAGGGTAACACGCAACACTAAAATAATGCAATTAACATTAAGTAACACAAAATGTGTCACAAAACACCCTAATATACAATATTAATGACAGATTGGAGAAGAAACAAAATTATTTATACACTGTAAAAAATGACTGTAACAGTAAAAAACTGTGAAAATGCTACAGTAAAAACCGGTTAAATGGTTAATGGTAAATTCCTGTCAAATTTACAGGAAAAATCCTTAAACTGACGTTCCCAGAATTCCCTGCGTTGCATTTCAAATTTATTATGAATTTGATGTTTTTTTCAATTCAATTCAAGATTATTTGTATAGCACTTTTTACGATACAATCGTTGCAAAGCAACTTCACAGGAAATTAAGTTTCTAAAATAGATTTATATTGTAGAAACTCAATAGAATTAACTTTTTTTTTTTTTTAACTGTTTCTTCTTAGTTTTTTTTTCTTATCAGTTATGTTTATTAGGGTTATACATCTAATGTTGTTAAATTAATGTTTATTGCATACTTCAGTTTAATGAGTCTCATCATGATGGTTTTTGGTGCTTATGTGAATGACACTGTTCTCATTCTATATGATATTATTTAATAGCTGCTTGTGATTGGCTTTGGTTTATCATGTGACTTACTAATCACCGCCTCCATATGGTGGTTATCAGTGTTTTTCAAAGGTACAAAACAGATTTCAGTATTTCAATAGGTTGGTATATTAACATTAGATTATTTAAAGAAATGACGGTATTTAACAGTAAATTTGAGTTAAAACCGTATAACCTAAAATGTTATTACCGTATTTTTTACGATAGAAATACGGCAACCACAGCTGCTGATTTTTTACCTTACATTTTACGGATTTGTTTTTACAGTGTACTTTATATAAGCTAATCATATGTGGCTAATCATATAGTTTTTAACATCATAAAACTGACAATGTTTCACTGTAAAATTACATGTAATCCGATGCAACCGTATATGGTAAGATACTTTAGAGTTAATAGCTAAACAGGTTTCTACTGTAGCATTTTGTACCGTTTTTTTCCTCTGTAGAAATAATACAAATGTTTACAGAGTAGACATGTAAGTCAAGCCCTGTGTCAAATAACACCTCTCCTATATAAGCTGCTCAATTTGAGGTATCACTCTCATCTGTAGCACAAACGCTGAAGGATGAGTTATGCCCAGAAGTTAGTTCAAACCTCTTAACCTTGGCATGAGCTATCGTATGATGAGCCTCAGGAAACACCACTAATTAAACTACACTTTCTGAAGCTTGATTTCCTGTTCCAACACCAAGGTCATGGGTTTGCTTTCCAGGGAACACATGATAAGACGTACACTTTGAATGCACTAGAAGTCATTTTGGATGAAAGTATCAGCCAACAGCTTAAATTAAAAGCAAATGCTGCTTTTGGTCTCAACTGAAGTTAGCTAACAGAGACTGAGCTGATTAATGTCAGCAAAGAAACTTCTGAATGAGAAATTAATGACGGAAATAGCTTTTTTTGATCAGTAGTATATAGAAGCCAGCTGCTCTCCAGCATAAATGGCTTAATCAAGGTGGCAGGGTGCACAAGCCACTGACTCTCTCTCTGCCACCCACTCTGACGCTGAAAACAGTGTGTGCATAGAGCCACAAAGGGCAAATTACCCAGACTTCAATAACACGATATGTTAAAAGAGAAACTGGCCAAGCGATACATCTGTTGCATGGAATCATGATTTAAACCCAGAATTCAATTCAGCTCAAGTTAATCATTTGTACAAGGATACATTTTTTCACAGATATTAACCTGGTAAAAAAACTCTTATTTTTCAGAAGTCTATCACCACAATTCGAAGCAGATCACATGGCATTCAGTATGTAATAAAAAAAAATATGTTGAAAGTACTCTTTCCCAATTTCATTAATTTAACCTTAAAAGTTCAGTTCCCACACCTTTTAACAAATTAATCCTTATCTAGACATTGCTAAATAATCAAGTGCACACACAAAGATACATTTATAGTTAATTAATATATAAGATCTGTGCATATCTATAAAAATGTATATTCACTACAGAAATTTCCATGACATTTCCAGATCAATTTTTTAATTTCCCCAAATTTTCAAGTATTCAAAGTGATGTTTCTCTAATCGATTATATCTTAATAAAATACCAAATAAAATGATTTTGAAGCAATAGTGACAGTTCACATTATAAAAATCCATTGCTTCCAGATGTTTGTCAGTCACATTGTGATAAAATATCACACAATTTCCCTTGCAATCAAGGGTTTCCAGAAACACTGTTTAAACACCAATAGATTCTGTGATCTTCTGAAGATCAGACAGGAGCTCATGTTAAAGCCCTCCCTCATCCTTCAGCCACTGGCAGTACGAATAACATCTGTTTTCTGATTGGCTTTCACCAATGTCAATCATCCCCCAAAAATCACAACTAGAGGCTGACAGGTCATACATGCCCATGTTTTGCCTCATTGAGAAGCAATCATTGAAAAAAAATGCAATATACATTTGAGAATGTAATGCACCTAAACTGAGATAAAAAGGGTAGGTGTGTTCAATATTATTCAGCTTATGAAATGTCATTTCTAACATTAAAATCGAATTATTCTCATTTAGACCACACACAGAATCATTCACGCAGAAAATATCAACCGTTTATGAAGATAAATTAACACTAATATGAACGAGTGTTCATATATTGAACCAGAAGCAGAGTATGCATTGATCCTAAAGCAAATGCTACTGAAACAGCATCGAGCGACGCTTCATCTCGTTCATACTACAGCTGATTTAAGCTCCTTTTCCATCATTCACAAATAATATAATTAGCTCAAATCGATGAATCCAACCTAAATTTCGCTCCTTTAATATGAACCCGATAGATGCCAGTGTGTCGTTAGATCACGTTTCGTTACCTTCTCAGCGTCGTCGCCGCTTCATCACTGTGCGGGTCTCCCAGCATCAGCATCAGCGTCCCACGTCCTGCATCCTCTCGAGCACCAGCAGTCCGCTCTCTTATTGGACAATCGTACACAAACTCCGCCCCCGAACGCATTAATGAGCTTCAGATTTAAAGGGGCAGGACAAATAGTGACAAGACACGCGTCGACCACATGAGGCGTTGTCATGCATGTGTGCAGCCAAGCTGTATTGCACTGTATTATCACTTCTTAAACTCAATTCGAGATCAGTGTCGCCTATAAAGAGAGAATTAACACAAGGGTTAAAACAAGGTTAAGTTATGCCCCCTCTCACACACAAACAGCAAATATTACCACACAAAACAATGCCTGCATACATACATAAATACACACACACACACACACACACACACACACACACACACACACACACACACACACACACACACACACACACACACACATATATATATATATATATATATATATTAGTGCTGTCAAACGATTAATCACATCCAATATAAAAGATTTATGTGTGTGTATATTTATTATGTATATACAAATACACACAGATGCATATGTATTTTTAAGAAAAATAAATTATGTTTCATATACTTAATATATTTATATATAATATAAATTATACGAATATAAATATATACATGTAAATATGTATATATATATATATATATATATATGTATGTATGTATGTATGTATATATATATATATTATATATATGTATATATATATGTATATATATATATATATATATATATAATAAATATACACAGTACACAAACATATAAAATGTGAACAATTTTTTTTATTTTGGATGCGATAAATCGCGACAGCACTAAAAAATCTAAGTTTTCAAAAATCTCTTGGTGCCTTACCATTTATGATATTTTTAATCTGCTCCTTTAGGTATCTTTTACATTTAATCCTTTCACATTTGGTTATAAGTGTCATGGATAAGATTGCCTTTCAAAGCATGATTGCCAAATATATATATATATATATTTAAGGTAGTTGTGTCCTATAGTGTGACAGCAAAAATGTAAAAAACAAAACAACTCTAACATTGAAGATAAATCTCTCTCATGCTATTTGTAACTCTAATAATGAAGATACATTTTTATCATGTTATTTGTATGTTGGTTTTTGTCTATATTTTTGCTATGTCACACCATAGGACACAGTCCAATTTTTATTTGTCAACTATCCATATATATAAAACCCTCTAAGAGTCTACTTGACAATAACTGCTGTTCTCGTTCTGAATTCTGTGAAGGTCACATCTAAGAAGTTTGCTTTAAGTTGACGGATGAGCTACTCACCGTCTGCGGTCATGCCAATCATATGCGACCAAGTGTGGTCATGTGACCCCTGCTGTAATTGGCTTTGATGCCTCCGGTGATTTCTGATTGGCTGACTGTCACAGACTTCCCCTCCAGCTCTCGTTCTAGCCGTGATGCTTAAGGGTGGAGACGGCCAGAGCTCGATCTATACAATGAGCTGGACTTTGACTATTAAAAACGAAGAGCACCGATGCATTACAAGAGGATTGTGAGCACGATTTAAGAGGAGAGCAAGATCATTTCGACCATTCTGGAAATAGAATTGCAAGACATTAAATCCATATAGTGCTCAGAATGATATTAAGAAAAAAATATATAGGCTAGGCCTATATAAGGTATAAATAAAAATGTCTTTGTGACAATCTGTTTACAAGCAGCTTTAACTCTGTTTCTTCTAAAAGTTATGTTAATTTAAATGTGACCTGTGAAGTTAACAGCAAATGACTTGATTAGCCTGTGCATGATTCAACCTTACCAACCAGCTCTGTTAGTCCCTCGGTGATGTGAGTAATGTCTCATCACTCCGCCTTTACGTGCTACAAGCCTTCCTGCTGCGGAGGGATTTAGCGAGTGTTGACGGTAAGCGTATGTGACAGCAAAGTCCTTTTCTGTAGTCTTTGGTGACAGTGGGTGGACAAGAAAACACGTAGCCTACACAGCTACACAAACACTCATCATAAGGTCCATTAACAGAGGGCAAGTCGAGGCCTGAGCTCTTACAACACTCTTCACACTCGTTTTAGTTTATCACTTTTCCATTGATCGTATACACCGATATGAAGTACAGTTTCTAAATGCACAGAAAATAATTCTGTTCGAAGATGGTTGTAAAATCTCTGTATAGCAGAAAGCAAGCAGAGCATTTGTCTCACAAAATCTTTATTTTCCCCATCATTTCTTTAACTGGGAACACTGATTGCTAAACAAAATCAATTTTTGCCAGTGTTTGTGGACTTTGGGGAAATTATTTTATTACCAGAGCACAAAATATTGATTATGAGTGAGTGATTATGATTTTTGATTCAAACCAATTTACAGAGAGCCGCAGTCGATTTCAAACTGCAAAATGATTCCATATTTCATAGCTATCACATTTTCAAGTCATTATACCTCAAATTGAGACAGTGGTCCTCTCATGACACCTAGAGGTCATATCAAAAAGTGCATAGATGCATCTTCAACTGATTATTTTTTATTCTTTTGCCAATGAATATGCCATTTCTAAATTACACAAGTAAACCGTGTCTTTTTACATTTTGAGCGGGGAAATATATTTTTCCATTATTTCATATCAGATGGAAAACAAAACTGTGATCAGTCGCTTTTTACGTCTGTCAGATGTGATCAGGCCAGAATAAGTTGCAATGCGGATCAGATCTATTCATATTTAATCAGGAAAATAAAAAAAAAAATCCAAAAGATGTTCAGTAATTCACATCTGTAGCACACATTTTGTGAGAGGAATTATTACACAACCACAGTGAAATACTTGGGGGTAGGCATTTAAACAAACTCTTAAAGGAATAGTTCACACAAAAAGGAAAAACTCCTGAAAACTTACTCACCCTCAGGCCATCCAAGATGTAGATGAGTTAGTTTGTTCATCAGAACAGATTTGGAGAAATTTAGTACTACATCACTTGCTCACCAGTGGATAATCTGCAGTGAATGGGTGCCGTCAGAATGAGTCCAAACAGCTTATAAAAACATCACAATAATCCACAAGTAATCCAGTCCATCAATTAAAGTCTTATGAAGTGAAAATATGCATGTTAAAAATCCATAATTTAGGCATTTTAATATTAAAACGACACTTCTGGACAAAATATAATACACAACGCTTACTCCAATTATCCAATGATTACTTTAAAACAGTTTTCACTTGTATATGGAACTTGATCTGTACATATTTCTCACCTGATTCAGACGAAAATACTTTTTCACTGGAGAAAAAACAACATATAGACTTGTATTTTAGAAGCAATGGTTTGAAGTAAAAATACCTTAATGATGGAATTGTTTCTGACAAACACAGCTTTTGCACTTCACAAGACGTTAACTGATAGACGCGAGTCGTTTGATTTCTGTGATATTTTTGAAGCTGTTTGGACACTCATCGAGCAAGTGATGTATTGTTCAATTTCTCCAACTCTGTTCTGACGAAGAAACAATCTCATCTACATCTTGGATGGCCTGAGGGTCAGTACATTTACAGCACATTTTTGGGAGAACTATTCCTTTAACCCTATAAGTATGAACAATAGTATAATTAATTGATGCTTACAAACAGCACTAAAAATAAAACTGCCTAGGACAAGGAAGAGGATGATGCACATTATCTCTCTAATGTCATTTTCCTGCAAGGAGAGAAATATACCAATACAAGTGATAATGTAAATTTGAATTATTTGTCTTTATTCTTCTCCAGTCCGGAAACAAATTGCAGGTTCATTATTTTCATAATCACATTACATGACATGATGCACCAAAATGTATCTTTTTTTAACAGGAATACATTGAAAAGAACACAATATTTCACAATGAGTACTGAACTCACATTTAGCCAATTGCACTTACAACAGTGATTGAATTATCATTCGTGGGAGCATTATTCAGATTATCTCCATGTTGTTTTTTCTTAATTAAATTTATAATACATCCACTAAATCACTCTGAACCCTCTTTTCTGGCACAGTCATGATGGAAGCCACTTACATATTTGTCATTGTATTTAGATTTAATAAACATAATATGTATAGAATCCTTACACAGACCAAATGTTTTCAGATTGTAAGTTTTTCATTTTTTCCACTGTAGTCAACAGTCATTGAGAGCCAGCAACATACACTATGATATTTTTTTTCTCATAATAATAACAACAATCATCATTATTCTTTTATACACAAAAGCACAAAAGGTTGGCAGCAAGGCCGGTGTGAAGTTGCACAAGACGGCCATCATTTTACTCATGATATTTAAACACTGTACAAAATAACCAAAGTCAGTATTTACAGCAACAGTGTGTGTGTGTGTGTGTGTGTGTGTGTGTGTGTGTATAACTGTGTGTGTGGGTGTGTGTGCGTGCACATGCCTGTTTGTGTGGATATGTCCATGTTTGCGTATTTCTATCTATATCACTGTGGCCAGCTTTTGTGGTGGCAACTTTGGCTCATGCACTTGTTATTGAATATCTCCATGGTAACAGTGATGTAGAAGAGTTATTATTCTTCAATATAGAGTCATGATTGCCTAAACAGCATCCCAGTATCAAAAGGAAAAGATTCACCTCTAATCAATGCACCTCGTGACGCATTCAAACGAGTGCATCCTACCTAACTCGAATGGTGGTGGACAGTTTGTGCTTTCCACGTGCATGCCCTGATTTTCATATAAATGGCATGAAGATGAATTCATGCTACATACTGTACAATGATCACGTTTACGCCAAGTCTGCTTACTTGAATCTTCTCCAAAGCATAGTTTTGACTGTGAAGACATTGTCAAATTTACATGTTCATGTGTCTTTAAGATCTCATCGTTTTCTGTTTTCGTAATAATGCTCGGTTTTCTCAAGCATCGCAGATATACTATGCACAAAGACCTGTTTGTGAACTTGATGTGAATTCAGTGTGGACACAATAACATTCGCAACTGAACATGGATGCAACGGATGTAAAACGACATTTTCTGTTGAAGGAGACGAAATAACGAGTGCATGGCTGTTTCTCAAACTGAAGGCTGCATCCTCCTTGGGTTGTATTTGTAGGCTGCACACGTCATCAAGCCTGGTTTATTTCAGTTAACTGAGCATTATATTCATGAGTCATAAGCATATTACAACAATTTATGCTTAACTGAGAATACTGGATCAAATTTATAACTGTTAATATTCTAAAATAAGAGCTTCTTTATTACGTATGCAGCCTACAAATGCGACCTCCGAAGGATGCAGCCTTCCGTTTGAGAAACGGCCCTTAAGCGGTGTGCCCGACTTGACACATGATCAAACTGCAGACACGAAGACCGAATAACAGCACTACAATGAGCCAAAGAGCCTAGTAGGTATAACTGCAGACCGGAGATCTCCAAAATGGGGCGTGAACTCCAAAAGTGGGCAGAACCTCGAAAAATGGGGTGGGGTCTATTTGCATGCAAACTTTCACAATTGCCTCTGGCTTCAGCCAATTGTTATTGACTTACATTTTAAAATAACACTTCATAAATTAAACATTGTTTCTAGTTGATCTAATATAAAATATGCTATATAAATTAATATTTTTCCGTGAGAGCAGAGCCCGAAGCTCGTGGCCATGTTCGGACCGGAGTTTGAACCTCTGCTTAATGATATAAACCAGAATCACCCACGAGCTTTCCAGCGAGCCGTCCCAGCGCAGCGCAGGGGAAAGATTTTACTCTATCGGAGTTTGCGCTGAAGTTTATTGGGATAAAAAATTGCGCATGCGTGTCATGGGCCTGTCTGTCAATAGGAGGAAACCACGCCCTATTTTGGAGCTCCCACCCTGTTTTGTAGTTCCCGCCCCCATTTGGAGATCTCCAGGCTGCAGTTATACCCTTCTCCAAAGAGAGCTGAGCAGAATCATGCTGCAAGCAACAGAGATGGTGTATGTCCAAGGCGACAGTCCACAAAGTTAACCCTTTGGCAACAGATTCCCTGAAAACTAGGGAAGACGAGGGCTTTCATAATCATGCCATTAAAATAAAAAGAAAGTAGTTTGATATTTTCATACATACAAGGTAGATACAAACTGTCCCTAATCGTATTTGAACCCATCGTAATGCAGTATCGGTGAGGGACGTTGCAGTGGGAATGGTTTTATATGGATTATTGCATAGAACATTTGAAACTGGTTCAAAATATTTTTCATAGGTGGATCTACGTAATGGAAAATGTGTTTTTGGGAACTTCTGGATGTGCGAGAGGGTGATGGTGTAGTTTGTTGGGGTTCATAGAAACGTATTTTTACCTGTCTAGGTACGACAATCAGATTTGTGATGAGGAACTTGAATGCTTGCAGATCACTTTCAGCCAAAATTAGGGATTAGCATGCTATTGCTTCAGGGAGAAAAACAACTATGTATATTATAAACAGTTTAGATCATCAATAATGACGAGAAAAAAATATATTAAGGTATAAATAATAATACCAAACATTAAAGAAAGAAATACCAGAAATATAAATCCATAAATACACAAATCAATATCTTACATTAGCAGTGTTAACGAGCAATATGTACATGTTCAGCAGTATACAGTTGTGCAAAATAAATCAAGTAAGGATGATATGGAACTTTTAAAAAAATATGTGAGGTATACAAGTAAAAAATATTAGTAAGGCTCTTAATTTAAAAGAAAATTAGGCAAAACTGATAACAAGCTAAAGCAAATAAAGAAACAAATACAAATAAAATATCTGGAATAGGGTAGCAATGGCTTACTGGTTTGATAAAAGACGAACAAGACTATGCTAACATTCTGATATTACTGACCTCTGCACTTGACTGATAGTTTTATGGTAAATAACCAGCTTTTTACACAAGGTGCACATGGCTTCACCCTTAGAGACTCTGAAAGTTGTCTAGATATGGATTCATACAGTATATATATATCATATATATATATTTTTGTGCGTGCAATCCATGTCCACGGTTTACACATTTGCATTCATTACACACGAGACAAAAAGGTTAAGGAAGAAACAAAAACATTCATAGAGAGTGTCAATCATCGCCATATTGGAATGTCAAGATCTTAGAAATCAAGCATACATTTTTAAACAGAGTTAGTTTGAAACCTTTGTAAGGTAGTCGTTCTCCTTCTCTGTTACGGTCTCTTCGAGTCTGGGCATAGAAGTCTTCATTAGGACGGCAAAAAGCTCAAATCTGCAGCTGCCTGACATCTTCATGCTGTTTTTAGAAGAGGGAGGGTCACCTGAGCACAGATTATGTCATATAAGGGAAGACATAACTGTCTGGAAAAACCTTAAACGGCACAGACAGTTTGGCATTTTGGGAATTGTAATTGCTTCAACGGCAACATGGAAACACTCTGGAAGAGATTTAGCCTCCATGTTTGTTTGGTTATGCAGATATAATCAGATAGACTGTGCCTGTGAATTCTGTCTTAATGTTTTCATCGAAACTTCAAGGTTGGATGATACATCTGGAGAAGAGATGAAAGAAAAACAATATTACCATATTTGGTATTTTCACTGTATAATTAGAGGCAGAGTTAGTCAAACATTCACAAAATGTGTGGTATCAGTTTTGAACCTTCAAAACACTGGCCAAGTTTGCTTGCATTGTTGAGGGTTATACAATGCACTACTCTTCTTAGCCAGTAGAGGAAAGAAGAGGACGATTTCTCACACCCGCAACACCAGAAAAGGGTACCAGAATCACACATATTCAAAATCTGCAGGCTTCGTGGAAAGGTTTATGAACAAATATCACTTTTTCACTATAAATGTGGTGATTACAGGAAATTAATTAAATAAGCCAATGTCTCATTGGCTATGTTCAGCAGATAAAAAGTGGTTCAATGAGAAGAGATTTTCGTCAAGGTTTCTACATTGCTAAATACAAAGCTAATCACTGTATTTTTACATTCTCATTACTGTTTCAGTTTAATTTCTGTAACAATTCTTTGATATGGTCAACTGTGCAATTTTGTTATATAGTCTTGATTAATGTGACTCATCAGAATATTTTCAACACAAAGATGACTGAGCTTTGCCCGGATGCTAATGCTAATCCAAGCCCACTGATCTGCCTACTAATTATAGCCCACTTTAACTGACCCAATTCACCCATGCTGAAGAGCGAAGTTAGATCCGAACGCCTCTGATCCGGGTCAGCTAATCAGAGCTCTAACTTTTGACATTAGTATTGAGCAAGTGGCACAACTGTCCTCAAGTCCACACGGCAGCTTAATTTGGTTGTCAATTTACCTTTTAATGCTTAATTCTGTTCTGTATACACACACACACACACAGTTAGATCATGTAAGGGAGTGACAACCGCATTCTACAACCGAATTTACTCATTAAATATTCAGGTAGTTACAACCGCATTTATAAAAATTCTACTCAGTGTGGAGCCACACTGAACAACTAGTTTTTAATTACTTATTTAAAGGGGTTATATGATGCGATTTCAAGTTTTCCTTTCTCTTTGGAGTGTTACAAGCTGTTCGTGCATAGATAAGATCCCTAAAGTTGTAAATACTAAATTCTCAAAACCAAAGAGATATTCTTTATATAAGTTAAGACTCGTCCACACCCTCCTAAAACGGCTAATTTAAACACACCCCCACATGTCTATGTCACTGTGTGGTAGGGGTTGAACGACTTCTGATTTTTTAAAGTCAACTTTTATGCGATGAAAGTCAAGTCGAAGTCGACTAGTCGCTGATGACGTCATTAATGAACAAATCAGTCTGGAGCTGTGACAAACACCTTGTGCACAGCTATGAAATATGACAGCGCTGCCCACATAACTATTGCACCTATAATAGCTTATTTTTATCGGTTCTTTAGTCTTTGGGTCGTTATATTTCTCACAGATTCCTGCTCTTTCTAAATCAGATACAGATCAGTAGTACAGTAAAGATTAGATTCATATGAATGAATGCATTAGTGAGAGCGGTTGCGTGTGTGAATTAATTCTACCTGGCAGCGTCTCTCTACTAGTAGTGAAGCTGTGGGATTTAGTTATTAAGAAATATATGCTTGAACTTTTCCGTTTCTAAGCTATTTTACCGAGAAATCACAGAACAGTGTTGACAATAAATTTCCGCGTTGAATGATTCTGTGCGCACGATCTGCGCACTATGTATTGTACGCGCTACTGTCTGTAGCCTATGTGTGTGCAGTACAGTGCAGCAGTGCATTATATTAGAACGTGATTAACTTACCTGTACAAAAAGCTGTTTAAAACGTGCATTCTGACGTTCAATTTTCGAGCATCCAGTAATATAATTACACGTCTTGTGGAGCGCATTTAGAGTATGAATTAGTTTGTCATTTTAACTGTTTGGAAACGGAGCGTAAATGTGGATTTATTATCCTATTGCGCCCTCTATAGGACCAGCGACTAGTCGACTTCAAGCTTAAAGCGTCATGGCAGAGCACTAAAGTCGACTAGTCGACTTGTCGATTAGTCTGTGCAACCCCTACTGTGTGGGAAGATTTGCAAATGTATACGCAAAGAAAGAGGGCATGATTTTTATTTATGATTTTATTTTTGCTGCTGCCGGCACCAAGTCCCAGAGACGCTGTGTTTCATTGTGAAAGTGAAACTACTTTATTTGGGCTTCCAAAAGGGAACACAACTAGAAGTGGTTAAGTTGTATTTGCAACACTGCTCAAGAAAATTTCAACCCAAATATTAGAGTGTGTGCAGCGTATTTTATGGAGGACTGTTTGCTGAACCTGGGAGAGTTGCCTACAATGGCAGCTGTGCACAAAGGCTATTTCTATAAAGTGGGGCAATTCCAACTTTTCAAGAACAGTCTGGCGCTTCCGACTCACAGCCTGTAAGTATGTTTTCATATTTAAAGAATTTGCCACTGACTATTCAAACGAGAGTTTTGAGCAGTGCAGAGTAGCGCTTGTTGTTTGTAGTTTCTCCGATAACAAATGCAGACATGACAATGTTTACGCGGAGTGACGCAGTGCAGCGCAACGCAACGCGAAGAGTAAAAAGACAGTATAAGTCATTATAATCAGTAATTATGTCCCCACTGGATGCAACAAATGTCTCGTTTATGATGAGTTTTATTGTTTTTATCTTATTGCGCCGGGACACAGCATCACAATACGGTAAGGGGCGTAACATTTCCATCACACGCTTGAGGTATTCAGCCGATCACAATGCACTGGATAGCTGGCCAATCAGAGCACACCACGCTTCTTGCGTTTCAGGAAGGCGGAGCATAGAGGAGCAAAAATAATGTACAGTATGTGGAAAATAATGTTTTTTTACGTTAAACCGCATAAACACATTGCATTACACCAAATACACAAAATAATGTTCTTTTTAGCAACGTCATATGTGTGTCAGTTGTCGCTCTTCTGTATGCTCAGTGCAATAAATCACAGGGAACGAGGTACGTGTATATACAAACCCGATTCCAAAAAAGTTGGGACACTGTACAAATTGTGAATAACAGAATGCAATGATGTGGAAGTTTCAAATTTCAATATTTTATTCAGAATACAACATAGATGACATATCAAATGTTTAAACTGAGAAAATGTATCATTTTAAGGGAAAAATAAGTTGATTTTAAATGTCATGGCATCAACACATCTCAAAAAAGTTGGGACAAGGCCATGTTTACCACTGTGTGGCATCCCCTCTTCTTTTTATAACAGTCTGCAAACGTCTGGGGACTGAGGAGACAAGTTGCTCAAGTTTAGGAATAGGAATGTTGTCCCATTCTTGTCTAATACAGGCTTCTAGTTGCTCAACTGTCTTAGGTCTTCTTTGTCGCATCTTCCTCTTTATGATGCGCCAAATGTTTTCTATGGGTGAAAGATCTGGACTGCAGGCTGGCCATTTCAGTACCCGATCCTTCTTCTACGCAGCCATGATGTTGTAATTGATGCAGTATGTGGTCTGGCATTGTCATGTTGGAAAATGCAAGGTCTTCCCTGAAAGAGACGACGTCTGGATGGGAGCATATGTTGTTCTAGAACTTGGATATACCTTTCAGCATTGATGGTGCCTTTCCAGATGTGTAAGCTGCCCATGCCATACGCACTCATGCAACCCCATACCATCAGAGATGCAGGCTTCTGAACTGAGCGCTGATAACAACTTGGGTTGTCCTTGTCCTCTTTAGTCCGGATGACATGGCGTCCCAGTTTTCCAAAAAGAACTTCAAATTTTGATTCGTCTGACCACAGAACAGTTTTCCACTTTGCCACAGTCCATTTTAAATGAGCCTTGGCCCAGAGAAAACGCCTGCGCTTCTGGATCATGTTTAGATATGGCTTCTTTTTTGACCTATAGAGTTTTAGCCGGCAACGGCGAATGGCACAGTGGATTGTGTTCACCGACAATGTTTTCTGGAAGTATTCCTGAGCCCATGTTGTGATTTCCATTACAGTAGCATTCCTGTATGTGATGCAGTGCCGTCTAAGGGCCCGAAGATCACGGGCATCCAGTATGGTTTTCCGGCCTTGACCCTTACGCACAGAGATTGTTCCAGATTCTCTGAATCTTTGGATGATATTATGCACTGTAGATGATGATAACTTCAAACTCTTTGCAATTTTTCTCTGAGAAACTCCTTTCTGATATTGCTCCACTATTTTTCGCCGCAGCATTGGGGGAATTGGTGATCCTCTTCCCATCTTGACTTCTGAGAGACACTGCCACTCTGAGAGGCTCTTTTTATACCCAATCATGTTGCCAATTGACCTAATAAGTTGCAAATTGGTCCTCCAGCTGTTCCTTATATGTACATTTAACTTTTCCGGCCTCTTATTGCTACCTGTCCCAACTTTTTTGGAATGTGTAGCTCTCATGAAATCCAAAATGAGCCAATATTTGGCATGACATTTCAAAATGTCTCACTTTCAACATTTGATATGTTATCTATATTCTATTGTGAATAAAATATAAGTTTATGAGATTTGTAAATTATTGCATTCCTTTTTTATTCACAATTTGTACAGTGTCCCAACTTTTTTGGAATCGGGTTTGTATATTATGACCATCGAGAACCAAAAATCACTCTGAGAGGAAATGCTCTGTCCTCCACCTTTTCAGTTGGCCAGCTTTTTTTTACAGCAGTAGTTAATGTATTTGTAAGTTGCACATTTGTGAAATAATCAGTTGGTTTCCATCCCACAAAGCAATGAAAATGTACACTGATGACAAAGTTAAAATGGTAATTTGTCACAGTGTCATTCTCCGTAATAGACAGAATTCAGTTTGGGATTAGAATGTTTATACTTGTTTTGAGTTATAAAGTAAGGTGAGTTAGAATAAAATACTCACCAGTGTCCTCAGGTGTACCCCACCCTCAGCTAGAGATGTTAAATTGCAGAAGCAGATTCATAGGTTTTTCCAGTTCTAACTCCAAGCCACCCCAACTAATGCCTGAGGAACAGAAATCAAAAATCAGAAAACTTTAAAACTCAGCTTCGCAAGTTACATTTTGTTGGTCAACATGGCAACCAATCCAGCACTAACTAGCATAAAACAAAATGAATGCGGGTATTTTCAGGAGATTAACGCATAAAGTTTTTTCTCACCTTCCTATCAGCTGATCACCAAAATGAAGTAAACTTCTTCCCGAGAGCAGATACAGCTGTATGAAAGATGAGCAAAGCAAAAATGCAATTAAGGTCACAGGTGGCATATCTTAAACAATATGGTCTGTAAACACAAAGGCTATAGATTCAATCCTAAGTAGGAGTAACTCAGGAATTGGCGAATTACTAAAATCACCATCCAGCTTAGGCCTCCACCATTTTGCACTTAAACCCAGGGTATCCTTAGGTGCTACCCCTAATATTACTGTTGAGCAAGTTGTTGTGAAAGATGGTCACCTAATCACTATGCTCAGTCAAAACATGGCATGTATTATCCATAACATCTTTCTCTACCTGTTGCCAAAATTTTGATTTCTTATGATTCACAGTTCCATACCATCTCCTATTTTTCCAGCTTGTTCCGCTGCTCCTCCCTGCATGATCTTTGTAAGAACATTTTCCCCTTCGGCAGGCTGCTGTGCGGCACTGCCTATGCCCCCTGGCCGGGGTGCTGCTTTTGAACCTGAAAATACCAAAAACTAATTATCTTGTTCTTAGATCATACACAAGTAATGAATGTTCCCTATTTTTCTGAAAAGCAAAACTAAATTAATTACACTGAATTAGCAGAGTTATTTCCATTTACCAATTCCTGTGACCGGAATCGGGGGTGTTTTTGCAGCCTGTGGTGCAGCTTTTGATCCAATAGCAATAGCAGGAGTTGGTGCAGGAGCAGGCGGTTGCAGGTTGGTGTCAGGTTTTGCCTGTATAGGGGCATTAGGGGATAATGTTACAAGACACTTTAAGATAATTATATATATATATATATATATATATTATTTGGCAATCATGCTTTGAAAGGCAATCTTATCCATGACACTTATAACCAAATGTGAAAGGATTAAATGTAAAACATACCTAAAGGAACAGATTCAAAATAGCATAAATGGTAAGGCACCAAGAGATTTTTGAAAACTCACCATAGCAACAGCTGGCTGGGCAGTGGGTGGTCCTCCTGGCTGTTGTCTTGCCAGTGCTGGAGCCTGACCTGGCTTAGATTGTTGCGGAGTTGTACCTGTTTCCATGCTAGCAGCTGTGGTTGTGGACTGAGTTGCTCCCATTGTGGTTGCTGGCTGTTGCCCGGGTTGCTGTGGTGGCTGCTGCTGTTGTGTACGAGTTGTTTGTCCCAGTTGTTGTTGTCCTTGCTGCCCTGTCTCAGGTAGCTGAGGCCCTGTCTGCTTGGCAGCCATTTGCTGGCCTGCTGTAGATCGCTGCTGTCCCTGCTGCGATTGTGGCTGCTGTTCGCCAAGACCCTGCTGTGGCCTGGAACCTGAAGAGGGCTCCTGCCTTCTCGATGAGCCTGGTTGCCTCTGCCCCCGTTGTCCACTTGGGCCATGGTGGTGGCTTGATGGGTCACGGGAGTAGTCTCCTGAGTCTCGGTGGCTTGCAGATCGTGGTTCAGAGGATCTTTTCTGTGTGGAGGATGAAGTGACACGGCCGTCTGAGCGGGTGGAAGGATCTTTTGGATGTGATCGTGAAGAACGAGACAGCCTGGGATCATCTGATGAATGACGGGAAGAAGGGTGTCTCCCTGAACTACTGCCATGGTGACGCTGTTCCCGAGATGAGGTGGAAGAGGAATGTTGTTGATTTCCGTACTCATCTTGAGGCCACAGGTCTTCTTCAGGAGGCTCATCATAATCATGGTAAGTGTGCTTTACATCGCCCCTCCTGCTAGAGGAGGAGTGAACTCCTCTCCCATGATGTCTAGAGCGATCTGACCGAGGTTGGCGTGGTTTTTCAAACCAGTCTGTCTCCTCCTGACCCAAATGATAGGCTTTTTGGGAAATGAATAAAGAAAGTCAATATTTTGTGCTATAGGAAACGTCAGTGGCAAAAAACTGTATATGAACTCAATGAAGCCATGCAATGCTCAAATCCCAAAGAAAGTAGTTGAAGAAAAAAGAAAAGGAAGCCAACAAAAACCGCCATCAACAAGAATAACCAAAAGACAAAATGTACTGACATCTGAATTACACCATGCAGTTCATGCAAAAAGGCATATATGGTTTCATGCACTGATTACAGCATTCACATACAACAGTAGTCCAATCTTTTGTTCTCTCTGCCTTCGAGGCAAGATCATTGGCATGCAAGCTTTCAATTTTTGGATGCATTTTAACAAGCCGTTTTAAATTCAGCACCAGTTACCTTCACTGTCTGAAACAGCACAGTGCATGTCATCTGCAAGGTAAGGGTCATCTGGCTTATATACATGACTCTTAGGCATATCCCTTATATGGTGGTCCTGTACATCTGGTAAGGAATGACTGGAGCCATACTGATTCCGTACATCATGGGGATCTGGCACAGAGCCACGACCAATTCCCATGGGCTTTCCAACAGGACTCAGAGGGCTCTCTTCCTCTGAGTTCTGTGTACGCATAGAAGGACGGCCACTACGGCCATGTATGCCCTTCTGTGATCTTTCCATGGCGTCCCTCTCATAAGACTTACTTCGGTAACCACTTGAATCTCTGGAGGAAATTTTATCCATGCCATAACCTGTGGACCTTGATCGTCCGGATCCATAAAGACGATCATCCTCTTCCAAAGCCTCTCTTGATCCGTAGTACTTCTGTTGATCATAACTCTTTTTTGCGCCAGTCCTGGACACCATAGTGCAACTGCCACCTGTTGATGTTGTCATGGTGTAGGAGGCTAGATCAGACTCTACATCTCGAGCTTCTTCAATTGGAGAGAACTTGGATATCTTTTGTTCCATTCCTTGCTTCCTATGTTTGCTACGTTTGGACGAAACAGCAGGTGCCAAATTTTTGGATGAGTGTTTTTGGCTTCCCATTCCCCCACTGCTACGGGATGAATGCTTATAGTCATCATAATAATAACCCGTACCACCACTTATAGTGTTGCTTGAATGTCCATGGCTGTCTACTGCACTTTGATAAGTATTTGAAGTTCTTCCATATAAATTCTCAGAGCCATTGCCATAAGTTGGTCCACGCGGGCCATTCTCACTTCCATATCCTGCACGTGACATATCGGCGGACCCCATATTTTCTTTTGTAAGTTCACTGATATCATCAATCATGACATAATTTCTGGGGATATTTTGTTCTAGATTTGTGGCATAGACACCATCTGTTACATATCCTGATGATGGACTTGGGATACGTTCAGTTAGAGGTTGGTCAGAGGGGCGATACTGACCATAAGCATTGTTTAGGGGTGAGGAATAAACACCACTGAATCCAGTTTCTTGAGCTGATGTTGCTATTTGAACTGAAGGATTACTGATAACTTCATAGTTTGTGGGTAGCTTCTGTTCAAGATCAGCAAGAGAGGTTTGCCTTGGCCTTCGATGGGCAGAAAGCATATCTGCATGGGGTTGGAAGGACATGCTCTGTGTAGGATAAGGTGGGGTCTGCCCTGGTAAAGGTGTAGGGGGTGGTTGGAATCCCTGGTGACTGGGCTGCTGCAAACCAAGTTCAGACTCATAAGTAGGCTGACCATAGCTATGAGTCTGGTATGGCCCTGGGGTCTGATAGGATAATGGTTGAGTAGGATGAGGTTGGAAGGTTCCAGGCTGGGGCTGTGAGGAGGTTGGGTATGGTGTTGTCTGAAACCCAATCTGCTGATAGGCGGCAGTGGGTGGTTGTGTGGGTGTGGGTGTGGGCTGGGCCTGTGGATATTGATATGGAACATATGAGGAGGTGGGAGGGTACGGAGATGCATTTAAATCAGTAGTATACTGGTTAAGAGGTGCTGTTCTTGGGCGTGACAACATTCCATTTTCTTCATAGGTGCCTGGTGCTACCCCAGCTAGTCGCAAATTATTCAGCTCACTGTCTGACATGTAGTCACGTGCATCCCCCATGCATCGCATGTATACAAACTCTTGCCTCTCTCTATCTTTAACCCTGGTTTCCTTGCGCTGAGTGATGCCCAGTTCCAAGCATCGCAACTTAGCATCAATCTCCTTTTCCTCTTCCTCTAACTCTGCCTGTTGCTTACGTAATTTGGTGGATTCTTGCTCTACGGCTTTCAGTTCACTCAGCAAGCCTGCCTTCATTGCGCCTTGTACAGGACGTGGCAAAACCCTCTGGGATGCTCCGGGAGAAGTATATATATGGGGAATTGCTGGTGTCACAATCGGTACAGGTGTCTCATCTGGAGGGGGACTGGGGAGAGTTCTCTTCACCTTTCTCATCATTGCGTTCTGCTGCTGCAAGGCAGACATCTGGAAAGCAAACATTTTAGAGATTGATTAAAATTTTTCCTCCAATTTTTCGATCAATTTTTTTTACTACCATTTCCCTTAATACTATACTATAGGCATTATATTATACTACAATACTAGAAGTAAATAATACTATAAGCAAATAATAACAGTTTACATGCCAAATTAGGTAAATATGTTAAATATATTACACATACTGCAGTTGTATCACAGTGTATCACTCTGTATTACAGTTTTTATCTCTTTCATTTTTCATAAATCCCTCAGAGGAAGTTTGGGGAATACAATGCCCTTGAGGTTCAGAAAACCAACCAAACCAAAACAAGATATTGCAAGCAAAACTAAAAAGCTATTTTGTCAACCAATTATAAATATATCCATGATACTATATTTTATAAACAACAAGTGGTTTCAGAATCAATCAGGTAATATATTATACAAAGATAAAAATGGCTACAATCCTATTTAGCTGTAATATTTTTGGTGTACCAAATATTTTAGTGTTAACACAATAATTAGTTTTCAGTTTACAAGAACAACAAGTAAACATTCAAATATCATATGACAAACTAAAACATCTGTATACCTATGGTAATGTGAAGTTAGATAATCCATTAAAGAAATTCAATTAAAACACACTGGATGAAGTGACAGAAGAAATAGCTTCCTTTTAGCTGGTGTACAGTTCTTTAAATGCACAAGCCTGAGCATTCCTTAGACATGAATCAAATTGAGAATGCAAGACTCAGACCTCTCTGACCAGCTGCTGACAAGCCGGAAGAAAACAGGGCCGACCCAGTATGCCAATTGCCTACATTTTATGCCACCCTCTAGTTCAGGGATACTCAAATCTGCCTCGCGAGATCCACTTTCCCACAGAGTTTAGCTCTTACCCTAATCAAACACACCTGAGCATGTTAATCAATGTCTTCAGGATCATTAGAAAATCACAGGAAGGTGAGTTTGATCAGGGTCGGAGCTAAACTCTGCAGGAAACTGGATCTCGTGAGCCAGATTTGAGTATAACTGCTCTAACTGTGTGTGTGTGTGTGTGTGTGTGTGTGTGTGTGTGTGTGTGTGTGTGTGTGTGTGTGTGTGTGTGTGTGTGTGTGTGTGTGTGTGTGTGTGTGTGTGTGTGTGTGTGTGTGTGTGTGTGTGTGTGTGTGTGTGTGTGTGTGTGTGTGTGTGTGTGTGTGTGTGTGTGTGTGTGTGTGTGTGTGTGTGTGTGTGTGTGTGTGTGTGTGTGTGTGTGTGTGTGTGTGTGTGTAAAGGTACAGATTAAGCAGGGAATGAATGGCAAATTAAAAAATACACGGATAACTAAATAACTATATTTATTTTATAATATTTGATTTATATTGCTTTTCATGTGAACAGATATGTTTGGTGCTGTCCAACCTATACCTTATTAAAATAAAACAATTGTTCACCAAGAGTATTAAAGTATATACAATTATAAATTGCTGTGTATAGATATAGTAATAATGGGAATTGAATTAAGAGTCTTAAATTAATATTTACAAGTTGTAGTTTTGTACTCAACAAAAGAAAACTGTATAGTAATTGCACAAAGGGTTCCATACCTGGCTTGCTGGGCTGGTTTGACTTTGGTATAAGGAGAATTTGGTTTTGTCTGGGTCCTCTGATGTTGGACTGAGAGGCTTAGGATCTGACATGGACCGCTGAACACTCTTTATGGGCCTCGGAATAGTCTGGTGCCTTTGTGGTGACTCTGCAGGGAAGGCTTTTTGTTGGGGAGTCACATGTGCCTTGTTAAGCTTCTCACTAGAAGTAAAGGTAGTCTCCAGCATACGATGGGGAGACAATGGAGACACTGGAGAGTACAGCACTTGTGGAGATTTGGGAGGCTGACGGGAAGGAGATTCATTTTGCTGCTGAGCTTGCTGGTATCCAATATCTAATGGGTCTGGCTTTCTCCTTTCAAACTTGGTTGGCGTGGCACCAACTAATTGCAGACTAGTGGAATAGGGACTAACAATAGTGGGAACACTAAGCTGAGGAGCAACAACTCCTTGGGATTGTGCCTCTGGGTCAGTTTGACAGGCTAAACTCTCTCCCTTATGGTTTCTTTCTGGAGCAGATATGTAGTGAAGAAGTTCAACCTTTGATGTTTCAGCCATGGTAATGTGGATGGCTGGAGAGATTCTACTCAACTGGTCTGACTCAGTCTGACATGAGGAGTCATTGGTGGTCTGAATGGCAATGCTGGATTTAGATGCATCACTCTTAGTCTCTGCAGTTGGTTCAGAGTGCTTGGAGTATCTTGAACGTCTGCGGCGTATTGGCTGACTGTCCCACTCACCCTGGTCTTCTTCATCTGTCTGAACACTGCAGTCAGCTATACGTCTAGTTCTACGACGACGAGACATGAGTTTATCTTCTGTGTCTTCATCATCAGTTTGGACACTGCAATCTGCAATTCTCTTGCATGACTCATCCTCTGACCCATTCCTCAAACGAGGCATAGAGTTTTGCTTCTTCATAATCCGACCATCTCCCTGATCTTCACTATTTTTAAGCGACATCTCTGAAGAAGAGCTAGGCAAAGGCCTAGTGGACACCACAGCCTGGACCACCTGTCCATCAGCACATGGCAAGATCTGCACACTCTGGCCCTCTTGTGGAATAATTCTACCACTCTGATCATAGATGATTGAGATGGTTTGTGGTGTCGTTCCACCAACCATTACACCTTGAATAGCCCCTTGAGCTGTTGTAGCTGCTGCTGCAGCAGCAGCCGAAGCAGCTGCTGCCTCTGCTGCTGCTTCAATGGCTGCTGTTTTCTGCCTCTTTTGGTCTACAAGCTGCTGCTGGAGTTGCTGTTGTAGGGACTGAATGTGGTCTAGCTGCATCCTTTGCTGTGCCAACTGCTCTCTTTGCATCACAAGCTGATTTTCCCTTTCAGATTGTTGCTGCTGAATAACCTGCTGCTTTATGGTCTGTAGCTCTTGTATCTCCCGCTGCATGAGCATATGTTCTTTCTCTCTGTGCCTCTGGAGTTCCATGCGGTCCCTCTCCAATTCCTCTTGTAAACGTAGCTGACGCAACTTTTCTAACTCAACACGTTCTCGCTCTAGCTGCAAGAGCTGCTCCTGTTGTAGTCTCAATTGTTCCTCTTCTTTTTCCCTCTCAATATTAGCAGATGTGGTTATTGTGGTACTGGCAGACGCATCTGGAAAAATTCTAGTAATTGCCTGGGACTGTTTTTGTGGCACTGTCAATTTTTGAGGTTGTGTATGTGGCTGGCTTTGAGTTTGAGTTTGTTCCTGACCTTTGACCAATGACTGTGGTTGAGTTTGGGGCTTTGTTGGGAGTTGTGTTGTAGTACCTTCTACTGAAATATGAGACAAGGGAGCCTGTTCATTTCCAACTGATTGAACTGGCACTGTACTAGTATGAGCTGGTTGTACACCTTGCAGACCCAAATTTGAAATAGGTTGACCAGTTTTAGGTGATGCAGTTGTCGACATACTGCCAGGTGCTGTAGGCTTTCCCAGGTAAACTGGAGCTTCCTGGGATGTACTAGAAGGTGGCACACTTCTTGATGAAGTATCTGGAGCCATTACTGAAAATCGATTTGGAGGAGGATATCTGTAAGGTCCTTGGGCATTAAGAGGCATTCTTGGGGTGACTTGAGGCAACCTGGTGAGGCTAGCCAGAGGTACAGCAGTAACACTGGCTGAAGGGTAAGATCCGTATTCTCCTCTTAATGTGGGATTTAGAACAGGGGCAGGCTGGGTGGTGATTGGCAGGGTGGAGGCTATTGGGGTGTTGATAGTAGAATATATCATGCCATCAGCTGTCCTAACAGCAGGGGGATACAAAGACCTCAGGCTAGCTTGTCTAGCATTGATTAAATTTGTAAGTGTCTGACCATGTACTGTTGGTCTGCCATCAGGACCATACAAGAGATTGGCTCTCATAGATGCTAGGCCTTGTTGAAGGTTAAGTCTTTCTGCAGGGCCTGCTCTCCCAGCACCATACTGCAGAAGCTCAGGATTACTGGTATAGCGGCTACCAAACTGCTCCATGGAGTTAAGAGCAGCACACATTCTGCTAATCTCTCTGGCTGTAGTGGCACTATAATGTGCAAGATTGGATTCTTGAAAACCACCAAGATCACGTGAAAGATAACTATACTCTGCATTTATATTGGACATTGAGCCATATCTTCGCAAAGGTAATGGTGGAGCCGAATCATCTCCTTGATGGCGTAGATCTGTGTAAGACCCATATTGGGCACCCATTCCAAGATTTCCTGGCCCATAGGCCTGCTTCATGGTGCTTAAATCCACTGCTAGGTCCCCGGGGTCAGTCCTCTGATAATATTGGACACTTGAACTTGCTAAATTGTTGTCTGACATTGATGGTGGAAGTCGTCCTGGAGGAGGCAAGGTAAAAGATTTGCGTTCATCTGCAGATGCTTGTATGTTTACTGTTTGGTAGCAATCTTTTCCAGGTTGGCTTTGTTGCCCAGGAGCTTGGGATGTCTCTGCAGAAGGATCTGATGGTGCTGTTTTACCTCTCTGTGCAAAAGGGCCTGAACAACTACCTGCAAATGGCAAATTGTAGACAACATCACAGCAAGCTAACTGATTCTCTGGTTTAATCTGTCCAGTGAGATCTAGAACTTCTACTGGGGGTGGAGGCCGCTCCTCTCTTTTAACAAGCTGGGTAACTGTACCTGCTTGAGTGCTATTCTCATCCAACTGCACCATCATTACCTGGGGCATTCCAGTGGAGAGATTCATTATAGCAGGCTTATTCTTTAGTTCCAAAGCCACCCCACCATATATGTCATGACCAAGTGTAGGGGTGGTAGACCCAGAGCATGATAATGGTGGTGGAGGTAGCAGAGATATCTTGGGAATAGAGCTAACTGCTGTTTGGGTCCCTCCACCAGTGTTCTGGCTTACCACCAAGTCCTTCTTCAACAATATTGGCTGCACTTGATTAGCTAAGTTGTACCGGGCAAAAGATGCATTATGTTGATGCTGCTGGAGCTGTTGCTCAAGGAGCTCTTGTTGCTGCTGAAGCTTCTGTTGCTGCTTCTGAAGTTGCTGCTGTTGAATGCCTAAATTTTCCAGACAAGCGTCAATTTTTGGAATGGATGGATCTGTGATAATTGGCCTGGTCTGGGTCAGACAGACTGCAGAGCCAACTCCTTGGCCAAAGTCAACTCTATTTTGTAAAGGATCTCCGTAAACAACTGGTTGTTTTGGCTGTGATATGAACATGGATGCTGCCACAGTCACACTTACATTTGTTGGTGTAGTTGTTGACACCTGAGGTTGTGTCTGTGCATTTAGATTCATAATAAGAGGCTGTACAGCAGTATGACGGCTTGGTGGTGTTTCTGCATCAAATGAGTATCGACGTATATCAGAAGATACAGATGTTAAGTCCATACCCTGGTCTGTCATGATAATTGGGGCAGGCTTCATTGGTGCTCTAAGATCCACTATATTACTACCTGGACCAACTGTGCTTTGCTCTACAACTCTTGAGGTGCCAGGTACTGTGGAGATTCTACACAAGGATATGTTTCCCACTGGAAGAGATCCGCTACTTTGGAAACAAGTAGTGGTGGCAGTACTCACAGCCACACTAACTCTTTCTGATATTTGTGTCCTCTGCAAACTATGTTGAGGTGATGGTTGAGCTGGATATTTCTGTGGTGATGTGGGTGACTTTGTTGTTGCATGTTGAGTCTGATAAATTGTCTGTTGGCTGTCTTTTGTTGGTGAGGATAAAGGTGAGGTGGAGGAATTCACTGTCACTGGTTTGGTTTGACTGCTAGATCCTGATGCCAATGTAATCACCATAACAGGGGAATCTTGGGAGGACTGCTGTCTTGAAAGACGTGGTGCCCCAGCTCTATGATGGATCTGGGAGGTCTGAGTAGGTGCCACTGTAGAAGTTGTACAAGGTGCAGGGGCACGTGTTGGGCTTTGTGTGGGAGAAGTGGAAGGGGACGTGGAAGGACTTGAGCCTTTAAGATATGAGAACATCTTTGATGTTAAGGAGGATGCTCCAGGATCCGGCACCTGACCCTGTACTTTCCCCTGAACACCAGGTCTTCCTTGAGGCTGTGTGGGAGCAGGCTGCCTAACTTGAGACTGTGGGGAGCCAGTTATATGGCTTCCTTTGGAGGTTTGGTTGCTCATTCTAACTTGACTTTGTTGTGTAGCATGCACTCTTTGTGTCCCTCTTCCTGAAGGATCATTTCCAGATAATGAAACTGGAGCTGAGATCTGGGTAGGACTTGTACCTGGACTCAAAGAACTTGTTCCAGAATCTAAATGATGTTTCTTGTCTGTTTGAAGGACTCTTTCCTGGTTTTGTTGTCCTTGTCTTCCTGGAGCACGTTGCTGCTGCTTTTGCATCATCTCTGCTTTTCGCATCATTTCCTCATAAACCTCTTCAGCACTTTTTAATGATTTCTCTGCCGCAGATGGAGAGACAGCAGAAGTTTTTTCTGTTGGAGAGTACAAAGACATAAATGTAGGTAGATTATATTCACTCCCAGACTTGTACAGCTTTGAACCCATTTCAAATCCTTCAGCTTCTGAATCCATAGAGGGAGAGTATTCTGAGCAGGATGATCTATGTAGTTCTTCCATTTCAGCAGCTTGTCTGAGTTCCTCTGTTGGTGATGCATCTTCAATGGGTGAAAGGTTACTAGGAGGTGTCTTCGACCTCTCTCTGCGTCTCTGTGCCCTCAGTTCCTCTTTGTCTCTTTTAGTTTTTCTGGCTGTACTGCGAATCCTTTGCTGCTCTAAATCTCTCATCTTCTCCTGCTCTCTCAGAAGTTCCTCTTCTTCTCGCAACTCGTCTTCTTCTGAGGAGTCCTCAATGGTGGGCAGTAGTGGACCATGGGATCGATGCCTTGCTTTTCTTTGCTGCTTTGCTTCCTCAAGCCTTTGTTGTCTGCTAGGACTGCTATCACTATCATCTTCCATTGATGACACAGAGGTTGGAGAAGTTCCAGATGTATAACTCGGTGTGGTTGCAGGGAGGGTTGATGAGTATTCTCCCCTTGACTTTTCTTCAGGTGACCCAGTAAGGCTTTCCATCTCAAGTTCAGGCTCTCTGAGGTCATGGTCTGTGCTGAGTTCCATTTCACGATTATAGCTATTTGTATTATTCAGTTCAATAGTTTTAAACCGTCTCAGACCACCTTGTGAGGCCATCATGTCATCCGCTTCACCCGATTTGTAGCCATCAGTGCTTTTAGTGTCTTCTTCAAAACTGCTAGATTGCTGCGTCAGGCGACGTCTCTCTTTTCCTAGATCTCCGCTGTGTTTATGACTCCTTTTTGTTTTCACGTTGCCCTCAACATCTGCTGTGTCTTCCTCATCTGCACTCATTTCCAGAATCTGTCTCCTCATGAACTCTTCATCAGTCAGGTTTTTCTGTGACTTCTTCTGTCTGGGTGGCAATGGAGAAAGGCCACTTTCACTACTGTCTTCCACATAATCATGTCGTAACTTACAACTGAGATCATCCGATGCTTCCTCATCAGACTCATATTCCTGATCTTGTGTTATAGACAGAGATCGAGGTCTCTGCTGTTCTGCTGTGTCTCTTCCATCACAATGCTGTCCTTGGTCACTAGCTGTATGTGACTCCAACAGAGGTCGCATTAAACTTTCCAGTTTTGTTAGTTCAGATGGACTGGGGGGGCTGCGTTGGTCAGAAATCCCCCTCTCACTGAGCTTCATAGAGTCCTCTTGGATCAAGCCAGTAATCTCACTCTGGGAGCTGGATATACCATCAGAGGAGTAGCCTGTATCACTCAGGCTCTGTGTGCTAGACTTGTTGGAATCCTGTAAATGCAGAAGACATGGAATTAGTTCATAGGTCATATGATGATTTAAATTATACTGAAAGATATACAAAGTCAACTAACATATAAAACACTGAAAGTTCATTAAGCACAATATACAAAACATGCAAATGGCACACATTAGACAAGCATGCAAAACCTGGAAGGGATGAGGTCAAAAGTGAATCTAAATCCTGAAAATCCTTAAAATTGAAGTAATATACTAGTTAATGATGTAAATAAACATGGCATGCATATGTTAACACATGTTATCTCTGGAAATACTTAGTGTATGTCCAATTAAATGTTACATAAGGCTATTTATAACTTCAGTCCTTTGTAATGGATAAGACAAGTTTACAAATGATGTTGACTCATCATTGTGCTCTTGTAACATTCAGGCACTGGATATAGTGATTAACCACTGAGACTGATCATTTTTAAACCGGTTTTGAGTACATATGACATATGTTATATCAATTAACATATAACATTTCCATCATAGAGTGCTGAAGGGATCTCTTATGAAGGACAAAGACAGTGGTGATGAGGACACGGAGGGCCACTCACGTCATCGTGTTTAGATTTCTGCATGCCACTACTTTTCTTCTCATCTTTTTTATCCGATGTTCCCTTTTTAGACGTTGCTTTGATGTCCCCCTCTTTTTCTGTTTTGAACATAGCTTGTTTCCTGTTAATGCCTTGATCTTGTTTTTCTGTCTCAGCCTTAGTTGCAGGAAATTGTTGACAGGGGGCCCTGGATTGTGGCGCCCCTTGCTTTACCGGAGAAAAAGGACCACTTACTTGGGCACCAGGTGGCTTTTGCTGCTGAGGGCCGGTAGGTCTCACTGCAGCTTGCTGACTGGGCCCTCGCTGCTGTTGTTGATTGGCTGGGCCTGGTAGTCGGGGAGATCCAACGGGTGATGGCACAGGAGGATGAATATCTCCTAAGCTCCCTGACATTGCTCTCTGGGTCTGGCATGTCAAACACAGCCATTCTTTCTTCTGAAAATGAAAGGAAAACATGTAATAAGTACAAGGAAACAATTGAGATATAAAGAGAAAAAAAACTGTAGACAAGGTTAAAGTGTCATTAGTCAGATTACATGTGATTTATCACATCACTCGCCCTCACTGGCATTCTCTTGCACTCTCTCTGCCTTTGTCACACTACTATTGTAAATCAAAAGGGATTTGGTCAATCCGAGCAAGCAAGCATAATTGGGTCCTTGCCAAGACTGTGACCTTTACTCAAAGGCCTTGCTGACTCTCTTCAAAATCACGGTGTTTAACACACACAATTATTTAGCCTCTGTTAAGTACAGTAAGACACACAAGCTCAGAATGATGGCTGATGCACCCACAGCAAGAGGCTCCTGTGTATTCAAAATCACAAAGCATTGAATTCAATGCTTTAGGAGTGTGAGACTATAAATGCATGATCATTGAGAAATCATTTTGCTTTTAAATTTGGATCAAGAGCTCACAAAACATTGGATGAACCACATATCAGCTTTTCATTTCTAGAACAAAATACATATATTTTTACATACTTCCACCTCCAACACCCAGTTACACACACACACACACACACACACACACACACACACTCACAGTCACACAAATTATGTTGGCTGTTATGTATGTTTTGTTGACCTTGGTTATTTTGTATTTGATTTGTCACCTGTAAATTATATATCTGTTTGCATAATTTAAAAAAATTACAAATACAAATACATGTGGCAAACACTTGCTGTGCAGTACATAATCTATAATGGCTATATAAAATAACAAAACACAAAATAACAAAATACACACCAGGAATATACAAACTGACATCTAGGACAGATGACTTCATAGAGAGTGATAAACAAAAAAGATTACAGACCGATAGTATGATCTCATAATATCTTCTGCATCATCATATAAAATAATCAGCATAGCAGCAAAAAGTACACCGGCATAAAATAAAACATCTACTGAAAGTTAATCTCTTTTATAGCCATCGGTCTACAGATAACTTCAAAACAAAGAACACAAAAAAACATTCAGAAATACTGTTATAAGGGACTACAGAAGTTCTCACTAAGTTTAATGAGTCTCATGAGTACAGCAAATAAACAGTAATAGTTCTCCTAGTACTAAATATAAAAGAGATCATTTTCAATTTGCTGTGCCCCTCTTTTCTTGATTTTCCAGTCAGACTTCTCTACTTTCACAATACCTTTTGGAATTATTTGCTGGGATTTGTTTCTATTCAGTGATTGAGGTTTGGTGACTCAGGTTGATGTACAAGCAGTCGCATCAGTGTAGATCGGGACAGAATCCCCAATGGGGTGTACTGCTTGTTGATCTCTGGTCTCACAAAGCATACACAAACATGCATCAGAATTTGTTCACTGATGTAAACTGGGCCAAAATAGAAGTCATCATCCAAAGGTGTGTTGGGTGGTTGCTAATGCACTGCTAAGCATTTGCTAAAGTTTTTAGGTGTTTGCATACTGGCAAAAGGCAAAAAACACCACCCCCATTTTCTATAATATTTTGGTCCCTACGTATGACTGGGATGCATAAGTGAAAATCTATAGGATTTTGTGCTGAAGTTATATACAAAGTTTTTGGGGTTCTACAAAGTAATGGAAATAGTAATAAGCCCTAAATGTTTAACTTGTAAGTTCATACAAATTATTCCATTAAAATCTCCAAAGCCAAGCTGTTGAGTATAGAAAGAATCTCTTTGTGGTAAGTAAACAGCTCTGCCTTTAACAAAATTCAGAGAAAATGTATGTGCACAGCTTTGCTTGACTGCCAGAGCGGGTCAAGATGAAATCTGGGGAGAGGCTGAGAAAAGGAAAGGTTCTGCCATGCGAGACAGACGCCTTTTTGTTGTGATTCTACGCCCCCCCCCCCCCAGTGCTCCACACTGAAGCTAAATATAAACAGGTGCAGCGTTCACTCAATACTTGTGCAAAGCTCACAAAATGCTCTGCCATCTGTGCCTTTCTGCTTTTTATATGCTGTGTTGAAGTGGAATGGACAATCAAAAGTTCTACTGGCATATTGTTTGCCAAAGAATAATATTAGCATGGTTAAACTTTATACCAATGCACTACCCAAGTATTTAGAAAATACCTAGGCCCAAGGCCTGGATCCAAGGCCAGGACAGTTGCTCTAAAATAATATTCAATATTGATTGCTAACTACACTACTGTGAACAACAATAAATGTTTGCTGACATTATTAAGTTAATCCACAGGATCTGAATTAGCTAATTGCATACCCGTGTTACTGTCTGTTTGTCTGTGATTTTTGCTCCTAGTTCACGGTGTCTTTCCATGTTGCCATCAAACAGGTGCAGACTTGACTGTTTTGATTGCTGGGATAAAATTTTCATTCAGTAGATTTAAAATGCTACATAAACCACGTTCCTAATAAATCGCTGCATGCATCTGAAAGTCTCAAAAGTTTAAAGGTCATTGCACACTTGTTCAAATTTTTGCATGCGTTTTTCCGTTTTTTCGTATTCGTCATCCTTTCCTATCAAAATGCAGGCTAAGGATGCGAAACACAGAAAATCGAACCTGATCTGAATTTTTTTATGATGGACGAAAGTTTCGGAGGCAGTGTGTAAACGTGATTAACACAATGCAGGGGTTAAAGCAAAAAAAAATCCTGAGCTTGAACTTTTTTCGTGGGTGGGGGTTTGGTTGCGGGGATGGACACATACACAGGGTTATTTGGCAAAAAAAAAAAAAAAAAACATTCTTTGAATGATTTTCCTTGAAACTAACTAGTAACTTGCTCAGACTACTGAAATGGTTTTGTTAAAAAATAATGCAATTAAATATATATGATTTAAATATAGGAAATTAATATAAAATAGGAAATATACAAAGACTGTTTACTACAGAAAGCTACAGTTCAGTTCAATTACTAACAACAAAAATAATAAAATGCTCCAAGAACTGGAAACTTAAACAGGGGGTTCGTACAGATACTGCAAAATAAAATTCCAGGACTTTCAAGGACTTTTCAAGCACTACTTTTTGGTTTTCAAGGACTCAAATCAGAGATCTCACTTATCAAACAACAACATTATTATCTTTCAAATTCTAATTAATGAACTAATACAACAAAATGGCACAAATAAAGTGCAGCACATGCAAAGAATGCAATGACTGTGGCAACTTTAACATTTGAAAGGAATCTATGGCAAAGTTATCACTTTCCTTATTTCTTATAATTGACCTGAAGAATGAAAGCTATATCATACACTTGTAAAATTATGAGCTATATCTCCGCTTATCGACACTAGGGGTGTGACAATGCACTTAGCTCACGAGATGAGACAAAATACAGATGCCTGGTTCACAATATTTTTAATACTATTTAAAATAAATTTTCAATGACAGAATATTTGTGCCCAACATTTTGCTACGGTTTCCGGGTTGAACGACATGTTTCCTGGAAACGGTGTGCAACGGGGTTTGAGATACGTTTTCTCTTGTTTGGTGGGGGTGTCAAAAATGTCAGCCCAATCAGCAGCAACATGTATATAAAACCACGCGGTATTAAAGAGACAGCTCGCACAATGAGCAATAATGATAAGCCTAATAATACTGACAATAAATATAATAAGGTCATATAGATAATAACACAGTCTCGGAGGTAAGAAGTGGATTATCCTTCACCTGAAATGTTTGTCTTTTCATCCTGAAATGCGAGGCAAATGTTGGATCAAAATAATTAGGAACCACAGTTTCCACAAATCCCTTCATTCGATTGGGATGTTCTCTTTTATTCTGGACGGCAAGGGCAGTGACTGTAGCATCGAGCGTATTTTGCAGTATTAAACACGTATTTATTCTGATTTCACCAGGCTCCATAAATTCTTCAAAAAGAACACAAAGAATAGCCTTCTCTGCTGCCATAGTTGTAACTCTTGCGTCATCAGAACAGGGTTTTCAATGCACCGTTTCCGTTTAAAAAACATTTTGCACCGTTTTTTCGGGGCTGAATGCAGGCCTGCTATTAGTTCTTTGGTTCATGTGTCGTTCTCATTGGTTGCTTCAGTCATGTGTCCTGTCTCTCATTGGCTGGTTCTTGTCATGTGACCGGTGTGACCGGTGTTGGTATATATATAGTCTTCATGTAGCCTTTGTCTATTGTTGTGTATTGATGTTGTAACATGCTGTTGCATGTAGTTTGTTCATGCCAAGTCAAGTCTGTTCAAGTCAAGTCAAGGCTTTATGGCTTATGTTTAGTTTTTGTTGTAAATAAAAGCTGCACTTGGGTTCATCACTACGCTCGCCTCAGTGGACTAATGTTACATCTGCTTTATATTGCACCACAACAGCTTGAGTCTGCCAGTGCTGGGAGAATCAAAGCTACATGTCATCTCACAATAGTAATGCGGCATTTGTATTGCATTTGTAAATAAATCATTTTAATACAGACAGGGAAATTAAATCTCTGCTAGAAGTTAAACCTCAATGGACACTTCCAGTGTAGACAGCTTCACTGACTATAAAGGGATCGTCTTGAATTTTACACACCACTCATGTTCAGTAGACACTGTATACATCTCTCAGATTGAAATGAGTCTTCTCCCCTATACAAATATCTTCATGTAAATGCAAATGATCACTGTTAATGTTTAGCATATAGATTAAGTTTGTTTTCTAAAGCATCCTCCCTCCTGTTACAAAAACATGTCAAATACTGGTCCCTATTCACAAACCATTACATGCAAGTGGTATAAGACAGAGGTATAAAAATGAAAAATCAGTGTTAGCAGATCAGTTTATAGTCATTTAAACTCTGTAGTGAAGGGCAGAGAGGTGTACAGCTCTTAAAAGATTTACTTTAAGAGATAGTGGGTGTAAGGCCTTAGCCTTTGTAGTGCTTTACATAAAACTCTGCAACTCCGTGCTCAATGGGAAAAACACACAGGCCACATAATCAATCTCTTTGAGATTGGGGGGACAGAAAGTGAGAGAAAGAAGTATGAATGTTTGTATGTTTTATGTGTGCAAGCAGAATTTATCACAGTTAGGCAGGTTTATTAGAACTGATTATACAGATTATGAAGCAAGAAACGCATTGAATGTTTCACTACAAATATTAACAGCACCCAAATGACAAAAAAACTCCACACATGGTGTTTCTTGTCACTCACATGCAAGAAAAATTCACACTTTTCCTCTACCAGGCTGCTTGCTGCAAGCTTGCCAGAGCTAGTGCTGTGTATCACCAGCAAAGTCACGATACGATACGTATCACGATACAGAGGCCACGATACGATACATATCACGATACGGGACTGCACTGGATTTCACCTCAGAAGAATTTAGTAAAACAGCTGTTAATTAAACACTGCATACTATAGGGCAATTGCTAACTATAGGCAGAGCAGGCAGTTGACCTCTGCATTACGACGGGCCTCCATAACCGTACCACAGTACAATATAGGCAATGGCATGCTTCATGTTTATATTGGGCACTCCCCACCAGGTAAAATATTCTAATTGTTTGCATCTTGTTTTTAAGCCCATAAATAAAAATGTACTCGTTCTAACACATTTATATTGTAATGTACTCATATTAATACATTTAAAAATAATAATCTTAACATTGCTGGTAGGTTATCATTGCAAAAATTAACGCATTCTCTACTTAAAAAAATAAAAAAAATTCTAAACTAATTTGCCGTCTTCATAGCCGCGGGAACGTATTTTGAGCAGGGGGCTGAGAAATTGGGGGGGGGGGTCACGTGACAAGAGTGATGCGAGACACTGATCCAAAAGTGCAATTTTTGTAAATAAAAGTTTAATTTCTTCGTTTAATAGAAGCGAGTTTGTCTTTTTGTTGCTGTTTTCATTAAAAAAAATTATATAATGAACCACAATGCACAAGTATATGCGAGAATGCGAGACTGGCTGCTGCTGAGGTAAATAAACGCTCGATCTTTCTCTGCTGTATCTTTGCAATGGCTGTAGAAATGGTCATTAATTCTTGATTTGGGTATGGCACAGACATGTTACAGGTAATAATATGATCAAAAAGTCTTCGCAACAAACGACTTCCTAAGTCAGTTTAAGTTGAAACGACTTTCACAATCAATTTGATTCAACTTAATTCATGTTTTACTGTTGCTTATTGTCATTGAAGGCTTAGGCTTCTTTTTTTCTATTAATTTTAATGAATATACAAATTAATAAAATAAGTTTTATTTATTTTCTGTTACAAAATGTTCATAATTTTTTTTGACACCGCACTGAATCTGAAGACTGGAGTAATGATGCAGAACATTCAGCTGTAACTCCACAGGTTACAGGAAAGAAAAAGGTTAGCTGGATTGATCCACACAGCGAGTTGTGCGGACTCACCCTCTGACCAGACACCTGCAGATTAGCATGAGCTGAGGTTACATGATAGAGTTTGTGTACCATGTGACATGTTACATCTCTGACAGTGTCTTACCATGTGAATATTATGCTATGACAGTGGTCTCGAAGATCATTTTGATGCCGTCAGCATATATGGTTTGGTAAAAATGTATTAATATAATATGTATGCATGTATGTATGTGTGTGTGTGTGTGTATATATATATATATATATATATATATATATATAAACAGCAACTTAATATTATATAAAAAGTATTAATAGGCTAAAATAAGAATACTTTACATTTGTTTGTGAAAAAAAGGGAATCTAATTCTATATTTGTATTGAAGCATAAAACCATCTTCAATCCAGGAGAGTATAATGATATATTACAGAAGGAAATCCATCCTCTGCCAAGCTGTGGTTCTCTTTTTTCCCCTGATGAGGGCACCAGAGAGAGCACAACCCACAACACATTTAATCACCTTCACACTGGGGCTCAGGTGCAACCACATGCTCATACTCGCCGTCCACACACTCGCTCCGCTCTGCCAGAATTCCCATTCGCCTGTTGACATAAACAGCCACATGCGTATGCTTGCCACTCATGTCTCGGCAGGACGCTTCCATCCCTGCTGACAGCCCTCTAAGCACAGGTACTCACGCTGAGACGGGAAATGTCAGTGCTCATTAACAGCCAAGACACACCCACTCACCATCCCTACACGTCACATACCTGACCCTGACCGCTGGACTCCCATCAGCCTATGCACCGGATCCCTGGCTGCCTATGCACTTCAACTATTTTTTTATTTATCAATCAGCTCTGATATTTGAACAGGCATTTAAGGTAATGCAATCTTATGTGGCATCTCTCTCAGGCTTTTTTCGGTCCTGAAACTAACACTTTGTTACTCCTGCCAACAGCACATATATATATATATATTTTTTTTTTTAGTTTTTTTTTTTACCATTCATGAAGCTGTATGTGCATTATTTCATCAAAACAGTACATAACAAATTGACCTGTAAAGATATTGAACAGTACAGTATTTCATTATAATAATGTATTTTACATAATGGTGATAATTATTAGACGGATAGAAATATCAACAGCAATTATTATATAGAATGACAACAATCAACAAAAAACAGACAGATGGACTGATAGATCACAAACTAGATTAGTAGATAGATAGATAGATAGATAGATAGATAGATAGATAGATAGATAGATAGATAGATAGATAGATAGATAGATAGATAGATAGATAGATAGATAGATAGATAGATAGATAGATAGATAGATAGATAGATAGATAGATAGATAGATAGGGTATTAGACAATAGGACAGTGCTACAGTATATAAAACTGGCTTTCTCAGCAACTCTAACACTGATTTATGAATGTTTCTCACATGCATGTGCATTCATCTGTCATGCTCTGCAGTATAATTACATGTGCGCATGCATGTGTGTGTCAGGATGGTTTTGCAGGGCAAGTCAAGAGATATGTGGGTTAATCCTGTGGGACTCCTTCAATGGGCCACGTGGGACTGCGCACACACACACACACACACACACACACACACACACACACACACACACACACACCGGATTACCAAGAGTAGGAAATGAAAGCTCATCCAGCATAAAGGCACTCAGAGAGCCCCCATTCAAACTCCAGAGAAAGAAAAAGGGGGAGAGAGAGAAAGATATGGAGAGAAAGAGAAAGCCATCTGCGTGTGCATTCGCATCCACCTGAGCGGAAAGCACTGCAACACACCTGGTCTCATAAAAAATCATACCTCTGGGCACTTTTTAGCGAGACCGTTTTTATGTACCTTACTGCACATTTCGCTGCAGTTTCAAAGAGAAATGTCCACTGAGTGGTGCTAAAACACAAGTTCAATATGTGAACCCTGGCACGTTTTTATTACGTATATATAGGTACGTATTTCTGTGTTTTAATTAAGTTGCTTCAGGAACGTATTGCGGCAGTACAGAATTCAAATATCCGGGGACTGTCGCTAAAAATTAATGCTCTATCGTGTTGGAAATATACCCTACACCAAACCCATCCCTAAACCTCTAAACCTACCCGATAGTGTTAACAAATGCAAAACTGATATAAAAATGCATTTGTTGATGCAACCATGCTATTTTGAACTTCCTTATATGCAGATTTGAGCTGTTTTGTCGAACCGTAGTTACACAGGATTCGAACCGGAGCTCCTCGCCTCCTAAGTATGTCTCTGTAGAACAAACTTACCGTCTATGAAAACCCACAGATATGAGGCTGGATATGTGCGATGCTAACATTCAAAAGCATCAGTTTTCAAATCTCCCAGCATATTAATATTGTTTTGAAGTCATAACATGATATTCTTCAAGTAATTGTGCGAAAATTACACTTTTAATCGAAACTCTGTAAATTTGTGTGAAAAGGAATAAAAGGCATCAGAGTTTTACTTCCTCTAAAGTTAATTTCTTTTGGAAACTGCAGTGATATGTACTTATTATTGGTATGAATTTCGCATCTCGCTAAAAAGTGCACCCAGGTACATAAATGCCATGAGACCAGGTAGGTTACAGTAATTTGCTCCTGTACCGCCTCACTATCCATTAATAGCACTGGGATTTATTTACAGCAGCAGAAACCTGTGAGAACTGAATTCTTTGCTTGTTGCATGCGGAGCGTCTCAACTGAAGCTCCTGCAGCACCTGAGGCTAAGAAAAGACTTTGAATCATGTGGGTAATTGATTTAGCTGTACATTAGCCTTAGAGAAGCAGTGATATTACACAACGCAAAATAATAGAAAGGAGGCACTTCTGAGAGAGCAGTCAGTTAAGACATGAAGACATTTTGTCTGCTTTAGTTATTCTCACAATTACATATCTAATTTAATACATATTTGATTTTGCATTAAAGAACAGTTCACACAAAAATGAAAACTTAGTCAATTTACTCACTGATGTCAACTTCACGTTCTCCTGCAAAGCCCAAAAGATGATGTTAGAGAGAATGACTTGCTCAATCATAATTCACTCATTATGTGGGGCTCTCAGTGACTGAGGCTCTCGGTCCCCAATATTCTGTGTAACATCTCCTTTTGTGTTTCAGTGAAGAAAGAAAGTCATAGAGGTTGGAGAAATATGAGGGAGAACAAATGATGCACAGAAATGCCATTTTGGGGTGAACTATCCCTTTAAGCGGCGCATGCATTCTCCCTGATTTATGTTTTGCATTACATTACATTACAATTGCCCTATTATTCAAATTATTCTCTAACTTTTCTGGCCAGTCAAGATGGTGAAAGAGAGAAACTGTCTGAATATTTGAAACAAGAAAACATGAAGGAACAGTTCATTCCAAAATTGTAATTAGCTGAAAATTAAATCACCCTCAGTCCATCCAAGATGTTCATGAACAGATTTAGCATTATATCACAAGCTCACCAATAGATCCTCTGCAATGAATGGGTGCCGTCAGAATGAGTCCAAACAGCTGACGGCACCCATTCACTATAGATGATCCATTGGTGAGCAAGTGATGTAATACTACATTTCTCCAAATCTGTTTTGATTAAGCAACAAACTAATTTTAGGTTAACTATTCCTTTAATAATATCTCTTGTCTTATTTTTCACAATTCTTTAATTTTTTCAAAGAGAAAATGTTTGTTTTCTTATGCTGTCATCAAAATCCAATAACTTTCTCTGCCTCTGAAACATTCCTTTCTGCTGATGTAACCAACACCACATGTACAAGGAAACATTACACAAATATTTGTGCAGTTTTACTGACTAAGGAAGGAATAACTTAAGGTTGTCAAAGCGCAAACACAGAAAAGTGTTAACTCTAATACCATTTATCCTGTGGTAGATATCCAGTATTTGAGTGGCCAGAACTGATTTACATTGTTTACAAATTAGAAAGGCAAAGAAACATGAAGTAATGTGAAATAATGATGTACAAAATACAACAAATTAAATAAATTATTACTACAATAAATATAACCATTAAACATTATATACTACATTTTATATGATAAGCATTATTTATTTCTAGCCAAAAAATCCTTGTGATCAGCAGTTACCGTGATATACACTACTGTTCAAACAAAATTTTTTTTTAAAGAAGCATCTATGAAAAATACAGTAAAAACAGTAATATTTTGAAGTATTATTATTACAATTTAAAATAACCATTCTCTATTTAATGTTTTAAAATGTAATTCAATCCTGAAATTTCAGCAGTCTTCAGTGTCACATGATCCTTCATTCGTTTAAAAAAGTACTGACTCTAAACGTTTGAATGGTATAGAATTACTTCTACCGTGACATTTGTTTGTTCTCCCCACCTCTACTTTAAAATAACAATGAAGCCCTGTCACACACACACAATCAGGCGTGAATAGCACCCGCGTGTCGCTGCAGGATAACAGGCTGTCATCAGCGATTAAGCCGGTGCGAGCGAACGCTGTTAGTCCCTCTCAGGCCCGAGCAGGGCAGGGTCATGTACTTGCGCTCTTTATTTACGGCTTGTGTCGCTGTGCATCAGTCATTTCAAAATGAAATCGCACAGACGCTCGGTGACAGACAGGGTGTAATGGCAATTACAACACACACTGCAGACCATATCAATCGTTTTCTGTAATGAAGTAAGTGCCGTGTGAAGACTGTTGCCCTGAACAGCAGCTTCCTGCGGCCCATAATGCTCTCTGATTACCTGAGTGGAAGCCCAGATCTCTTGACTACACCTTGGAGCATCCAAACATATTTTACTCCAGACAGCCAGAGAAAGTCTAATATCCAGGCACTGACGCTGGGTGCTTAGCTTATTCTCATTGAGCTATTTGTCATTTAGCAGACGCTTATATCTGATGAAAATTACAGCACATTTGCTTTAATTGCTCACATATTTTAACTGAAATTGTTCTTCAAAAACTTTAATTTCTCATGTCAGGTATAATGAGTGACAATTTGGTATTTTTAAATACTGAATGACCATCGCTATTGTTAGTCATGGAAAGCAACAACAGCAATATATTCACTACTGCAAGGCTGACCTACAACCTGATCTGTGGCAGATGGCATGAAGTTATCAAATTAAATGTCACAAGTTCATTTGAGCACTTAAATTGGTCTGCAAGAATGATTGCTCCCTCTAGTAACAAGAACATTTATGTTATGTAAGATCAATCTATCAGTTTTATGTTTAATTCGCAGAATTGAATGTTTAATTGCACCAATCTTTTGCACCCACCAATCCAGTTTAAGAGATGCAGGTCCAGGACTATTCTGAACAAACCTTAAGAGTGCACAGTCATGAGTCTAGATTTCTACAGATATCATCTCCTCACTTGGAACACCCATTCTCCTCTCCTCTCATTTCTTCATCCTTCACTATCATCTCATCATGTCTCAGCATACATCTCTCGTTTCTTCCTTCACTGCTCTCCAGGCCTGATGAGGAGATATGCTCAGATTTAGGCTGGGAGACAACAGCCAATGTGACTGGGAACTATTTGAAACGGGCAATCACATTCGAGGTGATTAACATCAGCCAATCGAGTCAGGAAAGACTAAATGCCTTCAGGAATTCATTGTGAGTCAGAAGAGCATCAGTGAACACAGCACTGTGTCTATGCGGGTCTCAGACATCCACTACTAATTAATGGGTTTGGCCAGACCGCTAATTCAAGAGAAGACAGATCTTAATTGCACACCATACAATGGCATTCAAGAGAACAATTTGCTGTTTTCTCCTCAGGATGACAATGCCCATGTGCACAAAGTGTATACTATCTACTGTATACTATACTATCTACTCAAGTATATCTGCCTATAACTGACTTTCGAGTCTTTTTGAGACGTTCAGTCTTTTTTATCTACAATATACATTCAATGTATATTCAGACACATTCTGGTCTAACTCTGAATAATTCTGAACAGATGACAAATTCTCAGAGACCAACTAGTCTTCCCTTATGGAATTGATCCACTAGTACATCTACATTTCGGGGTGTCTATTAACACCAAGTGCAAATAGCCTGCCTTGTTGGCAGACACTATTTACACTACTAGCCCAATTACACATTGGTGGGCGGAGTTAAACACTACAAAAGACATCCGTCAAATGTCAGCTCCAGAGGCGTAGGCGGTAAAGCAAGTAGTAGCTATAAATAGCAGAAAATCCTACTATCTTAACAATGTAAATAGAATCTAGCTATCTTAGAGAAAATAGCATATCGCAAAAAAATACTGCTATATTTCACTTAGTGTAAATAGCATCTAATTACCATTTACACTTACTGTAAATAGCATATTTTTCAAATAAAAAATAGCATCTATTGCAAATAGATCTAGTGCAAATAGTCGCTGCCTTTACAGTTCTAATCTTAGTGAAAACAGAAAAGGCAGAATGTGACAGAAAAGTACAAAATTCTCGCTAAAAAGTGCACAGAGGTACAAAAAGTGGTCCAAACCAAGACAGAAGATTCACATGCTATGCTAAGGCCTCAAGAAGCACAGACAACTTTTCTTTATACACCAAGTGATGCTTCTGGACACATCATCAGTGACGTTTCCTGGGGCCATCGGGTGTTTCGGGTCTATCAACAATCAGACATCCTTGTCTAGGCGACCCAGCTGGGGTTGATCAAGCCCCGACTTGTGTCCAGGTAGCACTGCCCTGCCCATGGCTCTTCTCTCCTGAGCCAGAGCCACCTTGAAGCACCCTCCGCTGCCACTTTGCTTGCCAGCCATTTTACAACAAAAAATGATACAATAATCCCATAACAAACAGAATGCATTAACTAGGAATAAAGTGTACAAGGATGAATTGGATTGTGATTTAAAGTGAGATTTGAAGTGATTTAAAAAAAAAAGCTCCAGCTCCAGGCTCCAGCTGATTATTTGCTGATTATTATTATTATTTTTTTATTATTATTATTATTATTATTAATAATAATGACAATACTTATTTTTTAATACAAATTAAACAATAAGAAAAAATACTATTGAAATATTTCACTATAAAATACAAAAAAAATGTATTTAAGAAAAATAATGTAATTATAATAATTTTATAGTCAAACTGTAAAATTACAATATGAATATTTATGTCTGTCGATTCATTTTCATACAATTTTCAAACAAGCTTTTCATTTGGCAGAAAACTTTGGATCTTAAAGCTTCTATTTAAGATCAAACAATATATAAACAAAATCATTTTGCAATTCAATATGAACTTGATAAGTTTGTTATCAACGGTTAACATTTTCTGAAATAAGTAAATAGTAGTTAAAGACACCTAATATAAAGCGGGATCTTTAATTACTCCTAAAACAAGACAATGGCTACAAAATTAAACTAATAGTGAACTCAACAATATTCGCTGTAGAATAATACGATAAAAAAACAAGTTATATTGGCCCTAAAATATACAATTGTGTGGCTAAATCACAGTGCAAACGAATCTAGGAGTCTAGATCCACAAAAGAAAAATGAACTTGGTAAGATTTTGAAGTCTCCATCATTAGGTGGCTTTAAAAGACTTAAGTGGCCTGGTCTTGATGATTAAGGTTATAAAAGAGGAACAATGACGTCATTTAATTATGAAACTGTTTCCCCTCCAATGAGTCACGTCTTTTCCAGCACCTGTGAGCGGAGACCAATCAATCGATCAGATCAATGCGACCCAGTCAATCAGCGCTATCGCTCACAGGAAGCAGGAAGTGCTGCGGTCAGATTCATCTGTGTAAAACATATCCAGTCTGAGACAGGCATTGACCCCCTCAGGAGCATTAGTCTGATGAATAGAGCGGTCTTACATAGCGCAGCTGCAATCTAGTCCGGAGACAAATGGATTTTGAACTTTGCCAACATTGAAGGATACAGAACTCACAGGAAAGCCTTAGAGGCCATGTTTGTTGGTTTAGCATAACATGCTAACAACACTCAAAAAGAAAGGGAATTTGAATAATAATGAGTCATCTTGGCTCTTAACTAAAGCCAGGTGTACACAGTGAGATTTTTACCATGTGAGACAATTTCTTAAACAATTTGATTACACCGTACAATAAGGTTAATTAAAAAATATACTACTGTCCACTGTTAGTTAATGCTTCTACATAATACATTAAATGTTAATAAACTGATAAATAAATTCATATAAAAATACAATAAATACAAATAACAAAATAAATGTGTGTGAGTAAGTAATAATCAGTGACTGGTTATTCATTGTTGATTAATTAAAAATTCTAAAATACACTAAGGCTGCATTTATTTGATCAATAATACACAAAAAACTGTTTTCTATTTTAATATATTTTAAAATGTAATTAATTCCTGTGATGCAAAGCTGCATATTCAGCATCATTACTTCAGTCTTCAGTGTCCCATGATCCTTCAGAAATCATTCTAATATGCTGATTTGCTGCTCAAGAAACATTTCTTATTTAATAAATGTTAAAAACTGTTGTTCTGCTTAATATGATCCATTTTTAGGATGTTTTGTGGAAAGAACGTTCAAAAGAACAGTACTTATTACAAATAGAAAAATCTCTGTAACAATGTAAATATCTTTATTGTCACTTTTCATCAATTTAATGCATCTTTGCTGAATAAAATTATTAATTTCTTTAAAAAACGGAACATTATGCAAGATTAATATCATGTTAATTAGATGTTGCCCAGTTCACCTTGGTTTTTACTCAAGATCTCACCAGATTATATTCTACAATCAGACAAGCAACAGTCGTAATGAACATGGGAAATAAAATGAAAATAATTCAGCATGCACCCGGCTTTAGGATTTCTAAGCTTCCAGGACTCCTTACTTCCACACCAGCTCCACATAATTCCCAGAATAACTCAGCAGAAAGAACAAAAGGGAAGATGGTAATCCGAAGGGGCATATCCCGCCTCCATTTGGGAGAAACTGGGTGACTTGATTAAGGATCTCATATCGAAAGCTGTGATAAACTCGTTAAAAGTTAACGATTTAGGGACAAGCTAAGCTGAACCTCCCTATCAATATTTTATTGGCCTGCCTTACAGAATCAAGCTCTTTAATCACAAAGGGGAGGTGGGGATCTTTCTTGCCAAAAGCACATTCACAAACTCGCTCAGCTTGTGCTCCTTGGCTTCAAGAACCCTGGTTTTGCAGCGATTTAATTCAAGACTTGATTTCACGGTGACCTCAACATCTATTTTTCACTGTACAAAGTTATTTTTCCAGTTATCTACGGTGTATATTTAATTGCTTTCTGCTTTCAGTCGGCCTCACTGAATCACATTTTGTGAAGCTGTGCTACCCTATAAACAACCTTTTAGACAGGCTGTTACTCTACCCGGCCCACAAAAGCACAGCGCTTCTGACAGCAGGCCTGAAATGCTCACAATTATAATTGAGTCGCCACAGTGGCTGAACAGGCGGATATAGAGACGCATAACTGTATGTGAGGTTACAGCAGCAAAAACAGTGGTATGACGATACAGACGACGGGGTGAAACGGCATAAGGCCATATGATTTCCATAAGGCAGAAAACATGGACGGAATCACAGAATCCAGTTATAAAAATGGAGTTTACAGCATATTGCAGAATGTCATGGAATTTGGTCAATTTTGGATTAATAAGCCACAAGTAGGGCTGCACAGTGAATCAAATTTCGATACTGACTAGCTTCTGTGAACCCTCAAAAGATTTCTGTGAATGTTTAAAGGGGAGCATAACCAAAAAAGTTTGAGAACCACTGCTATACGAGGACATGAACACATGAATCTATCAGGAGCTGCTCTGAGAGTCACTTCACTTCATTTCACCATTAGCTAAAAACTACCGTCACATTCACAAAGAAACTCTTCATGACAACCCATCAAAATTAAAGTTTGGTTTAACTTGAAGAAATTGTGACAGAAATATATTGCTATAATATAGTACAATGTAGCCTACTTCTCAAACCAATAATACAACTATTAAAACTTTATTTTAAGGATTTTTTAAATCCAGAATAAAAACAGACAACACAGAGTCTCTGTAACAATAAAACATTTCATATGACTGTAAAGTTGTATTAATTTAATTGATTAAATATGCTTTTTGTTTATTTAAATTTAATAAACATCTGAAACAGAATATAGAAGTTTTTGAAAAAATATTGAATTTGTACTTAATAGTGCCCTTTTAGTAAATGGTTGTTAAATTGTACAAGCTTCATGGTTTAAATTAATTAGCCATGTCTAATTAAGACATGTTTTTGACCACTAAAATTGAACATAAAAGAAAATAATTAATGAAAAGAAAAGAATGGGACCCTGAAAATGAAATCTCGACAAATTATTAACAAGTAAAAAAAAATGATTTTATGAAAAATTAAATAGAACCCTAAGGACTCAGTAGGCCCCTATTCAATTAGAAGAAAAATGTAGGGTGGGGCTAAATTTGATCTATCAGTAAGTTGATTGGATTGTGAAAAGTGTGTGTTACAAACCAGATTGAAGACAAGAGGTTGGCTCATTCTAAACAGCCAAACCTTGAATATTGCTTACATAAGCCAAATAGAAAGTACATTTAGAATTAAAAAGAGATTAATAATTACCAAGACAACCATTTTTTCTCTAAAATAATATGTATAGATGAATCATGCACAATCAGGCCAAGAATGCCAGTATTTATGTTGTTGTATGTTGACTAGCACAATTACGGTCACACCGATGTATGTGTATTTTCTTATACGAGTCTTACACAAAAAGCACAGCCATCGATATCCAGCTAAAGGCATCATCACAACAACATTCATCGGGGTTTGTGTGTGTATATATGCTGTTCTGTGGGCATAACGGGGAAAGTAATGGCTTCTATGGATCTTACAGAATCATTGTGAGGATAAACCAGGATCACGGAGGATCAGAAGCTGTCTTAGCACTAACCCACCTTGCATGCTTCTTCAATAGAAACACAACAGAGCTAACGGAAGCTTGCTGAAACGTGTTAGCATGACTTCCCTGCTGCAACAGTGATGCAACGTGAAGATACAATAAGCCACTGCTGCCTCTAATAGATTCCCTGTTGTTTTACAGATTGTTTGCTGTTCTAAATCAAGCTATTTAAACTAGTTAATAAATGCATGGTTAAAAACACAGACACACACATTCTCTTCAGACAATCAGGTTTCAAAATTAACACTATAACCAAGCACTAATGAGAGAAAAACTGGCTTTGGTAAGAAATATCATAAGGATCTTCAACAATAAATGGTTTAAACAGATTTGTAAGAATGATTATCTAAGACTCTCTGATGTAATGTGTGAAATAAAACAAAATTTACCTCAATGAAAAATATTTTTCATTCATTCATTTATTCATTCATTGGATGAAAAAGCATTTTTTATACATTTCATTTATTTTTTAATTTATATTTCATTTATTTATCAAATAAATTAACACATGCATCAGGTGGATGCATTACATTGATCAAAACACACACACACACACACACACACACATGTTGGTTTTTATGGTTGACGGGGACTTTCCATAGGCGTAATGGTTTTTATACTGTACAAAACCGTATGTGCTATTGCCCTTCACCTAAACTTAGCCCTCACAGGAGACGGTGCATTTCTATTTTCCCTCAAAAAAACTCACTCTGTTGATTTTTACGCTTTTTAAATTATGGGGACACTGAAAATGTCCTCATAATCACTTCTCCTTGTAATACCTATGTCATACCCATGTCATTATACAAATTTGTGTCACACACACACACACACACACACACACACACACACACACAGGTGCAGGGCCAGTGCAGTGCCGAAACATCATCTCGACCCGCTCTGCCAAGAGTCGTTACCAATTCAATCAATGTGTCAACAAACAAGCAGCCTCCTAACAGAAAGAGAGTGACAGAGAGCGAGCCAGACACAGGGCAGAAGGAAATTATCCCTACAAGTAAAAAGAGTGCAGCACAAAAATGCAAAATGGAAAACCATTTTGACAGAGACAGAGAGGAATCTGTAGGTTAATTGGCTAAAATAAATCACAGGAAGCCAAACTTGAGTGCTAGAATACAAAACAATGTCCAAAAGTATGTAAATATCACATTTTTGTATTATTTTCCTGCTATTCAGAAACTCAACACCCAATCGGTCACTGTCGCCCCAGTCTTATTGAGAGGTTTCCATGGTTTCCGCTCGCGCCTCGGTCTCATTATGCAATCGCCCACCTGTCAGATACAACATCTTGTTAGTATCACTGACAATTCTGATCACTCATTACGAGGGTTCATGCATTTCCATGTTTTGGCCTTTAACAGTCATTTGTTTATTATTTTGATTAATACATCTAATCCGTTGCACTTATTTAACGGATTTGCTATTAGAACCATATGCCTGTATACATTTTGATTATTATTACATTTAATTAAACTTTGCAAATGGATCCATGTCAAATCCAACACCCACACTTGACATATTAATTCCAGATTGGGTAGCACCTCATATATAATGCTTAACTGATTAGTAGTTCATGTAAAATCATCCTACAAATTAATTACTTATCTCTGCATACTGAGCTGGGACAGAAGTACAGTACTCTAACGTTAATAAAAAATGACACATTACCTAACTATTATAATGTAACTGAGTGTTTGCAAGGCAGTAAAACAACAGTCTAAAGCAAAATGAGAGTTAGAAAATGTAGAGATGGAGAAGGAATGGACAGAATGAGACTGACAGTGATATTCAGGTCTAGACAGAATCTGCAGTTTCTTTGCACTTTACTTTGAATCAAAATCAATTCAAACATGGAAAAACGTTTTAAATGTGGCATACAGTACCATTTTGTTAATGCTGGCTAAAACATGATCAAACTATTAGCCAAAATATTAATTAATCTAAGCAGCTTTCTGTCAAGTTCTGCCGAAAACAGGCTAGCATGGATGAAAAAAAATCACCATCTATCAAAATGTAATGAGCAAACATATGCAATAACCATTTGCAACCAAGTATCCAAATATTATAATTACTACATCACAGTCGCTTAGATTGAAACACACACTCTAAAGGTCTGTTCACACCAAAAATGATAACTATAAAGATAACTACAACACTAACTATATTAGCATCCACGCCAACACACGATAAGTTTTTTTTTTTTCGTCTGCCACTTTAGATGCTCGGGTTCTTTAAAGCAGGATGGATTCTAATTGGTCAATATTTTTACTGTTCATCAGCTGGAAAATATTCTGAAATAAATTCCAATTATATAATTGGATATTGTATTATGATATAATGTTGATAATGTTATAGTTGTGGCATAGATTGTGCTATTATTTTAAATTTAGAACAATTTTAAAACAATATTTTTATCATTATTGTTAGTTATCCTCTTGGTGTCAATGTGCCTTAACAATGCAAGGCAGAAGAAGACTCTCAAACTTAAAACTAAAGCTTATAAAGACCAAAAATACATAGCCGCCTGAGAAAACAAAGCAATAAATTAAAAACTAATTCTGAAGAAGATGAATTTCATTAAATTCCTGCCTTATAAGCACTGTAAATATGTGATTGTTTGTTTATTCATATATCTTCCTCAGACTGAAAAGACAAATAAAGAACAGAGAGTTATCAAGACGCCATCCAGTCAACCAGCCAAATCAATGTGAGCAGAAACACTACATATCACCATTCTATTCAATTCTGTTCTCTTGTGTTGCACTCGGCTAATCCTATTGGATTCCCTGAGGTCACTTATCAAGTTTTCAGGCCCCAAGGGCCGATCCAATCACACTGCATGCTTTCATCCTTTTGCTTACAAAGGGAATCAGAAAATGGACACAAATCTCTCAGTCTACAAACAGGTGTATATAAATATATGTGCAGGTCTGTGAATATATTTGTATTGTGTATTAAGTGTGCCTGGTGTTGTACCCTGTGATATTTTGCCTGGAGTACGCTCACACAGGGGCCATCTGGTCCGAGTTGGCTCTCCTGCAATGCAACAACTGATCCGTGCCAAATGAGCGTGTCGTGGCTTGCATGGATGCCACAGACCAGTATGGCACAGTACACTCAAATATACACACGCATCCATTGTCCCAAATCTGCTGTATTGTGCCAAAGGCAAGTTTTGAGGGAGTAAAGGCAACGAATTAGCAGCTATAAACTGTCATGCATCACACTTGCAGCACATTAAAATAACACTAATACCTTTTGCTTACAGCGCAATAAAATAATGCATCAAACTGAACAACAATATTTTTTGGACACTGTAAAAGTGATGCTGATGTTTGCACATGGACTTGTGTGTGTGTGTGTGTGTGTGTGTGTGTGTGTGTGTGTGTGTACGCATACATCTATGACCTGAGGAGCAATTCACAAGCACAGGCTAATGCACACACACAAAATGCTCCCTCATATGTCCATATAGATGTTATTAACGGGCCAGCCTGCAGGGTAAATGAAGAGAATGTTTTCTGAAAACTGGTTAAGGGGTAGAAATACCATAAAAAGGCCAGAATATGTAAAACAGAGAGAGCGAGAGACTACAGCTCTGAATATAAGTTGGAATGGCAGATTTTTCTTCAAGTTCAAATGGAGCACTGGCATTAAATTAAATTAGCAGGAACAGCCTATTCAAGACCTTTATATGTAAATTATGTCTGTTTTGATTGGCTAAACTCTCTGAATATGAAATGCATAATAACACCCACCAAGTTGCTTAATACTGAATATGCATTAATATGCAAATATTGGTGGTCACTCGTGGTTGTGATGTCCTAATTTAAACATGAAGATTTCGTATTTCACATATTTATTACACGTATTTATTTGCATTCAATGTGTTTTCATCAAGGACTGAGCACACTTATCTACCTTTGTGAATGCACTTATAGAAACGGATTATGTGGAACACGAATGTTAATTTGAAGGCCATTTCAACTGTTTTTCTCCTAACAATATACAAAAAAAATGGTGCTATATAGCACTAAAAGTGGTTATTGGCTTGTAATTATAGGAGAACCACTTTGGTGCTATATAGCACCATATTTTTAAAGGTACTATACAGCACCTTTGTCAAATGGTAGAACCATAAGAGGTGCCATATTGCATTGTATTTCCTCAACAAAAATGGTGCTAAACAGCACCAACAGTGGTTCTTTGGCCCGTAAAGAACCTTTAAAGGGTCTTAACAGGTTCTGTAAATGGTAGAGGTGCTATATAGCCCCTCAGTCATGCCAAAGAACCAGTGAAGAACCACTGAAGATCCACTGAAGCACCCAAATTTGGTGCTATACAGCACCAAAAGTATGATTGCAAGCCAAATAACCACTTTTAGTGCTATATAGCACCATTTTTTTTAGTATAAGGGTGTATTCATATTAGTCATGTTTGGCCACTAAAAGATGGGTCTCGGTCCGCTTCCAAATTAACTCTGGTGCAGTTCAAATGAAATATGAACACAACACGGACCAAATCCTTCTAAACGAATCGAAAATAGGATGTATTGACAAGATGCAATGCTATGTGACATGATTTGACAATGCAGAACAAGCGGTGTATCCAAAACAAAATGTCACTGTCAATTTGCTGTCAAAAATGCCCGTGTGAACGCTAAGTGGACCAGGTCAAAAACAACATCTATATATTGCATGTTTTCTTTTTTGGTCCTGTTGAATAAAGTTGACCAAACAATGAAAACACTCACTAACTTTATAACGTTTGTAGCTTTAACAATAATGTATTCTATATTTATTTTATACAGTGAAGAATATGTAATTTTATTTTACATTTGATTATTCATTTATGTACTTGAAGTTCTGTACTTATCCTTAGTGTTGAGCCCTCCATTAACCAGCAAATACAGCGTGTTTAAAACATGGAAAATTTGGTTTCCTAGGAAAATCCACGAAATGGCACCTTTAAAGCACAAAAAATATTTCCATATACATCTAGAAAACATTAAATCATCAATATAGCTTTCTCAAAATACCCTTTGCAAATTATCCAGTTGCAAGTGTATTTAGCTGACTTAAGCACTAAAATAACACTGTTTTTTTCACAAGCTGATAGATACCGTTCATCTTCAGATATACTAGAGTGATCAGAAGCATTTCAGATTGAAGACCTTCCATTTTGTGTGCCTAGCCATGATACAGCAAACAGACATCCTTCTTGAGAATGTTATGCTCAAAATATCCGGGCATCACGAGAGTCACGATTCCCAGAGGGAGTCAACTTCATGAGGTGCGAAATGGTGTGAAATCTCTGGCGGATATTATGCGAGAGATTATGACCTTCACATCTAATGATATCACAGCATTGCGGGGTTTAAATGATGGGGATTCCGCCACTCAGTATAACACGTCCAGTTGCTTTGGATTAGGATTAAACTCACCCAAACTCATTAATATGCGCTGCACATGACGAGCTGTCTGTCAGAGTTTCACACCAGCTAAGCTCTTCTGAAGGAGGTTTACTGCGGGACCACTGCAGATCAGAGAAGTAGAAGGTGTTTGGGGATTTGTATTGATCTACACTTTATTTAAAGGTCAAACGTGTCACTTTTTGATGTTAAAATACTTTCTCAGATGAGTAACCTATACACTGCAAAAAAAAAAAAAAAAAGATTTACTTATTAATTTTTGTCTTGATTTTCAAGTTTTTAAACTAGGGGTGTCCCGAGCTAACCTCAAGGATCGAGATGAGGACCGATCAAGCAGTCAGACATTCTGAGGCGTCGTTGATATGACGCGTTACTATGAGTTGCATCTTGATTTGATCTTGACTAACAGACTGGCTGTCTGACACCACGAGCTTCGTGCTTTCTAACCTTATCTCCACGTTATGTTGCAATTATTCTGCTTATTGTACACATAAATTACAGGAAGTTTATATCAGTAGTTCTAAATTCACAATTGTGACCACAGAGTCTGTATACAAAGTCTACCATTGTATCATGTTTACATCTGCCAATGCTTGTATATAGTGTGTGCATATACAGTATATTGATAGAGTGTGTATCTGATAGAGACTGTGTATCTGATTTGGTTTTAATAACTTTAATGTACTTGAAGTGTGCACGAAACATACATTCCTTTAGGAATATACAAATATCGGATTGGACTGGGTAACAGATCGGGGGCACAACATTTTTTGTACGATTTGGATATCCCTAATTTCACAATTTTTAAATCAAGATTCAATTTATTTTTGAAGGAAAATTGCTTAAGATATTAAGATAATGATTGATATTTTTGTTCATGTTAAAAAAGAATGACAAATATCTGTTAATTAGATAAGAAATAATGATCTTGTTTTCACTTCGAATTAAGAATTTTCCTTTTCCCATCGGTTGTTTATTTTTTAAAAGCATAAACTAATGTAATTTCTCTTTAATCTATTTTTTGTCATTTTTCTTCTCAGGTATATGTATCTTGATTTAAGAATGTGTAGATATTTGTACTGGAAAACAAGAAAAAAAAACACTGAGGAGGAACATAACTTTTAACATGCTTTCTAGCAGTCAGACAGATTTGGGATGGGACTAGCGGTTCGGTGAATAACAAAATGTCCATATCTTCAACCTAATGGTTAAAAACATGGGCTGGTAATCCAATGGTTGCGGGTTTAAACTCACAAACGTTGATTCATTAGCTGTTACCATTGTGCGCTTAAGCATAGCACTAAACAGAGGGCTTGTCAGCGTAGTAAGACGATTGTAAGTAGCTTTAGATAAAAGCAACTGCTAAATTACTACTTACACTTATTAATATCTGAAATCCATCTTTCTGACTGCATGTTTCATTCTATGAATTCAGCTCGGAACGTATTACAGATAAATATTATTCTCAACCAAGGTCAAGTGCAATTCTTTGTTGGTTTGTTCAATGCCGGACCAAATCCTTCTTCCTGCTCTGTCTTTCAGTAAAACACTCTCAGGACTGTAAGCTCTTATTTGCACACACTGACATCTCACTTGAAGCCACAGGGGAAAATATACAAATATATTTTGCTGAACAGCTTCTTGTGCAGAATTGTTAAGGAAAGACAAACTATATTACATAAAAAGCACTTGTTTTAGACATCAGCCATTATCTTCTGCGGACAATGTCACCTTGATTGTACACCATATTGGTGTAAATATAATTTACATTCCACTAATGTGACATGCTTAAAAAAGCAACACATTTAATCTGATGACACTGGCCATGTGTTATAAATGAAAATCCCTGACATAGGCAAAACATAATTTCCTCCAAATGCAAGCAAACACACACACTTTCTTGCAGACCTTGTTTGACATATGGTTTCAAACTTTCTCCCTGCCTCTCATATCATGCACTATTTATAATGTGCTCTCCCTTTTTGAATTATTGATAGGCCATACCTTTTTTAGTTCACTCAAACATTCAGGCATATCACTCAAACAAAACCAAACCAAACCAAAAAACCAAAGACAAACACAAAACAACAAACAAAAAACAAAAGACAAAAGACAAAGACAAAACAAAAACAACACAAAACACAAACAACAAAACAAAAAAAAAAACAAAACAAAGACAAAACAAAACAACAAAAAAACCAAACAAAGACAAAACACAACACAACAAAACAAAAAACAAAGACAAAAACAAAAAAAACAAAACAAACAAAGACAAAACCAAACAAAACCAAACCAAAGACAAAACACAACACAAAAAAACAAAACAAAGACAAAAACAAAAAAACAAAAAAACAAAGACAAAAAAAAACAAAACAACAAACAAAAACAAAGACACAAACACAACAAAAAAAAAAACAAAACCAACAAAGACAAAACACAACACAAAAACAAAAAAAAAAACAAAATAACAAAGACAAAACAAACCAAACCACAACAAAGACAAAACACAACACAAACACAACACAAAACAAAAGACAAAGACAACAAACAAACAAACCAACCAAAGACAAAAACAAACCAAAGACAAAAACAAAACACAACAAACAACAAAGACAAAAACAACACAACACAAAAAAAAACTAAAACAAAACAAACAAAGACAAAACACAAACACAACAACAAAAAAACAAACAACAAACAAACAAACAAAGACAAAAGACAAACAAAACAAACACAACAAAGACAAAAAAAAACAAAAAAACCAAACCAAAGACAAAAACAAAACAAAGACAAAGACAAAACCAAAACAAAGACAAAACCAAACCAAAGACAAAACACAACACAAACAAAAAAACAAACAAAACAAACAAAACAAAGACAAAGACAAAACAAAGACAAACACAACACAAAACACAAAACAAAAAACAAAGAACAAAGACAAAACACAAAACTAAACACAACACAACAAAAAAACAAAACAAAACAAAACAAACAAAAACCAAAGACAAAACACAACACAACAAAAAAACAAAACAAACAAAACAAAAAAAAACAAAAACACAAAACAAAGCAACAAAAAAAAAACAAAGACAAAAACAAAGACAAAAACAACACAACACAACTAAAAAACAAAACAAAACAAAACAAAGACAAAACAAAACAAAACAAAACAAAGACAAAACAAAGACAAAACACAACACAACTAAACACAACAAAACAAAACAAAACAAAGACAAAACACAACACAACAAAAAAACTAAAAAAAATACAAAGACAAAACACAACACAAAACAAAAGACAAAACAAAGAAAAAGACAAAACAAAACAAACACAACACAACAAAATAAAATACAAAGACAAAAGAAAGACAAAACACAACACAACAGAAAACAAAACAAGACAAAAATAAAAATAAAATAATGGTATTTTGCATAAGAAAACAAAGTCTATTTTTGGTTTATTTTTGCATTAGTTTTGACATTATTTACATACATTTTCCCCCTGAACACAAACACAGACACAAACTGAACACAAACACAACATGAACTAGCGCAGCCACTCGATTTAATAAGATGATCTAAATCCAAACCTTCCCAACGCTTCTTGAAGATTTACATAGAGAAAGAGTGTTAGCTTTATGTGAATTAACATCAAAAATGCAGAGAAGGATTGTGTCTCCACTTCCAGTTTAAAGAGGATGTGCTGGTGGGTGCTGTAGTAGTAGTAGTAATGATAAAAATGAATCCCGGAGCTCCCATCATGGCTAGTGGCTGTGATTCATCAGCCTGCTGTGAGCTTGAGTTCTTACTCATGATAAAGGGGGGAGGAAAGTGAAGTTCATGTCTTTTGGGGAGGATGTTAGGATTTATTTCACACTGTGCTCATTGCTTGAAGTGGAAACACAGTCAACAAAAATCCCCCAGTTCACAGCTCAGCCTGACTCGTGCATCTCAGAGCAGGTTTCTCAGAATAATCGAGTGATCTCATACTGCCGGCACAGACAGCATCTGCAGAGAGCTTTGAAAAGCCACTTGATGTTTCGGACCACAAAATTCCTGAAGTAAAGCAGTAAAGGCTGGAATTGGCAATAATGGGTAGATGTCTGCGTCATGTTTGAAGGAGAGTTCTGGAATGAGCATTTCAGAGAACAAGTGAAGCCGAAACATGGCTATCACAAGCAAACGCTGATGAGAAACGATCTCTCTCTCTATCTCTTTCTCTTACACACACACACACACACACACATACAAATAAATGACACTGACACAGGCAATCAAATCAGGGAGAGACAGGCTAACTGTACCAATCTTTTTCTAAGAAATACAGAAAGCAAAAAAGTATACATATTTTGTGGGTCACAAAAACATTTAACCTAATAAACAAATAGATCAATGAAATAAATACAATTTAGCTTAAAGGGATATGATGATTAAGGAATTTTTATATTCTTGACATCTTATTGTAAAGTGTTTCCAGTAATATTTATTCATCATACTGTTAAACTTGACAGTATTTTCTCTCGTGTAGTTTCATATGAGCTCCAAAGAAGAGAAAGTTTATTGCATTTATCAGTATCCTTATGTTCGTTGGGCGAAAAAGCAAAACTCAATAAACAAAGTAAAAAAAAAATATTTGACTGATATCCCCCCCCAGGTGTCTATAGATATCGCGATATATAGATATTGTGAATTCTTATGACCACAATAACCGTGATATGAACAATCTAATAACGTTACAGCACTAGAGACTCCCACATAATGACAAAAAAAGAAAAGATACATAATTATCCGTTATAATATTTAGACTAAATAAAGATATACATAGTAAATTATTCCAGAAACTGTTTTAGTTGTTTTAATAATTTTAGATTTTGACATCTATGCACATTCTTACCATTCCCACGCACTGTAAAAACAGCTTTTCCATTTATGAATTTACATGACTGTGAATATGGAATTTACATTCCAAAATTAAGAATTTTTCACTGTGACATTTACATCTTTGAAGTTTACTCTATACAATAATTGTATTTTTATTTATATTATTATATTAAATAATAATAATGCATTTATCACATATTAAATTATTTAAATAAGTTTTTATATAAATATATTAATAAACCATAATGAAATTCAAATAATAAGAAATGAGAAGCTTAATTGTCAGGAAAATAACATTGCAATACAAATAAAGCACAAAGTTATAACATATCCATACTTGTTCATATACTTATTAAAGTGAAATATGACTCAGACATGTTCATGAGAAGTTTTTTTAAGATGTACCCTTTCATTTCTGACAGAACACAGAACGCAGCACAATAAGCACCCCGTCTTATTCACAAACTGCAGTGGAATGTCATGATTCCCAGAACGCCTTCTTTCTCTTGTCTCCACAATAGCACATCCAAACAAACATGCATTCATGCACAGTCACACATCTTAAAACGGCATCTCAACCAAATGAATATGAAGCAGTATGGGGCTATGGAGTGAGGATAAATTATGCATTATGAATATCTAGGTCTGTGATTTAAAACTACACACCACCTTTTCCCCATGCAGCTGTTTTCTCTGAGAGGCCTGTGAAACTGCACTCAATCTGAGCTCAAACCCACCAGAGTGCAAACAAAATCAGCCAATTGCCACTTACAGAGGTGGAGAGCCCATAAGAGTCATTTTACTAAATGGATTCTTTCAAACTAATAAAAAAGTATTCATCTGAGTAATCAATGCAATACTAGTGTAGGCTACTTCTTACTAAAGTTTACACTGTAGAAAGTGTGTGAAAGCATGTAATATGCAACAAAAAGATCATCAATTCAGCAAGGTGACTCTTTGTATCACTTATACATAATAATTTTGCACTCTCTATAGAAGTAAAAATGTATTTTTGGCAGTACAATAGTATTGAATCACAACACAGTTGATAAAGGTGTAGCTGATATTATTTCTGGTATTTAAATATGTCTGTTTATTATGCTTCAAAATAAGTTTATGCCAATTACAGTGTTTTATTTAGGGTATATTTGTTGTGCTGCAGTTACAGCAAGTGTCTGTCACCCTAATTGTGTTTCTGCCATCTAGGCCACATGCTGTTCCCATATTATTCAGACCTAGTTTTCGTTGGCTGATTTAAATAAATATGTGGCAAATATGACGAGGGTCTCTAGACGCTTCATCACGCGTTTGGAGAGAAGTTTCAAGAATCTGTGTTTGTTCAACTCAACACGTAACACAGCCAGAGTTACTGCTATATAAAAAGATTCATGTCCAGCAGAAATAAGTTTTATTATAAACAAATCTAAGAAATGAAGTCTTGCTCAGCCAAATTATTTGCTCATGAAATGACATAGAATACACAAACATTAGGTGAAAATGGGGTCTTTCTTAATCAGTTACTATTTTTTGTCCTTTTTCTCCCAGTAAAAAAGTCTTGTCTATGCAATTTTGCTTCTCAAGTCAATTGATCTTGTTTTAAGAATGTGTAGATGTTTTTATTGATTACAAACAATGATTTTTGCAGTGTGCCTACTGTTTGGCACAGCCTGCTGTCTGTGTAGGCAGCTCACTATGTAGGTGTCCCCTTTAAACATGTCAAAACATCAGTCTAGATACCATGTTGCCAAAAACGACTTAAAGATTAAGCATTATATTCTGAAAAATTTCAAAATTGAGTGAGTAAAATTTTGGCCTTAAAACAAGAACAAAAATCTAGCAATGGGGTGAGAAAATGATGTTTCGTAACCAACTGAGATAGTTTTTTATGTTTTAAGCATAAACCCAATTAATTTTGCTACACAGACTTTTTTTCATTTCTGAAGTAAATGCGTCTTGATTTAGGAGTTTAGATATTTGTACTTGAAAACATGACAAAAATAAGTAATTCAATTACTTTTTGCAGACCCTCCTGGTCTGTTTTGATGGTTTTTAATGAGATTAAGGCATTTTTAAGCTGGGAAACAAGCTAGATGATCAACTAGACCACCAAAACACAAGCCTGGCCAAGCTAAGAGACCAAGAAACCACCTTAGACTGGTTTAAAGCAGTGATTTTCAGCATGGCAGCATGTGGTTAGTGCTAATCAAATTCAAGATTCCCAAAACCATGAATACGGAGCATAAAGGGACAGGGTAACATCAGCAAGGCTAGGTAAATCTCTAACATTAGCCTATACAAGAGCATCAATGTCACAATGGGTCAAACTAGTCAGCAGAAAAGGTCAGATGATGCATACAACATAAGACAAAAAAGAAACTGCTGCTTAAATCCTTTAAAGACAACATTAAATCTAAACTGTAAAGTAAAATAGGTTGAACATGCCCTTTCATTTTTAATTTAAACACTTATATTCATAAGAAAGACAACAGATGATATTCTCTTAAGATTTTCCAGTAACGATGACTTCACGCTCTCTTCATGACAGCTGTGTCTATGTAAAGACTGAATGAGCTCATAAAACAATGCAATACTTCCCTGAAAGCTTGTTATTACTGCCATCATTCAATCAGGCCTGATTTGCATATCTATCCCTATGCTGTCTTGGTGAAAAACTCTCCCAGCTTTTCCTTCTGTCATGACAGAACTTCCCAGCACAGCTAACAGGGCAGGGTCAACTTAGTTGGCCTCTGAATTAAGTAGCCTAAACACGATAAATGAGACTCATTTGCATGAGGATCGTTACTTTATTGGAAGGAAATGAAACCGTCTGTCCGCTAACGTTCTGCTGACCTGAGGGGCAGCGAGCCATTTGATGGATTTTAGCTCAATGGTGGTGAACAACTTCAAAGATACCAGGACAGGTGATACAAATGTGAAAGAGTTTTCGGAAATACTTAGACGAAGGTCACAGACTGAAAGCTTACAAAACAGATGAGGGTCTGGAAAGAATCTCTCAACATGACGTATATCCGCATAAATATATCAATAAGCTATTGGAAAACACACCGCCAAGTTTCTGCTTTCATTTTTCAGAGCTACACAACTATCAGGAAAAACACAAGTCAAAAATATAAGCTTATAAATTATTTAGGATGAAAAAAAAATACTTTGCATATAATGCAATCTGAAACCCTTGAAATATTAATAATCACATACTGTGACCACAATCTCCCCTTCCTTTCAAATGCAAAATGTCATGCATGAAAATGTATTGATCCCTATTTGACCCAGAAGGCTTGCAGAAAATAAACAGCAAACAAGTCTATCGACTCACTTAAACTGCCCTTTGGAAGCTTCTTGTTTCTGAATCTAACTATATTTTGTGACACAAAGTCTCACTTTTCCCAAGAACACATTTCTACGAAGAGAACGTTCTGAACTGATATAACAGTTTACGTGACCAGGTCAAAGTATCTAAGAGGTTCCCATTAACAAAAACATTGTGTTTGAGAATATCAGTTTGAATATAATGTCTTAGTGACATTTTAATGAAATATTTGGAAATAGTTCTAATAATTGAGCCACACTTATACCTTGCAAACTACTGTGTCTGAAAACTATTTTTAAAATATCATATATAGATAGACCTTATTTGTGATACAATCAACATACAATGTTACAGATATTCTGCCCCCTTTAAGTAGCATACTGCCATCTTAATAGGATATTATGAAGAATATCATATTATGTAATCAATGATTTTGATAACTGAGAACTGTATCATAATATGCCTCCATATCATTTCCTAAACTAACCCTTGGCCAACATTGTATCTGTAAATCGATTCATACAAGAAAAACCTAGTACAGCAGCAGGAACTAAAGACTAGTCTGACAACAATAACACCACAACAATGCTTTGTGTTTCAATACACTTTTCCAGAACGATTGAACATGACCAAAAAACAAAAATAATTTCCATATACCCAATGAAATTGAACCTAACGTAAGAATTAGCTTGGTTGGTCATAGTAGGAGTGTGTTGTTGTGGACTTAAAGGATTAGTTCACTTCCAGAATAAAAATGTACTCACTCCCATGTCATCCAAGATGTTAATGTCTTTCTTTCTTCAGTCGAAAAATAAATTCAGGTTTTTAAAGAAAATATTCAAGGATTTTTTTTCCATATAGTGGACTTCAATGGTGGCCAGTGGGTTGAAGGTCCAAATGGCACTAGCTTGACCTCAGGTATTTGACCTCAGGCATTTGCATTTCCTTGCATGTTTTCTTTGTAAACACAGAGTCGGTACTTCTGCCTACGTCATGAGTAACCTTTCCAATGTGATTATGTAATGCGCAAAGTCACTAATGCGCATCGCAGAGCTAGTGCAAGACAAGTATGTGTGGTTAAAAAATATATAAATATTATTTTTTTTTTAGAAAATAACTGATTGTTTTGCTCGATAAGATTCCTTGCCTCCCCTTTGTAGCTGCATTGAAACTGCAATTTCAACCACTTCAACCCGTTAGCTGCCATTGACGTCCACTATATGTGGAAAAATCCTTGAATGTTCCTCAGAAAACTAAAAAAACTATTGGCGACTGAAGAAAAAAGAAATGAACATCTTGAATGACATGGGGGTGAGTAAATTATCAGGAGTTGGAAGTAAATTATCAGGAAACAGGAATTGTTTATAGTGAACTAATCATTTAATGATACTGAAAGGCAAGATGAAAACCTGCCAAAGAACAATTTTGGAAAACCTGTCAAAGAACAATTCTAGAGAAAACAATGAGACTTTGAGCTGCTGCAAAAATGCCATTAAAGATTCGATAACAAGGAACTAAAAAGTTCAGACTTTCCAAAAAGGCAGAATCATCCAGATTTAAAAAAAAATCTTGTCTTACCTCGGTCAGGTGAGGTGTGGGGTTGAATCCGCACATGTTGCAGACTTGGGTGTGGCACTCGGTGCAGAGGTTGTAGTTTGGGGTATTGGCTAGATCTCCAATGTTTAGCTCAGTCTTACACAGTGGACAGAACCCTTTGGGCTTTGAAGAAACTTCCTGCCGTGGTGGACCTGGCTGGGCTGTGGGTTTAGTACCTGCTGCAGGACCCGGACCAGGTCCAGGGGGTCCCGGCTGCCTCTGCGGGGGCTTGGGGGAGGAAGGTGGTTGGGTCGGTGGTGCAGTTTGCACCGGATCCACAGACATCAAACTGCTGGCCTGGTTCAAGAGAGAAGCACCAAAACCGAAGAGTTTTCCGAAGGGCTGTTCTGGTGGAGGAGGTTGACGGGATGGGGAACTTCCGGCGCTGCGAGTCTGGTCTTGTCGTGGGGCTTGAGACTGGAATCCGGGGCCCGAGCGGGATAGGTCAGGCTGGGATGGGGCTTTGACCATGCCTGGAAGAGGAACAGCACCTGGAGCTGGGGGTTTGCTTTGAGGGGCAGCTTGAGGGACAGTCAGCTTCTTAGCTTCTGGGGGAGGCTGGGACTGAGGTTGGGGTTGGAGCTGGGGTTTGGGTTGGGGTTGGAGCTGGGGTTTGGGCTGGGGCTGGGGCTGGGGCTGGGGCTGGGGCTGGGGCTGGGGCTGGGGCTGGGGCTGGGGCTGGGGCTGGGGGGGGGGCGGTGTGGGTTGGGATACAGTCTGAGGAGGAGGTTTGCTTGGCTGGGACGGTGAGTGGATCTGCTGTTGGCTTTTCGACCGTGGTGTCTCCATATCCATCCCCAATGCCCTCTGCATTTGACAGTTCAGACACAACCACTCCTGCACCTAGAAAAGACATTGAACCATTTACTGACTATGTAATTAGATCAAAAGATTACTCATTAATTTCATATAATAAAGAATGTCAATGTGAAAAAGATGATGAGGATGGGGAGGAGAAGAAAAGAATGTGAACTGGAAGATAAAACATATCAGCCAGTTGTTTGCAATAGTAGAAGCTGCTGACTAGGATGTGAACAAATCCTTACCCAGAGCATTTGACTTTCATGTATGACTTGTGTTACACTGAAGGTGTTAGATCAGGTCAGGGTGCCAATTCTTTTAGCTACAACCTTCACCAATAAACCTGCCTCGAAGACCTTGATTAGCTGGCTGTGGCATGTTTATTAGAGTTGGACCTTCAGGGGCAGGATTGGACACTCCTGGCCTACAATCATACCTAGAGACCAGAGTACCATAGATACTGTGTTCCAAACATCATAACGGATATCTTTCAAGGTAATAGCAAGGGGTAAATATTAATGATAGACATGCCTTTCAAACCATGGAAACTCTTGCATTCAAAGGTAAAGTCTTTGAAGGGAATAGGGTGTAGGGATGACCACTACAGAATGTAACATCCAGGGTTTTGGGTGTGCCCTTTTTAGTTAGAAACCACCTAGAACTGCATATCATCCAGCAACCAATGCGCTGCAAACCACTAAGAACAAATTAACTGTAGCAAGTTTTACAAAAAAACACTTATAATAATTAACCTTTTATACTTAATATGTATAAAACTAATACTTCATTTAGAAATAGCCCACAAGAAGTAATATAATTGTTCATTTGACCACTGGAACAGGAAATGAGTCCACATCAACATCGCTGACTACCTAAATGACAGAGCTAGCATAATTACTTCATAATCTATGACAGAGATGTGACATGCGGCCCGAGATGAATAGGATTCACTAATAGGATCAAATGGCGCAACTGACGTCTGGTCAGAACATCTGACTTCATGAATGGATTATAACCATACAAGGGGTTTGATGCCGAGTATATTAGCCTGTCTAGTGCCTGTCTGCTCTTGCGATATTTGGAACTGACATGTTGAGACATGAAAGCTGACATGCCGGATTTAATATAACTGACCGACAAATCATATCATACAAAACTGTAACATCTGACAGCTCGACGGACACGATATGACACTGGTTACTCTGGGAGGGTTTCCCTTTACAGCTAGGAGAGGACACAGACAAATGTGTGCTAAACGGCCTTCTTCCAAAACTTAGAGGTCCATGATTGTAATCGATGCTGATAAAACAGTATTACATTTATGCAAAATTGTGCCAGAGGTGGAGTGAAGCAATAAACAAAGGAGCAATAAAATAAATGCTTAACACTGAAGGATATTGATGCCTCAAGCTGCAAGAAAGGAAAAGTAAGGTTTGTTTAAGAATAAGTTTAGCTTGATTTGTTTGCAAATGCCAATTTGTGACTTAAGGGTACAAAATTGTCCAGTTCTGTATTTTATGCTTAGCTTAAGTTATGATGAACATTGATGACATTGGATCAATGAGGGTGGTGCAAACCAGTCGTGACAGAAAAAAAATCTTATGTACATGTATTTTCTAACGCTTGTTGACTAGCGCGTACTTAGGACTATGGGTAAAAAAACTAAACTTTTTAGAAAAGTTCTAATATATCTTATTCCTATGTCTCATGGACAGTTTCTGGTCAAGGTGAATGTGTGCATGAGTGTGATAGACACAAACACACCTCTCTCAGGTTAAGATGAGATGGCTGTCACGTTGGGTCAGGTGTGATAACTGATGCCTGTCAATACCACATCAGTGCTCATGTAACATCCACTGACATTATGACAGCATGTGTCTCATAATTGACCATACTCACACCAGGCAAACTCCCTCCACCAACAGTTCACCCCCACGAGAAAAACAGCCATGTGCAAACATGTAACGAAAAGCTGACATGGTACAATATACAGCAAATACTAATGCTAGACCGATATACACTACAGTTCAAAATCACGTATGTGGTCAGCAAATACTGGATGCATTAAATTGATCACTGGCAGTAAAGTAATTTATAATTCTTCAAAAAAGCTGTTCTTTTATACTTGCTATTCATCAAAAAACCATGAAAAACTATATCCTGGATTCCACAAATATATTAAGCAGCACAACTGTATTTAATTTCAATTAGAAGTGTTTCTTGAGCAGTAAATCAGCATATTAGGATGAGTTCTGAAGGATCATAAGACACTGAAGAGTAATGAAAAATTCAAAGCTTTGCATAAGAGGAATAAATTACATTTTAGAATATATTAAAAGAACGGTGGTGAATATTCATAAATCAGTTTATATCTGGCTATTTCAAGTACTTTGTTTAATAGTTTTAAGTGCATTTAACTTTTAAGCAACTTTATGTATGCCTCATTTGCCATCAATAAATAATTAGCTACAGTATAATACATTGGTATTGTATCAATATAATGCCAATAGCTCTGCATTGGCATATCTAGATCGGACATATCTAGATAAAGAAATGAATCCAAATGGTTAGTTATTGACATCTGATATGACACTGTCCCATGGTACTGACATGGTACTATAAGATAATTTATCTTCTCTGTAGTATTTGCGCACATACAAGAACACACATGCACAAACAGCTTTCAATTACCCATTATCTGCATCATAGTACTTTTCTTTTTTCAGCATAAATCCATTTAACAAAACTAATAGCAACTACTGACATATAATGACTTAATGGCTGTTCCAGAAATTACGTTTGTGAGTAAATGTTCTCGTTTGCATGAGCTTCTGGGTTATGAAGAAAGATAATGAGCAGATTTCTCATAGCCAGATGTGTCACAGGCGATCATTATTCTTACAATTATTAACTCCAAACATTCTTGAAGGATTCAACTCGAACACAATAATTCATAACCTTTCATTTAATCACTGTAAATATTTAAAAAGGCCTAAGAAATAATCTGTGCTCTTTTGATGCCTACAGTTCAGCAATTTGTGAATTAAACCAGCTGTTCGGATATTGAGTGATTATTTGCTGCACATCTGCAGTGTAAATGTACTTTATGTCAACAGCAAGGGTTTGAGTAATGGTCATAAGGTCAAATTCTGAGCCTGTGCATTAGTTGGTGATGATGTCTCTAGAAATGTTTGTCAATCATATTGAAGCCAAGGACAGGGCAGTAGTCAGAGTCCAATTTCAGCAGCAGAGACTCAGCAGACTGTGTGTGTGTGTGTGTGTGTGTGTGTGTGTGTGTGTGTGTGTGTGTGTGTGTGCGCGCGTGCGTGCGTGAGAGGAGAGAGAGAGAGAGAGACAGAAGGAGACATGTCTGCACTTGTCATTCAAACACACAGCAGATGAACACACTCAATATCCATTGGACAATGGGTAATTACAGAAAGACACACACAGACAACATATTTGGGTCACCTGTGCTGTGAATCTGCTCTGGTATTTTCTCTCTATTTCTACTCTACCTTTCATTTCCCACTTCTCTGCTGTTCGTGCGCATCTCTCAATTTCCAAAAAAACAACCACAAAAACACCATTAAAATGATTCATGACCACATACTGTACAATACCTTTGTCTGGAGAGAAAACCAATAGAGAAAAAATGGCCAGAATGAATGACCAAAAAACAATTAGAATGTCAAATTTGGTGTGGCAGAGTATAGCCTCGCCGATAGCCTCGTGGGCAGCATGTGGACATGTTGCACTTCGGGCGTCCCATGTTTGAGTCCCGATTGTGAACCTTTCCCTCGTCCCCTCTCTCTCCAACGTTGCTTCCTATCTAACTACTGTCCTATCAAATGTGACCTTCTCTGTGAAATCCAGGCTAAAGTCTTGAAATCCAATTATGAGATAACAAGCATCAAAGTTTGATTTCTACCATTCATTTCACTATAATTTCAAATTTTGACATGACCTTACTCAGTCAATATTTAAGATACAAAGGTTACATTTTCACAGAATGTTCTTTACCTTATGAATGAGGATTTTATGTAGAAAACAGCAAATCACAAAAAAATGACTTTAGCTGGGTTTTCACAGTGAGGGTCACAAATAAAGGCAACAATGCCAAAAATAAATCTTTAAAAAAATCTGGTGTGGCATTTCAGGGCACTATTTCTGAATCTGAACATAATTATGAATGAGATTTTAGAGCTTCTGCGGAGAGTACGATTATCATTATATTTGAAAAACAGTTGTATCGAATGTGTCTTTGGGTCATTTTTGTAGCTTGACAGATGTGGATACTTTGAACTGCATAAAAATTTAAGATTAAGAAAAATTACAATAATAATAATCCATCCATAATAATCATCTGCATCCATAAAGTGTCTATAGGACTCTGCCCATCCCAAGTATTGTCCTTTTTCCATATTTGGAGTCGTGTTCCAATTGACCCTTCACAAAAACCCACCCTCCTTAGTTAATGTTGCTATTTCCGACAAGCCATGCCGGTCTCATGCCACATATCATGGTCTCACGCAGTGAAAAATACATCGCGGAGCAAAGAGGAAACTGACAATACGCCGACAGACAAGACAGAGCAGGTAACTTCAGGTATGAAACAAAGTCTCAGCTTTCTAATTTCGTAATTTTGTAATAAATTCAAACAATAATACCATTTTGTGGCTCTTTAATGTGTTGTGACAGATTGCTTTAGCACCTCAGTTCAAGCGGCACATGGACCGATCGTCTTTTCATATTTACTTAAAGCACATGAACGAACATTAGAACATATTTTATTTCAACTGCAGAAAAATATCAATACGCACAATATTTCAAGTTTAAATCCACCGAAGTTAATCTATTCTTGGACAAAATGGCGTATTCTGAGTTATGATTGGTCAGTTTGCCTGTCAATCAAGCTCTTTGCCAAGGGCTATATAGAGAATGTGAAGGTGACTTCACACCGTGTTGAGTCAGCGATATAAAAGGCTATAAATAGCTTATTTTAACAACAGTAAACGACCAAATTCCACATGTGATCGCAAAAGGAAGTTATTACAAACACTCGATGGCGGTTTAAAGTGAGTTCTGAGTAAAAGTGTACTATTAATCTCATAAATTATCTTATGAAGCTTGATGCTAATGTTAGCTAATGCAACTGCAGAACAGGTCCAATTCTTCTTCATATTGCGTTTTGTCATAATACTTCACGTAAGGTCGCAAGAAATGTTTTGTTGTATTTATTTAGAAATACTTTTGATAATAGTTGGGTACATGTATACTGGGATTGAAGTGGTGTGGCTTGGTAAATGTTTGATTACCAGTATAAAGGCTGATAATGGCTGAATAAAACAAAAGAATAATAAGGATTATGTCTCATATCTGGCGGAGGCGTGAAAGGTTCTGTAACTAGTTTGTCATGAATTTCTTTATTTCAATACATTTACAGGTAAATCCTAGTATTTTAAATTTGTGATTAATCACAGACTGATTAACGCGATTCATTTTTGTAATCGATTGACAGCACTATCATATATATATATACACAATTTTCTATGTATATACAGATTTACATAACAGCAAACCAACATCTATAGAGACACTGCTTAACATTTATAACGTTAGCCCTGCAAGTCTAACAACATCCTGCATTCAACTGGGAATTACACATGGACGTGCTGGATTTGTGCATATTTAAATGATATATTTTTTTATGTGTGCCTATGTATGTGTGCGAAGACTGCATACAATTTATGAGAAACTAAATGGGCACAGGCTTATGCTGATAACTTCCAGAGTGCATTCACACACACACACACACACACACACACACTTCTTCCGTTGATTTACACCCAAATGATGGTGCAGCACCCGAGGTATTGATTAGTCAGCTGGTGTGCGAGAGAGAATCCACGAGAAGAGGAGAATCTCTCAAAGACACTGAGCTGAATACTAACACTCACACACAAGCCGCAGAAAGCACTGCACCCTGACAGAGCTCAGTTAATATTATATTCACTGTACATGTCTCATAGTCACATTCAAAGAAAAAGTTCAAATAATAATGACATTTTTATCATGATTTACTCATTACAAACTAGGGGTGTCGCAATACACCGGCATTTGATAGCAACAGATATTTAACACATGAAATATTGATATCATGCTAACACTAACATTACACTACTAGATTATTAACAACGCATCAGTGTTTTTTTCAAAGATAACAATTTAAACAGAATATGACTGTTACATATAATTCAGTCATAGCCAAAAGATGCCGTTTTTTTAGAACTGCTTTGACAAAATCACGTGAATTTGATAAGAACCATGAAAATTGTATTGTGATTTTTCAGTCACAAACCCAACTGATTCATTCAACTCACTGACTCATGAGCCTATACATATAACAGACAGGCTCAAATTTAATACAATAATTTTTGTTGATTTAAAGGGATAGTTCACAAAATAATGACAATTCTGTCATTAATTACTCATCGTTCCAAACCCTTAAGACCTTCGTTCATCTTCGGAACACAAATGAAGATTTTTTTCATGAATCCCGAGAGCTCTCCTCCCATAGACAGCAAGGATCCTAACATGATCAAGGCTCAGTTTTTTTGTCTTTCACCTGTGCATGTTCTATATAAGAACAATAAATAATAATAATAATAAAAACATTTGAAGAAAATGTTTTCTTGATTTAAAACCCAGAACAGAATGCAGCTGGTGAGACAGACAGAACGAGAGGACAAAATGATATGGGTATGGAGAACAAGTGAAAAGCAAAGAGACAAGCAGATGAAGTCACAATCAAAGAGTCATGTAGACAAATAGAGACACAACAGTCGTGTCGACAGCATTCTGTGGCATAAGAGCAGAGAGACAGATAGAGGAGGTGAACTACTGCCTGTTTCCAGACTAAAGCGGTTGAGACACAGACTGAATGCTGCAGTTTCCAAACAACAAACCACAGCAGCGAAGCGCCGAGACGAAACTGGGACGAGACACATCAAAAGAGCATTCTGAAGGCCCCCAAATACTTTAAATATCTCTATAAACACCACACAAGAAAACAACACAGCTTCACTCCTGTCTCAACGGGCACCAGATTCATAAACGCATTCTTCTCTGTGAGCATTAGACCAAACTGACAGCTCATCAGAGCATATGAAGCACAAACGAAGCTGATTAATGGAAATGTACTGGTGAGGATTTTTCAAGGTATAGAACCCTTATTTGCTGAGTACCACAGTGTACACTTGATAGGTAAATTATGACTGAGATGTTTAAAGATGATTAAAACTATATCAGTTTGCTGTAATGAATGTGACATGTTGCAAGAGAAATGTTTCTGTGAGTAATAATGATCATAATAACAAAGTAATGAGAAAACGGAACTCTCCATTAAGGAGGAAATCAAAATGCTAAGCTATAGCTGCACTCACGTCATGTCGGAATTACCATAATTACGAGTTTGCAGCTGTATGGTTTTCACGTCCTTAGTTGGATGCGTAATTACAAGTTAGAAACATTGAATTTTAAGACAGCTCCAATGTTAGGGATGTACACTCACCGGCCACTTTATTAGGAACACCTGTTCAATTGCTTGGTAACACAAATTGCTTTTCAGCCAATCACATGGCAGCAACTCAATGCATTTAGGCATCTAGATGTGGTGAAGACGACTTGAAGTTCAAACCGAGCATCAGAATGGGGAAGAAAGGGGATTTAAGGCTCACCAAAATTGGACAATAGAAGATTGGAAAAACATTGCCTGGTCTGATGAGTCTCGATTTCTGCTGCAACATTCAGATGTAGGGTCAGAATTTGGCGTGAAGAACATGAAAGCATGGATCCATCCTGCCTTGTCTCAACGGTTCAGGCTGGTGGTGGTGTAATGGTGTGGGGGATATTTTCTTGGCACACTTACACACTACAGTGTACCCAGTGGCGGACTGGCCATCGGGAGCACCGCAAGTTTTCTCGGTGGGCCGCTGTAAAATGTGGGCCGGTGTACCGATGAAACATGCTACCTATCAAATTGTGCTACAAAAAATATATTTGTATTATTTTAAGGGTAAGTTTAGGGTAAGGGTAGGTGTGGACGGGTAGGTTTAGGGTAGGGGTAGGTATGGACATAAAAAAAGCCTCAAACTACATTAATAATATATGTTGGTAGCAAAATCTGATAGGTAGCATTTTTCGCTATCGATTTGTGCTACCTATCTTTTTAATGGGAGCTAGCATAATCTGAGCGGGTAGCACAAATCGTCAGAACACCGGCTCTTTGCGTAATATATACAAAAAATGGATTATAGTAAATGTCGCGCGCGGCTCACTTTATTAAAAAAAATCTAATTAATTTAGTGTGCTCCAGCTCAGTGCTGCGGCTCAAAAGTGCTCGTCAATGTCAAAATGTTTGAAATAGCCAATCAAAGTGAAGAAGGCGGGATTTACCGTTTACTGACGCTGAGCTGTGCGACTTGAATGTGAGCTGAGGTAAGATGTAAGCAGCTAAACATGACGAGACGATTCAGCAATATTTGCCAACCGTTTAGTTAAACGGCAGACATTTATTTTCAGGAATACAAACTACTACTGGCCTTTTCAAATTTCTCAGATTGTAATGCCGTTGTTCGAGTTGTCACAATGTGGGCTACATAATGCAGTTTTCAGCAGACATGTGATAAGTGTTAATTAATGTAAATCTGCTTTCTTCCGTGATTTCACGTGTCTAAGAAAATGTTTAAAACTCTATAAAATCATTCTCAATCTTACTCTAAAACATTGTAAATCTGAAGACTTTTGCTTTCGAGTGCAGTGCAGGAAAGTGATTTATATTATCCTATAGGCCTAATAAAAATATTATATTAATTCACATGCATTAGCCTGTTTTATATATACACACACTGGTGCTTAAAAGTTTGAAATAATTGAGGCTTTTTATTTATTTGAAAGATGATTGAATTTATTTGATCAAAAATACAGTAAAACAATAGCCTAATGTTATGAAATATTCACTTAAAATAGTGTTTTTCTATTCAGGATGTTTTAAAAATGTAATTTATTTCTGTGATCAAAGCTGAATTTTCAGCATCATTACAAGTCTTCAGTGTCCTTTCAGAAATCATTCTAATGCTGCCTAATTTGCTGCTTAATTATCAATTTCTATTTGTGATCAATTATTAATAATGGTTTTATTATTGGTATAATGGTTCTCCTTTAACGAACAGCATTTATTTGAAATATATGTACTTTGTAATATCTTTACTGTCACTTAAATCAATTTAATTAAAGTCCCTTTTTGTATAATCTTTGATTTAATGCAACATTGTTGAAGAAAAATATTAATTTATATTTTTTTATCTTACCCAAGACTGAAAGGTATCACATTTTCCACAAAAATATGAAGCAGCACAACAGCTTTCAACATTCATAATAATCAGAAATGTTTATTGAGCAGCAATCAGCATATTATAATGATTTCTGAAGATCATGTGACACTGAAGACTGAAGTAATGATGCTGAAAAATTCAGCTTTGATCACAGCAATCAATTATATTTTACTATAGTCGCATAGAAGACAGCTGTTTTAAATTGTAACATTATATATTTCACAGAACTGTTTACTGTATTTTTCATCATCTAAATAATTTGTATACTCTTTTCCACAATTGGAGCTCTATTCCTTAAAATGATAGATGTCCAGCTCCTGCAAAAGTACAAATACTGTATATGACCAATAGAATGCACCATAACAGCATTCTGCATAACAGTCCACATTCTGCTCTATTCTAGAGTCAGAGCTAGATTGTGTCGATACCAGAGCATTGTGTCATGGACTGATGATATTGGATATTTTAACATTAGTGATATTAAACTGTCCCTCTAATATACAATTATTTACTACACCAGAAAAGACTAATTATAATGTCAAGAATATGCCACTCATATATATGGTGTGTTGCGGACCGAGTTTGGTGGGTTCGTCTGTGCCAAAAAGTCCAGGGCCACTTTTTGGCCCCAGTCCGCCCCTGAGTGTACAGATCTTCTGATGCTACTTCCAGCAGGATAATGCACCATGTCACAAAGCTCAAATCATCTCAGACTGGTTTCTTGAACATGACAATGAGTTCACTTTACTCAAATGGCCTCCACAGTCACCAGATCTCAATCCAATAGAGCACCTTTGGGATGTGGTGGAACGGGAGATTCACATCATGGATGTGCAGCCGACAAATCTGCAGCAACTGCGTGATGCTATCATGTCAATATGGACCAAAATCTCTGAGGAATGTTTCCAACACCTTGTTGAATCTATGCCACGAAGAATTAAGGCAGTTCTGAAGGAAAAAGGGGTCCAACCAGGTACTAGCAAGGTGTACCTAATAAAGTGGCCAGTGAGTGTATATACAGTGTGTTAAAAATGTATGCATTTATTTTATTGGGTTTCTTAATTATTGAATTATTAAATAATAATTGCCCTAAATAATTTAGAAGTAAATCAGCAGTTTTTAGAAGAAATCATTTCATAAAAAGTATACTTTTTTTACACCGCTTAAGTATAATACATTGAGTAATTTTATAGTAACAACTATTATTATTAGTATTATTATTATTGTTTGTAGTAGATTATTTGTTTACTTTATAAATTTGCCAGTCCATTGCTTGTCCATTCGCACCAGTTTGACTAGCTGCAGTATGAAAATGTACATATGATATCTTTTTTTTTTTTTTTGCATAATAAAACTATTCTTAACCCCTAGCAAAGCTAGCACAAAACAGTTGGCTAGCCACCCACATAATAATATCTTATTCTGTGTTACGATCATCGCCATAGAAACAAATCAATTCAGAATCCAAGGATGTAAACAGCTCAGACTAAACTCTATGAGTTGTCAACTCGTAATTATGGTAATTTCCGAAATGTTGTGAATGCAGCTTAGATGGCAAAGGCTACAATATTCCACTTGGTCTAGATGTAGCCTTCAGGTAATCGAAAAGTTAGCAAAGACATCTGTGCTATAGAAAACATTCAAAAGTGTGCTTTCTTATTATCAAACTCACAGAAACAATATTTATTGTGAAAAAAGCCTATTTCGCAGAAACTATTTCTATTACTGCACAGTTTGCACATGAATGAATATTTTGTGCATTAGTGGCACAAGTGGGGCGTCCGTCTCTTTAACGCATGACAGATTCTATTGTCTTGGAAAGGCAGCGAGACACTGTGCCATTTAGAAGAGAAGCACAGTACTCTGTTTGAGTAATCATGTTTGCGTGGTGAGCGATGCATTCTTACTCAGCCCTCAGAGACCGGCAGCCATTTCACACATCGGTTCAATATCAACTCAAGCACTTCTGATCCAATTTGACCATGTGCTGTTTGATATGACTCTGCTAAAAGGGAAAGAAAAGCGATAGCCACAGGTGATTAAAGTATTTGACTCAGACTAATATCATAATTTGTCGGCAGACAAACACGCGTTTGTCTTTTTAGGAAAAAGACCAAATAGTGGTTTTGGTGTTATCAGGTTCAATGCAGAGTGAAAGTGTATGCATCAAGGCTCATTACTCGTCTCACTAACACAAAAACCCACATATTCTGTGTATCTCAAACTGCATAACAAATTCCAAACTGAAAAAAGAAATTGTGGAAATTCTGCCAACATAATCAGATCAAATGAAAACTCTAAGTCTGATTGCTGATTTGCTAAGTCTGATATTAGTAGCACGTTTTAATTCAGTCCATTTAAATTGTTTTAATTAAATAAATAATACTGAATAAAGATTTGCCAAAACAAAATAAAAAAAACAAACAAATTAATGGTGTAAACTTAAAAACAATGAATAAAAATTTGAATTATTTTTTTTTATTAAAATTTGAAATGTTGTCTTGGCAACTAACAAAAAAATTACTAAACTAAAATAAATGAAAGCTGAATAGAAACATGAATGAATCAATGAAATTACTAAAATTATATGAAAACTGAAGGCTAATTATTATTATTTTTATTAAAATTAATAAATACTATATAATAATAATAATACTATACACGGGGCAGTCGTGGCTCTAATGGATAGAGCGTTGGACTTGTAACCCGAGGTTGTGGGTTCGAATCTCGGCTCCGGCAGGAATTGTCCACGACTGAGGTGAGACCCTTGAGCAAGGCACCGAACCCCCAACTGCTCCCCGGGCGCCGCAGTGCGTCGGCTGCCCACTGCTCCAGGTGTGTGTGCACTTGGATGGGTTAAATGCAGAGAACACATTTCACTGCTGGTTATACTCTGTATAATTGTGTATGTGACAAATAAAGCTCATCTGAGCTTTTTTTTTTTATATATATATAACTAACAATAAAATATTTGGAAATGCCACTGGCCAGCTATTTCCAGTCATGCAAGTACGGGTCCATTTAAATAACATACATCAAATCAAAAGTAAAACCTCAAATCTACTAAATTTGCTGTAGAAAGTACTACTAAACATCAATTATTTGTTTTTAGATACCTAAATGTCTACTCTAATATATAATGTCAGATATAATGATAAAAGATGCCATCCATGCACTATCCAACCGCATATGGTGTGTATATTTAATATTGAACGTGGTAACCAAATAATGCACAAATGCTGCCTATAAGGAAATTTATGTAATGATGGAAAAACAGAATGAAATCCAAATGTCAGAAAACTATAAAAGCCATCCTCCATGTGCTTTAAAAATACATATGGTGTATATATTTATGATTACATATGGAACCCAAATGCTGCCGAGGCAAATTTATGTAATGGTGGAAAAATAGCATGAAATCTCTAGTGACGTGGCTGTGTGTGTGTGTGTGTGTGTGTGTGTGTGTGTGTGTGAGAGAGAGTGTGTTTGTGCTGTGATGAGTGTGTTGTAGACCAGATGGCCCTACACTCAGTTTCCGCTGTCAGTCTCATGATGAATCCACTAGATAGCGTGAAAACCAGGAGACGTGAGACATTCGGAGCCAAAACACAGGACCGATCTATTAGATTTCAGGTTCCCGTCAAGTCACAGATTTCTGAAGAACTCGTGGAGCGAGGAGAATTCATGATGTTCCTATTCTACCGTATATACCCCAGGGTTTTCAGCGGGAACAGTGCTTATGTGCCAAACAAGCACAATTATTTTTAGCTTCCTTAACTGCCTGATAAATTTGGACTCTTCTTTCTACATTTCCACACCATCCCGTTCTCCCCTCTGATCCTCCACTGGTTTTCTCTGACAGTAGGAATGGGAGATCATTGCAGAAACCGAGCAGGATCTATAAATAGAGGATCAGCCAATGGCAGAGTGGAACCGCCTCCTGTATGCTGGGGGTGACTACTGGAGTGTGTCAGCGCCACTTTCTCTTTCCTTCTATCATTCCATCCCCCTTCCCCACCCTGCTATTTCTCTGTCCGTATATCCCTGGTTCCTGCATCCCACTCAGTGTTGTTGCCATCATGTCAAGCCTCTCTCTCTCTCTCTCTCTCTTTCTCTAGTTGCATAGTGATCAGATGGCCACTCTTTTTCCTCTTCACCAGCTGTTCTTGCTGCTTGTCTCATGTTCTCTCGGCTTTGTTCTCCAAGAGACATTTAGAGTTCAGCTTTTAACCGATATCTTTACACTAAACACCTGGAACAAACCATCACTACTGCAGTACTCCGACAAACACAGACTAGAGTAACAACTCACCTCAACATTAACTACACAGACAGCTTCCTTCTAAGCAGCATCCTTAACTGATATGACACCTCATAAGTCATCAATGTGTAACACTCTATATACAGTAGGCAGTTACTCTCTGGATCATAAAAACATGCAGAGCAACATCTACTCACAATAGAGTTAACATGTTACTCATCTAACAAATATTGGGTAAAACAGACAATATCTAGTCTAATATACAGTAAACTAATTTTAGCCAATATTTTCCAGTTTTAAATAATGTAATATTTTTAAATCAACATTCTTCTGACTTTTTAGTTGTTTGGGGAAAACAATTACATCATTATATTCTCAAAATATAATAATTATTTAAAGGGATAGTTCACCCATAAATTCTGTAACATGGACTATTTTAACAATGTCCTTACTACCTTTTTGGGCCTTGAACATGAGGGTGAGTAATTAATGACAGAATAATCATTTTTGGGTGAACTATCCCTTTAACGTTAGAATAGAAGTATATGTTTCATGAAAAGTGGTTTAAAAACTGCAATACATCAGTAGGACTTTGTGCACAAAATAATTAAGTTTTATTCAGCAAGGATCCATTAAATTGATCAAGTGAGAGTAAATTCGTTTCTAAGATGATTTGAAATAAATGAAAAAAATATATATTTTCATCATAGAATAGGACAAAAATAATCATAGTTTCAACAAAAATATTAAGCAGCACAACTGTTTTCAATATTGATGATAATAAATGTTTCTTGAGCAGCAAATCAGCATATTATAATGATTTCTGAAGATCACGTGACACTGAAGACTGGAGTAATGATGCTGAAAATTCAGCTTTACATCACAGTAATAAATTATATTTAAAAAAATATTAAAACAGAAAGCAGTCACTTACAATTGCAATAATATTGTACAGTTTTTACTGTATTTTTGATTAAAAAAATTACGCCTTGGCAAGCATTAGAGATCATTTCAATTTAACGCTCTTTTATCTGATTACAATATTGCCCACATTTTTGTCTAATTTCACACTTTGAATGTAGGCTGCCATGACATGTTGATGACATTTGGGTGACCAGATATAATTACTAGATAAATGCACTATTAATCCAGGTGTTATTTAATGATGTGATATATAATTCACTAAATCTGCTTGCTTTTGTCTATGTTTTCCAGCGGCAGAACAAGATCTTAGGAAAGCTTGAGACTGTTAGTCTTAGTGAAGTGTCAATTCCACATCACACAGCATGCACCTTATTTCTAACAAGTTCTTCCATGTTCCAGTGAATTGCTTCCACTGGTATATCGCTCACCCCTACTCGACATTTAATAGCCTGTCATATCACAACGTCTCCTGTTTCACTAATAAATGTATGCTTGGCTCCTGCTTGATGCTTAAAACCTCTAATTTAAACAAATTTATTCAATTCAAAATCTGGGCTCAACCATTATTGCTGTATTTCTATTTTGCAGAGATCTCTAGTAAACCATATGCTCATAAAACATCTGCTCTTACCGCACTTGAACCCTGAGATGACACACCAGAAGACATATTCCCCATCATTTTGTCACATGTAGTTGAACTGACAGCAGAGCTGTTAAAAACACTGAGTTAGTGCTGTATGCTATGTGCTGCAGCATCAGTATAAATCAAGACCATCTCTGAGCCGCTTTGTAGTGTCCACCGTCCTACAGGAGCCCAATTAATTCAATTCTGTCTTTATAAAGCACAGCAGGGCTCTAAAACTCCCTCAAATCGAGTTTATAAAGATGAACCCTTTTTTGAAAAATGTGGCAATGTGCTAGATAAATGATACATCCGTATATACAAGATCATCAGTTTCACTGCCGGGATGTTCTTGTTATTTGTCATTTAACAGAAGCTTTTTAATACCAAAAACTTTTTTCCAAACAACAGTCATTCATTAAATGACATATTTTACACACCTGCACTTTATTTCATTCTGTCAAGTCCACTTAGAAGTTGTCACTTGCCACTTGCCACACATCTCTGAACTATACAACCTTTTTGAAATTGCAATAAAATTTCACAATATTACTGTTTTTACTTTATTTTAATAGGATATTTAAATGGTAGTGTATGTTAGCCGTCATGCTAAATTAGATGGCCTAAATTAAGACCGTACTTTCAATCTCACACTCTTCCCTCAAAAGATATGCCAGCCAACCCTAACATGCAAAATCACCGACAGAGAGGCATCTTTAGGACTGGCTAATGCACACATGCTGCATTCAGATTCTCTGCTGTGTAAAGAGCCCAGAGCTGTCATGGAAACAAATGTGTGATTTCAGGACATCTATTTCCGTGCAATCTGCCAGGTAGGTAGTAGAGGCATTGTAATGAGGGGTATTCCTAAAATAAATGCTTAGGGTAGCTTTTAACAGGTTTTTGCTACTTTACCTTTAAAGGGGCAGTTCACCTGAAAATGAAAACTCTCTCGTTATATATTCATCCTCATGTGGGTCCAAACATATTTCTTCATATCAACCTCCAAAATGATAAAGTATTATAGTAGTTTATATTCCAACACTTCTAAAGTTCTGCAATAGATTTGTGTGAGGAACACAACAAAAGTCATTGTTCAATAAAATGCTGTTGTTCTCAAATCAAATATGGCACCACTGATATCAATGATATTTGCTCTCGGGATGCACGAGAACTAATGGTGTTGACTGTTGTTGCCACAAATGGTCCCATTTTTCTAGTCAATAATGACTTACATTTCATTCAGCTTACACAAAGCTATAATATGGCTTCAGAAGATTTGGAACTGAACACATAAGAAATACGGTGGTGCCGTTTTATCATCTTGGAGCTTGACAGTTTCATTTCTCTTTAAAGATATTATTTCATTTTTGGGTGAACTATCCCTTTAAGATGTGTACATGTAAATGACTTTTGTTGTTTTTGGCTAAACTCCATACAACTGACCAAAAGTTTGGGTTCAGTTAGATTTCGTGAAAGTTTTTGAAATTAATCTCACCAAAGCTTTGTTTGTTTTAATACAATATTCCGTTTAATATAATAATTTAAATATAATAGTTTAATTAGAATAATTTCAAAAATACAATAAACAGCTTATTCTTAGCTTATAAGTGTAATTACAGTGTTCCTGTGTCACTGTACACTGTACAGTGTACAGTGTTCCTGTGTGGCTCAGTGGTAGAGCATTGCGTCAGCTGCGCAAAAGGTTGTGGGTTCGATTCCCAAGGAACACATGTACTAATGAAAATGTATAACCTGAATGCAATTGTAAGTCGCTTTGGATAAAAGCGTCTGCTAAATGCATAAATGTAAATGTAAATGTAATTATAACCCAGCTTTCGTAATCAGTGATTGTCTGTCGGAACTGTTCTTCAACCCTTATAAAATTGCCCTCGCCTACTAACTAGGGTCTGTTTTGCATTTCCACCCCTAATGGCTTTGATGAAGAGCAGGAGAGCAGATCCCCAAAAATCACTTTAGAGCCCCTTCTACGCTGATCCTCTCCATCCCCCTGTCCACTGCCTAATTTACACTTGCAGGATTTAACGCGCCGCCAGCCATTTGCACCTTTGAGCAACATCCTCAAACACACGCTCAAACAATCTCACCCTCACACGCTCAGCCGTGCGCCCTCTCGCTCTCCCACACACACATCTCTGAACATTGGCTCTGTCTATCCGCTGCATCCTACACGCAGAAACAGAGAAAACACAGGCACACATTCCCATACGCCCCAGAGGACTCTCTTCTGAGCAGTTCCAGGTTGTGTGCAGTGTGTGTCCTGGGTACGAGCCAGACGGAGGCCGAGGCCAAGCGTAGGATTCATTACCAAGAGCTTTTATTTAACACATCTCGCTTTCTCCCCTCCAGAAATCTAACGTTAACAGTAATACTTTATTTGAAAATCACCATTTGGACTGCAATGTTCACTCTCTTTCGCTGTTGTTATATCACACTGTTGCTTTCTGATGGTGAATATTCAGACTCAAACAGGAATAGCTCTCTCAAGGGACTTATGACATGATTTAAGTCAAGTTGATCACACACACACACACACACACACACATTACTGTTATTTTTTTTGTGGGGGAAGTCTCTTATGCTCAATTCAACAAGGTAGGTTGCATTTATTTAATACAAAATCAGTAAAAATTAATGCTGCATGATTTGGAAGGGGAAAATATGCATTGTGCTTGTAGGGCTAGACTATTTAGCTAAAATGTTGTGATTATATCAATATTGCTATAAAATAATAATTAAATTGCAAAATATTCTTGCAATTTATAATACCTTTTGTATTTGAATTAGTGCTGTCAAATGATTAGTCACGATTGATTGCATCCAAAATAAAAGGTTGTGGTCACATAATAAATGTGTGTGTGCTGTGTTTATTCATCATAAATATAATACATGTTTATTTATTATAATATATCAAATATAATTGGAATATATTTTCAAATCAAATGTATTCCTGTGATCCAAAGATGATTTTTCAGTCTTCGGTGTCACATGATCCTTCATAAATCATTATAATATGCTGATTTTCTGCATAATAATTTATTGAAAACATTGCTTATAGATTTTGTTAATGTTCAAAAGAACAGCATTTATTTGAAATAACTTTTTTTGTAACACTGTAAATGTCTTTGTCACTTTTGATCAATTAAATGCAATTCTTGCTCAATAAAACTATGTCTTTATAAAATAAACGTACTGATGACACACCTTTGAACGGTGCTGTACAACATACACTGTTGATTGAGCATGCCCTGGGCTGCTTACCTTAGTGAGGTGAGGGTTGGGGTTGAATCCGCATTGGTTGCACACCGTGGAGTGGCACTGGGTGCATGTATTGCAGTTTGGCTGGCCGTCTGTGGTGCCCGTCAGATCTGCGGTCTTGCACACCGGACAGAGCTTGCTGCTGGGCATGGGTGCGATCTGGGGCAAAGAATAAGGTGAGGTGGGAGCGCTGCTTCCGGGCGAGACGGGGTGTCCACCTTTGCTGCTCCCCACATCCACCTGGAGGTTCTTCCGTGCAGCTTGACCCTGACCGGGTCCCTGAGGCTGCGTCGGTGCTCTGGGGCCGGGTCCTGCGCCCGGTGGACCCCCAGGTTTGGGTCCCATGCTCAGGTCTGTCTGATTAGGTTTGCCTTGGATACTGTGGGAGGAAAAAAAGACATCGGTGTGTGAATTAAAGCAGGGGTGGTGTGGCATATGTTTGAAATCACTGATAGCTGAACACTTTGTTGAATCCATCTGCCCAGGGGATTCACAGGAGATTTAAAGAGCGTTGTGCCGCAGCTTCCGGAGTAGTTTGACTGAGAATAGAAAGATAAATCAATGCAGCGGGGCAAATTCTGGGGCTGGAAACAGGCAGATTGACGAGGACTTTTAATGCTTCTCCAAATGAAATCTATGGCGACAGGGGTTTCCTCTTCAGCTAAGCATATTTAATCGTCTTAAATGGTCATTCTTGAACTTTGACATAGAACAGATGCTGCTTAGTGGCAAAGTGACACAATTATGGCTATTATAAATAGATTGGATGCTAATAAAAACAAGTGTTGCTATGAATGAATTATCATTAGTGGTGCTTATGAAGGCAACCATTGCTACTATTGCTCTTACTTATGGTTAGAGACTTTCATAACCACTAACCCTTAATTATAACAATAAAAACAATTATTCACTGAGTATGTATTATTATTATTATTATTACTACAATAACAATAATTTGTATAATAATAATATATTTGTATTATTATAAAAAATTTGCAAATTATAATAATAATTAAGCATGTTATGTTTTATTTATTGTTATTAATGCAATAAAACACAGTTTCATATATAAGATTGTTAGAATAATAATAAAACATTACGTTTATACGGTATATTTCTTATTAATACAATACAGTTTTGTATATTAGACTCATCATCATAATAATCATTATGTTATGTATCAAGTTATGTGTTTACAGTAGATTGTTATTAATATAAAACAATTTTGTGTAGTAGATCGTTATAATAATAATAAAACATTATTGTTAGTAGTATTTATTATTATCATTATTATTACAATAACTTTTATAATAATATATTGCTGCTATTATAATAAAATGTAAAATAATAATATATATAAAATAATAATAATAATAATGAAGCATGCAATGTTTTACAGTATATTGTTATTAATAAAATACAGTTTTGTATATTAGATTGTTATTATAACAATAATAATAATAATCATAAAACATTATGTGTTTACAGTATATTAGATATTATAGCTATTAATATCAACCACATTTTTATAGTAGATTGTAATAATAATTATTAATATTATTATTATTATTATGCATGTTATGTTTTTACAGTATATTGTTAATAAAACCATTTTGTTTAGTAGATTGTAATAATAATAATAATAATAATCATCATCATCATAAAATGTTGTTTTTACAGTATGTTATTATTAATATAATACAGTGTTTTATATTAGATTGTTATTAATAATAATACAAATAATAATAAAACAGTTTTTACGGTGTATTGTTATAAAACAGCTTTGTATAGTAGATTATCTATTTCTGAATTGGGCACTTGAACATTAATATAGTCAGTAGGCCTATCGGTTATAAAAACAATATCTAACAATATCTGCCAAATCTTTTAAAATATCAGATAACAGACATAAGCCAAAAGTTCTGTGCTCTGTGCATAAGGAAACGTTTTCAGAAAAAGCTAAATAGTTGTAAGACCGGATGCAGAAATGGACCGTGAAGGAGATCTCACAGGTGACTGAATACTGAATACTCAAACAAATCCTTTCAAAGGAAGCGTTTTAATGGAACTGCCATTTACTGCAACAAACAAGCTTTCCTCCACAAGAATCTCACGAATCTGCCACTGACAGTTTATCACCTCAGCGTCGTACTACATCATGCTGAAAGTTTGTGTGTGAGCACTTTTCTTTTGAAGCCAGCACACATTAGAGCTGTGACTATATTTAAGCATTTCATCGATGTGCTCTAATGAGCTATTTATTGTAGTTTCACTCAAAAGAACTGTCAATGGCGCATTTCAAACCATGATCAATAAACATTAGGCAATCCCAGAGATGACATTACTGAATCTCATCCAAATGCATTTATAAAACAAGATAATTACCCAAGCAAGAGATGCTCAATGTGTGTCCTGTAAGATGAAATGATTTAATATAAATGTGAGTCATGGAGTCTGTCATAAAGAACATTGTTATGATTGCATAACTGTTTTACTCTATTAGTATGTTGTTTTAATTGGCAATGCATTTAGTTTGAGCTTACTAAACAATACTAACATTTTCATTGTTACTTATACAAGAATATCTGATAAAACCCTAGTAGTGCCCAAAACTGATGCTGTGCCATATTATTAAAAAGAATGTTCTTATGTTTAGTTAGTTGCCTTAAAGAGATAGTTCACCTCAAAATTACAATTCTGTTATTAATTAATCACCCTCATGTCGTTCCAAACCCATAAGACCTTATCTTTGCAACACAAATTAAGATATTTGTGATGAAATCCGAGAGCTTTCTGACCCTGCATATAGACCGCAACGCAACTGACAAGTTCAAGGCCCAGAAAGGTAGTAAGGACATCATTAAAATAGACCGCACAAAAAGTATTCTCGTAGCTTCATGAATGTAAGGTTGAACCACTGATGTCAAAGGGTGTCACGGTTCTGTTTAGTTTCATTATCTTGGACTTTTAGTTTGTTCTCTGTAGTTTCCTGTTTTCCTGTGTTCAGTTTTCCCGCCACTCTTTAGTTGTCACGGTAAGACATTAAATCAACTCAGGTGTTCATCGTCACTGCTCTTATTTGTCTTGTATTTGAGTTGCTGCTGTTTGACCTTTCAGTTGTCTGGTATTGTTTGTGTTGTATACAGCTGCCTCCGCAGTTTGGAGATTCTTAATTTTATAAATATTTATTTAATAAACCTTGGATTTATTTAATAAACCTCACTTTATTTTCATTATCGTCTTCATCCTTTGACTAATCGTGACACATGGACTATTTTAACAATGTTCTGACTACCTTTCTGGGCCTTGAACGTGTCAGTTGTGTTGCTGCCTATACAGAGTCAGAAAGCTCTCAGATTTAATCAAAAATATCTTCATCTGTGTTCTAAAGTCTTACAGGTTTGGAACGACACGAGGGTGAGTGATTAATGACAGAATTAAAATGTTGGGGTGAATAACTCTTTAAATAGTTAACTACACTACAAATTTCTAATATAGTAGGTATCTACACTGAATTTATATTTTAGACATTTTTATTATAATATTTATATATTACATTTTTTATTTTCATCGGAATGATGAATGAATAAACAAATCTTAGCTAACAGCATTTGTCTTGAACCTTGGATATAAAGATAAATAGAACACATTTTTGACTAAAAGACCATTAAATCGACAGAGGAACGTTCTAGCAGCGCATGTTTACTGCATCATCTCGTTCAGCTGCAACTGTGTCTTTAAAACAAAACCAACACATATAATGAACACAATTACATTTTACGGATCCCATGTTTATTTCCTTTTTGTTTTCTCACATATTTTGTCCTTTTCAATTAAGCCTCAGTGCTGAATTTACAGCTGCCTGCTTTCTAACTTTTGGTTAAGCTTCTGTCAAACCCTCTCTTGGCCTCTTTTTTTTTCCAAAGTCCCCAAGTTGCCTATAAAGGCATGAGGGGGTTTGTGCGGACTTTCTGTTACTCTGAGGTCGTTTATCACATGTCAACAGCAGTAATGATTGTCTCTTCTTCTTTCTTCCACAGGCTGGCACTGGGATTAGTGAGCAATTAGAATGGACTCTAAGCTTTCTCTATGGTCATAACAAAGCCTCCAGAGAGCCAACAAACACAAGTGCACGGGTACACACAGAGAACCTCAAATGCACACGCAAGGCACTTCAAAAGCTTACACTTCCTCTGTCAGATTCTGAGTAGAAAGGAAAAAAGTGTGTGAGAACTAAAATAGCAGGTTTCACAGTAACAGGGAGTCAAGCTGAGACTTGCTTGTGTGTGTGTGTGTGTGTGTGTGTGTGTGTGTGTGTGTGTGTGTGTGTGTGTGTGTGTGTGTGTGTGTGTGTGTGTGTGTGTGTGTGTGTGTGTGTGTGTAGAGCTCGCTCTGTTGTCTGTCCAGGAATATTTCCAGCACCTGGAAGCAGGCCGCCTTTCTTGAGCCGCTTCATCTAAAGCTATTACCAAGGTCTGAATCAACTGAGACGCAGCAAAGCGGGAGAAAAGTTCATTATTTCAGTGTCAGCTTTCTATTCTGCAAAGAAATTTAATCTCAGTCCAACTACTGCTCCAAAGTTCCTTCCCAACATTATTCAATGTACACACTATATTGACTTCGCAACAGTTCAGCTCTGGTGGAAACGCTTACAGGTATGCCTACTATCTTTTGGCACAAAATAGTCTTTCAGCATATTTAAAGGCAGGGTAAGCAATTTCTAGAAGCCAATGTTTATATTTGAAATCACCAAAATAAAGGTCTCGCCCCTATTTTGATAGATCCGCCCCACAAATACGTAGCCTACGCAACCCAGGCAACAATTAATTCTGTGAAATATAAGGCGCTTTTCCACCGAAATTACCAGGAACAATATGTCAATAAAGACCTGTTGCTGTCTGCGTTTCTATCGCGGTCTAAACTACTGAGAAGATTAGGCAAATAGTCTGGTGACTTAACGTTAGGTCTGCACGTGTTTCACAATACCAAGTATGCTAATTTCGGACTTGCATACTCAGTAGTTCGGACTTCACGAGTTAGACTCGGGAGTGTGAATCCCGCAGTCGGAACGACGCAAGTCCGGTAATTCTGCAAACAGCAGCGTACTTGATAACATCAGTCAGCTCGCCTCGGCTTCTGCAATCTTCCTCACTGTATTTATGCCTCTGGCATGCTTAGTTGGGGAATCTTCATTTCCAGCAAAATCATCGACTTGATTGCACAGCTGAACTGAGCTGGACATGTTCCATTCAGCTGAAAATTGAGTGTTAAATCCTGTCATTTTACATTATTGACACAATTTTCCTATTTTGATATTGTGCAGTGCTTTGTTACAATTTGTATTGTTAAAAGCGCTATATAAATAAAGGTGACTTGACTTGACTTGACTTATGGACTAAATATATCAAACACCACTGCCTCTTTTCGTTTCCATTTAAACATATTAATAGCTGCAGAAATGTAGTTCAGGGAACTTACATACATTAAAATGAAACAAAATATTATATCAAACATTGCCTGTTTTCATTTTCATTTTAACATATCAATAGAACAGTAGAATAAAGACCAAAGATTACCTGTTATATTTACCAAAATGAATTATATCTTATGTTTAACCACTACAGAGACATCAGAGCCAGCAGTGAATGTCAGAAGAACTAGCCGAGGTTATGCTCCTCTCTTCGGGATACATGAGCATTGACCGGCCGGTGATCGCGGGGAACTCACGTCTCTGAAATCAGCAAAGCACATTATCAAATAGGCACTGTTTTTATAAATAAACCGCAGGCCTTCCACTCCTTGAGTTCTCTCCAGCGCTGGAAAGCTAATCCGATCCGATCCGATATTTACACGGGTCCTACTTCTTGCCTTATCGTTCCGCAGACGTTTTCCCTCTTTTGTCTTTTATCTGCCATCTATATCTTTCTGTCACTGTTCGCTGAAAATTGCTCCATATCATGAGTAGACACGCCCCTTAATGCTGATTGGCTACAAGTTTGTTTTGGTACTTGGCCCTGACTCAGTTTTCTAAAATGGTTTTGAAAAATTGCTTACCCTGCCTTTCAAGGACCAATTTCCAGTGAACAGCTGAGCCCAGAAAATATTGCAAATAGACTTCTCTTACAGACCCCATAGCACAGGGATACAGTCTATAACACCGTTTTCTAACACACCCTTGAGACATGTCTATCACTAATAGTTTACAAATATAAACTTTGAATGTTCGTGAGCAAAACAAGCAGGGCCATGGTTACTGACAGAGTGACTCGATACTCCATAACTTGTGCTTAATCAAAGAGTTATTGTGTCTGCTATGATTGATTGTCTCATTAACTGAACCATGTACTCCTTGTAATTATCAAGTGCTCAGGTAATTATTCCTGAATACAGAAAACATAATGGAGCACTGATTAGCAATTTCTACTCTGTCTCGATGCAGGTATTGTACTTTCTGTGGTCATTATATTCCAAATGCATGGAAAATGTAGATATTTGGATATTTTACACTCAGACAATCAGTTTTTCTAGATCTAAACAACACTGTATTTGCTCAAATAGAGGAACGGCTATAGAGAATGTTTTCGATATTGAATTTATTTTCAAGTGTCATTGATTCCTGTGATGCAAAGCTCATTTTTTGCATCAATACTCCAGTCTCCAGTGTCACATGATCCTTCAGAAATCCGTCTAATGTGCCTTCTTATATTTCTTTCATTATTTATTTATTTATCATCACCAAATCTATATGCAGTATGACAATATTTTAATCCTAGTTGCTAATACTAAATTGGGCAGAATCGCATGTACAAAGGGCTTAAAGTGTTTCCCAGACAGAAGTGAGCATTTACTGTGATGCTGCACTCCGTAAAGGGGCTAACAGCAGCCTTAGACAGCCATGTCTGCTGGATCAGATTAATTTGAAACTGTAGTGCTGAGCAGTCCCCTTCACTGCTCTCTCTACTGCACAGAGCCTGTGTTAACACCTCTGATGAGTCACAGAGCGACAGAAGGAGAGTACAAAACCAGTGGGAGTCAGCTCCACATGAGAAGAACAGGCATGGGTGAAGACTGACAAACTGAATTCACGTCTCCTCTCGCTCTAGATCCAGTCCTGTGAGGAATACTGCACCATATACTATATCTATATACTTCTTTGTGGAGTGAGTCCTATACTGTATGGTGTTAAAGGAATGCAAGTGTACAAGTTAAGCTCAAATTAGAATCTTCTGTGGCTAAATGTTTATAACCATACAATTAATTTCCATTTTTCTTATAAGGGGTCATCGAATGCCCATTTTCCATAAGATTATATGATTCTTTAGGGTCTTAATGAAGTCTATAACATACTTAGGTAAAAATTTCTCATTAGTAGTGTAAAACACAACTTTTTTACCCTGTCAAAATCAGCTCTGTTTTCAGCAAGCTGTTTTTAGTCCATGTTGCTTTAAATGCTAATGAGCTATGCTGACCCCGCCCCTCTCTTCTGTGGAATGATGAGCAGACTGTAAACTACAGCCGCGAAACTGGCTAACTGGCCCATTATTTGCAAAGATTCATAAAAAACCCTTCTACTCACTGTAGATAAAGCTGGATCACGAATGATTTGCGTGGACATGGACACATTTAGGCATATCGGGAATTGGCGCATTCCCTTCAAAACGAAAGTAACATTAATCCTCTGCATCTTCAGCAACTCAGATGTCGGGAGTTAATGACGACTGCTACATTCATTAATACATCCAACAACAAAACACCTCAATCGCTTAATCGGAGACAAGTTGTTTTGGCTTGCACCGGAGACAGACAGCTCTCAGCTTACTCAGGGCGGGTCTAAGGTAAGACGGCCTTGTAAATCAACTATCATGGGAGCGGCCTGTACAGAACTACATCAATCTGACAGAAATCTCAGAACAGCCTGATTTGAGAAAGGGGATTTTAGAATAGGGATTAAAAAAAAAACACTGGGTGGATTTTCATCATTATATGTGTACACACTTCCAACACACATTTACAACCCGAGTTCCGGAATTGTTGGGAGGTTTTTTAATTTGAATAAAATGAAAACAAAGACTTTCAAATCACATGAGCCAATATTTTATTCACAATAGAACATAGAGAACATAACAAATGTTTAAACAGAGAAATTTTATTTATCCAATAATTGAGCTCATTTCAAATTATACAGGTCTCAAAAAAGTTGTCACGGGGGCAACCAAGGGCTGAAAAAGCAAGACATTCTGAAAAGAATCAGCTGGGAGAACATTTAGCAACTAATTAAGTTAAATGTCATCAGGTCTGTAACATGATTAGCTATAAAAGGGATGTCTTAGAGAGGTAGAGTCTCTCAGAAGTAAAGATTGGCAGAGGCTCTCCAATCTGTGAAAGAGTATGTAAAAAGAATACTTTAAAAACAACTTTCCTCAACGTCAAATTGCAAAGGCTTTGCAAATCTCCTTATCTACAGTGCATAACCTCATCAAAGGATTCAGAGAAACTGGAGAAATCTCTGTGCATAAGGGACAAGGCCGAAGACCTTTGTTGGATGCTCGTGGTCTTCGGGCCCTCAGACGGCACTGTATCATTTATTGGCATGATTCTGTCATTGACATTACTAAATGGGCCCAGGAATACTTCCAGAAACCACTGTCGGTAAACACAATCCACCGTGCCATCTGCAGATGTCAACTAAAGCTCTATCATGCAAAAAGGAAGCCATATGCATGAACATGGTCCAGAAGCGCCATCGTGTCCTATGAGCCAAGAGTGTTCTATGGTCAGACGAGTCCAAATTTGACATTCTTGTTGGAAATCACGGACGCCGTGTCCTCCGGGCTAAAGAGTAGGGAGACCTTCCAGCGTGTCATCAGCGTTCAGTTCAAAAGCCAGCATCTCTGATGGTATGGGGGTGCATAGGTGCATACAGTATGGGCAGCTTGCATGTTTTGGAAGGCACTATGAATGCTGAAAAGTATATAAAGGTTTTAGAGCAACATATGCTCCCCTCCAGACAACGTCTATTTCAGGAAGGCCTTGTGTATTTCAGCAGGAAAATGCAAAACCACATATTGCAGCTATTACAGCAGCATGGCTTCGTAGTAGAAGAGTCCGGGTGCTGAATTGGCCTGCCTGTAGTCCAGATCTTTCACCTATAGAGAATATTTGGAGCATCATTAAACGAAAAAGTCAAAGACGACCACAAACTCTTCAGCAGCTGGAAACCTATATCAGGCAAGAATGGGACCAAATTCCAACACCAAAACTCCAGAAACTCATAACCTCGATGCCCAGATGTCTTCAAACTGTTTTGAAAAGATGATGAGATGCTACACCAGGGGTAGGCAACGTCGGTCCTGGAGTGCCGCTGTCCTGTAGAGTTTAGCTTCAACCCTAATCAAACACACCTGAACATGCTAATCAAGGTCTTCAGAATAGGCTACAGTCATGTATGGTTTTTTCAGGGTTGGAGCTAAACTCTGCCGACGTTGCCTACCCCTGTGCTACACCATGGTAAACATGCCCCGTCCCAACTATTTTGAGACCTGTAGCAGGCATCAAATTTGAAATGAGCTCATTTTGTGCATAAAATGTCTGTTTAAACATTTGTTATGTTATCTATGTTCTAGTGTGAATAAAACATTGGCTCATGTGATTTTAAATTCTTTGTTTTCATTTTATTCAAATTTAAAAACATCCCAGCATTTCCAGATTTCGAGTTGTATGTTCAAACAACTTGTAAAGGGAATTTTGCATCCGATGACCCCTTTACAAAAAGGCACAAATCTGGGTTATAGTGAGGCACTTAATGGAAAAAAATGTAATATCAAAACCAACTATTTCTGTCTAAAGATATCTAATTGTACAACTTCATTGCCATGATAACTCAACAACATGAACACAAACAGCCCTAAATGACTATACAATTGAGGATTTAAACATTTTATATATGTGTGCATGTGTAACCAACAATATGCCACCCCTAGTAAAAAAGTTATTTAAAATACATTTATTCCATACTAAGTATATTAAGCCATTAACATATATACTGACATGTAGCTTACTGACATAACATTATACAAATGATAATTAAACTTAATTACTACTTGTGTACAATACACATTTCTTAATATTAATCCTAAAATGTGTTTTAATGGCAATATTGATAATGACTGTATGATCTTTGAATAATATTGTTCTTTAAATGCTAGATGTTTAAGGTGTATCTGAAGTATACTTGCAATAGTTCTACTTTAGCACAAATCAAATATACTTCAGTATATCTTTAGTTGGACTTCAGCACTACTTCCACATAATTAAAGTGCATTTAGTACAAAATTAGTTGTTCCAATTTAGAAGACCTTATAGAATAATAGAATACCAGTTCAGTATATTTGTAGTACTTTGCATGAAATAAATTTATTTTAAATACATTTTAATTAGTGCTGTCTAATGATTAATCGCATCCAAAATAAGTTGTATTTCGTGTTTACTGTGCATATTTATTATGTATATATAAATACACATACATACAGTATATATTCAGAAAATATTTCCATGTATACATTTACATTAATGTAATTGACATATATATATATAATATTTTAAATGTATAAACATAGCATTTTTCCTAAATATATACATGCATGTGTGTGTGTATTTGTATATGGCCTACACAATAAATATACACAGTGCACACATATATTATGTAAAAAAAAATACTTATTTTGGATGCGATTAATCACGATTAATCGTTTGACAGCACTAATTTTAATTATGCATTTTTCACTAGGGACAACAGCTGTCAACGGATATTAACTTGTAATGAATCAGGAATACTCCTTAAAGTGCATAGAACTGAACTGCTATATAGTGTACTATACTGTATGCCTATACTGTACTGTACTGCTATACAGACCACTATAGGGACTTGCAATGAAGACGTCATGCTGGAACAGTAAGGTCTAAAGGCCAGGGGAACAATGAACAACTAAAGATTAAGTGTCATATAATGAAAGAGGTCTAAAACGGGAAGATTTGGCGTTAACCTTTTTAAAATTGGCCTTTCAACAGTGGGCCGGGGTGCATGGCTATATTCTATCTGTATTTCCTTCCAAGGCTTAATAAATCGAATGGTTTAAAGACACTGAGCGGGAGTGTAAAGAGAACGCTAAAAGAATGCCACAGGCTCATGGAGAACATTTATTAGATTTCTGTGTCATTACAATTCAGGGCCCTTTTATGAGGGTGATGTTTGGCGGCTAAGACAGCGATGTTCCTATTCCATCTGCTGGGAAATAAAACGTCGGATACTGTTCTGTCTCTCCATCCATCTCCCTCATCCCTCCTGTCTTTCTCTTCATCCATGTTTCACTAATAGCACAAACAACACCTACACATTCTCCTGGAAAGTCCATACAAACACACTAATAGCTTCTGGTTCCTCATTTTGGCCGTCAGTCAAAAGAACACATTCGGAGTTTGTGGCATGAAAATGATCAAACATGTCGATTCTGAAACTTCTTTCAGGCTGTCGCTTTCACATGCTTCCCCATGTGACTGGATTCGTGAAACTACATAATTACAATTTTAACATTCTTATTTTAAAGCTTGAAGACAATAATAAGAAAACTCAAGACTGCTTATCGGTGCTGGGAAAGCATTCAAATCTTTGAAACTTTAAGTTGCTCAATTGAAAACTAGTTTGAACGGTCAAACTATTCTTTAGAAACAGTAGTTAAAGGGTTAGTTCGCCCCAAAATGAAAATTAGCCCATGTTTTACTCACCCTCACGGCATCCTAGGTGTGTAAGACTTTCTTCTTTCAGACGAATTCAATCGGAGTTATATAAAAAATATCCTTGCTCTTCCAAGCTTTAGAATGGCAGTAGGCAGGTGTTTTTTCCACCAGTCCAAATATAGTAAAATAAAGCACGCACATCCGTGATAAAACGTGCCTTACACAGCTCCAGGGGGGTGAATAAAGGCCTCCTGTAGCGTTTTTTGTAGATAAAATATCAATATTTAAAACGTTATAAACATTTTTCATGCATTTTCATTTCCATCTGTCATACGTGGAAGCAGTTCCGGAGGATGACGTAGGACGTATGCGTCGCGTGCGTCTGAGATACACGTCTCGCGAGTTTGTTTACAGGAGCAAAGGAAGCAAAGTTTCCTTACTTTAGCAAAAGAAAACCAATCCCGCTTGGCTTATATCGAAATCTTCCTATATTTTTCTTTATAAATCATCGTTTTGTACTTCTAATTCATGACTTGCGTTTGTTTTGCTCTCTCCGTCGCGCTTTCATCACCAATCACAGACGCGTGCGCGATGCATGCGTCCTACGTCATCCGCCGGAACGGTTTCTGCCTACAACAGTTAGCAGAAGTGAGAGAAAAGTGTTTATAACATTTCAAATATGGATATATTTTTTTTACAAAAACACACATCGATTCACTACAGGAGTCGTTTATTCCTCCCCCGGAGCTGTGCGAGTAGGTTTTATTATGGATGGATGCGCTTTATTTGACGTCTTTTGGACGGTTGAAAAAAAACACCCGCCTACTGCCAGTCTAACGCTTGGAAGAGCAAGGATCATTTTTAATATAACTCATTGAATTTGTCTGAAATTGATTGAATTTGTCTGAAAGAAGAAAGTCATATACACCTAGGATGCCATTAGGGTGAGTAAAACATGGGCTAATCTTCATTTGTAGGTGAACTAACCCTTTAACTTCACTAAAGCTAAAAAAAAAAATATGTAAATAGCCAATCATACTGAATCTATGTAAGGGGGCTATTTCTTTTCACTTATCTTCTTATGAAATTATAATAATTTGGTGAAAAAGAGCTAAATTTATCTGGTATACAGTTGCAATAAATATATAAATTACAGCAAACTATTTGTTAATACACAAACTGAAAGTAAATATTGTTTAAGAAATTTTTTTTAAGAAATTAACACTTTTATTAAGCAAGGACACATTAGATTGATCAAAAGTGACAGTAAAGATGTTTATAATGTTACAAAAGATTTCTATTTTAAAGTAATGCTGTTATTTTGAACTTTCCATTCATCAAATAATTTTGAAATCTATATTATGGATTGCACAAAAATATTAATCAGCACAATTTCTCAACATTGATAATAATAAGACATGTTTCTTGAATAGCAAATCAGCATATTAGAATGACTGTTAAAGGATCATGTGACAAATCAAACGTGAAACAGCAAACATTCAAACAAAGTGAACGGGAGATTAACAATCTTTAATCTTACGTTTATTACAAAAGACTAAATCACATTGATCTTTACCATCACAGGAATAAAGCGCATCTTAAAATATATTCAAAAAGAAGAACAGCTATTTTAAATTCCATTATAATTTCACAATATAAAATATTATTATTATTAATTCATATTATATATATTATTATTACAGCAATCCCAAACTTTTGAACAATGAATCCAAAGCATAACAGTGCTAAATAATTGTCTTGAATGAGACATTTATTTTGTTACAAACTAAAAACTATATGTATTCAAAAATAAATAAATAATAATAAAAAGATGTTGCACAGGGAGTTCCAGGAACATGACTGACTCACTCAAATGAATCATCTTTTGAACCAATTCATTCAACTGAAACATGCAAATTAAATGACTCACGATGAATTAAGGCAGAAAGCCCAGGCAATTCGAGCGAACATTTGATTGGCAGTTTGTTACTAGAAATGCACATTAATGAGTTAACTGAGTAACTGAGTTACTGTGACAGTACTAAGAAAGTTAGTAATGTTACCACTTCTAGTAAGTTACTCCCCAATATTGCTGCTTTCAGTTCACAAAACCAACCGCAACGTTGTGAAATGATTTTAAAGATCTGCTTCAGCAAATATCAAACTTTGACAGCAGTTTTAAAAGATTTTGGAGTGAAATAAACCCATGAGGATAAAGCACAAGGTCTTGCCTCATCTGTAGGCATCTCACACACTTTACCAGTGAATGATGAAGTGCCTTGATATGGTACATAAGACATAACAGCACTCTGACAAACAAAGGGGAGATGCAACCATTTACCACACCATGCGTGTGTATGACGGGTGACATTGTACAGACAAATCTGAACATTTCAGTACATCAATAAAAACATGATCAATAAAAACATGAGACAAGAAGAAAACAAAAAACAAAAGAGTGTCAGAATGGCCCATGAGAAAAACAAATGTTTCCCCTGCCCAGGTTGTAATATCCTCCATGGGTTTGTTTTTCCCTCAAACACTCACGCAAGGCTACGACTACACACCCAGTTCAGGAGTTTTAATGATGCCGGTCAGACACAGAGAGACAGCCAGTACGTGCAGCAGTAACATTACAGCTGTACAAATGCATCTGTGCATTTCACACGTCCAAGCCGATTCAACTTTAGCTCACGAACAAACCAATCAGACCATAGAGAACCTAGCTGACATCAAGAATATAGTTTTACTGTGAGAGAGCTGACTATAAACAAGCCGACAGCTAGGTCACCCACCTGCAACAAATACACTTCATTTGCATCATTGCATTGTAAATCAATGTTTCAGCTTGGATACATGCTGTATCTACACTTCAAAACAATTGAGACGCAGTTGTGCAAGATGCAAAACAAGCTTAACTTCTAAGACAAGGACGTCTGGCATATTATCTAGTACAGGGATCTTCAACCCTGCTCCTGGAGAGCTACCGTCCTGCAGATTTCAGCTCCAGCCCTGCTGCATCACGCCTGTCTGTAATTATCTAGTCCTGAACACCTTGATTAGCTGGTTCAGGTGTGTTTGATTGGGGTTGGAGCTGAAATCTGCAGGATGGTAGCTCTCCAGGAGCAGGGTTGAAGACCCCTGATCTAGTATAACAATGGTTCTCAACCAGTAGGTTGCAAGGAAAAACCACGCTGAAAGCAAAAAATATAAAGCAACGAACCATATAATCATAAATAGGCTTTTCAGCTCTTCCAATGAAAGAGAGAAAACACTTTTCATACGTTTTGTTGTTGATGTCAGAGGTTGTGCATTTAAACAAACTGCAGTATTTGGACACAAATTCATCTGTGACCGTAGACGCAAGTCAGATTATAATATTATCAGATCTACAATAGCGGGTCAACCAGTGGGTTGCAGGGGAAAACAATGCTTAAAGCAAATAAAATGCAACTAACCGTATAATTTTACATCTTTATTGGAAAATATATAGGCTTAACAGCTTTTAAAATGGAAGAGAAAACACTTCCCTCATGTTTTGTTGTTCACGTCAAGGGTTGTGCATCCAATCGAAATGTACATTATTTTGGCTCAAATTTATCTGGTACTGTAGACACAAGTCAAATTAAATTATCCAATCATTATTATTACCCAATTATATTAGATTATCTGTGATTCTCAACCAATTGGTTGCAGGGGGGGAAATGCAACTAACTGTATTATTGTCCATATTTAGGATTGGATATTTAATAGGATTATCATCTTTAAAAATGGAAGAGAAAACATGTCCCATATGTTTTGTTGTTGAAAGATGGGCATCCAATCAAAACTTTGTCTTTTGGTACAAACTCGTGTGTTACTGTAGACATTAAAAATGTACAGTATTAGGACATAAATTCATCTGTTACTGTAGAATAAGATAATATAATATTATCCAATCAGTTCTCAGATTGGGTCTCAATCATTGGGTTGCAGGGAAAAAAGTCAGAGCAAATAATATAATGCAACTAACCATATGAATATTTAGGACTGGAAAATTATCAACTTTTACAACGGAAGAGAAAAGGTTTCCCATATCATGGACAAAGGTTGTGCATCCTATCAACATTTACAGTATAATAAATCTAAAAATAATTTTATATAAGCAACTTATATAATTGTGCTTTTCAACCGGCGGATTGCAGGAAAAAACAATGTTAAAAACAATAAACTAAACAAATAGTATTGCATATTTAGAACAGGAAAATAAATAGAATTATCAAGTTTGTCAATGAAAGACAAACACTTTCTATGTGTTTTCTTGCTGGTGTCAAAGGCTGTGCACAAGATACATGATCAGCCCTCATCCAAAAAGCATGATGAAAACTACACAATGTAAAATTAAATACAAATCAGACAACAATAAATGTCTGTGCTAACCATAATGTGCTTTGTGCTTTGAATTATAGGCTGCCAAGAGCACCAAACTATCGTTATGCAAGAGACTTTTTATACAATAAACAATTTTGCTACTGCTCTGGGTTGCCACTTCATGTGCAATGTAAAATCTGTGTGCTGATACAAAACCGCTGGAGAATCTCTGCTACACAATATGAACACAGACAGAGAAGGACAGCTAGTAAATTTGCAAACAGCATAAGCTGCATCACAACGTTTGAATTAATCTAAATCTTAGGAGTGCAAGGAAATTCACACATTACATTATTTCAAGAACATAGAGGGAGATGAGAGAGGGGTGGGGGAAGAAAAGAGAGAGAGGTAGTGAAAGATGTTCGCTTGCACGTGTAACAGACGAGTCACATGGATGCCCGTCAAAATTGTATCAATTATTAAAGCTATCACATTTTATCATGCTTGCACTTTCGGATCCCTCAAGTGTCTTTTACAGTGAGATTTTAGTACCAGAGCATTTTGATATCAGCACTGTTAGGCGTGGCTGCCAAAGCAATGGATTTCACATCATGTGACTGTAGTCATTAAAACATCACACCCAAACAAACTGATGTTTATATCACTAAATAAGAGTATAACATGCATCAGATTATCTCTGAACATGCCTCGCTCTGTAACTAGCCAAATCAGATACCAGATTAATATATGCTATTAGTCTACTACTAAATATGATAATACATGTGCATTTGGGAATATTATCAATCCTGCATTCAGATCATCAATATCATATGTCCATTAAAGCTATGAAACTAGCATAGGTAGCTCGGTTCGGGACAGAGCAAGGCTAACAGCACAGACTGTCTGTAATGAATATAAAAATATACACTAAATAAGACAACACGCCAAAACAAAATATTCTCTGCTTATATACATGCTCATATGTAAATATATATATGCATCAAGTATGCCAGAGATCAAATAACTCCATAAGTCCAGCATATCTTAGTTGATTTCTGATCGTATACACATGTAGAGGTTTTTAGCTGACAACTGGCTTAGTAGGTTTAGGTAATGCATACTACTGTGTGTAAAACATCGGGTATGAAGTGCAAATAAATGAAGGCGGTTAAAAACATAAATTATCGATTCTGAATCTGGCTAAAAGTGACTAGTTGTTTTAAATGTAAAATCACAATATATTACCCAACAGACTCATATCGTGCAGCACAAAACATTGTATTTCATTCACAGAAATATAGACGCTTCAGAAGCGTTTGAAATGACTCGGCATACCTGTTCATCACCGGGCCGTGTCCGGCGCCCGTTCCCCCGGCAGGCGCTCCGTTGCTCGGCTTGTGGAGCTGTCCGCCGCCCGCTGGTGCTGAAATGGAAGCCGGGGCTCCAGCTGCGGGGACAGCGCCTCCCGGTTGCCCCGGCTGGCCCTCGCCTTCGAGGCTCGCTTCATTCCCCATAGTCCCTCTGAGTGAGACGGCGGAGAAAGACGAGATCTGCTGATGGGCGTCTGATAGGGGTCTATTAAAAAAAAAACTGAGAGAAAACTCAGCACAGCTCCTCTTCCGCCATCATCACCTACAATCAAGCATCCTGAGCGGAGCGCGCGCGCGTGCGCCCGGCGGAAGGGCTCGACCGAGCACGCGCAGAGCCGGGAGCGCGCGAGGGAGCGGCGTGAACGCGCTTGTGTCCTAGATCTACAGAGTCCTGTAGAATCCAGCCTTGGAAAAATGCATCGATTACTGACCACTTCTAATGATGAGAAAAGTTGCTCTTAATGGCATTTTATTTATTTTCGTGGATAATATCCCAACGTTTGGATTTTTTAAAATGTATAAGAATAAGCATCTCAACATCGTATGACGCCAAATAAATTATATTAAATTGTAAACATATATATATATATATATATATATAAATTAAAATATTAATTATTGAACTTGGAACATGTAGATTATTATAATGTTTTCTCCCAAACATTAATTTATATTTATATTTCGTATTGTACATGAAAAAAATATATAAATAAATTACCCTTATGACTGATTTTGTGGCCCAGGAGATGTGTTGCACTGTGTGAGGTAAATGGTGATCACACCAGATACTGTCTAATCAGCATCTTGATATGCCACACCTGTGAGGTGGATGGATTATCTCGGCAATGGAGAAATGCTCGCTAACACAGATTTAGACAGATTTGTGAACAATATTTGAGAGAAATAGGCCTTTTATGTACATAGAAAAAGTTATATATATATATATATACACCTCAGTCGTGGTATTGAAGGTGAAGAGAGTGCTGTACATTCACTCCACCAACCTACAATTCCTGCCGGACCTGAGACTCGAGCTCACAACCTTTGGGTTACGAGTCCGACTCTCTAACCAATAGGCCACAACTGACGCTAAGAATAAAGAGGCTCCGAAGCGGGCTCATCCAGGATTTGAACACAGGACCTTTCGCACCCTAAGCAAGAATCATACCCCTAGACCAACAAGTCACTGGGCTTAAAAGCATTGTTCATTTTGACCTGAATGGTACACCCTCTTGGTCTGATGAAGACATTTCATTGTCGAGGTTGCATCAGTCACCTCTGAACTAGTGCATCATACTAGTTTAATATACATAATATTGTGTGATGTTAAGAAAGCCTTTGAAGCAGAGAAAGTAAAATATTAAACATTTTTACCCACAGCTATTCTGCAAAAAAGAGGGAACTGATTCTTTGGTTTGATCCTGTGCAAAACAAGAAGCCTGCTGCGAAATAAAGAGAACATGCGAGCTCAGTGAATAAAGAAAGGCACAGCATTCTTTCAAAGTCACCAGACCTTTCTTCCAGATGGCCAAATTGTCATTTCACACCCAAGCAGAGCTGCTCAAATCATCAATCAGTTAAATCAATACTAATGCTGACTCCATCCCAAGCTGTTTCACCAGACACTAAGACAGTGGCACTAATAGATGGCTGCTATATTCCCTACAGCATAAACTCATATTCACCTGCATGAGAAGAATATAGGAAGATGAAACAAAGAAAAATACTGAGGGATCTGCTTGCATTGAAAACAGATTGAGGATACTTTGATGCTCTTTCTCTAAAGCTCTTCCACTCACATACACAACCGCTCAGAAGTGTGAGGTCAGTAAGATTTGTAATATTAATAGCTTTATTCAGCAAAGATGCATTAAACAGAAAAGTGACAGATTCAAATAAACGCTGTTCCTATTAACTTCTGTATTTCTCAAAGAATCCTGAAAAAGTGCATCATGGATTCAACACAAAATATTAATCAGCACAACTGTGCTTTACGCTGATAATAATAAGAAAATCAGCATATTAGAATGATTTCTGAAGAATCATGTGACAATGAAGACTGGAGTAATGATTGCCATCACAGGAATAAATTATGTTTTAAAATATATTTGAATAGAAAAATAGTTATTTTAACCTGTTATTTCACCATCAAATAAATGTGGCCTTGGTGAGCAGAAGAGACTTCTTTCAAAAACATTTAGAACATTAGTGTAGATGGACTAGTGGTGGTTTCCACATTGGTCAGGAGAGATTAAGGGTTCATGCAAGTTCTTCAAGGCAAGCCTGGTTTAAACCCCTGAACGTGGAGGTCAGGTCCTCAGATCGAATGGGCCTTCACTAAGAGAGGTAAAGCACACTACTGTTGAAGTTCAATACCAAGGGTTTTGTTCAAATCCCCAACACTATGTATAATGTCAAGCACCACCAATTATAGCAAGTATAAGTGATTGTAAGCACTTAGTTGCTTAAAGGAGTAGTACACACAAAAATGAAAATTTGCTCACCATCCGATCATCCAAGATGTAGATGATTTTGTTTCTTCATCAGAACAGAGTTGGAGAAATTTAGCATTACACCACTTGTTCACCAATGGATCCTCTGCAGTAAATGGGTGCCATCAGAATGGGAGTCCAAACAGCTGATTAAAAACATCACAATAATCCACAAGCAATCCACACCACTCCAGTACTTCAAATAATATCTTAGAAAAGCTGAAAAGGCATTATTATAGAGTATGGACTGGCAAGAAACGATGTTCAAAATTAAAACACTTTAAGTTATTACAAACATGCAGCTGCAGGTGTGCAAGTGATGTAATGCTAAATTTCTCCAAATCTGTCCCAGTGAAGAAACAAACTCATCTACATCTTGGATGGCATGAGGGTGAGCAAATATTCAGCAATTTTTCATTTTTGGGTGAACTGTTCTTTCAACTTGTGTTAAACCTTGCATAGCGAAAGCCAATCAAGAGTCTAGAATCTAAAAAAGTAGTACAGCCCACAACCCTGTTTGCTCTGTGCTTGGTAAAGTCATCCTAAGATTACATTAGAAAACACTGAACTATTTACTTAAGCTTAAACGATCTGTAGGCAAAGTGAAAGTGCGTATTTGCCGAGTCTGTCCTCTCTGGCCTGTATCAGATTAACTCATTTTGAAGCCTAATTGAAACAGAGCTGACTGACTGGCACTGAGTTTTGGCATGATGGCATACTCACTACAGCTGAGTCCTCTCGCAGGCCGCCTCCTGCTCACACAGCTGGTCCACAATTATCTCTGTTTGCATGGGACTGAGACAAGCAAATACTGCATGGAGGCACATCGGCTGCAGAGATATCAACTTAAGTTTGTAGTGTCTGGTTTGGGCAATGTGACAGAGGTCTAATAGCACCAAAGCTTCTGAATCACAATCTATGACATAAACACCATTGTAACACTGATTCACAGCAATGATGAAGAACTGATACAAAAATAATTCATACAATAGGTTATTATTATCTGAACGGCCCTCATACGGGTGCATTTGGAGGTTCTTCATAGTGGATGATTAGTTTTGGAAGCCCTCTGGTTCACTGGCAAGCCACCAATAACTCATTGTCAATGAAGTGGCAATGATTACGCTGCACAAGGAAATTCAGAGAAAAACAAGAAACTAATCTTTCAAAGCAGAATTTAACAGCATAGAGGACAAAAGGACAAAACTCACCAGAAAAAAAGTCACAGCAGAGTATAACGGTGGACTTTAAAGAGCCACACATAGGTGACAATAAACTGAATAGGTGCACATTAACTCAAAGAAACTTAAATGGCGACATCTAGTGATCAAAAGTAGGAGTTGTCAGCTTAAGACCAATGTCTGCAACCATATGCATCCTAACTATAGCCTCAGAAGGGAGACTTTTATTACAGTAATTCATTCATTTATCCATGTTTGTGTAAAGCCTTTCATATCTCAGTTAAACATCTGTCGCCTTCAGCTTGTTCAATGCATATATTTTCTTGACTCAAGCATTATCCATCTGTGTGTCGGAGCCTCTAAAACCAAATAATCATAATAAGCCTAAAAATAAATACAAACCTAAAAACTAAATCTGCTGCATGTTTAACAGGATCAATCTTCTGAATGGAGGTTTCCTCATATTTAAGGCTATTTCCCAGCTGAGGATTCGGAAAGATCTCTCAAATAGGGGTGAACCAGGAAGAACCGAAGATCACTGAAATTACCAAATTGTTGTAATTAGTGCAATTAGTGTTCTGGATTCAAAATGGCAGGCAAATAAGCATTTCAATGGCTGCTGGCTTCATCACGCTCCTCATTACAAAAGGACTACCCTAATATACAAAAAAAATCAATTATTCCTTTTGACTTTCATTCAGTCCAGACTTGCAGTCTTCTCTAGGAAGCAACACTATGGCTGTCCTCCAACTCAAAGTATTTAGAATAATCAGTTAATTAGGCAAGGCCAGTTAACCCCATGTTCACTATTAAATTTTAATGGCTATCATCTATCTATCTATCTATCTATCTATCTATCTATCTATCTATCTATCTATCTATCTATCTATCTATCTATCTATCTATCTGTCTGTCTGTCTGTCTGTCTGTCTGTCTGTCTGTCTGTCTGTCTGTCTGTCTGTCTGTCTGTCTGTCTGTCTGTCTGTCTGTCTGTCTGTCTGTCTGTCTGTCTGTCTGTCTGTCTGTCTGTCTGTCTGTATAATCTATTTATTATTTTTTGTTTCTTTAAAAACTACAAACCTCATGTAAAATGAATATAGAATATAATATAATAGAATAAAGCTTTCTGACAACAATAAATAATATTGATGAAGGCTACAGTATGCACCTCTTTTTACTGTAAAAAGCAACATTATAATCCAAGGCATAGATTAAACATGAATTATGAAATATTTTATCATATTATGCTATTAAGTCAAGATCAATCCACAAACTGATGGGCTGCAGTTGAGAACTCCTTCATAAGGGTCAATCTGATTCACTGACGGCCAAGGACTAAATTTGGATCCCTTGTCCAAAGAGCAACAGAACTATTTGTATGCCTTATGGCTGTAAAGCACTTCCTTTTCACCATTCATTCTTCATTTGAAAGTGTTTCAGGTGGAAAGCGTTACACACCGAAGCACACACTGATGTCACAGGGCTATGCTGTTTAAATGCTGTCTGTCTAGTTCAGGGATCTTTCTATTTATCATTTCCCTGCAAAGCAACTGGAACAGATGCTACTTTGTCCAGGCATAACATACTGACTGAGATATAAATGATGGCAAAAGAGCATCAGCTCTGATACTATTACATCTAAAACAGCTCCACTTGTACACCAATCTCTTTGGACTTTTGTCTCCAAGGAAACAGTGGGCTATCTCTCTAAAAAGATGAAGGTTTGTGTTGGCATGGTAACCACATAATAATTGGATTGCTTTGATGGAACCAGGCACCAAACAAAAGTGTCCCAAAAAATAAATTAAATTAAATATCACAATTAATGTAAGATCTCAGAGACCAGGTGTGTTTAGGAAGCTGATAGAAAAGTCCTTTAGCTGGAAAAGCTCTGTGTCTTGTATTTTTGCAGGGGTGGATGATTGTGTGGCCACACGCCACATGCTGGAGTTTAAAAACACAGAGAGTGTGTGGGTGCTGTTTCAATACTGTGTGAAACCCCACAGATCTCCTCTTTATCTCCTCTTGTGCACCAGAAAAAAAAAAACTAAACTAAACTAAAAACACACACATACACACACACACACACACACACACACACACACACACACACACACACACACACACACACACACACACACACACACACACACACACACACACACACACACACACACACACACACACACACACACACACACACACACACACACACACATTTAATCTGTGTTCTTATACAAAACCAACTGCAACATCACCATTTTAAAAATAGTGATAATATTAAATGTTAATACAATAGATAAACCTACAGGTTTATCATAGAAAGATGATCAGCTACTTTTCTATCAGCTATTTTATTTTTAAAATAAAAACTTTTTATAAAATAACTAAAACAAAAATGAATAATACAAAAATACTAAAAATGTTGCATGCAACAAAAATTACTAAAACTTTAACTAAAATTGAATAAAAACTAAATCTGAGAATAAACACAGATTCAAAATATGAATAAAAACTATAATAGTATCTCAATTATACTAAAATAACACTGTTATATCCTGCAGTAAAGCTAAACGCAATTTAATTTTATTCTATTAAAAAATCTGAACATTTCAGTTAGTGTATAGTTAGTTAGTTTTATGTAATACCTCATTATATAAAAAACATTATGTAAAACCTAATTTAAAATAAATTATTGGAATCCTCATAAAATAAATTATGCAAAATAGCTTATAAAGTTGAACCTTCTAAAGATAATAAATTATATTTTTGAAGGTTAAGCAAACAATTTGTAATTCAAAGCATAGATAAAATATAAATTCAAATAGCTTTTATTTAAAGAAGTTTCAAAATAGTTGTCAGCTACCATATTTCCATGTTCATTCAGCATACTATTCACACAGTGGGCTATCCATTGTATTTAAACACAACATTGGTATAAAAAACGTATATTTTCCTACTTATTATTAATTTTAAATGTATTTATAATACGTTTATTTTATAGTTTATTTTTAACTACGTGTGGAGACAGTTCAACAAATACATGATAGATCATAGAAATATGAAGTTTAATTCAATACTGCCATCTTGTGTTGACATATAAATTATTTAATTCGCAAATAACGAATAAACAAGCCAAACAGGAAATTTATTTTTATTTTATTTTAATATTATTTTGAAGATGTTATTGTTTTATCATTTTTAATAATATATAAATAAATATAAAAACAAATTTATATAAATAATAGCCTTTTTGCCCGTTACACAGAATGAGAAAAAGAGCATTAAGTACACGTTATATAAACAAGTCATTCTGTAATATCTTTTATAACTTAGTAACACAAAAAGTAATTTCGCTGACGACCTGGTTATGGCACGCGCTTGCGTGCGCGCTTACGTACGTCGCTATGCGTGCGCATGAGGGGGGAGGGGCACGTAAACAGAGAATTCCAAAAAGGAAGGGAGTGTTTCTTTCAACGGTTAATCCAGTAAATCAAGGTAACGTTATGCCTTAAAACGCTCATTCTGAAATTGTGCAACCTCAGTTTATAGACACTTTTATACGTTCCGCAGACGTGTAGGTTTAATTAAATCTTTTAACTCCGCAGTCTCGTGCATTTACCATTTTCAGGCTAACGCAGCGCCATTACTGTAACGTTACAGGGCAAAATGGACAAAATGGCCAGTTTCGATTATATTGGGTTTTACGAGCAATTCAGTTCCTGTGCACTAGTAAAACGTGTGCAGGTGTGACTTTATGCACGCTATTCGCTGCAAAAAATCAATAAAGACTATATTTGGAGCAGATAAACAATGAGATTGTTGCTCCTTTCTAGTTCATTTGCTGTGCCTTTATGTCCAGCGCGTGTTTGTCGACGTGTTTTTCTATGCACGAGCTTCCCTTTGCTAGCAAAGAGGTCACATGCGTTCATTTCAGGAGTCCAAAACATTGAATCAAAAACCTGTAATTTTCGAAATAAATCTGCAGGCTCCACAATACAATGCATTATAACGTAATAAACAATGCAACATGTTTTTATTGTATTCCCAACTTAGATGCATCCAACATGTCGAATTGAAATAATATATATATATATATACATAAAGTTATATATATATATATATATACAAACATACATGAAGTTATTATTTTTTTGGCAGGTTAGAATCATGCCCATTCGCCGATCAGCTGCAGCCCAGCCTAAAGAGGCCAAAGAGGATGCACCCCCTGCAAAAGGTCCTGAAGGAGGTATGTATTGCCCCTTACCTGGCATAAAGGTCACATAAGGAGTAATTCTCCCACAAATAAAACAAAATGTCATTATATGCTGAAATAACATTGGACTATAGACAGTCTACTTGGCACTGAAATCATATGGCTTTAGGAGAGTTTCTAAAATAATGCACAGGTGGTGTGAATTTAGCTTGAACATTTCCATGCATCTCATTGTTTTCGATTCCACAGATGCTCCTGCCGAAGGGTCTGCATCTGTAGGTGTGAAAGATCCGGCACCTGCTGAACCTGAAACCACGAAGGAAAAGAAAGAAGATGAAGAGGAGGAGGCGACCGCTGATGGTGAGGAGCAGTCCAAAGATGAAGGAGAACCGCTTAATGAGGGCGAGAAATCTGAAGAAGCCGCAGCTGAACAAGGAAAGAGCAAGAAGAAAAAAGTCAAGGAAGTTGTAGCCAAAATGTAAGTCTGGCTTTTGTACAAAATAGAAATGCATTTTATTTAAAGCGTTTGAATGAATTCCACTGGTGTATTGAATAACATATGACTTAGTAAGCATGTTATGCCTTTGTTTCGCTCAAATGATCCAGTGACAAGGAAGATGACAAAGGGAAAAAGGTGAAAAAGAAGATTCCTGCCTGGGCGACCATTTCCGCCAACAAACTGGCTTCAACCTCTGTTTCTCAGCCCAAAGTTGAAGAAAGCATCATGGAAGCAATTCAGGTCTGGTTCAGAATGTATCTGTTCCGTTACTATATAGATAGAATTTGACAAAGTAGGTTTTTACTCCCTAATCTGTGAAATATGTACACCAGAATGAAGTTCTGCAGTGTTAGCAACAACCTGGTTCCTTCGACAAAAACCCAATAGGATTATTCCATTGGCTTTTAGATTATTGAAGAAAATAAGCTCTGTGAACAACAAAAGATTATGATTATTACATTTTGTTAATCATTATGATATTCATAAAGGAACACAACTTTTAGGAAATATGAAGCCTAAATGCAATCGCCAGAAGTCAAAAGTTAAACATAGGCTATATAAAGAAACTACACCTCGTTCGCATGACTTCGACATCACATCATTACACTTTCAAGCACTCTTTGATCTGTTTTTCAGATCTACACTTCAAGTAGATGCGTTTACCTGTTTGGCTTGGTGACGTTTAATGTTCCCGATAACCTCTGTAGTCCCGTTTAGCTTTTTTAATGAGACGTTAAAGCTGAAAAAATTGTGTTGTTTGAAAAAATGTTTTAGAATAATACGTGAATATATGTTTAGCTTGTGAAAACCACAGACCTTGTTTCAAGCATTTAATCCAAAAACCCCATTCAATGGTTTCAGGATGATGAAAAGTTCAAGAATTTCTCTAAGAATCAAACAATTGCCATCTCATATGTACCTCTTTACTCTCTACCTACAGAGTTGCAAAGAGCGGAGTGGTACCTCTTCGGTCACCATTGTGAAATATGTCCTGAAGAAATATCCATCTGTGGAAATGGACAAAAAGACCAAAAACCTCTACAAGAGGGCTCTGAAGCGAATGGTTGAGAAGGGCACTGTCAAACAGGTGATTTACAGTTCGATACATGCATTTTTCTCATTTTTTACGCAGACTAAGTCTTATTGTCTTGTTGTCTTCACCCACAGCTGAAAGGCAAAGGCTTCTCTGGAAGTTTCGCCATTGGGAAGGTATCCAAATGTCATTTGTTTGTTGTCTGCATTGCTGTTATTGCTGAGATCCATGAGGTTGAGTACTTCTTTGATGGTTTTGTAATCATTTTTAACTCTGTGATTTTGTCGATGTCATGTTGTGCAGAAGTCAGCTGGGTCTGCCGGGACGAAAGAGACTCTGGGAGAGTCTCTGCCTCTGATCATCACCCGCCTCTGTGAACCCAAGGAGGCTTCCTACATCCTGATCAAGAAGTACCTGGAGCAACACTTCCCACAACTCAACGTGGATAGCAGGTCATTATTGACTTGTTTTTAGGGCAACATCCTATAACTAGACTACAGTTTGAACCTGAAAGTATTTACTTAACATGGGGAAGACTGGTGGTAATAAAATACAATAATCCACAAGTCTGGGATATGTATGAATTGTTAATGTTTTTAAAAGATGTTTCTTATGTTCGCTGCAATTATTTGATCAAAAAATACAGTAAGACACTAATATTGTGAAATAATACAAAACATTTTGTATTAATTTAGTGCATCCTTGATGAATAAAAGTAATGCTTGCAAAACATTTGCATATGGTACATAGTACATACCAGATTTTGTCATGATTCGTTAGGTACAAATTGAAATTGTGTATGTACAGTTTACCCGAAAGGTTTTAAGATTTGGACTGTTCTGTACATCTCTCTAAGGCCTGATGTGTTGAAGAACTTCGTGCAAAAATCTGTGGAAAAGGGCTACTTGGAGCAGATCACTGGCAAGGGAGCTTCTGGAACATTCCAGGTTAGTTGCCCTTCTGAATCGCTCCGCACCTAAAAGCAGGTTTGATGAGAACCTGCATTTGCATTTGACAGTTGAAGAAAGCTGGGAATAAAGTGCTTATGGGTGGCGGACTGCTGGAAGATGCCATAGTGGCTGCCATCACAGCCATGAATGAGCCCAAGACCTGCAGCATCACCATACTGCGCAAATTCCTGGTGGAGAGACAGAAGGACCAGAACAACTATTTTTTCGGTATGGTACACTAAGTCCTCACTCATCATAGCCAAGGGAGACTTTGCTCTTTGAGGACTGAATTAAGTTTGCCTTTTTTTTTTAGGGGTTGCTTCTAATTGTTATTCTCAAATGAGTTGCTCACAAGAACATTGGTACATAAATAGTTATCTTGATCTGTCCTTGTTTATATTACAGCCACCATTCATATCATATGTGTTATGCAGAATCTGTGTGAATGTTTTCTCTCTTGTGGCTAGTGGCAAACCTGAAGCGAACCTTGCAGAAGTGTAAAATGATGGGATGGATGGAGCAGATTTCTGGTCATGGACTCAGTGGGTCATACCAGCTAAGCTATCCGTATTACCCGAGGTAACTTCAGCTCATTGTAAGCCAGCTTATTACTGTTAACTAAAACTAAAATTGTTTTGGGGAATTGAAATAAAGATGAAATTAAATATAAATAGTACTTGAAAAAAACTATATGTAAATTAAATAACTGAAATAAGATAAATAAAGCCAAATAGAAATATGAAGAAAAAACTAATAAAAATGACTAAAACACATCAGAAATTACTAATAATTAAATTAAACAGATATTGTAAAACCTGATTTAAATATTTTAATAAATACTAAAGTGAATTATAATAAAATAACATTGTAATAAGTAAACATATCCTAAACTTTGCTTTTGGGCTTTTCACACTTGAAATGCAGGTTCATTCTTAACTCCACAACTAACTAGTTCTAGTCAAGCTTCTCAAGTCCAGCGGTCCTTCCAGTCCCCCCCCCCCGCTCTGCACATTTTGAATGTTTCTTATCGCTTCAGACGTTTGTTCTATTCGAACGTAAGTGCCCTGCGAAGTGGACATCACAGGATATTCCGCCATGATTCCAGTTCGAAGCGAACGTATATGTTCCATTCAAAGTGCATTGAAGTGTGCAGACGTAAATTTAAATTGTATTTACAGAGGTATATGATGTCACACTCGTCCGTGTGTGAAGACAGCGCAGTGCAAATCTGTGAATGAATGTTCCGAAGTGAAGTCAAATTCAAGGGATTTCCCTGCTCGGGGAGTAATTAACACTGTGTAGGGACAATGTAAATCAGGAACACAGTTAATGCACGGAACTCACTTCTAACGAGCAGATTATCTGAGTCAGGTGTTAACATAGAGAGACATGCAAAATATGCAGAGCGGGGAGGACTGGAATTGAGAACCGCTGTTCTAGTCTAAACGAACAGTTCACCCAAAAATAAACATTTTATCATCATTTACTCACTGTCATTTCAAAGCTCAGGGACTTCATTTCTTCTGTAGAATATAAAAGAAGATATTTTAACGTATATTTCAGCTGTTTTTGGCCATAAAGTGGATGCCAATGTGGTCCAAAACCATTTTGAGACCATGTCTTCTAGGTTTTTATTTTTTGTATTTTTTTTGGGGGGGTGAACGATCCCTTTAACTCTTAACAATTCAGCCTCAACATAAATTGGATTGTTTTAGAGGGAACTTAATGAGTTTATTAGTTACACATATTTTTTTTTCTTTTTTTGAAGTAGTTTTTGATGTTTGTCGATTCTTTCATAGAAGTGTGATAATTGTGAGAACTTGAATTAACACATTTTCTATTTCTCCTCCTGCAGCCCAGCGGTTCTGTTTCCAGAAATGATGGAAAAACATAAACAGAAGGAGGACCAGAAGCTGAAACGCAAGAGAGGTGACGATTCTGATGAAGAATCTGAAGAAGAGTCAGAGCAAGAATCCGAAGAGGAGGAATCGGATGAGGATGAGCCTCCACGAAGAAAAAGGTGCAGTACATCACATAACCGTATCAGTGTGATATATTATCTTTCTGATCATACTCCGCTCTAGAGATTTGAAGCCCTGCATAATAACCCTTGCGTGTTGTCTGGCTTCCACTCGGTGGATGATAAAAAGGGACGAAAAAATCACAAACTGTATCTACAGTTCATAATATCATAAAGACTTTTGGTTTAGACTGTGTTTTTGCTTGTCCACAGGACCCAGCATGCAAACCGGACATCTGCGTCTAAGGCTCGTCCAAATAAAAGGGCTAAACCAGTCAGCAGAAAACCTCCTGCTTCAAAGAGATCAGTTGCATCTCCCAAGAAAGCCCCTCCACCAGCCAAGAAACCAGCATCTGCGAGCAAAGCCACATCTAGAAAGGCACCAGAGCCTGTTAAAGCCACACCAGTCAAGAAAGCCACACCAGTCAAGAAAGCCACACCAGTCAAGAAAGCCACACCAGTCAAGAAGGCCACACCAGTCAAGAAAGCCACACCAGTCAAGAAAGCTGCCCCGACCAGTAAACCTAAAACACCAGTAGCCAAAAAGATGACAAGCAGGGGGTCCAAACGGCCGTCGCCCAAGGCAGCTAAGAAGGAGGCAACTGAATCAGCTGTGAAGGCTAAACCTGCCGCCCGCAAGTCACTCCGAGCCCGGAAATGAATCCCGCGCTTGCCGACGGCTGAGAAGTTCAACTGTAGCTCCGTAGACTGCAGTGCTGGCTATTTTCTCTTCTTATTTTTGTAGAAACGTCCATGTTCTCCTCGTCTTGGGGCCTCTGATGAATATAGGACCTCTTCAGAGTTATTCTGCCATTCAAATACAGGCATTTTATGTTCAATATTCTTAAATTACAGGTAAATATATAGCGTAGAAATGCTACTGGTTGTGTTAAGATGCCCATTCAGGTCACCCATTATGAGAACATCTAGAAGGAGCTGTTCTCGGTTGTGTATCAAGAAAAAATCAATTATTTGAAATTCCTGTTGTCAGTATTTCTGTAGAGGCAAGCATTTCAGTTATTCAGTCGCCCCTTTCTCATCAGTGTTCAAGAAAACTCTTTTTGTAAGTTTTAGTTCCATTTTTTGGGTCATTTTTTGTGAAGTTAGGTCTTTAGCTACTATTGTAATCAAGAACGTTTTGTTGATGTTGGTTCTTTCATGTAAAGAATGATTATTGATGCCTAACTTTTTAGTTGAACAGTCTAAATGAATGCAAAATTGGATTTATTAAGATTCATTAAAGAAACATTGGCATCCATATCCACAATTGTCTTTTTGTTCCGTATAGTCTACGAAAGATTTTCCAAGCAGATGTTTAAGACATTTGACGCACTACTAACCCAGTCATACTCTTGTGTGTTAGTTTATTAGGGGGGGTTAGATGTAACTTTATGAGCAATGCTCACCTTACCCTGCATGCATGTAACTGATATACTTTTCTGTAGTCCTTAATAAAGTGACTATATTTGTACTTAATTATTTGGCCATTGTTTTGTTTTGGTGGTTTGGTTTAAAACTCAGTTGAGGTTAATTATAAACCAGCAATTTTACCAAATGATTCAAGCTCTGAAACACAAGGTTTGTCTCATTATCAGAGCGAGTCTCTATTGATGTGAAATCCACCATAGCAAATTCTTACTCTTGTTCTAACACGCACTTAAGGCATACGTTTCATTTAGTATGGCTACTAAGCACTGAAATGTTTACACACAGCAACTTATCTGGAGACTTGTCTTGTCTTGGGGCTTACAGTAGGCATATCTCGAGTATCTTTTACAGAATTACAGATTTTTACAGAATCCATGTATCCCCAGCAGTGTTGGGGAAAGTTACTTTTAAAAGTAATGCATTACAATATTGCGTTACTCCCTAAAAAAGTAACTAATTACATTACTTAATTACTTTTTATGAAAAGTAATGCGTTACATTACTTTTGCGTTACTTTCGCGTTACTTTTTAAATATGAGCAGGGCTTGTTAGTTTGTTTTTAATATAAGAAGTTCTATTTATAGCAAATGTAAAAGTCTTTCACACCAAAAGTGTAATGAATAAACCTCAGGCTGAAGGAAGAGTAAATCACGTCTGTACAGTAGAACCCAGAAAAAGAAGGTTCAACACTTCAGCAATAAAAAAACAATGAAGCACAATTGTTAGTTTATCTAAAGTAATTTTTTCTTATTAGTATGGTTGAACTGCATCATCAAAGGTCAGCAGCAAACACATTGGTTAATAAAATGAGATTAGATATATTTGTGTTGTTTAACATATTTAATTATTGCAGGTTTGCGTCATATTCTGAGTTTGCATTTCAATGTTTTAATTCATTTTGATTGAATACTGAATCTGTTTTTTACGAGTGGGATGAATTAATACACATTCACATTTAGTCTAGATTAGAACTACAGTAAGATCATGTTCACACAGCGCACTGTCAGTCAAATAAAGGAAAAAAGTAACTCAGATATTTTCCAGTAAATTAAAAAGTAATGCGTTACTTTACTAGTTACTTGAAAAAAGTAATATTATTACGTAACTCGCGTTACTTGTAATGCGTTACCCCCAACACTGATCCCCAGTATAAAACAATGTGTCAAATTGTCTCGATTTTATGATGACTTCATGAACATTAACTACTACATCACTTAACATATACTTTCTTAGAAAATTCACACAAAAAAGTTATGAATGTCATGATTCTAGTGCTATGATGTAAATATTTTTTGACAGACTTGTTTAAAACCATATATGTGATAGGGAGGGTTAACTAGTCATGTTCGATTAGCCAACGAATCGTACTTTTCAGTTAATTGGCTCATTTTAACGAATCAATCGAGTGGAATCGCAAATTAAATCAATTCAGTCTGAAGCGAATTAATGCCGTTTTCTCTGTGGTAGGGCCGTTCGTTTGTAAATAACTGAATTATTAGCTAATGTAAATACAGAAGGACATGTTGTGAGCACAAAAATAATTTAAAATAAAAAGCTAATAATTAATAATATTTTAGAATCGGGATCATAACAGCATAATACGCGTTTGGGAGCCCAAACTAATTATATTCTACACTAAACATTATTTCTATATTGTATCGCTCTTGATGGGAGTCGGGAAAATCAGACTCGTTTTGATTCACCTCAAAGACTCGGATTTCCTGAAACGAATTAACAGCATCGTCCTTGTGTGGTAGGCGGAGAGTCTTGTGTCCAGAATCCAGTCTGGCTCGAGATAGGCGGGATTTAGAGGATAAGGTGAGTCAGGATTGCTAGACCCCGGATGATAATCGACCCAGACCCACCCTGCCAGGTTCAGTCGCGTGGACGAATGTTTGTAAGTTTGTGTTAGTTTCTTCTGTCTGTTTGATGTTATTTCAAACTGTCTCTGTTTCAAAACACTTTGTTTTTGGCACGTTTCGAATCTGAACACTGCACGGCCTGTAACGTTATCTTGAAGGAATGTGTGTCATTCCTGTTGTTTGACTTACCTTATCTTGTTTTTCCCATCTTTTTTGAACAGTAAGTAAGGCAAAGGACGCCAGGCTTAGATTGAGGCATGGGTGAGACCGCTGGCAGGGAACATGGGATTGTTACAAGATCTGCTGAGGTGAAATAGTCTTAAAAGTTTTAATGCAGTGCATCTGATACTGAAACTAAGCTGATTTTGAAATTGAGTCTGTGGTTTCATTGTATAGTTTAATTCCACACACTGGGATGATTGCATCATGAATTCAGTTTGTTTCTTTTGCTGATTAAAAACTCCGTTTGTCTAGTATATTGGCTCATTTCCTGTGGATGACAGTTGTTTGGATGATCAGATTCAGCAGCTGCACACTCAGCTGAAGTCTTTCAAGGTAATCTGTGTACTGTCTCAAGAGTATGTTTGCTGTTTCATATTTGTTTTCCATGCAGAAGTTTGGACACTTGACAATTTGTTTTTAATGGCCTTAAGAGCCTTTTGATCTAAATGCATATGCTTATGTGCTTGCAATTAGTTCTGTAGACACATTATGTGCATGCATTCATTTGAGTATTTCATAATTTTACTGACTTTGCTATTATTATACAAGGACAAGTCATATGTATTTATATAGGGCTTCATACAATAAAAGTTGTTTGAAAGCAGCTTCATAATTATAATAATAAACAAGAAAAAACAGTACTTTAACAGTTCTTCAATTTTAAAATGAATGCAGTTTCAGCTGTTAAACAGCTCCGAAAACACACTTGTCACTGTTCAGCTTAATTTATTTAATCGTTTATTCAATTTTAGTTCAATGACAATTAAATTCTTTAGAAAATACTCATACTTATACTGGTAATCTAGATGATTTATGAACGTCTGTATCTGCAGAACTGCAAGAGTAAGCGAACAGTCTCATTGAAGTTCTCTGTCAAGGGAGTCAAAGTTTATGATGAAGATGAAATGGTAAGATCGTCTCAGGATTTCTGGCATTTCTCTTTGTGTATGTCATGTGCTTGAACTCTTTGTTATGCATCTCATCAGACGCTCCTCATGGCTCACGCCATGTGTCGAGTCTCGCTGTCCACTGCCCGTCAATCTGATGCCCAGTTTGCCTTTGTCTCTCATAATCCTGGACATTCTGATGCCCAGCTCTACTGCCACCTCTTCAGAGCCAGACATGCTCGAGCTGTAAGCGTTAAAATGACAAAACATCCGCATTGCTGCTGTGTGTACATACCCGGTACAACCTGTTTGCACATTCTTCTTGCACATTCTTCTTGCACATCCCTGTTTATATTATTATTTATTAAGCCCACAGTATACTGTATTGCACATTTTATTTCATTGCACATTTTACACCTTATTTTTACCTTGTTATTCTCTTGTGTTGTTTCATTTTTTTTTGCACTGTCCATTGAGCGGACCTGTCCTGATTTACATTTCACTACTGATTATATCCTGTATAATTGAGTATGTGACGAATAAAAGAACCTTGACCTTGAAAACCCAGCAAAGGTTTTGTGGTTTGTGTGTGGTTAATCACTTTGGTTATATAGCATCATATTGTGATTGTAATTTTTACACATGTCGGTTCTAGAATCAAGGATGTGGTTTTCTGGTTTTCAAGTCACCAGTAGAGATATTTAGAATTGTTATTGCTTTGCTTAAATGAGAAAAACTGCTCAAACACTAAGAATTTAATGTGTTCCATTTCTTGGTTTTACTCCAATAAAGGCCCAGTTCCTGAACCTTCTACTTTGCCGCTGTTTTCAACTGTATTTTCTGGAGAAGCACCCAGAGGAAGCACAGGATGAGTGTTCAGGGAAGAAACCAGCTCTAACCCCATCGTTGCTTAATCAAGGTTTCCCTCTCAGTGTTAGTGCCTTGGTGTCTTTCCGCAGGGCCCCAACTCAGGGTCTGCTGCCAGGGGAAAAGGTATATCATCATAACCTTGATAAGCTTTCGAATGAAATTGATGCTAATGACATAAAAAGCAGTTGATACAAGTACTAGTTTGATACTAGTTAAATAAATATTCTGGGTTTTACTGGTTATTTCACCATGGAAAATTGTCGTCCCCAATTTTCTTTGTTAATTTTTTTATATTTTGGTTAATTGAAACATACATTTGCAGCTTGTGGTTTTGGTATCACAAAAAAAGACTTAAGCTGTAAGTGTTTAAATCTAGTCTAAATATTTTAATAAATTGTATATACAATTGAATGCAAATATTTTTATTAAGGAATCATTTATTATTATTATTGATAAAAATTGTTTACTTTATTTTTCAAAACCCACACATTATAAATATATATTTTTTTATTGATAGCATGACCTCTAGATTTTGTCAATGGAGCTTGTAAATAGTCCTCAAATATTCATTTTGAGAAAAAGTTTACATCAATTTGAATGCTGCACGGTTCCTCTCGATTTCTCTGAACAGGTGATCTCACAGGCGAGCACGGATCAAGTCAGCAGTCCTGAAGAGGGCCCCACTTCCTCTCCGACTATAGTTCGTAAAAAGGCGATTCGAACTAAAGAGCTGCGCTCTGGAGCGTATCGCTCTTTTACATTTACTCCCCTCAAACAGCGGCACCTGCAGGATAAACTGAGTGCACCACAAGGTGGGATAAGTGTTCTTAGAACACTTTCGAGAGTGAAAGAGTTCATTAGGTAAAGCACACACATAGTTAAGGTGGCTGGCTTAAGACACAGTGGGTTCATTTATTATTCTTAATTATTTAGTGGTTGGTGAGTGGTGGGGATTTCCATAATATGGATTAGTAGTAGTGTTGTTGTTGTTTTTTCTTGAATCTTACACATGTATATCTTTTTTTCCGACATTAATATAGACTCTTAAAAGTAAAGGTGCTTAAAAGGTTCTTCACAGCGATGCCATTTTTGGTTCCACAAAGAACCATTCAGTCAAAGGTTCTTTAAAGAACCATCTCTTGCTTGCCTTTTTATAATCTGAAGAACCTTCTTTTCACCACAAATAAGCTTTTGTGAAACAAAGTTTCTTCAGATATTAAAGGTTCTTTATGGAACCATTTAGAAAGTTATTCTATGGCATCGTGAAGCACCTTTAGTTTTAAGAGTGTATGTGCTACTAAAATAAGATCATTCTAAACTAAGACTGAACTTGTGGTCAGTCCACACTAGGATTTCTGCAGTGTTTTATTTGCCAAAGAAAACAAACATGGACATATCATTTGTGAAACTATTGAGAACTTGATTCCCGTGGGAATCTGAAGAATCTTTTATTTTTGTGAAACAGAAAAGGAACAAGCCAGTGCAAAAGCATGCAAGTCTCGCGCTCCCAGTTTAGCCGAGACAGAAGAAGCTCTGGCTCAAGCAGTGTGGTGCTGGGCTGGCGTGTCTAGGTCAGTGCTGGTGCATGAAGACAATGAAGTCTGTCGTGTATTTATATCATTTTAAAGGAACAGTTCATCCAAAAAACAAATAGCTGAAAATGTACTGATTAATTATTATTTTAGATTTATTGTTACATCATTGCTCACCAGTCCTGTGCATTAAATGGTTGCCGTTTAAATCCAAACAGCTGATAAAAACATCACAATAATCCACACAGCATTGCTTTCTCCAGTGAAAAAGTCATCTCCTTTTATTATGGAAGCACTATTTTAACAGAACTCCGAATTAAAATTAAAATTCCTTAATGATGGGTTTGTTTCTTACAAAAACAGCATTTCACTTCACAAGATGTTAATTTGTAAACTGGAGTAGTGTGGATTATTGTGATGTTTTAATCTGCTGTGTGGACTCTAATTGTGACGGCACCCATTCACTGCAGAGGATCCATTGGTGAGCAAGTGATGTTATACTAAATGTCACCAAACCTGATTGATGAAGAAAGTCATTAACATCTTGGATGGGTACATTTTCTGCACATTTTAATTTTCGTTTGAACTATTCCTTTAATGTTTACACAGTCAGATAAATCTCAATCTCATTTATTCATTTTAAAGCAGTACCTCTTAATATTAACTTTTGCATGTTTCTCCAAATTGCATAATTCTATTTTGAACACATTTTTCAATATTTTGGTCTGTCATTTGTCATATGTAGGGTTTATTTAGCTTAATTATCTTTTTTTTCAAGTTGATTTTTGGTAGATTTAATTTACAGCACATATATATGTGTTCTCTCTTTAACACGCAAGGTAGTACATCACCAGAATGAATTCACATTACTTTTAATTTAGTATACCTGAGTCTCTGGTTTCCGTTATAGCGACTGTAGTTCTTCATTGCTGGCAGATGATGTCTTGGGTGCATTCCTGCTGTGTCCTCATCCCAAAAAGCCCAACCGTAGGTCTCTTATAGTCCATTTTCCCTCAGGCCTGGTAACTCGTGCTATTAAGAATTCCAAGGGGAAGTTCCGGCTTGAGGTGAGCAAACATGGAAGCTTTTTTGTCTGTATTTTGTTACTTGCTCAACTCTTTTACTACTTGCATCAACAGTAGAAGGTAGTGAATGTTTAATGTTGTTTTGCAGAAATGCCACATTGACTTTGAAAGCCTTGCTGCTTTGATTGAGCACTACACAGAGTTCGATGAGGAGCTGGAATGTTCTCTGAGCTGTGCTCGCGTCAACCACTGCTACGATTGGGAAGAGATTGTGAATAAGAGTTCACGGTCGCTGCAGGACAACAAGGCACATTAAAAAAACAAAGTTGGGTTTGAATCCTGTCTTTCATGCACATTTTTTTTTTTATAAATGCAATCCTTTTTAAAAAAAAACATTTTATACTATATAATGTAAACTTTACAGAGCTGCTGACATTAGTAAACCTTCCTAACCAGGATCTTAAGTCACTGGCACACTTTTTGATATTTTAAAAGGACGCCTCTGTTTTGCCTGTTGGCAATGACCTCAACCCACCTAAAGTACTCACATTGTTGGTGTTTTGGTTTGAATTTCTTTTCTAGGGAAACAAGCACTTACGTTTTTCATGTAAATGTATACTCGACAGCTTTAGCAAAGGTGCAGACTATATAAGTTTTCTGTCTCATGTATTATGCCTTTTAAAATCTGTTGTATGTTTATATTGATTTTGTACATTTTCACTCATTTTAGAAGTGCATATTAGTGATAGCTTGAACACATCCAGTGAGTAGATTTTTCTTTGCTTCCTTTAATGTTTTGTAACTCTTGCACTTTTCAGCTCTTAAATGCACACATGTTCTGTCATTAGATTTGCACCAGTGTAAATTGTGTCTTGCCTCACTGCATAAACTGATTATACAGTCATTTTGTCTCCTTTTTCCTTTTTTGTGGCTTTTTAACGTGTATTACTTTGAAAGAAACCAGTGGAATACTGCTATTTAACCATAGACTAGATCATATGTTATATTAAGATTTGAAAGTATTGGACAGAACAGGATCCTCGAATCTGGACCATTCCTGCAGAGTTTAGCTCTAACCCTGATCAGACACACATGAGCATGCTAATCAGAGTCTTCAAGATCATTAGATAATCACAGGTAGGTGAGTTTGATCAGGGTTGGAGCTAAACTCTGCAGCAGATTGGACCTCCAGGGAAAGATTTGAGGAACCCTGGGAGAGAATATTTACAACAAAAAAAAAACTTTTCCACACTGTATTAAATTATACTGCGAGGTTTGCGTAAATACATGTCTGGTAATAAGTTTCTTTATATAAAATATTAACACATTTATTAGAACAAGCAGGATACTTATTATATTTGAGGCAGATAATGTTTGACATTCAGTGCGCATGTCACTGGGGGCGTTTGAAGTTTGATGTTGCTAGGCGACGCTGAACGCCGCAGCAAGAGAAACATGCTGCTTTATTTGATTTCGCGAACCGCAGCCTGAGCCTGACTTCAAACGGGCCTTGACGGAATCCGGACCGGATGGCAGTGTTCGTAAGCGTCGTTTCTAATAACAGGAAGAGCTGCTTGTCTTACCGAGATGACTGCAGTCTGATCTTTGGAGTGTTATTTCCATTTCTGTTCAGCCGATAAGCAGTGACCACGCTATCCGTCCAGATGGCATCAGAATCCGTGAAGGTGGTCGTCAGATGTCGACCTCTGGACGACAGAGAGAAGGCCATGAACTGTAAGATGGTGATCTCGATTGACAGCAGTCACTGTCAGTGTTTCATTGAGAAACCTGGAGCCACGGAGGAGCCGCCCAAACAATTCACTTTTGATGGGACTTATTATATAAGCCATTCCACTGAGCAGATCTATAACGAGATCGCATATCCTCTGGTGGAGGTAATATAGATGTGTGTGTGTGTGTGGGGGGGATTGGTCAGTGTGACAGCTAGAGCCTCTATACGGGGCCATTTGCTTTCCAGTGTGCATGCCCATAGATATGATGTTGGCTATCTGATACATGTTTTCTCTTATCTGAAACAGAGCACCACAGTTTAAATCAGTCACGGAAGTAACGTTAACCTACAGCTCTTCCTTTTATTGATTATTTACTAGATGCTGTGTAAGTTGGGCCCTTTAGACTCTACATATTAAGCTTTGAGTATATATCTCTATCTATCTGTTTGGCTGTCTTTGTTTTTGAATTACATAATCAAATATTGTATATATATATTTTTTTTTTGCAAACAGGGTGTAACTGAGGGCTACAATGGGACAATTTTTGCTTATGGACAAACAGGCAGTGGCAAATCGTTCACTATGCAAGGTGTTGTAGATCCTCCATCCCAGAGGGGAATCATCCCCAGAGCTTTTGAGCACATCTTTGAGACAATCCAGGTAACCAATTTGCATATCATGTGATAGTTCCATCCTAGTATAAAACATCATATTTACTTCTATTATTCATTGACTTGTAATATTTAATATGAATGAGAAGTAAAATATCATAAATACACCACCATTCAAAAATATGGGGTCAGTAAGATATTTTTTTAAGAATTTAATGTTTTTTTGTTAAACAGTGGCACATTAAATTTATCAAAAGTGACAGTAAAGACTTGTACATTGTTACAAAATATTTGTATTTAAAAAAAAATGTATCCCAGTTTCCACAAAAATATGAAGCAGCACAACTGTTTTCAACACTGATCGTAATTAGAAATGTTTCTTGATCAGCAAACCAGCATATTAGAATGATTTCTGAAGGATCATGTGACACTGAAGACGAGTACTTCAGCTTTGCATCACAGGAATAAATGACATTTTAAAATGTATTAAAATAGAAAACTGTTACTTTAAATTGTACTAACATTTCTCAATATTACAGTTTTTACTGTATGTTTGTTCAAAGAAATGTAGACTTGGTAAACATGATACATTTTTCAAAAACACTTCTAATGTAATTCCTATAATTAGAGCTATATTCATTCATTCATTAAGTGATCTTAAAACAGAACTTTTTCTTTAAAGTGTGCAGAGAACACAAAATTCCTTGTACGGGCCTCCTACTTGGAAATCTACAAAGAGGAAATCAGAGATCTTTTGGGAAAAGAGACCAAGCAGAAGATGGAAGTATGTAAGCACTGATCACACATAGCTGTACACGTTTGTACATGGACTTCATGTCTCGATGCTGTGTGTGTTTAAGCTGAAGGAGCATCCTGAGCGTGGTGTGTATGTACGGGATCTGTCCATGCATGTGGTGCACAGCGTTGGGGAATGTGAGCGGATCATGGATCAGGGCTGGAGGAATCGCTCTGTGGGATACACACTCATGAACAAAGATTCATCTCGCTCACACTCCATATTCACCATTCACCTGGAGATCTGCAACACAGGTGGCTGTCTGAATCATACACATTCACTAAGTCCTATGTAAATGAATGTATATAAATCATCTCTGTAATCTATTTATGAGCTTAGATGCTGCTGGTGAAGAACATTTGCGTGCTGGGAAGCTCAACCTCGTGGACCTTGCAGGTAGTGAACGTCAGTCGAAAACCGGTGCTACTGGAGATCGCCTTCAAGAAGCCACCAAGATCAACTTGTCCCTTTCAGCCCTTGGCAATGTTATATCCGCTTTGGTGGACGGTCGTTCCAAGCACATCCCATACCGCGATTCCAAGCTCACTCGTTTGCTTCAGGACTCTCTGGGCGGAAACACTCGTACCCTCATGGTGGCTTGTCTCTCGCCTGCCGACAACAATTATGAGGAGAGCATCAGTACTCTACGCTACTCCAACCGTGCCAAGAGCATCCAAAACAGTCCACGCATCAACGAGGACCCAAAAGACGCCCTCCTGCGTGAATATCAGGAGGAAATCAAGAAACTGAGAGCGTTAATCTCTGGGCAGCTGGGATCTGCCAACCTCAGCTGTAAGAAACACAACAATTGTTTAAATCTGAATGTGTTTGAATAGCGCATTGTTGACTTTCCTTTCTGTTATCAGCACTTTTGGCAGGTCAGAAGTCAGGAGATTCTCCAGCTGTTCCGTCACGACCCCAGAGCAACACATCGGAGAGCGCGGCAGAGAAAGACAGGATAAAAGAGGTGTGTACGGATTTAAAGTCAGTGGAAGAGTGTGCTTTGTGGATTTTGAAGCCTAAATACAATTGCCAGAAGCTAAACGTTGATTATATCTAGGCTATAAATGAACTACACCACGGTCACACGACTTAAACATCATTTCTACATATCTTTCTGACTTAAGTCTAAATTTAGAGTCACACTAAAAGAGTGTGATTTTAAAACACAAATAGGCTGTGAAAGCAAACTAGTAAGTAGATGAGTTTTGCTGTTTTGCGTTTGACACTATTGTCAATAGAAATAAATTCTCATCTAGTTTGTCTTCTTTGTTTGCAAATGTTTTTTTATCCTTCCTGAAGCTGAAACGTTAGAGCATTTAACTTTAGCGATGCCAAGGTCATGGGTTCATTTCCCTGGGAACTCATAAAACGTGTTCCCTGAATTCACTTTATGTCGCTTTGGAGAGAAACATCTGCCAAAAGCATACATGTACATATGAATTTAGGAATATGAGAAGAAGCTGATGAAGCTACAGGCCGAGTACGATGCAGAACAAGAGTCCAAATTCAAACTCCAGGAAGACATTGCAGCCTTGAGAACATCATACGAGACCAGACTCTCTTCTTTGGAGAGGTCCAGAGCTAGTCGAACACATACTACTGGTAATGTTGAAACTACAGTTTCCTTTAGGTCCATCTTTAGGTTCTATATCTTCTTAATCTGGTCAAATCTTCTTGTTACAGGTGGCCCTTGTGTGGACCAGCATAAAGAAGAACCCATCACTGCACCTGTGGCTTCACAGGAACAAGCGAATGCTGACCACAATGTACCCGAGGTGCTTTGATTTCACCTGAAACTGGGTTTAAATAGGCCATGCTGATGTGTTTTTAATGGATTCTTTAATTGCACAAATCTAAATGACTCTTGTTTGTGTAGGAGAATCGGTCTTCTGCTGTTGCTAATGTCAAAGGAGACCCCAGTGAAGAAAGTTCAGTTTTAGATATGGTTGTGGTTGCCACACCCGGTCAGCTGGACCAGAAGCTTGTTTTAGAGAGGTGAAACTTCAACTTAAAATTGTATTTGTATTAGTTAACTAAACATAGAAACTATGCCATCTGTAGACAAGTGGTTCTAAATCTTTTCTCAGAACTAACTTCAACCATTGTAATGACAGAGTGTGCTTTCTTTCTTCAAAATATATACCAACTGGTTGCATGATTTGTTTTGAATGTAATGCAGTGACAGAAATAGACTTCAGGGAGATTTAAACTTATTTATTGGGATGGTAGGGGTGAATTCAGATAAATTGGGACATTTTTGCCAGTCATCTTAATGGCAAAAAGTGTCCCAATTTACTTGATTTCACCCTAATAGCTATAGAAATGGTGACATCGATAAAGAGGGGATAAATAATGCTGTCTCTACTATATTTTGCTGGCTGAAAGGCTGCAGCAGCTGGAGCAGGAGTTTGTGGGTGGAGAGCAGGTGAGGAACGAGGAGCTGAAGCAGAGACACAGACAGAGGAAGACTCTGGCTGACCAGAGGAAGAAGCAGCTAATTAAAGCTCTTAGCCAAAGCAGCGAGGACAGTGACAGCGTTCTGCTGAACGTATACGATTCCATTCAGGAGGAAGTCTATGCCAAGAGCAGACACCTGGAGAACACGCAGACGAAGGTGAGAGATTTCATTATTTAGATTTATGTTACATACTGACTGTTACTTTAATTCTGAATACAATTTGAATTTATTAGCTAAATGTACAGAAACTATTATTTAAATCGACCAAAAAAGCGTATAAAGTATATTTTTATTTTCTTACTTTTAGATTAGATTTCTAGTTTCACTAACGAGATGAAACTGTAGAGCCAGTCCAAAATGTCCAACCATCTGTTTATGTGATGAACAGCTAAAAGCTGCCAAGTTGGAGATCAGAGATCTTCAGGCAGAGTTTGAGATGGAGAGAGATGATTATCTGGCCACCATCCGGCGTCTGGAGCGGGAAGGCCAGCTCCTTCAAGGAATTTTGGAGCGCATGGCACCCCTGGTGCGCAGGGACTGTAACTACAGTAACTTGGATCGGCTGCGGAAGGAGGCGGTGTGGGATGAAGAGGGAGGGACATGGAAACTGCCAGAGGTGGTGGTGCAGAAAACTACATTACCTGCAGGTGAAGTGCTGTGGAATATTAGAGAGTCTTTATGATTCAGCTATATGTGCCAATCTCTAGTGTGATCATAGAGGAAAAACAAAAGAAACTTGATTCAGAATAAACGAGTCACCAGTAACGGCAAACCAAATCATTTGTTTTAAATAATTATGATACTAATTCATGGAGGACAAAAACTGTGATTCTCGGTCACTGTTTTGCAGAAAATAGTGCATGTTGCAAAGCAAATGTTTCAGTCAGTTCCTTGTGTGACTTAAAGGTATATTCTCTCTCTTCTTACTCTACAGTCCCTCCTTCAGGTGCCATTGCCCCTGGCAGACTTTCAGCATGCAGGAATTCTGTCTCGGACCTTACCGACCTTGTGGTATTCAGACACCATTAAAACAGACACTTAAAGAGATAACAGAAAATGATGTTATTAATTACTCACCCTCATGTCATTCCAAACCCGTTAAACCTACGTTCATCTTCAGAACACAGATTAAGATATTTTTGATGAAATCTGAGAGCTTTCTGACCCTCCATGGACATCAATGCAACTGACAGGTTCAAGGCCCTGAAAGGTGGTAAGCACATCATAAAAATAGTGTATGTGATATCAGTGGTTCAACCGTAATGTTATGAAGCTACGATAGTACTTTTTGTGTGTTAAGAAAAAAAAAAATGACTTTATTCACCAGTTTCTTCTCTTACGTCACTCTTCACATTCACAAGAGTACCATGACCGCTGAACCACTGATGTCACATGGACTATTTTAACAATGTCCTTACTACTTTTCAGGGCCTTGAACTTGTCATTTGCATTGCTGTTTTGGGTCAGAGAGCTCTTGGATTTCATCAAAAATATCTTAATTTGTGTTCCGAAGATGAACGAAGGTCTTACATGTTTGGAAAAACATGAGGGTGAGTAATTAATGACAGAATGTTAATTTTTGGGTGAACTATCCCTTTAATTATACACTACAAATATGCTAATACCAGATTCATGTGCCACATTCAATAATAGGGGATTTACACTTGAAATTGCTGTCTGAGGGTCATTTTAAACTTGGATTAAAGCAATTTAATAATAATAATGCGTTTCTTTATTCCAGTTAATGTTTTTGCTTTCACTGTTTGACATCTTATACTGCTTAGCTGAAACTAAATAGAGCATGTTAGAGGAAGTGTATTTAACAAGTACATAGTGTGTGGATATTTAAATAGGTGAGCATTGGGTGCAAATGCAGTGAAATTCTGTTAGCACTGAAAAAGCTCTTAACATGAACTAGGGTCAAAATTATCTTGTCCCACTTAACCCTAAAAAGGGCAAACCCATAAAGAGACATCATAAAATTATTGGGACTCAAATAATACAATTTCAAATATATATTTTTTAAACTTGACTCGACAAAACAACAAAAACAGAAGACTTGTTTATCAATGCTTGTTACATGGTTGTAATTCCAGAATGCTTTGGAATACGGACCTAAGGTTGGTATCTTTTTAACAGAAGACGCATAGTAGATTATTGCTGAAGTGAAACATTAAAAAAAGTTTGTTTACATTAAAGATAATGTAGTATACTAATGTTTTTTTTTAGATAAATATTTTATTAAAATATGCTGCACTCTAAAATTGCTATCCAATCAAAGCCCAATGTCTAACCAATTTATGTTCCGATTTGAAGTTGATATCACAAAAATTGTGGTTCCTGTGAGATTTTGTTTGGACACTATATCAAAAATAACCACTGGGTCACACCCAAACTATTGAATTTTTTTAATGCAGTTTTCTGACACAAATCAATCATTTTCTGTCACAATATCACTTCGATTACAAAACAGTTACCAAATATGGAACATTGACTGTCAGACCTTTCCAATGATATCTGTGTTGTCAAGATTAAACAAAGATTTGATTTTCTAAAACACAAGCCACAAAATCTATATGTATTTATATCTTTATTTATACCTCTAAAAGGGCGACGTATGCCCTGAGATACAAACATTTGGAGACAGATTAAAAAAAAATTTAAATAAATTTTCAATGTAAACCTAATAAGCTAATGATTAACAATAGCCTTTCAAACAGGTGAGTCCCCTCCAACATGTGTAAAATGTGAACTAGATCAACTTTTATCGGAGGGCGAGTAATTTCCCACTACAGGTGGCCATGCAGTTTTAAATGCATCCTGTGAGCTAAACAAATAAAGTAGAAATAACAGTTATCTCATCTAAATATTCACAACAAACACCTTCAAAATGAAACCAAGAAATAAGACCTACACCTTACATTTCACTGCTGATTCTTACATTTCACTGCTGATTATATTCTGTATAATTGTGTATGTGACTAATACAAATCTTGAATCTTTCCCTGCTTCTCCCCACAGCCTCTCAAATGTTTGTATCCCCCAGGATACGTTGCCCCTTTTAGTGTTAAAAATTACTCAATAAGATTTGTTCTTAACCTAGAGTTAAATTTTTACCTAGGTTAAAAAAAAGATGTTAACCCTGGGTTTAGTGTAATCTGAAAAGCCTTTTAGATCCACAGAATATTTCTTATGAATATGAGAAACATCCATAGCTTAGACTCATGTCTGAATGAGTCCAAATCCCTTTTTTAGCAGGAAGAGGAGGAGGACCGCTACAAGGAAATGCTCAGCCGCAGTGAGAGCAAGCATATCGCCATTAACTACTTCAAGACAAAACGGAGCAGTCAGCTGTTGGCTGGCGACTCTATCAAAAACACAAGTGAGAGACTGATTTAATATAAACCCTTATGTTTTCATATTCACTTGTTTCACTCATGCAACTGTTGTATGTTTATAAAAGTTGATCATTCTAATCATTTTCTCAGTGAATTATTCTGGTTCAATCGGTAATGGTCCAGTGCACCAGACCTCTGTTGGGTCCAGTTTGTCTCCTCTAAACGTGGAATCTGTCCTTCCACGCCCCTTCCGTTTGGAGTCGCTTGGAGTCCCACCTGCACATGTCAAAGTAAAACGCAAGAAGAGCAAGACGCTCCTCTCAACTGAGAGCAACTGACAAGACATGGCTTGACAAATCCCTCTTATGAGAGCTTAGAACTTCATATCTTTCAGCTGCTTTTATCTGTTTTTAATTCAAATGTAGATATATAAAGACATATTTTTGTTGTGTTGGTGATTAAAGACTAACAGGGTAATTTTGTGACCTAACTTTAAATTCTAAATGTCACACAACGTGGCATGAAACACTGTATAACCATAGGAATTTTAACTAATACTACCTGAAGTAACAGAAATAATGCTACCTAATGTACTTAACTGTTTTATTTTGCACTGAGAGGTTTTAACAGAAAACCCACTTTTTGTGGTATTTTAATGTCTGTTGATACTGTCTACATCTTTAAATAAATATTTTTGTCCTGAAAACCTAGTCTAATTTGTTTGTCCTTTTTAAGATTTATCCTACAAATAAAAGCAGTCTAATAATCATAGTTATGGCAGATCATATTCAACATGGAGACCATAAAACAAAATAAATGTTTCTAGGCCACTTGTATAAGTGGATAATATCAAGTCTCACTTTTGTTCCTATAGACTAATATCAACATAAGTGGACCCCAAAACCAGTCTTAAGTAGCACGGGTATATTTGTAGCAATAGCCAACAATGTATTGTATGGGTCAAAATTAACGTTTTTACTTTTATGCCAAAAATCATTAAGTACGTCATGTTCCATGAAGATATTTAGTAAATTTCCTAACGTAAATAGATCAAAACTTAATTTGTGATTAGTAATATGCATTGCTAAGGACTTAATTTGGACAACTTTAAAGGTGATTTTCTGTTTAGATTTTTTTTGCACCTTCAGATTGCAGATATTCAAATAGTTGTATATTGACCAAATATTGTCCTACCCTAACAAACCATACATCAATGGAAAGCTTACTTTCAGATTATGTATAAATCTCAATATGAATGTCTTTGTTCTGCTGAACACAGAGGAAGATATTCTGAAGAATGTGGGAAACAGAGCAGTTCTGGGCTACCATTGACTTCCATAGGATTGTTTTTCCTACTATGGAAGTCAATGGTGCCCCAAAACAGCCTGGTTACAAACTTTCTTCAAAATATCTTCCGTTGTGTTCAGCAGAACAAAGAAATGCTTACAGGTTTGGAACTACTTGAGGGTAAGTATGTATTGAGTAAATAAATTCATTTTTGGGTGAACTATCCCTTTAAGTCCTAATTTTCACTGCAATGTATAGTAAAATACATATTCGCTTTGTGTATTTGTGCGACTTTAGAGCCCCAAAAGGTTCAATAAGTGGAATTCACTGTAGTAAAATGTAAGTGTCATAATTACAGTGTATAGCTCTGAAATTAATATATAAAACTTTCATTGAAAAATCTATTAAAAAAAGATGCAAGTGTTTTCAGTATACTGTTAAATATCTTAAAGGCACAGGATTAAAAAGAACATGTAATTCCCCCCCTTCAACATCGGTCGCGTAAAAGCGGATTTGCCATCCGCCATAAAACGCCAATGAAAAAGAAGACGAAGAAGTATAGCTGTTACTGAGGTGAGCGTGGCAAAAGAAACGGAAGCTATTCGTATTATTAGTCAGTTTGCCACAAAAACATTTTGAAATTGACATTTAAACATAAAAAAAGTTTAAATGTAGATGTAACCTTGATTAAAACCTAACAATAGTGAGCTTTGCCCAGCAGACAGTAATCACTGTAAATAAAAGCACTATCACACTGAGGCCAAGATGAGTAGGCTATCATCTGATACGTTAAAGTTTTTTTAACAGCCTGCTCACAAACTGTGTGTGAGGGCTAATCAATGTCATTGTCTGTCAGAGTTTCAAAGTTCACTTTACAGCAGTGCATCGCCTGATTCATTTTTCCACATGTGTTTTATTAATCTACTTGCATTGGGATTGAACCAGTCATATTTTTCACCATGGTTTATCCTTACCACAAACACATCATCAGCATAGCAGATTATTCCTGTTATTCCATACAAGCATACTTGTTGTAAAGGTTTAAATGGTTGGTTATGCAAAGCACAGTGCTTGGACTTGGATACAGTTTAAGCATAATAATCTGCTATCTGATCTTACAGCACAGCAGCCAGACAAACTTAAAACCAAGTAAGAAATATTAAGCTGAAATTATTGCTTTGTTCATGTGTGTTCTGTGGTTAAACATTGCCGTCATTTATGGCTGCTTTCCATGTGCATTATTGTGTGGATTTGGATAGAGGAGCGGCTGTCAAAGGGCAACTGTTACCGGAGTAAATACAAACAGAAGAGCAGTCTCAGTGTAAGTCATGAACTAGGTCACATTGCGAGATAAAGAACTTTAATGACAGATGAATCTGAGAGGCCAGGTAACATGAGCACCAGTCTGTTGGTTGCAACTCAAGACAATGCGCTAATTCACTAAAGTGCTGAGTCAGATCTCACTGACCGGTGTGTAAAATGAGGAGTTTGACTGATAGCTGATCTATGGAAGCCTAGGTTCCTCAGGTTCAACAGTCTCTGGTGAAGCAGATATACTCCATTGTATTTGGAAAAAAACAGGAAGTGATTTTCTCAAGCAACTGATTAGCAAAACCGGCATGATTTATAAAGACAGATTTGGAGCAGGATTGTGGAGCATCTAGCTATAGGTCTAGTTTGAAATTAAAGTTACTAGGATCACCTGGAAAAGTAAACATACTGTATTATCAGCAAAGGCATCCATGTGTTATAGTCACTATTTAGAATCAATAATTAATGGACTAAAGGTAAAGTGGCACACTGTATTACTTAATTAATTGAAAAAATAATGACCATTGGGATGATGTTGGTCAGTGTGTTTTTACATTGTTCAGAGGAATCAGCCTAGCAGTGGCTTTTAACATTATAAAATTCCACTCTCCACTTGTATTATTTGGTTGTTAAGTCAGATGTCATGTGTCACAGTTTCTGGGTCCAAACCATACAGTCTATTTTCCAAACGCTCCTTCAGATGCCAACAACAAACAATGATGATATACACTCAGTGTGTGCTGCAGTACTACTGAAAATCATGAACCTAATTTTTTTTCTCCATCTTAGTAGACTACAGTGATTATTGTTTTTAAAAAAAATTTTTTTTATATTGGTGTCCAGGACACCATGAGACCAGAGATTACACTGTGAGAATGAACAGTACTCATAAACGGCCGTTGTAATGGAATTCTCACTTAAAATGGAAAAGAGGCTTAGACCCAGAAGCATTAATTGATACATCACGACTGGAAAGAATAGTCAACAAATCTCAGTTTTTCAGTAATCCTAGTTTGCGTAATGCCTCTCTCCGATCCCTTCCGATGCTGGGAACCGGCACGTTGAAGCCTTTGGAACGAGATGATGCATGCAATTCTGCTTTTTTGGATGCTGATTCATTAGAATTCCTCTGAGTGTCTATAAAGTGGTTTTTGGTTCCTAATGTAGAAGAACTTGATTGGTGGTTCTGAGAAACTGCATTTAAGACTGTGATGTTAGATCCTGACAGTCCCATCCCAAAGCGTTCCAGTGTGGCAGATTTCCTGGTTGAAGTCATATCGGCATGCTGTGGAAAAGAAGTTGCCGAAAGATCGCTCACAGACCTTTGGTGGAGAGGACTGCAAGTTTGTACTGGCTGATTTATGTGTTCTCCAGGTCTTGCACGAACACTTGGAGCAAGACATTGCTTTGTGGTCTGGTTTTGCACCAAGTTTGCTGGGGACTCTGAATGCTTTAGTTGTTGACAGATTGGGTTCTTTGTATCCTCCTTGAAGAGACCCAACTTGCAAAGAGCCTCCACTCTTACTTTCTCTGGGTTCATTAATTTATCCACTGTCAATACTTCTGAGTAAGGCATGGTTGAGTCAATCTTAGGGTTGGAGGCTTCTTCCTGGTTGACTGGGACTTTGTATGGGGTTTTAATTTTAGGTTTAGGGGCCACAGGTGGAGGAGTGGGCTTGGAGATCCTACTTGTCATGGCCTGTGTGAGCGTTTGGGATTCAGCGATGCTTACCTCATTATCTTTATTTGTAGAAACCTGCTCTCCTCCGGTTTTGGCTTCTGTAGCATTGGTTCTCCGCATCGATGCACTCTTGCGCAGATGTACCAGAGCCTCATACGAGAGTGGTCCTCTACGTGCCACATTCTCTGGCTGATGTTTATTCTGTTGCTCTTCTACTATGTCTTTACTGCCTTTGATTTTATGTGGAGGTGGTATCACTACCACATTGACTTCCGAGGGAACTCGTAGAGCTTCTTGATGGAGCTCACAAGCTACTTTGGGTGCCGTCTTTTTCTGGGATGCAGCTATTTCAGGTCTGGTTTGGATTTGTGAGTTACGGTTTGCAAGGACAAATGGAGTAGGAACCATATAATTCAGAATGTCATTTTGCAATAAGCTGCTAAATGAGAATGAACCTTCAAATTGGCTTTGAGGTACATCTACAGACAATACAAGAAAAATATATTTTTACTGAATTATAGGCAATAGTAGTTATACATACTAATTGAGCAGCAACACACCTTGACTAGGAACCTTGCTGAGTCTTGTTGACGAAGAGAGGTGGGCTGCTTTGTTAGCCACATTTCCTCGAGCTGGCAGCTGATCAGACTCATCATTGGACAGGCCACTGTCATCCTCCGTATCCAGTGACTGAATGGTCTCCTCTAGGTACATGAGACAAGCCTTCTCTTCAGCAGAGAGATACTCCAGACTTTCATCACTCTAAAACATAAATTATTTACATTTGTGAAACATGACGGGTTTTAATGTGTTTATTAAAGGGATAGTTCAACCAAAAATGGAAATTCTGTCATCATCTTTTCACCCTTATTTTGGTAAAAACCTGTATGACTTACACTCTCAGAATAAAACGGTACAAAAGTTGTCACTGGGGCAGTACCTTTTCCAAAGGTACAAATATGTACCAGCTAATAGTTTTGGTACTTATATGTACATGTGTACTACTTGTACCTTCTTTTGTACTTAGCACAAAAGAAGATATTTTGAAGACTGTTTTTGTCTTAGAGGCAATGGGGCCCAAAACAACCCTCAAAAATATCTTCTTTTGTATTCCAAAGAAGAAACAAAGTCATACAGGTTTGGAATGACAAAATTATTTGGTGAACTAACACTTGAATATATTTTAGCAATGTTTTCTAGACATATCAAACAACTGGAGATGTATAGCCTATTTAAATGTATTTTAACATTACATACTGTATGTCTTCATAAAAAAGGTATGTCTTACGAAGCATGAATTGAAGCTGACCACGCTGTCACAGCTGCCATTACTGTCAATCTCGCCCATTGTGTCGAGGCCATTGCCATCTTGCCACATGTCACTTATCGGCATTTGCAAATTATGGAAACTTCCACCCTGATATGAATTCAAAGTTCTTTAACAACGATGACGAAACTGCATTTCCCTTTAAAAGAAAGAGAATATAAAAAACAAAAAGCTTGAGCAAGCGTCGTGATATGCACCCTTTGCAAGAATTGGTAATATTAGTTAAAATAGTGGAAATTGTAAAGATTAATAAAAAATGTAAATACATGACCTTACATTAGCCAGGAATTATTTGTGTTTTTGTGTAGGGTATATTACATGATCTGATGATGTGAATGAGATAAGATTACAGCAGGCATTACTCTGAGCTGCTTTAGTTGGATCAAGTCCGGCATGAATGGAAGATAGTGAATCATCGGTTGGTTTTATAGTAAAACTTTGACCTCCAATTTAGAGTACACATTGACAAATAGACAAAAATGTTACATGTGCAAAAAGTTCTGCTCATCGAGTTTAATTCTTTCATATAACTTATGAAAGATCAGCAAGAACAATGTCAATACACTTTGTTTTATTAGTCATCATGTAAAAGGCTCTCACTGTTATACATTTGCATATGACGTGAATGAAGATAACGATTTTCTTTTCTTTCAGTGATTAAATGGTATGATACAATGCAAATGTAATAGCATACAGGGTTTCTTTGTGGATAGATGAATGAAGCAGTTGCAGTTGAATGAAAAAATGAAACTATCATCAGTATAGCACAACATTTGTTTTCAAATCTGTCAAATGATCATTGATGATCTGCAATAATCGAACTGTAATCAGAAAGCCACATCGCGTGTAGAACATCGAGTGTAGAAGCAAAGTCTATTTCCACAGACATAATAAGCCCACTGGCCTTTTTATCTATTTTATATCATCTTAATAACGGCCTACTGCTAATCAAAATGTTGGTTCTTTTTGTAATTGCAACACCAATATGTACTTTGAAACACCATAACGTCTTTGATGCAGTTCTAGAGAAATCATCTATGATCATAATAACACTGAAATGACTTTATTATACATGTATGACCTGTATTACACATGAAAGCACACGTATCTAGTTATCTACTTTAAGGGTGTGTGAAACTATCAGTATCAGACAACACTAGAAATAAATTCACAGTGTTTAACACCTGGGTAAATAATATAGGAAAAAATATTGCGGAACAATCTAAAAAGATGAGAGCATGTATTTTCATTTAAATCTGATTTTATTTGATACATTTAAGCACATAATTTACAACTGCATAATTCATTTTCTATTCATCTCTGGTTAAAATTCAGATATAATTTGCCTATCCATTTCATTAAAATCTTAAGAATACTTGTATGTGGAAATATATGAAGCCTGAAGCATGTCTTAATAAAAGCTTACCTCCAGTGCAGAGACGAGATGGCAGCTCAGCAGGTTCACGTGCTTCTACAGTGTCAGTGCTGTGAGCGTGAGGTACAGTGAGGTGTCAGTACGGTAGATAAGGAAAATCTTCAACCAATCATTTGCGTCTCTTTCCCGCAGCAGCCAATCAGAGAACAGACCGGTGAGTGTAGAGAAAATAAAACGAACGTTCGAATAAAAACAGTAGTTTAGTGACTGGAAAATACATAAGAAAGATGCGTAAACTACACATACTACTTCTCTGCACACGCCTGGAATGACAAACACACGATGACAAAGTGTCAAGAGGATCACCGGCAAATCCTGGTTAATCGCGTTATTAAGGGTTTCTTAAAATAACATTAGTTTAAGCCCCGTCAAATGGAACCGATTTGATCCTGTTCCACTAACTGGGATTCATTAGGCAATGTAGACTATTCACACCACATACAGGCGATCAGTTTTACATTTATTTATTAAAACAAACTAGTTTATATAGTAACGTTACTTCCTATGCTACTAAGAAATCCAATCGTGTGGTAGCTCTTCAATCGGTTTTAACATTCACTTTTAAGGTTTTATTGTACTAGTGCATATGCTACTCGAACAAATCCAATTTTTACTAACTATTCAATCGGTTTTAATATTTCTTTAAACCAACACGTTTTACGTTAGGGTACCATAAGCTACTGTACAAATCCAATAACGACTAGTAACTACTCATTGCGTCATATTCCGATGTGATAGTAGCATATATGTTCAATTACAACATTGGGATTCCTGGTTAAATAGAAGTTGTGGAACAAATTGCTTGGTAAAGTTTAATACTAACATTAAAGTTTGGCAGTAGTAGTAGTAGTAATGTTTGCTTAAGTAAATAACACTAATTAGTTAACAATTAGGCAAAACATACACAAGAATATGTATATATCAATTCAAGTTTATTTATCATTACCCACCCAGTATAACCAGTGATTTTGTAGCAATGAGTGCTGTACATGCAGTTTCTCATTTAAAGTAACCTTAGCGTAACACTGATCACAGCCATTTAGAAAAATCACTGCAAAATAATAAAAAAAGGCCTTTGGCCTTACAATGGCACCATTTCTTCAAAATAAAAAGGCTGCAAACAAGTAAACAACAGTGTGGATAGTACCAGGCTGAAAAATACTGAGAATGTACATCATCATCATCAGGCTTTACAATATGTTTTCTCTCTAAAGTTCATCCACGCTCTAATGCTATGATACTTTGCTACACTAAACGTCGGATACCGGCCCTGTAAGCAGGAATAAGTTCAATATGACACATTCAATCACTTAAAATGTCAAATGAAAGTCACTACAACCACTCTTTCTATATGTCATGGTCACTTGAGAGAGAATAAACACGTTTTGCATAAAAACAATCTTGTGTGGTCATTTGCAGATAATACACAAGTTCCCTTAAAAGAAAAACTAAATCCACAGATTCACAAAGTAGTTCAGTGGGATTCTACTGTCAGCACCATTGTTGTCCACTTCAACTTAAAATCCACGCTTTCTTGCTAACTAGCTTACTAAAATTGTGTAAAAACCGCGTCGAGTATTCAGAGTCGACACTTGATCTATGTGACTATTTCAAGTAACAGGAACAATGGAGCCAGTGACCTTAAGACTTCGTGTAGTGCCATCGATTGTTCAGAAGCTGTGCGTATGACCTTAAAAAGACAGATAATATAATAAATACAATAATGCCATGATTAAATTAGATATCATGAAAGGCGTGTTTTTAGCTGTGCTCCACTGTTTTTTTCAATTCTACTCTGGCCACAGAAGCACTTTGTGTGAAAAGATACAAATGTTTGATTAATTTGTTAAAAATGAACAATTATGCCTTATGTGATCACTCGTTAAAAGATTAATATTTGTTAGATACTACCAAGAGTTTAGCTAGCACTGTCAAACAGCTGTTACTCACACATCTTTGAGCTGCAGGCAACTGAAAAGTGTTTACATGAGGTTATGGGTGAAACTCACGGAAACATGTCTAGGTCACATTTAACCGCGAAAAAGAAAAGTAAAAAATATATTATATTTAAGATATTTTTAACATCATTTTCATTAAATTATTAGATTTAATACAGTAACTTATTTTCCAATTAAATGACTGCTATAAAATTTAAAGCAGCCAAACTTTAATACTGCTATGTATAAATACTTCATGATTTATAATATCATATTGTATTACTAATATTAAATGAGAATTATGGTAAGAATGGTGAAAATAGGCATCAACAACTATAAACCCGCATAACATTTTAGATACCTGATATTAATTAGTTAACAGTTAAATAATATATTTTTTTTAATTGTGATTTTTTTTCCTTCTTTGATTCTGCAGTGAAATATGACCTGGATGTGTTTTGAGAAATTCATCCTAATACTAGTATTGTAATCATTATATATCAGGTAGTCGGTGGAGAATCCCTTTAAAATTTGGTTTGAGGATACGGCTTTGTCATCACATCTGGCAACAGACTCAAAAACACGAGCACATTTAATACTTCAACCTCGAGAGTAAACCAAAGTTAAAAGAATACTGAATTCATGGGGGAACTCGACATGTGGGAGTCTTCTGAAGCCGCTAGAAAATGTGAGGTAGAGGACTGTACCAAGCTGGAACAGGCAGCAGAGAAAGAGCAGGTACCATTGAGGTGGTGTGGCAGTGATGCGGCAAAGGAGGGGGTGATTTCAAAAAACAGAGCGAAGAGCGTCACACCTCCCCGAAGTTGGTGTGGCCGGTCTCCTTGGCATGTTCCCTTGCTTCCTTCTGCCCCACCAGGCCAGTCTGGCACACCATGCAGCGCAGAGCGAAGCGGTTGACGTCTGTGTATTGACGCTTCCTCCGTGCCTCGTCGGCGAGCTCCAGCGCTTGGGCTAAAATTATGTCATCTGTGGTGGAAAACACAGTATGTGCGGGAATATCTGAATTGGGCATCACCTTCTGGAGTGGGTCATAATGAATCCCATCATAAATTAGCAGCACTCGTTTAGTGTAACCGGCATCCTCGCCGAAGCGGTCGACGCGCACAGTCTGAGTGTCAACGACGCAAATCTCACTCTGGTAGAACTTCGAGAGGATTGAAACCTCAATGGCGCCTCCCCACGTGTCATCGCGACGGATCCAGGAGCAATAGTCCTCATTAGTCTTGCCCAATACTGCCTCAGAGTACCCGGTGGGGTCACTAGCTACGATCTGTGCGATGAGCCCGCGCATTTCAGGCGCACAGCCTGGGTCGTAAACACCTCCTTCCATAACGTAGTTCACACTGGTAAACAGACAAGAGTTGTCTGCTGGGACGACGTGGCGCTCTAGAACCGGGGACAGGTCAAGACTGGGCCCTTTGGTCACAGTGGTTTGTGATTGGGGTTTGGGTTTGTTCTTCTCCTCCTCTACAATCAGTGTGTCTCCTGGAACAATAAACATACCAATAAGCAACACAGACTCAGCAAGATGGTTTTATAAATGCAGAATTAAAAGAATAGTTCACCCAAAATTTTAAATTTGCTGAGAGTTTGCCCACAGCCCCAGGTCATTCAAGATGGAGATGAGTTTGTTTCTTCATTGGAGCAGGTTTGGAGAAATTAAGCACTACATCACTTGCTCAATGGATCCTCTGTAGTGAATGGGTGCCGTTGGAATGAGAGTCCAAACAGCTGATGATAACACCACAACAATCCACAAGCAATTGTACTTATTCACAAGCTACGTGTTTGTAATGAATAAATCCATCAAGACGTTTTAACATCAAAACATTGCTTGCAGCTAAAATACGTACGGAAGAGGATTAGGGCCAAGCAATAATAAAAAAAAGATTAAAACCATCTGGAGAATAAAGTCATTATAATATGAGATTAAACTATTTACATTTCAAGAAAAATGCCAAAATAAAATTTGAGAATAAACATATTCAATTATGAGGGAAAAAGGAATTACATTTCAAGAAAAAAAGTTGAGATAAAATGTTGAGAATAAACTCATTAAATTACAAGAAAAAAGTTGTTTTTCGAGATTTTAAATGATTATATTTATTAAAATGATTAAATAGATGATGCCTTATTGGCCCTCCCTATAGCCTGCCTTCCACTATTTAATACATTATTATTAAACACTCGTTAAGCAATTGATTTCCACTATCTTGTTGAGAAAGATAATGCAGCTCTTCAGAAATTAAGCTATTTTATTGATACATTTGCGGGGCAGTGCTGAGAAGTTTCTGTGTTGCTGAATATGCTGTGAGCTACAGTGAAGACACAGCTTTAGTTTAGAATGCTTCTAATTATTATTTTTTAAACATATAGAGTGTTAATTTGTGCAATGATAACCTACCAGCAATGTAAAGATGATTTTTTATTATAAGAATAAGTTTATTAGAATGAGTACATTATTATTTATGGGCCTAAAAACAAGATGCAAACAACCAGAATATTGTACCTGGTGGGGAGTGCACAATGTAATCATGAATCATAAGCCATTGCCTATATTGTGGCCCTTCGTAACGCAGAGGTCAACTGCCTGCTCTGCCTAGATTTCAAAATGGCCCTATAGGATGCAGAGTTTAATAAACAGTAGTTTTACTAAATACTGCTGAGGGGAAATTCAGTGCAGTCCCACATCGTGATATATATCGTGTCCTCTGTAAAGAGATACGTATCGTATCGTGACTTTGCTGGTGATACACAACCCTAATCCATTGGTGAACAAGTGATGTAATGCAACATTTCTCCAGATCTGTTCTGATGAAAAAAACAAACTCATCTTAATCCTGGATGGCCTGAGTGTGAGTACATTTTCAACAAAATTTTTATTTTGGGGTCAACTATTCCTGTAGCACATTGCAAATAAATCAAGTGTAAAGATCATGCAATGCAAAGCAAACCAAACCTGAATTGATAGGGTACTCTTTGAGGTGGGCTTCACCATTGCGTAGATCCAGGCTGGACGGTGGATAGCCTACCATGATCTTCTGTACATCACATGGTATTCCAGTTAGCTCCTCAATCTTATCTTTAAGCTCCTGAACACATGATTGGTGTGTAAGGCCCTGCATCAGATGGGTCCCGTTCTTGGCTTTGCAACGCAGACGTAGCATCCTGTACCTGTTCAGTTCTGGACACAGAACAGGTGCATGAGCTAAACTAATATGAAGTTTAGAAGCAGTTATATTTTGGATTTAAAACAAGGACATATGCAACAATAAAATTATAAGACTAAAAATATAGTTAAGTCATCAATGTAAAGCAATGGCAATTTCTTTTAAATAACAGTTGAAAGTGTGCACGTATTTACACAGTATATGAATACATAAACATAAAACATAAAAGAAGAAACGAGGAATATGATAATGGTATTAAAATATATATCCCAGTATCACTAGATATAATAGATTTAACGTTACTGAGTAACGTTACTTGAAAAAAAACAAAAGCACTACAGCTGAATAAAACAATAAACGCAATAAATGCGAACATAATTATTAATTTTAAACTTTGTAACCTTATTTTTTCTCACCTAAGAAAAATTGGGTATTTAATAATATAAAAGACAATGCTGACAACAATATAAACTAGGCTAACTGTTAGCCAGGCTAAAGGTAATGCTACAAAAGCTCAGCAGATATATAATCATATAACCTCAAATTCAAACAGTTCTTTCACTATAAAACACCCTTTAAAGATAAATGAAAATATTGCCTTCATAAATAAGAATCACTCGTAGTTTGCAGCTGGCCCGATGCTAAGTCACTCACCACTGAATGCCTCTGAAACAACAACAACAATTGACACACTGACCGAGCAGAAACATGCGTATTACGTCACACTATCTGTGCACTACGTCCTGAAAACTACACAAGTTGTAGACGTCAAATTTAATAGTAAAATTTCGTGCAGTATCAACATATCAATATTTAACATTTTTACTTTTAAAATGAATATGTAACACCGCAGAGACATTTATAATGAACTAGTGACAGCAAACACTGATTTAAAAATAGTGAAAAAACGTGTATGATTATCGGACAATCACATATAATTGGTTGTATATAATATATGCATAACTGTTTAACAGTCGTGTATTATGTAACATTATCTGTGCAATAAAAACGTGAATCCGCCAGTCTGTAATGTGTCTCCCGGCCACACGAGGCGTTACATATAATCAACACTTCATTTGATTTGCGTCATTCTGTTTCCGGAATTGCGCCGCCATTGAAACAGCAGCAACCAACGTGAGATTTTCGTTACCGCGCCAATAACTATTGCAGATAATTTTACAATATCTAAAATATCTGGATATTGCTTGGAAGAATGGCGTACAGAGGACAAGGACCGAAGGTTCAGAAGGTCATGGTGCAGCCCATTGTATCCTTCAGAACGCAGAACTGTATTGGCTTTTTTTCCATTGTATTGATAAAACGTTACTTTGGTTCCGTAATATTAATAACGTTATATTGTATCACATATTGTATTAGGAATTACCTGATGTTTTTGTATAATTATATTTTTGATCAGTATTTGAGATGTTTGCATCAAGTTTGTTTTTGTCCTTCTGATCGGTTGCTTACTAATGAATGAAAAATGCTTTTTAAAATGATTCATGGTTATATTTGATAGCAGTGTATAATGTTGTGAATATTAGATTTTTTTCCCTTAATTATACATTCAGAACCTTATTTTCAGGTATCTACAGAACGTAAGTAAATGTTATTATGTATATTATTAGTATATTTATACAGGTATATTACTGCTGTCAAACGATTAATCGCATCCAAATTAAAAATCTTTACATAATATGTGTGTGTACTGTATGTATAATATATATATATGTGTGTGTATGTATATACACGCACACACACATACAGTATGTATTTTGAAAATATTTACATTTATATTACAGATAAATATATTTAAAAGTGTATTTATAATGTAAACATATTTTTCTTAAATATTAACATGTATGTGTGTGTATTTATATAGACACAATAAATATACACAGCACTCACACCTATATTATGTGAACAAAAAGTTTTATTTTGGATGCGATTAATCATTTGACAGCACTATATATATATATATATATACACACACCCACCCACGCGCAATTAATTATGTATTATTAAGTGTTGATGAAATGTGAGGTTCCCCATGCATTTTTGTTTTCTACTATTGTTTTTATTATCTGTTTATTTTGTTACACGTTTTTAGGACAGCACTACCTGCTGCGTTGTTGTATTTCTCATCCTCATGAAAATAAAAATGTAAATGGCCAGTTAAAAATCTAATATTTGTCTCTTTCTGTGCAGCGTTCTCGAGTCCAGGTGTGGCTGTATGAACAGGTCAACATGCGGATAGAAGGCTGCATCATTGTGAGTAAACACACTTTACTCTTTCCACACAGCTCACTTGACACTCACATGAACAATATCATGCAAGCATGTGAATAAAGAACTCGTTCTTTGTTTATGTTTAAGGGATTTGATGAGTATATGAACTTGGTTTTGGATGATGCAGAGGAGGTTCACATGAAGACCAAGAACAGGAAGCCACTGGGTAAGTGTGAACTTTGCGATACTGGCGAGTCATGCGTTTCTGAGAAATAACGTTTGTTTGATGTATGTACGATATGACGTTAAACATATTTTATCTCTCCAATAGGGCGGGTTATGTTGAAAGGAGACAACATCACATTGCTGCAGAGTGTGACCATTTGATTGTCTGTCAGGAGTTCATTTGGATAGTGTTTGTTTGCGCTTAGATTGTTGCTTTTACTTTTTCATTTGTCAATATTTGGTATTTTGACCCATGTTTAAAATGGTGAAAACGTTTTGTTTCTTTTCTAAATCTCAACAATAAAAATACAAATGTCCACTGTTCCAGGCTACTGTTTTGAGTGTTGGAGTTAAACGGTGTCAATTAGCAAATGTTCATCAGACTGAAAAATAATAAAGTTCAAAAGTTTGGGCTCTAAGATTTTTAGTGTTTTTGAAAGAAATGTCTTCTGTAATCAAAAATACAGTAAAACAGTAGTATTGCGAAATATCATTACAACTTAAAATAACTTTTTTTAATGTAATATGTTTTAAAATGTAATTTATTCATGTACTGGCTAAAAAATATTCAGCAGCTTTTTTTAAAGATTTTTTTTCTTTAATATAAACATTAAAAGAATAGTATTTATTTGACATAAATATTTTTGTAACATGAATGTCTTTGTAGTCTCTTATGATCAGTTTAATGCATCCTTGCTGAATAATTTTAATAATTTATGTAAAAAATTTACTGAACCAATACTTAGTGCGTGTTTTTGTGCAACTAAGCATGACAGATCATTATCATGGTTCTTTGTTTCTTATATAGTTTAGAAATATGCATATTTTAATAGTTGGAAGTAATATAAAAAAAACCTTGCTACGTGTACTGCGTTAGGCTAACCAGGACTTGTAATAGCACTTGCATGTTGTTGCTCTTTTGTTGGTTTTGATTGCTTCTATAATGTCCTCATTTGTAAGTCGCTTTCGATAAAAGCGTCTGCTAAATGACTAAATAAATAATATTTGTTGCTTTGTTTGACACCTGTCTGCAGCTGACCGTGTAACCACTAGAGGGCAATACATTAGTTTGTCTTTGTATTAGTGGGATGCGTTTTAGAAAGATGTGCATTGATGTGACTTATATACCTTTTAAAAATGAAAAAAGTACGTTTTGCATTTTTAGCTGTTTTTCCCTCTGTATTGTATAAGTGCATTTTACTCATAGCCCAATGAAACAAACTGCGTGAGTTAATACATTTAATACATCTGAGTATATACATATGTGTGTATATACATATATACACACACACACACATATATATATATATGGGTGTGTGTGTGTGCATGTACACTATCTTACAGAAGTGAGTACACAATATTTTTGTAAATATTTTATATTTTCATGTAACAACACTGAAGAAATAACACTTTGCTACAATGTAAAGTAGTGAGTGTACAGCTTGTATAACAGTGTAAATTTGCTGTCCTCTCAAAATAACTCAACACACAGCCATTAATGTCTAAACCGCTGGCCACAAAAGTGAGTACACCCCTAAGTGAAAATGTCCAAATTGGGCCTTTCAAACTCAAAAGTTAATTTTGAGCCACAAATGTTACACGTAGGATTAATAGGTCATAAATAGGTTAACAGATGCTTTTAACCAAAAACAGCTAGCACACATACAGGTACATCTAAAAAAAATTGAATATCATGAAAAAGGTCAATATTTTTTGGTCACTCATTTCAGAAAGTGAAACCCATATATTATTTAGATTCATTACACATAGAGTGAAATATTTCAAGCCTTTATTTCTTGACATTTTGATGATTATGTTTTACAGATAATGAAAACCCAAAATTCAGTGTCTCTGAAAATTAGAATATTACATAAGATCAATAATTTTTTTTGTTTTTTTTGACATTTTGCTGAAATGTCAGGCTTCTGAAAAGTATGTTCATTTCTATGTACTCAATACTTGGTTGGGCCTCCTTTTGCATGAATTACTGCATCAATGCGGCGTGGCATGGAGACAATCAGCCTGTGGCACTGCTCCGGTGTAATGAAGCCCAGGTTGCTTTGATAGCGGTCTTCAGGTCATCTGCATTGTTGGGTCTGGTGTCTCTCATCTAGATTCTCTATGGGTTCAGGTCAGGCGAGTTTGCTGGCCAATCAAGCACAGTAACACCATGGTCATTGAACCAGCTTTTGGTACCTTTGGCAGTGTGGGCAGGTGCCAAGTCCTGCTGGAAAATGAAATCAGCATCTCCATAAAGCTTGTCAGCAGAAGGAAGCATGAAGTGCTCTAAAATTTCCTGGTAGATGGCTGCGTTGACTGTGGACTTCAGAAAACACAGTGGACCAACACCAGCAGATGACATGGCAGCCCAAATCATCACTGACTGTGGAAACTTCACACTGGACTTCAAGCAACATGGATTCTGTGTCCTCTCCACTCTTCCTCCAGACTCTGGGACCTTGATTTCCAAATTAAATGCAAAATTTACTTTCATCTGAAAAGAGGACTTTGGACCACTGAGCAACAGTCCAGTTCTTTTTCTCCTTAGCCCAGGTAAGATGCTTCTGATGATGTTTCTGTTTCAGAAGTGGCTTGGTAGCTCTTTTCCTGAAGATGTCTGAGCGTGGTGACTCTTGATGCACTGACTCCAGCTTCAGTTCACTCCTTGTGAAGCTCTCCCAAGTGTTTGAATCGGCTTTGCTTGACAGTATTCTCAAGCTTGCGGTCATCCCTGTTGCTTGTGCACCTTTTCCTATTCAATTTCTTCCTTCCAGTCAACTTTGCATTTAATATGCTTTGATACAGCACTCCTTGAACAGCCACCCCTTTCAGTAATGACCCTCTGTGACTTACTCTCTTTGTGGAGGGTGTCAATGATCGTCTTCTGGACCATTGCCAAGCCAGCAGTGTTCCCCATTATTGTGGTTTCAAAGAACAAGAGATACCCACAATTTATTAGGGGTGTAACGATTCATTGATATGGATCGATATATCGATACGATGTATGACGATACGATGCATCGATGCCACGCGTAAAATATTGATATCTGTAGTATAAAAAGGCACCTTTGTTTTGTCATTGTCCACATTTTCACATAATGTCCGTCTATGCATTACAGCCAATGCGTGCATTCTCGTTCAATCTCACGTATCAGGACTCGATATAAGGACTGCCCGAAGGCACAAGGCGAGCATAAAAGACGCTCGGGATTGTTGGAGTAACAGTCGAGCGCTGTGTGAGAAGTTTCCGCGCACACATCTGAAGCGCGCGCACACAGACAGCCGCGTCAACTCTGCGCGAATACTAAATTGAGCTCTCCTCCACTTTTTTTGAGCATGGATGAATAAATACAGACAAAACTACATCGAAATGCATGTTTTGGCTAATATCCCGGTAAACAGTCGGTTAAGCATAGCATATGTCTTAATGTAAACAGTGGAGAAAGAAAAGGCATGTGTATCAGTATATTAAATCTGTGCTTTCATTCTTAAAGTGAAAGAAAACTAATAATAAATATAATGCTGTCAAAGAAGAATACAAGTGCTCACTGCTCCTGACTAAATAACCTTTGTAATATCAAAAACGTATTCATTATGAGCTATTTAGTTTATACAGTGAAGACTATGCAGTTATTTTACATTTGATTATTACATTTCTGTAGCGTACCTTAAAATGTATTTTAGACTGAGCTGAAAAACCTGAAAAGCACTGTTTATTGAACTTGTGACTTTCTTCTGTTGTATTTATTTTGTGCTATTGCTTGTAATTTGGTTATCTGAAGAAAAGATTTTTAGCACTGAGCCCATAGTAGCATTTTTAGATTTATGTTCATGTTATATATTTCTGGTTACATTTGTGAGTTAATAAAAATGTAGATGGTTGTTTAAAATGGCTATATAATATCATAATATCGATATATCGATCGAAACACCCCTGTATCGTATCGTATCGTAGAATTTTTGAGGTATCGGCAAATATCGCATCACTGGGTATGAGAATCGATATCGTATCGAATCGTGACGAACCATCCGATTTACACCCCTACAATTTATAATGCATGGGTGGTCATTTATTGAAACTCAAATGTAAATATTCTAATATTTTGAGATACTGATTTTTGACTTTCATTAGCTGTAAGCTCTAAAACTTTTGAAGTGTTTTGCTTTACATGTAATGAATCTAAAATATATGAAAGTTTCACTTTTTAAAATAAGTTACAAGACAAAATTAACTTTTTCACCATATTCTAATTTTTTGAGATGTACCTATACAGCACATGATTTAATAACCTGATGAACTTGACTAATCCTTGATTAGAAAGGAAATGGTTTAATAATAAAATATTTTAAAACAAAGTAATTTAATAATGTTTTCATAATGAAAACTACCACATATCCCTTCAAGTTTCTAAACCATTATACAAAATAAATGTGATGAAATGTGACTCTGGAGCACAAAAGCAGTCATAACTAGCGCAGGTATATTTGCAGCAATAGCCAACAATACATCGTATGGGTCAAAATGATCGATTTTTCTTTGATGCCAAAAATCATTAGGATATTAAGTAAAGATCATGTTCCATGAAGACATTTTATACATTTCCTACCATTAATATATAAAAACTTAATTTTTGATAAGTAATATGCATTGCTAAGAACTTCATTTGGACAACTTTAAAGGCGATTTTCTCAATATTTCGATTTTTTTGCACCCTCAGATTCCAGATTTTCAAATAGTTGTATAACAATCAATACATCAACGGAGAGCTTATAAAAGTTTATGAAATGTAATTAAAAATATTGACCCTTATGACTGGTTTTGTGCAAGGTCACAAATGACAGAATTCAGCGATGTTTAAAACAATCCAGTTGCAGCCATGAAGTGATATGTGCACTAAAGTGATTTTGAATCAGTATGTACTGATTGTTCAAGAGATGAATACACTACATCTGCATAGTTCTTTATCTGAACGTTATTGCGTGGTGCAGTTTGTGGTATTAGTTTCAAATCCCCCAACAACTAATTTTAAGCTTAAAGCTTTAGATTTCAATAACGGTCGTTTTCCTCAAGGGGAAGTTTGATAAAAATCTGGAAATATGAAAACAGCAGCATGTCAGCAGAGCTCAGATGGGTTTGCCAGGAGAGCTGTGACTTTGAAGTCAGAGGCAGTGGTTGGTGAGTCTCTAGATAGGGACTCACATGCCAACCTGTGGAGGAAGCGGTATCTAAATCACGAGTACGAGCACTGCGTGTGTGCACAGAGCCGGAGAACCAGATGTAGCTGTGAAGCTCATCGGGAGGAAGTCAGTTGCTGACTCCAGAGACTTTAAGCTCACTTTATAACTGCGACCACACGCTTTTAGTCGTTCACTGTGGCTTCAACCACAGTAATGTTGCATAAAGTCAATCCCCTTGTGAATTTTTCTTTCAGTATTCATTCAATGTGCATCTTTCTGGGGGCTTTAAATGCTCAAAATTGCTTATTTTCCACATGCAGATAAAAATTAATGTGTTCAGAATTTCCAGAACTGACTAAACTGAACATAAAGTTGCTTTCTTAATAGGCCTACACGTTCATGGTCTTCATGTGAACAATGCATTGGTACATATTATTCTAGAAACAAAAATATGATTTTGCTCATTCAAATATATTAACTTGTTTTTATTGAATGGCTTTTCTTTTTAACTGATGTCATCTAGAATACAACCAAATCCCAATGGAGAAATGTGACACATTTTGTTCTTTCATTTGCATAGGTATAGGCTATTGTGCATAATTTTGGTGCTTATGGAATACATCTGAAATAAAATGTGCAATACAGCATTATTATGATGATGAACTAAAATCATAAAAATCTCCTACTTCAAATTAAATAAACTTTAACTAATGATATTAAAAAAGCAAACTGATTTTATTTCTCAACTAGTTCTCAATGTTATTGAGTTTAGCTTGAGGTACTAAAATATTTTAAATTAATAACTAAAACTGAAATAAAAAAATCATATAGACTTTAAAAAAAAAAACACAACAAAATTACAAACTTTATTAAATCTTTAACTAAAATGACAATGAAAATAGAGAATATAAAAAAAAAAAAAAATATACACATTGATGATAGTATACTAAAATAACACTGTGTTATAGTCCCACTACAATCCCACAATGCAATGTGCTCAGTTTCTAAAACAAAAAAACGAACCTGAAGTGTACTAAAAATAGTTTTTAAAATGTCAAATCGAATAAAAAAAACTGCAGCACAATTGTGTTGATTATTTTAGAACTGGATTGCAGTCACATGTTCTTTGATAGGGTCATGTGGCAGCAATATAGGCTACTAATGTAAAAAAAATAAAATATGACCAAAATAAGCAATCAAGCAAAAATAAACCAAAAGAAGGAACAGAAAATAAGAGTGCACAGGGAAAACCTCATACATGTGTATATATATGTATGAGTAATTTTATTTTATTTCTTCAATAATATTAATAGACTTTAATAGTAGGACCTTGTTTCCTTTTGGACAATTTTTAGTTCTGTAGAGGTGATGTGGCTGCTGTGGTTTTCCACTCATACTCTTCCATGCACACTTCTTCACTCAGTTTCTTCACTCTGCTGGGTTTCTTTACCCAGCTTTTCCGTTCCTCTCACCCCAGTCAAAAACCAGAGACAGTGCATTTCTGCCATGACCAGGCTGTGGGAAACCAACCAAACGCTTTGGAGGCAGGTCAGCTCTTGCTGGGTTTAGCCATCGGAAACACTGCCCAGGTCAGATTGCCATCCGGGAGCTCCCGAGGGGCCTTCCTGTTCCTGCGGGTGTGATTGTTGTGAGCGTGTCCTTTGTTCTCCCTCCCCCAGACCCGACCCGTCTCCTACCTCGGCTCCGACCGGACAGGTTCAGTCTGTACGCCTGCACTGCCCTCAACATCCACACATCCACTCAACCCCAGCTGTCTGGATCACTCACACGTCTTTGCACTCGCATGATGTTTTTGTTCACTTTAAGAATAGCTTCTGCGTATCCAAACAGGAGATGCTTTCACATTAAATAGGGATTTTAAAAGACTTCAGGCAATTTATCTGGCTGCCATCCTCTCTGTCTGGAAAGAGTGATGGCCTGCTTGTTTTCATTGTTCTGAACGGAGGACCAAAATACTTAATATAGACACTCAAAGAGCTCAGAAAAAGACACATAAAATCTTTCCAGTGTCACTTCTTTGTATGACTCTTTTGTAATTTCTTGATGAAACGATGTAATGTGTGAGAAGTGCACTTATACTTCTGGAAAAAGAGAAGTGTCAAGATAATTACTTCAAGGTTGGAGTCCTGTTATTATATTTTTTTTAAATTGAAGCAGTTTTTTTAAATAATATTTAATTTATTAATATTTCATTAATTAATGTATTATTTATTTTATACATCAAGCCTTTTGTAAAAAAAATTTTTACAAGTTTATAATGATATGGTTGGAAAAATTATAAATAATCAGTGAAGCAGTTATTTATTAAAATATAATTTAAAATATATATTTAGAAAAATGTATACAAATGGCTGTCCTCCATTTTTAACAACACAGAAGGTGTTGTTAAAAACTGCTGGAACCCTTTTACAAATGGCTATATATATATATATATATATATATATATATATATATATAAACAGAAAATTGTTTGTAAATCCCTGAAAACTGTTTGTCAAGGTAAGCCTCTTAAAAATATAAGCTTTTTTATTTCATTTCTTTTTTTCTTCATGTTTTCAGTGTTTAAATCATGTAAATAATAATAAACACATTTGTAGAAAATTATATATTTTTGTATTATTTATCAAAGACTCAAGGTTGTTGATGTTGAGCTTTCAGAACTAGGTTGAAAAATACTTTCCTCGTTAGAGGAGCAAAAAAGCACAAGCGCTGCAAATGCTGTTTAACGTAGGTGTCACTCCACCAAAGCGTTCTGTGCGCACAGGCAGTGACCTGTGAACATGCTGCTTATCTTGTTTTAACAGTCTGCTCATAATACATAATACCTCCATTTTTCTCCTATTAACACATTCAATAATATGCAAGTCTGATAAGGGCTTTTGTTTCTCCTTTTCACCCAAGGAAACATTCATAGCATTTTTCATTGTGACTCACTTTGGCTGAAATGGACGTGGCACCGTTGGGCAAAGGTCCAGACTCTGAGCGTAAGTGAAAGAGGGTCCAAATCAGGCCGGGCTTTGTGCAGATAATAATGAACAAGCTTCAGACGTTTCCATGTTTCAGCATCATCAGATGATCAGTGATGATAGAGGGTATCAAGGGACTGCTGGTCTATGGGTGTACTTTGCAGTGCACTTTTCTATGTAATCTTTTCAACTGTATACAAATGTAAAGCATCACATGAAAGCAATCGCATGTTCTTCACACTAATGGTGATTCATTGAAAAGGGCTCCTTTTCTCTTTTTACAGCACTCTGTGAAATACAGAATGTTTTCAGATGTTAAATCTCAATCTAAAGTAATGCATTTTAAATAGATTTGGTAATAATTATACATTCTTAAAGGAAACCATTTTACAGTTTATCATTATTAACCTTTTGCTCAAAGTTATGAAAATACAAGGTATGATTCATAAGGAAAATTGTATCTTACTATACAAAATTATGGTAACAAAGCTGTCATTTAAGATATATAAAATCCAATTTCACATTAAATATACAAATAGTTTAAATGTATACACACACATTTAAAATATTTATACATTTAATAGGAAATTGAAATATATAATAATAATATATATATATATATATATATATATTCATATTTACACCTTTAAAATGAAATTGGATAAAAATGTGTGTTTTTCTTGTTACGTTAATAAATAATTTTGTTAGAAATTAGGAGATAATGCTTGCTTTTATTTCTGTATATTAATTTTTAGTACAAATCCTCATTCAAATAAATTCAAAACAAATATTAACTTTTTGTTGGATTTGTTTTGATGCTTTCAATAAGACAGTGAACGTTGTCATCAGCCCCCAAAAGGGGGGTTAGTTCATAATGTGACCACACCTGTCCTTCGTTTGTGTAGTTCAAACATGGTGAATAGTGCTTATGGGTTTGATTCCCAGCAAATGCATAAATGTACACATCTGTCAAGCTCTAAAAAACACTATAGAAGTACCATAAATACAGTCCAAATGATTTGTGTGCTACATTTCAAATCTTCTGAAGCTATATCATAGATTAGATGAAATCTGAAGCACTATAGCAAGTTTGACATCACGGTTTCCATATGCACACATTCCAGTTTAAAAGCTTTTAGTTCATAATGTGACCACATCTCTCCTGCGTTTCTGTAGTTCGGACAATAGAGCATGGCGAGAATGACAGTAAGGTTGTGGGTTTGATTCCAGGGAATGCATGTAAATGTCTGTCAAGCTACAATAATAACAAAAAGCACTATAAAAGAACCGTGAACAGTCCATACGACTTGTGCACTACGTCACAGGTCTTCTGAAGCCTTTGTGAGGAAAACAGATCAAATTTGAAGCACCATAAAATCTAATTTGTTGGCATTTGCAAGCATGCCGGTTTAAAAATTGAGTTTTTAAAAAGTTGGCATCAGCTTTTCATTGTTGAAGTCATTATTGCGCATATGATAATGAGGGACCCAAAAGGCACCAGTTTTAAAATGACCCTAAACAAACAGACTACAAAGTAACACTTATGTAATCTAGTGCATTTTGGAATAGAATTTGTTGTTTGTAGTTTTGTGGTAAACACTCACACTCTAAACTTCTCACTTATGTATGCTAAAATTGGTCACTTTTTTCACCTTTCATGAAAGTGTTTTTTTTTTTTGTCTGTGAGGTAGACTTTTGCACACAAACACGCACACGGACACACACAATGTGTTGGCAATTCAATATAAAGTGCCTAAATGTACCGAACAAAAGACCTGCAGGGGAGCAAAAGGAGATGTGGAACAAAAAACAAACGAGTAATGAAATTATAACAATACAGAGAGAGAGTGAGCGGTGCGGGTGCCACAATGGCAGGGAACAATCGCGCCGCGTCAATGGAAAAAAAAAGTGTGTGCGGAGAGGGGGGGTTTGGCTTTGGACAATAGGCCGGTGACAGCGGCACAATGGCGGCACTGTTTTCAATTAGACATTATCTCATAGACAGAGTGGCAGGTTTCATTGTGCTAGGGGGCTATTTTCAGGGCCGCCTTTGTGTGCGGCACTGCCAATATTCCCTTCAGCCCCTGCCGTGAGCCGGCCCTTTATTCTCGCTACTGTTTGTTTTTTTTGCACAAGCGCTAAAGTAGAAATGTGGGTGGTTTTGGACCAGACAGGCCTCTGAAAGGAGAAAAGGGGGAGTGGGGCATAACTTGTGCCTTGTCACCTGGGTTTACCACGGCAAATTGAAAATAGCAAGAGCTGGAATCTCTTGGCAGACTTGAATGCGATGCCAATTTGACATGCACTGCGTGTGTGTTTGTGCTTGCCGTTTGGTGGCCGGGTGGGCATCGTGGTCTTGATTTAGGATGGTTTGACTATGCATTGTGGCTTATAATCCAAATTCACATTCTGTTCCAAACCAATATCGGCTCATTCTAGAGCATGGCACTAACAATGTCAAGGTCATTGGTTTGATTCCCAGGCGTTTCTGAAGCCATTGACAAGACAGATACTGGATGCAAGCATGCCAGTTTAAAAGATTGAGTTTTTAAAGAGTGTTTAGTTCCTAATGTGACCACAACTATCCTCTGTTCATGTAGCACAAACAGCAAGGAATGGCTATAACGATGCCAAGGTTGTGGGTTCGATTCCCAGGGAATGCATAAACTGAAAAAAATTAATGTCCATACTAAAAATAGTCCATACAATTTGATCTCAATGTTTTGGAAGGCATATAATAGAAAAACTGAAAGCTTGACATCATTGATGCAGGATGCAAGCAGGCCAGAGTAAAAGTTTAAGTTTTCAACAAAACAAAGGGGGGTTAGTTCATAATGTGACCACACCTGTCCTTCGTTTGTGTAGTTCAAACATGGTGAATAGTGCTTATGGGTTTGATTCCCAGCAAAAGCATGATCTGGAAACAAATGTTTGAATGTGTCCACCAAATGCATAAATGTACACATCTGTCAAGCTCTAAAAAACACTATAGAAGTACCATAAATACAGTCCAAATGATTTGTGTGCTACATTTCAAATCTTCTGAAGCTATATCATAGATTAGATGAAATCTGAAGCACTATAGCAAGTTTGACATCACTGTTTCCATATGCACACATTCCAGTTTAAAAGCTTTTAGTTCATAATGTGACCACATCTCTCCTGCGTTTCTGTAGTTCGGACAATAGAGCATGGCGAGAATGACAGTAAGGTTGTGGGTTTGATTCCAGGGAATGCATGAATGAATGAATGCATGTAAATGTCTGTCAAGCTACAATAATAACAAAAAGCACTATAAAAGAACCGTGAACAGTCCATACGACTTGTGCACTACGTCACAGGTCTTCTGAAGCCTTTGTGAGGAAAACAGATCAATCTAATTTGTTGGCATGTGCAAGCATGCCGGTTTAAAACATTGAGTTTGTTCTGTCCTTTGTTCATGTAGCTCAAACAAGGTTATGGGTTCGATTCCCAGGGAATGTATACACTGTAAAGAAAAGAGAAATGCTTGAATAAAACATCAGTTACTTTAGATAAAAACATCAACCAAATACATAACTGTTTGTCAAGCTCCAGGAATAATAAAAAGTACAGTCCATTTGACTTGTGTAATACATCTCAAATGTTAAGTTATATGATAGCTGTGTGTAGAAAACATTACATTTGAAGCACCGTAGCAAGTTTGACATGATGCCAGTTTACAACATTCAGTTTTGTTTAAAAAAAATAAGGAAACAATGTGTTTCATAGAAAAAAATAATACAGGCTTGCAACAGCATGATGGTGAATAAATAATGACAGAATTCTCATTTGTAGATGAACTATTTCTATAAAATTGAGTATGCAAAGTATTTTGGCAAGGCTTGTTTGCATTATGGGTAGAGGCATTGGCATTCAACTCCCTTTTAACATGTGCAATATTCCTTCTGTGATACATACTGCACTCCTTTTTATAAGTGATTGCATATTTTGCTTTAGTGCTAGCAGAGCTGTGATGCTTGTTTCTGTAGAGTTTTTCATTCCACAGTGTGAGCTCCAAACAAGCATACATGAAACTGTCAAGGTTAATGCCCTTCGCCCGTTTCAACCGGTTTGGAAAGAGAATTCTGGCACATCGAAATGCCCAAAGCCTGAAAGCACCATCAGATAAACTTGTTTGGAGCCTCTTAAACCAATTTTGTTCAGGTACGAGATATTCGACGAAAGACAAGTTGCACAAAAAGCTTGTAATTGGCCTGAAAATAAACGAGGCCCAACTTGCCACTCAAACCTTTTGGTTCTCAAACTGCCTGCTGCTTTTTTTTTGCTATTGCTTTTACCTCAATTAGGTTGTGCAGACCTGATTCTTGTGATTTCACTGAGCGTTTGCGGTCGAAAAGGAATGTTTTGCATCATATGTCTCTCACAAACAAACACGTTTTTTGCTTGAAATCAACGGAACAGAAATCGGAACGGGTTGCGGCTTTCCGATAATTCTCAGAAATAATGCGCTTGACCTTATCGCATATGTGTTTTTGGGCAAGTATCTGTGATGTTTGCTTTTCTATATCACCCCGGTTCCCTCCCATGCGGTTTGAGTGACTATCTGGATCAGTATTATTTCCCCATCAACATTTTGTGCACTTTTTTTATGAGGACACGTTGGTTTTTGTGAAGTGCCTACATAGACAAAACTGCCATTTTGGTTGGAGAGTAAGCAGGGCAGATAGCAGTTGCAAAGGAAAATAATCATTTCATGGTGGTTTACGTCGTTCTCCCACAATTCCACACTGCTACCACACTGAACAAGCATGATTGGTTTAATGGCCTAGTTTATCAATAAAATGTCAAAAGTTAAAAAATTAAAGCACTTATTTGGAAGCGAAATGAAATGCTTCGATATGTATTTTTTCGTATTAACAAAGCAATTTTGATGTGAATTCTGAACGTTCCCAGCACTTACCTGATAGTATCACTGAAATACTGTGGTAAAACCCTGAGTACTACCAAAATGTGCCGCTTCTAATCAGCTAATCGTTCTCACGTATTGAAACAAGCCCCAAAAACATGCTTGAGTCTTAAAATATCTGCATGTAGATAATCAGATTTATTCACAGCAATTGGAAAACATGAAATGAATCATCAATAATAATGCTTTTAATGAGATGCATTTGCATGTGTTGATAAAGATCTTTAATAGGCGAGGGGGGGGGGGCAGCATATATACACAGAAGCAAACAGGAAGAGAGAACACAGGCATATCCGCTCCCAAAGTTCTTTTTATAATACGAGCCACTTTTTGCAACCGCAATGTGAGATTATTCTTATTAGTCACAATGATTACCTAATTGGCATAGTGTGTAGTGTGGAGAATACAGAGTGATTCTTACAGGCCTGACAGGCAGGCTGTGTTATAATGAAGCCAAGGGGACTAAAGAACGCTTGTTTGTGTTCCAAAAGACTGAATTAACGTCTTCATTCTATGGAATCATTTGCATTTGTAAATGCCACGGTTCTGCAGAAAGATGTAGAGAGTTTGGGTTCACCAGTCTCTTGATGGACAAAGGCCTGTTCTGACATTGGGAGCTCGTAGGGAACGTTCCAACAGCGTTATCTTAGGCCAGAAACATACTCTATTCAAGTTCACAAGTAAACCATTCATTGGCTGATACCTCCAAAAATCATAACCACTGAAACATTGCTGGGTTTTTTGAGCACCCTGATTTTATTGGGGGAAAACTGTTTGAAAACAATCAATATGTTGTATTTTTACTTTTTGTTTTATTTCAAATCATCCACAACCTTTAAAAATCATTTAATTTACTAAATTTATTTTTAAATTGTTCAGAAAACAATTTAGTCTTCATTCTCTGTTTAAATTAAACCCAAGAGTTTATTTAAAAATTATTTTATGAACAATTTATGCAGAAAATGGTCATTAAAAATATGCTAGAGTTTTATGAATAGCGCCCCATGTGTAGTGTAATATATATATATATATATATATATATATACACACTCTAAAAAAATGCTGGGTTATATACAACCCAGTGCCGGATAAATATTGGACAGAACACATGCTGTTAATGTTTAATGTTTAACCCAACCGCTGGGTCAAAAACAACCCAATCGCTAGGTTCGTCCATATTTTACCCAGCGCTGGGTTGTATTTAACCCAGCATTTCTTAGAGTGTATATATATATATATATATATATATATATAGATAGATATATACTAAACTAAATATGTAAATATAATTAAAATATATTGAGTTTGCATTTTTTTTGCACACAGTTCACTTTTAACATTCCTAGTACGTCACAGTGGTTGTGATAAACCTCAAGGGGCGATAGAGATACCTTCAAATTCTTGTGTTGTTAAACCAGATTTAAAGTTTTCAGCATACAAATTTTGCTTGATTGGTAAAATTGTCTTCAAACTATTACTCTACGACAGTATATATATATAATACTACATACTAAGGCTGTGCAATTAATCGAATTCGATTAACATGCGGATCTCAACAGTAAAGCCGGTTTCTTGATTAGCAGTAAATCGCCATCACCTGTTTTCAGATGGAGCGGCAGTTAATACACAGAGCCGTAGTTCACTGACAAGCTAGGACATATCGCGTTTGTAATCGCAGACGAATCGCCTTCGATTATGAACGCAATATTGCGTAGCTTGTCAGTGAACCACTGTCGAGATGCGCATGTTAATCGAATTCGATTAATTGCACAGCCTTACTACATACTGCATACTAGTGCTTTCTAACATTGAGAATGCAATGTGTAGCTGAGTTACGAATTGCGTTCGGACACATTTTGAGATACAATGCATGAAATCAAATTTCCATAGAAGCATTTGCGCTCATGTACTTTCTTAGAGTATGTATCAGGCCTAAAGGGTGTGCAACTGCTAGAAACGAATATACTTATGGAATACTTATTTTTAGAACATTAGAGGAATGCGTGAAATGTTCTTAAAACCATTTTAAAATGAACACATGGTTTAATAAAAAATTTGAATGATAAATAGAATGCATTTGAAAAACTTAAACAGAAATTTTTTGCAGAATTTTTTTTTATATATATATATTGTGACATTCAGAGGAACGTTTCAGGAACATATTCTGAACATTTCAGTTACCGTTCCCATTGTAACACGTTTTAGAACAAAAACCTGTTATCTGTGTTAAACAACAGCGTGAATCACTAATAAACACTACAGGACAAAGGGTACGGGTCCATGCAGATGGACAATAAAGACTTATTTTTCATGAACCTTTTTTCAGACGAGCTAAAACACTGAGGTGTTATATCAGCTCAGGTCTTTCTCAAACCCGTACAAAGCGCCAGTCTGGGTAATCCTCTGGACAAATGAAGAAAATGGGAGAGTCATGAAAAAAAAGTCGGCACCTTCACCTCAGCCCAGCGGGGGACACAAAGGTAGAAGACCTGAAAAGCTCCAAGCAGAACAAAGGTGCGAGCGTTCGTCTAAAGCCCTCAGAGTTACTTAGTGACAAGAGAGTGACATGGAAATAAAGAAAGAGGGGTGGATATAAAAGGCAGAGGAAGAAAAGAAGGATGGAGAGGGTTAGAGAAAGACGAAAAAACACAGAAGAAGTGGTGGTGTTGTGGAAGGGGGGGGGGGTAAGGTTCTGTAATCCTGGAATAGTGGTAGTCAAGCATCTCCATGGAAACAGGCACAAAGGCCTGTGGTTTCCTATTGATGGCTAATTGTATTCTTCACAGCTCTTTTGTTAATTGTTGTCTGCCCAGCTCCTACTTCCTGCTGGGCCACTACACAAAGGCAGGAACAGAGGGGATTAGAAATGGCACATCGGCTTTGCGCTCTCACCCCTGCGCGGCGATGGCTAGTTGTGCGAGCGCTGAGGGAAAAAGAGACAGAAAGAGATATAAAAACGCAGGTCTGGAGCGCTTTGAAGGACTCTGATGATTCGGATTGGCTAACGGGCCCCCGTGCAAGTGTCACAAGGGGTGACTGATGGAGCCCCTCGTTACAGAGAACTTTAATACATGACGCTGCTGCTGGAAAGGTCTTAATCGAGGGTTTGCTCGAAATGTTTAAGTGTTGCGTGTCAGGTTTGGCAAGCTTGCGTATGGCATGCTGATATTTTTCTGTCATAGCACATTTCACACTTGATTTAAAAAATAAAATCGATTTAATTTTTTTCACTTTTTTGAGTCACTGAACTGAAATTTCCCCTCGCTTTTTTAGATGACATGCAACATACATACATAAATGGGAGTAAATGAACCGCAAAAATCATCATGTCATTGCAAATTAGTTACCTTTGGCTTCAAAATAGTTACATAAAAGTTCATATGACACATTCCAGATCACGTACCATCATATTTTTGTGTCAGGATTAGACTCAAATTAAATTTATTCAAATTGAAATTAAATATTTTTGTACATTTAAAAAAAATGATGTGCATTAAAGCTACATTAAACAAAACATAAAATGACTTTATAAAGTTGTAGCTGAACTTGAAAAAGCAGGCCTGAAAACTGACAAGAAAGCAATAAAGTTTAATAAAAGTCCATTCAATATATCCCAGATCACTTACAGACATATTATGGATTTGTGTCAGAAATAGACTGCAATTTTAACTATTTAAATTGAAATGCATTTTTTTTTCTAAATAAAAAGTATACAAATGCATGTTGTGTGCTTTTTCCAAAACTCTGTGCTTGTACTTTTTAAGTGTGTGCATTAGAGCTACATACAGGATAAAATGGCATCAAAGCTGAACTTGAAACAGCAGATATTCATGAATAGAGCATCTCCCCTTCAAGGATCCCAACATTTTTCCTTTTGCCAAGGGAAACCCAGAAAGAAGAGCTTTCCCTTTAAGAGGGAGGTGAATGACGGGCAGCAGGAGCGAGAATGTTGGAAACTGAACACCAGAAAGTCATTCTGGACTGAAGGGAGGCTGGATCTGCGAGAGTGCGACGCATTCATCAGCTGTGCGCGTGGAGTCTCAGGTTGCGCTGTAAGCCGTTGATAAACAGAGCGTATTATTCATTGACACGAGGGGAAACCACATTTTGCATGCGGCGTTATTGATTCTGCGGGCCCAGAGACTACGGAAATACTGAAGGAATAAAGTTTGTGGAGCGCACAGCGCAGCGCACAGTTCTTTTGGAGTTGGTAAGTGGGCAAATGGCGCTTTGTTTGAAAGTTTACGCACGAGTGTTTGGCACGTTTGTTTCTGTCTGTAGTGAGAGATATAGCAAACCTACAGAAGTAGATCAACGGGACGGTGATTTTGATCCACTAGTATCATATACCCGAATCACCTAAGCGAGCGTTTTACGCATCCGCAAAGTCAAAATGATCCCGGTTTTATGAACCTGCAGAGTTAACAACTCGCTTTGACTAAGAGTTTTGAATCAAACGAATTCGTTTCTCACCTGAAACTGTTCTGTGGTGTGGTGTGTCTCGGAACAGCATGTTTGTTATACGGTTGGATAGGAAATGACAACCTGCTTTCAATGCGTACTCGGTCAATTACTATTGATGTGAGCTGAAAGTGTATTCAGTGTCCTCTCAAGGCCATTGCAGCGATTCATTGTACACGAAGAAGCAGTTGTTTTATTTCAAAGAAGTTCCTATTAATTTGACATTAACTTTTACGGGACTTATTGAAAAAGCATTTTTTAATGCAAGCGTTTTCAAATTAGTTTGTTTTATCTCGTAGCCTCTATGAGGTGAATGCATAGGCCTACTAGCAAACTTTCTAAAAACAATTAAATGCATTTTATTTGATGTTTTTTTCTGCTGAAATTGCCTTGTTTGCATTATAACTTATTACTGATTTAGTCACTGATTATTGGGTCTAATATGACCATTCTTGTGCTTAAAAGTGCATGCACAAATAACTTGTAACTTTAGGCCCTTTAGAAGAAATTAGCAGCTCATATTAGCCAATGTCAATTGGCGATATATAATATTATGCTATAATTCTTATATATATATATAAATTGTATGTGTGTATATATATATATATATATATATATATATATACACACACATACAATTTATTTATATATATATATATATATATATATTTATTTTATATATATATACAATATATTATATATATAAATAAATATATATATTATATATATATATATACACACAATTTATTTAATATATAATAATTTTATAATGTTATAGTAGAATTAAAATTTATATATAGTATTTTATTTTTATGATTTTATATTATTCATGTATGTAAATATAGAATTACATCAAATGTATGAATATAAATGTATATCTGTACATCAGTAGTTGAAGTTGACTGTGTTGTTACTTATCTGAATTCAGTGAATTACACTCAAGTCTGTTTTTATTGGATCTGAACTTTTAGTTTTCTTCTTTGGAGACCTTCCTCAGGCAGCTGACAGGTCTGCCAGATTTTCTGTGTGAAGGGAACTGTTGATCTCTCTATTCCTTCCGGAATAACCTGAAAGCAGAGTTCCTCAGGGCAGACCGACTGTGGCGCAATCGCTGAAAAGGTGTTAAACTTTGATAATGAGCTCCAAGTAGAATTTTTTATTTTCCCTCTTTATGTGTGCATGGTTAAATAAGCACATCGTGCCAGTGCAGGCAGCATATCCCGCTTTTATCCCGCCAAGAACATCCAGCACCTGAGTTGTGCACCTCCGTTGTGAGAGGGCATGTCGACGGATCATTAAAGGGGAAGTTGGCGAAGTGGCCGCGAGTGTTTGGCTTCACAGTGCACTGTGCACAAAGCTCCCTGTCAGTAGGGAGTCTCTGACCTTTTGCTTTCTCCCCTCGTTTCTATCTATCTTATGTTTACCCTATGCCTTATTTTCCTTCCTTGCATCCCTCTCTGTTTCAGCTCCTTCTCTTTCTCAGTTTGAGAGGTCAGGAAACCAGTGGTGGTTCTCTTTAGCTGTCAGTGCATCTATACATCCGGTCTCTGCAGAGTCTTAAGCCCAGATCACTTCACATGCTGATTTATACAAACTCTGTGGTGCTCTTATCTGACAACCAAGGCTGTAATTACCATTAGAGCACTTTGGAGGACAAACTTACTGAGAACAGGTTGTTTAATAGCTTTTTGAGTTTTCTGGGGGACGGCCGAAGGGGGTTTTCCAATGATTCAAATCTAGAGCGAATCATTGTCGTAATCTTGACTGAAGACTGAAATGAGATGAAAATGAACACTTATTGTACACAATGTTATGAATTTAATTTCTTATTCACTGACAAAGCCTGTTAGGATTCTTCAGTTAATGCAAGGAGGAAGCAGCACTTCCATTAATAGTACAAATGAATGTTGTTTTAAAGTAGCCAAGCATCGTCCAATTAATTAACCTGGCAAATATATTGATCAATCATTTACGCCTTTCTATGTCAAGGCTTACGCTATTTTCTTACTCAAAAATTATTACACTTTAAATAAAGCTAAGCTTACACTTGTAGTTGTTCCAATTGTATTTTTGATCATCTGCCATATAATTCTACTGACTTTATAAGATGCAGAAAAAGTTGTGCTGAGAACTTCTGCTGAAGCCTTTGCAGTACTGATGGACGGACATTATTTCCCTTAGGCTAGAGAGTTTAGCTAGGACAGGCGATTGAACAAAAGTCCATTCTTTCTGTTATTCAAACTTCGACCTCTTCTGTTCGGGTCTGCATTGTTTCATGTGTCCTATTGAGCCGGGGTCTGATGAGAGAGGGACAACAATAGCTTGTTAAGTGAGTTTTTCAGGGCTCGCCACAACATCAATGAAATCAAACAGAGCAGGCCAGTGAAGCTCGCGTTGATAAATGCGTTCGATCTTTGCGGCTGTCCATCAAATCATCTTCACGCTTTGAGTGGGTTCTGTTCAGCCGCTTGTGCTTGGAGTCAAAGAGCTCAGGCCCTGTCAGAAATATGAAATGTCATTTTGTCTGTAAAGATTGCATTGCAACAAGTTTTTGTTGATAATGTTTAGGATCATTGAAGACCTGCTGTAAAAACCCCTAACAGCATCTTGTTCAAAATGGTTTCCTTTGTAGTTGCAACACTGCTTCCAAGCAATGCATATGTCAAAAGTTAGAAAAGTCTGCACGTTTTGTTGCGGTGTCTTAAACGTTTACTACATTGCACACATTTTCGTAGATTCTTCTTATGTCTTCAGCACGTGAGAATACAGGAACATTCTATAAATAATCCTAATGGCAAGTTATCTTTGTCCGAAATGGTAAAATGGCTTTCCGCACGTGAGAGGTGGCAACTGGAAAGTGCCGTGAGACTTTCACTCTTCGCCTACATGTTCCCAAAAACCTCCAGATTTTGTTCCACCTACCCTCTTTACCATGAGATGAGCTCAGACCCACAGCGGAAATTAGAAAGTCCTCTATTAGAACAGAGAAGGTTTCAGCACACAATCTGACAGCCGCCCATCAAAACGAGCATCACTCTCTCTCTTTTGTCATAACAGTGAACTCAGCCACTTTAGGTAAGACTTGCTTTGCAATTTTGCGCTCTTTGTCTTTAGTTGATTTGCACATGTTTTAGTTTTATGCTTTTAAAATTACTTTTAGTGCTTTCGAAGTTATATTGCATATTATAATCATTTATGCAATGGTAAAACAATATTTTTCAATGCATATTTATTTCATTTTTGGCGGCACATTTATACTGCAGTATTATTTTTAAGCCATATATTATATATAATACTAATTATAGCATTATATGAAAAATCTAATATTTTTGAGTTGAGTAAACTCCGGTTTGATCTTTCGTGCTGCGACTGCACTTTTGAATTTATTTAGCATGTGTGTTTGCTCTGCACCATGTTCTCAGGTTTATTAAAGTGTGTGATGGGCAAAAGGTGAACTTTCATGAGATGCAAGCTTCAACATGACTTTGATTTGGACTGAATATGCTGGTTTGGGTGTGAGCTCAAACGGGTTTTCACATAAATGTTTCAGGGGTAAATTGCAGGGTTGATTTAAGCCCTGAAGGTGTAATTGTTTAAATTAGGGGAATAATTGTGCTTTAATGAAATTTAAATTGAAAGGAGACAAAGAAAAGCAGACAAACAACACTATTCAGATCTTTTTCAGGTAATAGAAATGTTCCCATGGGTGTAGTTTATAGGTTCTAGAATCTGGAAAACATAGTAAAAAGTCATTCAAAAATACTCTTGTGATTAATTCAGGTTAATTAAAACCAATACATAAATAGTATTTAGAAATTGGTTAGTTTAGAAAAAAAAAAAAAAAATCATACGTTTTCGTTGTTATACCTTATCACTGTATAAAATAGTTCTCTTTCAGAAATGTTTCAATAAATCTATTTTATATGTTAATAATTTATTAATGTCTTTGCACTAGAAATATAAGAAGCCACACTAAATGTGATATTCTATTGTTTGATCAGTTACGTTTATCTGAATAATAACGTCAGTGCAAATATCGTCAACAGATTTGTGTGGGCTTCATTTGTTTGTTTGTCATGTGTAAAAATACAAATGCCTTACTATGTGCTCTCCCAGTCAGATAAACGGTCATTCTAATACAGTAAGGCCTGTTTCAGGTGTAATGAATATGACCAGGAAATAGTCCCGCTGTTATTTGCATGATCTGCACTGGCCTCCGCTGTGACTTTTGAGAACACAGCGTAGTGTTCCTGCGGCTTCATATTTTAATAGACCGCTGAAGCCTCAATGATTTGTTTCTTTACAAATTAATCAAGGATTGTTATATATTAATTCACGCTCAAACAAACAGTCCACGGATTGTACCGGGGAACTCGCATAATGACAGTTATTTTGAGGTTCGCGCGCTGGTTGCTTGAAATTTTACTTCTGAGAAATACGTTAAGGTTTATGTCTTTAGGACTTTTTCTTTATCTTATTATACACCATTTCACATCACACATTAAATTGGTATTTGTGGTAAAAAGAAAGATAATAATATCCTTCACTATTTACTGGCTTTTGATTAGTTTTCGAGAAAGAATAGAAAGGGTAAATAAGAGTATTGAAATATTTTTTTATATACACATGTATAGGACTTTACACATTTTTATTGCAATTAGACCACAAACATAAAAAAATAGATTTAGAAATGGCTCATATCTTGTCAGATTCTTAGACATTTTTTTAACCACGTTGGCTGACACCTGAGCTTTTCAATGAAAGAGAAATAACATGTTTAGTTCCTTCTCACATTCCCAGTTGACTCATCACTAACGTAGAATCACAGAAATGTATCATTTAGAGCTTACAGCGAAAGCAATGTAATGTAGTGAAAGCGTGGGGGAAGCGCCTTTGCCAGAAAGTCCTCAATTTATGTCACTGTACGTAAGAGCTGACATATATCGCCTCTCTGCAGCTGAACCACATTTTTTTTCAGGTTGGGTTTTAAATGTAAAAGTTAAGACTTAAACGTTTGTAGGCTATTTGTTTATGGAAGAGCGACTGTGTAGCATTGCTTCAACATCATCCTGAAATATTGAATAAAAACTTTTACTGCTGACATATTGTGATAATTAAAGTTTGTGGTGGTTCCAAGATGTGGGTAGGTTTTGTAGAAATGGGGGGTTGTGTTTGTATGTTAGTGGAAGTGTGTGTATTTCTCGCCTCTACTTGTGCAAGACGTTTGAGGAGCATCTCTTGAGATGTTATCAGAAAGTGTGATGGTGCGCACTGATGTGGCTTTTAAATACAAGCTCAACATTTGTTAGCAGTGACACTTTTTCCAGTCACTCTTTCCCGTGCTGCATTCGTTCTGTCTTGTTTGTGCACCGGTCTTTTAAATGATTGGAGATTGTTTGCATTTGACCCAGGTTCTTTTCCCTGGAGTCCAAGACATGCATCTCTTGCTTTTACAGTTGATTTACAAGAATAGTTGGCAAAAATGACATTTTGTCTCCGTTTACTCCAAAACCAAAGTCAACCACGCGGCTCCTTTCAATAAGACAACAGTTTGTTGTGTCCACGTCTGCCAAGCTTCCAAAATGCAGAAAAAGCACCATGAGGGTTGGAAAATAAACACAAAATGTGAATTTCTGGGTAAAATATTTTTAGTTGAGGAGCTCATGGAGAAAACGTCTCAAAAGCAATAAAGTAAACTTGATGGATTTTCTCACAATATCCCAAATCCTTCTACAGTTCCATCATATCCTTCGGTCTTCCTCCGTCATGCCTTGTTTCTCTATTAGCCGTGCGGTGAGTGTGTATCCTGTTTTTGACAGCAGGAGAACACGTGCTCCGTCCTGCACCGGTGAAGTGGCCGGCGGGGTGGGGAGGGAGGCGCAGGGTCTCAGGATGTCCTGAAAGCTGAAGGTTTCGTCTTCTCTTCCTGTCTGGGTCCTCATGTTGAGCGATGAAGCTCCGCGATCTGCCCCGTTTGAATGTGCCATCAGGTGGTAACATGACGGAGAAAACATTTGAGTTTCTGCCTGACTTTTAAGCTTGATTTGTTGTTTTTTTTTAGCCTCTTTATTTACTCACCTTCATGTTGTCCATAGTTTTGTGTGAGGAACATATTAAGTAGCTAGATTTGACACTCGAAAAAAATATGATTATTGGAGTATGATTTACAATAAAATGTTATTCTACTTCAAAATGTCATGTTTAATTCAACGTGTTACTTGCATTTCTTTGTGATTTAATTGTGAAATTTACTAGCAGTTTCTGATTGAAAATCAATTATAATTTCAGACGTTCTGCTTCAAAATTTCAATTCTTTTAATTCAGTGTTACTTGCATTCCTTTGTAATTAGTGTGAAATAAACTATCGATGTCTGATTGAAAAAAAGAAAGTTCAGCCTAGTGAGGCAGAGGAGGTGATTTTGTAATAACGATTTAAGATTTCTCACACTGAAAAAAAAAATTGGTGTAGGATTTACCTTGAAACAGTTTCACTCAGAAATTGCTATAATTTCACACATAATTAAAGAAAGGCAAATAGCACTTTTTGGAGTAAATGAGGACAAAATGATTTTTTTTTGTGAACTATTCTTGTAAATCAAACAAGTGCATGTTTTCAAGCAAGTGCAAGTGCATCTAAATGCATGTTTTTGACTCTAAAAAAGCTCAAGTGTTATTGCTAACAAAATTAAACATGACATTTCTAAGCAGACAGACCGAAACAGTATTTCCTTGTAAAACATTCCAATAATCGTTGGAATATTTACAAAATCATGTGTCATTCGTATGACGCTTCAAATACAGGACATAAATCATATAAACTACTTTTACAGTGCTTTTTTAAAAACCATTTTTTGGACCAAGACAGCTTGGACATTGTGGAGAATATCTCCTTTTGTGTTCAACACAAGGGTGGGTATATTATGAGTGAACTATCATTTTAAGATGCCTTTTTGGATCAGTGGAATGTCCTAAATCATTCAGACAATTCAAACACTATGATGTTATCATCGACACCCGCTGCTTCCCAGCACATCTTCATTTTGACCTCGAGACTGTGACTTGTGGTTGCTAAGAATTACCTGTTGTGCTCCTCATAGCACAAAACAGCCTGGTCCGGTCGCCATGACAACCCCATAGATGCACTGTCTTTTCTCAAAGACCCCTAACTCATTTCAAAGACCTATAATCATTCAAGGACGTGCCAGCAAGACCCAGAGCGTTCTGGAGCTGACGTCATGATCCCTAGCTTTGGAAAACATATCTAATGCATTGCGCACAAGCTGCGCTGCACTCGTATGCTTGTATAAAACAAACGCAAAGGGTCCATCCGAATCGAGATTGGATATAAAAGTGTGCCAGGCTTAGAAAAAAAGCACATTTTAATGCATTTTGCCTTTGTCTTTCTTTGCCTGAAGGGGGTGGTGGAAGGTTTTTGTGCGCCTTTTTTCGCAAAGGGGCCCTTCACTTACATCTTTTATTCCCTTTCTCTTGTTATATTTCTTTATTCCAAGTGTGTTTTGTGCTCGGCCTCCTTTCATTGCCCCCTCCTCTTGTCTCTCAGATAAATGCCACACTAGCCTTTCACTTGGCGCCACAATAAGCGGACTGTTTTAGGCCCAGAGAGGCACAATGAAAGAGGCTGCTTTTTAACCTGCATTTCTCAAAAGCTCTCCTTTCTTTCTCCTCTCTCCCTCTTTTGTGTCCAGAGCGTGGTCGTACCATCATCCCATTTATACGTCTTATTTAGAAGGTCTCAAAAGAACATGAGCCCAACATTCTGATCTTTAGAGCTGCTTTTGTTGGGAAAAAGACAGTCAACTGGAAAAAGTCGCCGATGATGTGTGTTTTGACGTACCGTGCTGATTTATGGGAAATATGTGAGGCTGCTGCTTCAGCTATGAGCATTTTTGTCCCTGTGGACTTAAAAATAAGCTCTATTAATTTATTTACATGCATCACATGCAAAGAACTTATGAACTTTTATCATTTCCAACACATCTCAAATGATGTTGTTAAAAACGTTGACATTTTGTATACACATCAAATTAGCTTAATGAGTCAAGATTACAGTTTGATTGATTGGAAATTATGCCCAATGTAATATTCAGTCAAATGAAGTTGCATTTTATCTTGAGCATGCATTCACTTTGGTCTAACTTTTGATTTAACTTCATTAGTTACGTGTGTTGTTAGTCATGTCCAGCAACTAATAACATTAATTAAATGATGCCACGTTTGGGGGTAGTAGTACTTGGAAAAAAGTGAATTAAAAAATAATTTTCACATTATATTTTCTATTTGTTTTATTTCTAAAAACTGAAAATTCAGCTATGAATGTTTAATAATAAAAATGTACATTGAAAAATTACTTGTAATTAAAACACTTAGTTTTTTTTATTATTATTTCAAGGAATATTTAATGAAAGTTTGAAACTCCATTCAAATCAAACATGCATGTACAGGTCACAAAATTCAGACGTCACCATTTCCGGGACCAAATGCAAACAACAAATAGTGCCAATGTACACCCACTCTTTTATTACTGAAAAAACATTTCATTTTCTTTTAGAATTGCCATCATAGAAACTATGAGCCTGGAGACTGTATCATAAATCATGAGTTAAGCTTAACTTAAAGGCATGCTATACATGTATAGTACTCATAAACGACAACGCAGATAGTATTTCCAATTGAAACGGTACCCGGAAACAATATTCAATTCATCACTAACTAGTAATGCATCTTTATTTGTGAATCCATGTGTCCTTGTGGTTTCTACACGGCGTGTGTAAACCCTGATGATTTGCATTGTTTTTTCCTTTCCTGCATTCAAAACATTGAGACCTTAGGTGGGGACTATCAGGGGCTGTCCCCTGCACGGAAGAGCTGTTATTACACAAAGCTGTCATCAATACTTAATAAATACATGTGCTTGTTTTTTGAAGTTAGATTCTGTATTGTATGTTGTAGGAAAAGAGTTTTGACTACTAGCTTGCCACAGGTTTACAAAAACTACTTTTTTTGCACGTTTCTGTTCATCTGTTTTCTTGCCAAGTTCAGCAATTTGTATTACTCATTAGTGATTTAACGATCATCGTGAAAGTTGCATTGTAGTATTTTCCTATTTCCAAATTATTGTTGTTTTTACTATGATAACTATGTGATTAGTTTTAAGGCATTTCTTTTAGAGTTTGTAATGCTTGTGCATAAACAATTGCTAAAGACACACCCTATAATTATTGGTCTGGAACAATTCATTAATATCATTGTTCTTCCAGAATATGTTTTACCTGGTACATAATGTTTATACTCTTTTGTTGATCTTGCATTTATCGAAATGAAAGCATTTTTTTAACAATTTCCATAGTATAGTTTTTCTATATATATATATATATATATATAGATGTCTAATCAAATATAGTTGCATTAGTAGATATGTATCTTTTTTTATACACGACAAAAGTAAATGTCATCAGCAGTCAAATCAAAATGTTCTGCATATATCCATCTGATTTTTTTTGTGACCTGTTTATTCCTGGATACTCTTCTCCTGTTTCACTTTTACAATGTTATCAAATCCCTATCTGTGTAAAGTACTCTGAGGAAAGTTATAGCAGAGGCAAACGAATGCAAATGCTACTGTTTTCACTATAGGGCATACTTTTGTGACCACAGTTTTGCGCATCCAGCCTCGAGCGCCAGCTCTCCTCTCTATTCCTGGGAGGTCACTGGACAGTTTTTCTAAGGGGGTGTCCACTGTCTTCCATATAACACGATGAGTTACTGCTTCAGACTTCCACACTGGCAAGTGGAACGGTTTCCAAGAGACAGCCAGAAGACAATGAAAACGGACCAGATGCTTTTGAGGTTGGTAGGCCGTTTGTGTAGGTCAAGGCTTTGTGTCTTTAAGAGTACAGTTACTGGCAGGTGGGTTTGGAAGCTCCTGTTGTTGGGTTTCAACAGCTGATTGGACTTTGCTTCGCATGCTAAGGTTCTCGAAGCCTACAAACACTTCTGCTTTTAGCTGTGTCTTGTCTTAATTGAAACCCACCATCATCCAATGCGGTCTGCTGCATTCTCACAATGTCTCGAGTGCTGGTTTACAACAGGTGTTTGTAAAGTTAGAATGGGTCTAATTGTTACGTGCCTCTATTTGGCAAGTGCAATGATTTATGCTGTTAAAAAGCAAAAAAAGAGCCTTAAAGTTCAAACTGGTGTTGTCACTACGAGTCTTCTGTTTGCTTAGATGTCGGTAAAATAATGTATTTGCGTGCACAGGCTTGTTTTTGGCACTCCTGACAGTTTTGTTTGTGCTTTTTGACAATTTTTATAAGTCTGACTTGTCACAATGTGGAAATGAACCACTTCAGGATCATCACAAGGAAAGGGAGAGTCAGAAATGTCAAAGAAAAGTCGTATTTGCATCAGAGGAGCGCGGGACAGAATGTGAGGCCGTGACATGTTGCTACTTGTACGGCAACTTAAGCTTTTGTCTCGCGTGCCCCAGACCGTGGGAAGTATTTCATTTCAGAGGTGTTTTAGCGCAAAAGCAAAGAACCTCGAGGCTGATGTTATCTTAGACTACAAAAGTCTGTCAGAGCTCTTTGGAAATGCATCTTATGGCTCCACATCCGAACAACAGGTAAGAACAAACTTGAGGCGACTTCTCTTGTAAGACAGACTGGCAGTTACCATCAATCATGTAGATTCTTCTGGTTTGTTTTGCTTGTGCTGACATTAGAGCTTGCCATTATATTTCTTATCGCTATCACCAAGTTATGACACATTCACGTTTTGCTTGGAGCCAAGATTAAAGAGGTTTAAGAACAATGCTGTCAGTACTATCCTTTTGTGTTTTTCTCCTTTGTAAAATCTGATGACATTTTTATGAAAACCTGTTTTTTGAGTAAAGAAATCTGGTAACACTTGAACTTAAGGAACAATTCTCACTATTAACCAGTTGCTTATTAGCATGCCCTTTAATTGCATATTGACTGTTTATTAGTACTTAAAAAGCACCTATTAATGCCTTATTGTGCATGACCATATTTTAGATCCCTCAATCCTACCTTATCACAATTATGAGATATAAAGTTACAACTGAGAAATACAATTTGGCAATTATGAGAAATTGTTACCTTTTTTGTTACCTTTGCTCTGTAGTTCAAATGAGAGGTTTTCATGTAGTTACATTTAGACTTTACAAAAGACCACTATGCTAAATAAAGTTATGCTACATGCAAAATGTGATAGTCATTTTGCATGAATTCTCGGCTTTGCTGGTTTAGGATTTACCCATCCAACAGTTGTTGTTGTTTTTTAACGACGCAAGATTCTTTAACACTTGTGCGCGATGAGCGTGGAGAAGCTTCGCTCTAAGATTAATCTTCACGAGTCCGTTTAGAGCTTGAGGCTGTGCCATTTTTTGACAGTCAAATCCCTCCAAGCAAATAGCCGGAATATCTCTAAGACTACAAGTGCACTTGGAAGGAGCTGACAAATTCACACTTCCTGCACCTGGTTTGTGGATCAGCGCTCCTCAACTGGGGGAACAAATAATTTTAGCCTTGTCACAATTGGAACTTAATAGCGCAGACTCCTCGCAAGTGTTTATTTATAATGCACCAATGGTGGCAGGATCTTTCTTGAGTGCACTCGGTTCCCATGGAAAGGAGGGGGTCTTGTCCTTGGAATCTAAATCTGATTTGGGAAGACCGTATCAAGTTTGCAGTTCACATTGACTGATTTGTAGTGAAAGAGCGACCTAAACGAGTTTGACGACTGCCAGTGCATATCCAAAGTTTTAGATTGTGGCACCTCCTCACAACCAAATGCAATTTCTGTATTTTTACAGACAAAACATTATTTGCTTGTAAGTCAGGCAAGTACATCAGAACAGAAAACTATGCCCTTTTACCAAAACCACCTTCCAGATTGGCAAATCACTACTTCAAAAAACAGATTGGTTTATTGAATTATTTTCTTCAAACAATTCAACCAAGTTGCTCAGCTTAACAGAAAACATTTGAGTTAAGTGTTCAACCTTTGTCTTGTGCCTTAATGTAAACGCACAGGCTGCTTTTGTGTTTTCCGAGTGGATGAAAAAGTACAGGAGGAACTGGAATCGGCCCAGTGAGTGTTCCGCATTTATTTATTTTTTTCTCTCTGCCACAGACCATCGGCACATTCCGTTTGTATTGTTACCCCGCTGTGTTTCCTGCAGCCTATTGCTTTTGTCCATGTCATGCCCATTGTTTAAACTTCCTTTGTTCTTTCTCTGTAACAATGGGCATTATATATTTAGAGAGAGAGAGCTAGAGAGTGAAACAGAATGGGAGAGGTGCATTTTCCCTCGTGTTTGTTTTCTTTGGGTTGTCTTGTGTTTCTTTAGTCATGCAGAGGGAAGGAGGAGAGGTGTTTATAGACCTCTGCTAATTTTGAAATCGCCTTCTCTTTCTTTCCTTCACTCCGTCCGTCTCTCTCCTCCTCTTGTCCTTCATTGCAGAAGGGTTTGCCATGCTACTTGAGACGGCCACATACTTGATGGGCTCACTAGAGTCTTGCATCTGTTTTCTGACAGAGTGTTGACAGACTCGAACAACGTAGATGCGTGCCCACACAACACAAACATGCACCAATATCCTCGCCCAACACCGAGCGGCTCCTGAGCCCCAGAGACCCTGAAGAAGTGGCTTTGGTGAAAGAGTTTGAATGGGGCGGCCTGTGTCTGGGCTCTACAAAAAACCTTCTGTTCCTTATGCAAAGCAGTCAGCTGTTGTTTTTTCCCCTGTGGTCTTTCTGTCCTTCCCAGACAGTAGCTGTACAAAACCGGAATACCCTTGTTAGTAATGCAGTCTTATGTGGTCTCTTCTAATGAAAAGCTAATTCAGAATGAAATTTTGCACGCAATGCATTTTGCTTCTGTAATGTGACGTATTTAAAGGTGAAACCAAATATTTAATGAGCGAATGCGCAGGAATCTGGGATTGATTGGATGCTCCAAAGTAGAGCCCTGCACGGGACTATTTTCTTAAACCCGCACCCGCCCGCTCCCGCTAAATTTCTGACCAGGACCGCCCGCTCCCGCGACCTGTGTGTACCACTCCGGCCCGCGCCGGCAATGTTTGTGTCCACTCCCGTGGACTTTTTCTCAGAACTTGTGAAAAATGTGCACAAATACGATCAGACTAAATATTCGTTCAAGTTAACATCCAGAATAACAGGCTTTAAACATGATTGCGTTTAAATATGATGAAGTAATGCTAAACCAAAGCACCACATGTGACCAATATCAGGTGCTTTTTTATTAGCGTTATAAAACATTAACCTTAAAAACAAAGCCACAACTAGCGGCACCTCAGTTTTTAATCCTACTGCATGATACACACGCACCAAACGATTAACTAAAACACTGTTTCACTGTTAACAAACAGTAAGTAAATAATCCAAAGAACAACATGAAATAACTTTAACTGATTAAATAAACAAACACATAGAACTTAGAAAATGGGTATGTTGCCTCAAGCCAGAAGTGCCAGATTGTGTTCGTTGTAAATCCCGCGGGAGCCCAAACCCAATGCAGCCCTCTACTCCAAAGCACCTCTACAACAGGTGGTTCGATGGGAGGGGCTAAAAATGAAGAGGTCTTAATGACATCACCTGAAAATGAAAGTTGTTTCGGAGACTGATTAATTCTATTTTCTGAATGGTTTGGTTTTGTAGAATGTGTGAGCCCAGTCCACCTGCTCTACATCCCCACGCCAAGGGCAATGTGACCATGGTGGGTGTTGGTATCAAGCTTGAAGACGACGAATCGGGAAGTAGAGTCGTCCACCGAGAATCCCAGCAGTCCTCTCCAGTCAATGATTGGTCATTTCGGCACCTGTCGGACAGAGACGACTTTGAAAAGTCAGCACCCCCTAATGCACAATCTCCATTGGTATGAAGTGTTCATGAATTTCAATATTTATTTTATAAAGCAAAGCATTAAGTTTTTCCTTTTTTTGTTGTTGATAAGATGATATATACGATTTCTGTAGTGAGTACTTCATGGTTCCTGTGTTTTGTTTTAGGCGACCTCTCCCAGTAAAGACCCTGCACGATCATACACACCTGCCAGTCAAGATGGAGGCAGCAGAGCTCATGATAAGAATGACAGCAAGCCTAATGTCAGTGAGGGTAGGTGCAATGGTTCCTTTACAATAATAAGGTCATCATGGAGTGCTAATTAGCATATTTGCACTTTGTCCGTGACATTTATTGTATTCCAGTGTTTTAAGGCTGTTGTTTGAGAGTAAAATAGGTTTTTGAAAGTTTTAATTTTGATGGAAACCCATGCAAGTGGTTTGTCCATGTGTGTGTCAGCAACTAGAATGCCATTGCTTTTAATGCACTCTACATAGTGGATCCAAGTTCCTACTTTGCTTCAAGTTCTATGAAGCCTCTCTGTGGTTTCATTTGTATGATGCATTTCACAGCTCTTTGGTTATTAAAGAGTCCTCGAGTGTTTTCTCAAAAGGCTTTTCTTTTGGTTTCACACATTCTATGAAATTGTTTCAGTTTACACTTTTTCTTTTGATATAACGGGGGGGGGGGGTAAGCTCAAGGATTTTCAGTACAGTGTTTCTCTCATCGAGATGAAAAAGCTTTTTTAGTCTTTATTTGCTTCTCTATTATGTCTCTCTTTGTCTGTGTCTCCTCAACTACATTAAGGCGCTTCATTATATATTAAGTGTAAATATATTGTAGATTGTTAAATATTAAATTATAAGTAAAATTCTCTATCTATCTATCTATCTATACATAGTATATATACATAGTATTTATTTACTTATACTTAAATAATTAAAAAAGAATTTAATACAATTTATTATTATTCTTTTTAAAAAAATCTCTCTATTCCGTTTTTTTTTTTTAGTGATGCCTACTATTGAAAAACTTCTGAATACGGACTGGAAAGAAAAGTTCCTTGGGAAGGGTCTTCGTGGCAGTGTCAACCTAAAAGGTGAATTTATGTGTTTGTACTGCACATACATACACTTTGTCATGCAAATCACCAAACAGAGCAACCATATAGTGTTGTTTCTATGTGTTCCATTGTGGATCATCTCACATTTGTGTTTCACTGACACCTTCTGCCTGACCACCAGCATGTGCTTATGTGTTCACAGGAACCCCAGAGAGTCTGGCAGAGAAGGAGTTTCAGTTGTTGTTGATGATAAACCAGCTCTCTGGTCTGCGAGAGCAGCTGCTTGGAGCACATTCTGAGCAGAGGAACATGGCCGCTCTGCTGCTGGAGAAACAGCAGCAACAGATGGAACTGGCAAGGCAGCAGCAAGAACAGGTGTGGAGACACTTTTAATTGAAAAAGTGAAAAAATGGGAACAAATTAAGCAAAAGCAGTGTCATTTGAAATCAGCAACAACAATATGTGCGTTAGTTTGGTTTCTAAACCGATTCTTTGTTTAGATCGCCAAACAGCAGCAGCAGTTGATACAGCAGCAACATAAAATCAACTTACTGCAGCAGCAAATTCAGGTGAGGTTGAATGTCATGATTCAAAATATTGCAGTTTATTTCAATGTATGAACTGGGGACCATCTTAATATCATAAAGGAATAGTTCAACTAAAAGGATTAAATCAGCCTTTCTTTGAGTGAATTGTTCCTTTAAGACTAATTGTACAGTGTGGAAATACAATTTAAGGTGTTCTCTATGACCTTTGACCCAGCAGGTAAACATGCCGTATGTTATGATCCCTGCCTTTCATCACAATGCCCAACCGTTGTCAGTCACCTCTGAGGCCCAGATGGGTTTGCCTTTGCAGCCCATTCCCTGCAAACCAGGTGAGCTTCACTAAAGCCTCGGTAATGTCCTCAACTCCCCTCCCTTCGCCCGATGGAGTAAATTATTTGCATATCCTGATATAGGCATGAAAGACCTTCCTATTGGCATATTGAGCAACAGTTAGCTTTTACAATAAGAGTCTGTTAGGACACAGGATTCAGCCATCTGTTATCTTCAGATGAATCAAATAGCATCTGTCAAAAATCTCTAAATAATTGACTTCAAATATTATCCTTTGTCAGGTATTTGAAAAAACGTGTTTGCTCTTGCGCTTTTCAGCATACGCTTATCAGCAGTTGTTTGTATTTTTAGGTAATCAGTAGACTGGAGCAAAGCTGAACTGAAAGAGTTAATACTTGCTATTCTAGAAATGTATTATCTGCTAAATAAATTTTCCTTTATTTTAATGCATGTTTGTCTGTTTTGTAATGCAGCGGTTCTCAATTACAGTCCTCGCGTACCCCCGCTCTGCATATTTTGCATGTCTCTCTTTGTTAACACACCTGATTTAGATCATCAGCTCGTTAGTACAGAGCTCCATGCATGAACTGTTCCGATTGACATGATCCCTACACAGTGTCCATTGCTCCCTACTCCCTGAGCAGGGAAATCCGTTGAAGTTTACTTCACTTCGGAACATTCATTCACGGATATGCGCTGCGCCACAGCCTGCAGCGTCTTCACACACAGACGAAACTTACAAGAGAAGCGTGAAATGTGACATAATGTACATCTGTAAATAAATACCATTTAAATTCATGTCTCTCACACTTCAATGCCCTTTGAATGGAACATATACAATTGCTTCGAACTGGAATCATGGCGGAAAATCCTGTGATGTCCACTTCGCAGGGCTCAACAAACGTCTGAAGCGATAAGAGAAACATACACAATTTGCAGAGCGGGGGTACGCGAGGACTGGAATTGAGAACCGCTGCTGTAATCTAAGTGATTATTGCATGAATTGATGGTTTTGCTCATGTTTTTGGTCCACTTAGAATGAGCTTCAGAAAGAAAGACTAATTGAAAGGACTGACTGAGTGAATTTCTTGCACATGCACTGAAGAACAGCTCAGGGTTAGCCATTGATTTAGAGTGTATATTGATCAGGTAAAATACAGAGCGGGTTCTTTGCATTGATGTCTGTAATGTATGGCACGGTGTCCTCGCTCGGTTAAAAGACTCGTGTGAATGCACAACTTTGATGCCTGTACTCAATTCGCTTAGAAGATGAAGGGTAGAAGTAAAGAACAGGGAACAATAGAACAAGTGTATGAGCTAGTCGGCTAACAGCGTGCTTGACACTGTTGAGCCGCCTTTCTAATGAAACCTGGAGTAGAGGACCAAGGACGCAAGTGAATCTGAGCTCAAAAACTTTATTCAGCTATATAAGAGATGTTTTCAGGCGATAAACACTTAGAGAAGTTTTTACCTTGAAGTTAGCCATGGAAATATTTACCTGAACCTAGCCTAAACATGATAGTTGGCCAAGTCCCATTGGGCTTGGGTTGGGTAGTAGATCTATTGCATGTTCACTGACCATTTATGTTTGTAAATCCTTCAAGTTTCAGTCTTGTTGAATGAACTGTCTTTGTTTTTAGTGGAGTATCCCATGGCGTTGCTGCCACACTCCACCCCAGTCAAAAGGTCCAGTGGTACGGTCTTTCGCCAGGTACCCTTTCTTAGGTTGTTCTGCAGGTCATCTCACTTTGTTGTATTCCTTGGTAAATCTCACAATAATGTTTTGCTCCAGGATACCAGTCAACCTCTCAATCTCACGGCTAAACCCAAGACCCCAAGTCCACAGGCACTGGAAATGGCCCACTTGCAGACAGGGTACAGACCCAGAGATCTGCAGCGTAGCCCTCCTCGATCTGCCCTCAGCCTGAGTATGTGATGCTACACCTCACTGACACATCCAGTCTCTAACATAATTTGCTTGGAAGGTTGAAGCTATGTTTTGTGTTTTTAGCTGATTTGACAAGTCAACTTTTTTTTTTTGTTACAACTGATCTTGCAACAACCGCAGAACTGTTTAGTAGATTTAGACCGTGACTGTAAATTTCTTTATTACAGTTCCATAACAAGTTCCACAACTTTTGTTGTGCAGTCAGGTGTGTCGGAAAATATCTCTACCTCTTTATGAGTCAGACACATCTACTGTGGTTTTCCTGCCATGGCATTGTTTGAGAGAGTAGTCCTTGAGGTTCACATTCAGAAAAATGACCCTGTTACAAAGGACCCTTCTTAGGGTTCCCACTGCCAATACGCTTCTATCCCAAGTATTACGGCACGGCAGTTCAGAAAACTGTTCCCCCTTCGAACCAGCCCCTGAGAATGTGTCAGCACCAGACGTGACTGTTTGTCTTAAGCCTTCGGACTCAAGACTAGGGGGCTCATCCGGGACAGGATCATATACTTGAGATCGAGCCAAGTGCTTTATTTGTGCATCACAAGACGGAGAGGGATAAATGTATCTCTCTTGACCTTGTCTAAAGTTTCCTTTCTCTCTCACCCTTTCACTCTTCAGGCTTCTTGGGAGAGGGTGATGTTGTGACACAAGCCATTCATGATGCCCAGCAGCTGTTGCGTGGAGGACAAGGCCCGACAGGCCGAGAGAGGGACAACAACACAAGGCTGGTGAGTCAACGTCTAAGCGCACACACAAACACGGTCTCCGATACACCACACCCCAGTTCTCCAAGGTTCCTCACAGCACCTGGGGCCTGCTGTTTGTCACCATTGGTCATGCTTCAAGGCCGAAGCATCAGGGAAAGTGTCCATTAATGGCCCACACTTGAAGTGCCTCTCTTTCAGAACACCCACTGTGTTACAAGAGAAGAGGGGCGGTCAGGGTCAGCAATGAATATTGGTTTACAGAGGTTCATGATATCGGGGGTACATTCCCCTTTCAGCCAAGAACAGCTGTTATTAGAGTCCCACTGCAACTTGTGTGTTCACTTGTTTGTATACGTGGCAATTGCGGAAAAGCCCTGAGTCTCCGTAGACACCTGTTTCGACAACCACTTTGTTGCTCCTTTTGAGTTCAGTTTAACCGCAGGGAGATATGACAGTGATTTCGCCTTTGTTGTCAACAGGGTTTTGAAGCATTCCACTTAAATCTGTTTTTACAGCTTGACACATGTTGAACTGTTGTACGCACTCTTGAAAAGGCAGGTAGATGTAGACAACAATGCCGAGCCATTTGAAAGGGAGATGAATATTGCTCATTAATGTTTGAATTTCAGAATTATATTTGGCAACCACAAATGTCCCTGGAGCTCTTTGTGTTTCTATGCATAGGTGTGGCTGAGATGCTTTTGTAATGTTGTCCAGCTTCTGTAGCATTGGTGCTAACATAATAAAAGCAATTCCTGTTCCAACTGGATGCAGTGATATAACTGATGGTTGTTTTTTATATATGTTTTAACATAAGCTGTCTTTTCATCTGTCTATCTGTTGATTGATCATAAGGAGGTGTCTCGAGACCGGATGGATGACGGACAGTCCCTGCGGACGAATGAGGACCACCTCAGCAGTGATTCTGAGGGTATGTATGGGTCATCTATAATGTTTACTTTTTCAGTTTTATTTTGGCAATACATTAATAAGCTTACTGCCTGGATGTTGTGCTTTTGCTGTTCACACAGGAGTCTTTAAATTAGTTTTTGCACTGCTTCTAGCGGTGATGCTGTGTCAGCTTAAAATAGATTGGAATGTGTTCTATTCTGAGTCTTATTTAAACTCCCCTTAAGAAACCTGTCCGATCATCTCATCCCAATCTAATTATTTATGGCTACCAGTTTAGTTGACCTTTTGTTCAGGCAACCCTCAAATTGCTCATTTTGAGATATGTAGTTTTGCGTGTCACTGGTATGTGTGCAAATATTCTTAGTCAAGAAATTTCACTTGATCACATAGTTTTGTGTGCTTTTCCGATCAAATAAATAATTGCCTTATGAATGCATGTGGATTTTCGACTGTTTCCAATACAATAAAAAAGACCTCTTTGGCATGCAGCAAACACAGATGCCACCTGCCTGTGTAATTGCATTTGGCTGCAGGGCGTGTAGTCAAACAAAAGGAAGTTATGTGTGTCTAGACTGATTGTTTTGTTTTTAATCTTGTTGTTCCCAACAGGGCAGATGGCAATCTCTGGTGTGGGAAGCTTTGGTGAATCCCGGACTCCCTCCTCTGTCCACATCAAACGTCCAATGAACGCCTTCATGGTGTGGGCCAAAGACGAAAGACGACGTATCCTGCAGGCGTTCCCTGACATGCACAACTCCAGTATCAGCAAGATCCTCGGTAAGTGAGAATGGAGCTGCTGTTTAAAAAAACATTAGATTTTAGCGATAGTCTGTTGATAGTTTAGATAGTTGGTAACACTTTTGATGAGGGAATACTATTCGCTATCAACTAGTTGCATGCATATTACTAGAATATTGGCTGTTGTATATTAGCATATATAAATGCATGACCATATTCTACATTCCTTAACCCTAAACATAACTACTGCAACAACTACCTTACTTACTATCAATAAGCAGCAAATAATGAGTCACATGATACAAGTCACATGACGCGTGACTCTAATTTGCAAATTTTAATCGTACTTAGTTTCTCATTCTGCCCATTAGATTTGTAAGATAAGCACATTGTTAGCATTGTCCATCAAAGTGTCAAATATTTTTCACCATACTTTCCATCAACGAATGCTACTGACTATAATGTCTCTAATCCTTCCTCTTTGTGGATTCCGAAGCACCTGTTCTGACAACATTGTCCTCATTGTTGTATTATTATTTAATCTCCTCTACCCCTTTTATCTTTCTCTTGAGATCAGTTGTTTATTGTTGGGATGGGCTGAGGGGTTATGGGAACGTTGAGTTTGTTACGCTCACAGCTAATCCTACAGTCACAAGTGTAGGTGTTAGTCTGTAAAATACGTTTATATTTTCAAACATGCAACTTGCTGTTGCCCCTGGAATGGAGAAGAGGACAGGAGGTCTTAGGGGATTGAAAAAAGGGGTCACACGAGGGCACGAACCGCCACCTGGCTCCTGGGGTGACAGGAAAACAACACCCAAAACTTCAGCCCCCTCATCCCTTGCTGCACCTCTCTACCTTCCTCAGTTCTTTCCTTTCACAAAACACTCACATTCCATTCCATTGTGGTGACACTGACACCTCCTGATTCAGGCTTTCTTCTCCTGAATATGGCCCGCAGCTCCTTTTAGCACACACCTACGTTTCTGTCAGTTTCCTACCTTTTTAGCCTGCAGCACACTGAGGCGGCGCCATTGCACTTATGAAGTCAACAAATCAAATTCTTACAATGTCAAATATTTGTAAAATGTAGAGAATTAGATTAATGAATTCATCAGGTCAGTGATTGTTTTGTTTGTTTTTTCTTTGCACTACTTTGTACTTTCACGCTATTTATCTCTCACTTCCTGGTCGATGTGGAATTTCAACTCTCACCGACTCTCAAAACCCACTGAAAAACCTGCTCCAAATAAACCTGCTTCTAATAAACTGGTTTAGTAGCTTTAATCATTACTGACAGGTGCATATAATATACAGCCATGCAATTAATTTTTTTTACTGCAGCAGCGCATATATTTATTTTCCAGTATTATCTAGTGAAAAAGATTTCCGTGTGTGTATGAACAAGCTCCCATAAATGTTCAAGCACATGTGTTAATTAGGTGTCCACATACTTTTGGTGCCCACATGTAGTTTTCCTTTGGTTATATGATATTGTACCTTGCTTATTGTAATTCTTGTGATCCCTTAGGTTCCCGGTGGAAGTCCATGTCCAATCAGGAGAAGCAGCCGCATTACGAAGAGCAAGCCAGACTGAGTCGGCAGCATCTGGAACGTTACCCAGACTACAAATACAAACCCCGGCCGAAGCGGACCTGTATCGTGGAGGGTAGACGACTGCGGGTCGGAGAGTACAAGGCCATGATGAAGAGTCGACGACAGGAGCAACGAGTTACTTACCCTCCAAGGTGATGCTTGCTGACACACTCAAGAGATCTTCATTTTTCAAAGATGCGTTTGGTTGGAGAATGCAGTAGGGATGTGCATTAAATATACATTTGAAGCAGCTACCGATGCGATGCAATACGGTTCACCCCTATTACGATGCAGTGCGATCCGATTTAACACAATGCAATTCAATGCATTATGATACAATGGAAAAAATATGATGCTATGCAAATCAATATGGTACCGATAGTTCACATTTATTTATTTGGTTCAGACAGACATCCATCCATGTTAATCTATATTCTATGTGACTGTCACACGGCAGTTTAGAGAGGAGAAATCAATCTACATCAGAGGTCGCGTTAAGCAAAATGTTTTTTAGCAGTGATGGAAAAATCTGAAGGCCGTCCGTCACTTTGACAGATTACACTGAGGGTGATCTATTGTAATTTATAACTGTAATTCCTACCCCTGTCCAGTTGGTGGCGAGTGCGCTACAGTATGGCAGCAGAGCACAGGGTCATCAGCCTCCAGAAAAAAAATAAAACTGTCAAGAGTCTTTTGCTATGCCTTTGACACATGGGCGAGTATCCACTAGTAGTAAAGCGAAAGAGATGATCGGTTCATGTGCGCTGCCGCTTAGCTTGCACTGAGGTGTCTACAGTAATCTATCACGCCACATTAAAGAGTGCCAAAACAGTATTTATTACTTGAATTTATAAAATGGACAGAATTTGAAATCTGAGACCTCTCATGTCAAAAGTAACAACGCACAAAGCTTAGCCTATTGTGATTTATTGGATGGGAGGCGCACTATATGAACGGTTCATTCATCAACAGAAAACAGCATCGATTGGGATTTAAGAGTCGACATTGGTTCATAAAAATGAGAATCTATTTAGCTTTTAGTGGCCTCCGCTGTCACTGCGGTGTGTGGTGTTGAACGTGAAAAGTGATGCACAGTCTCTGTTCTTTTCATAAATAAATAAATGCATAAGCCTATATGCTTATCCTGTAGGTTCATGATTGAAAATGAAAATGTGAACAAAAATTCAAGCAATTAAATGTTGTTATAATTAAAATTAAAGTGACGGGTAATAATAGATTGACAATTTTTACGACCCTGTCCATCAAAATGACAGCCAATATTAAAGTATAACATAGACCTCTAATCTACATATAAAATATTGGTCACAAATTTAGTTTTTTACCATTGCAGATATGTTCGAAATGATGCATCGCGATACAAATGTAAACTTGTATCCAATCCACACTTTTTAAATCGATGCATCACCTCATTAACTTTTATGCTGATGCAGATCGGTGAATCTTAACCATTCCAAGAATCAGTAATGTAAAATACCTGATGTTTGGTTTGACGATTATTCCCACAGCCAGACAGAGCAGCAGCTACCGTACCCCTCCAGCGAAGGACAGTACCCGACCACACCGGTGTCAATGGCCCCATTGCCCTTGCACCCTGCCCTCCTGGAGCACTACCTTCCTCGGGGTCTGGAGCCCCCAAAAGGCCAAGGGAGCGAGATGAGGGAGGCTGTGAGGCCCAGACAGCCCTACAGCGAAGGGGAGGAGAGTGAAGCGGGTGAACGCAGTGAGGGAGAGCTGGTTGTTCTCACTGACTGAGACAGAACAAGGAAATAATCGGAGGACAGAGAGGGTGGAAAATGCGATGAATGAGATGGACAATATAATTGGGGTATTTTGCAGTCCCTACCTACAACATGGTGTCCAATAAATGGTATAGGTCAGTGTTTTTCGGTCCAGTTGTGAGGATGTCCTGGTTTCAAACCCGCCAGATCGGTCACATGATCCTCTAGAGCTGGTTAGGAAGGCAGCAGACATGATAAACAAGGCACAGATCTTCATTTTTCAGATTTTTCCAGGATAGGTCTTGCATACTGACCACAGCTTGGAAAATGCAAGACTTTTTCGACCTATGATATTCATTGTCGAGTCTTTTGAAGGCATTGTGAAGCTGGTGTTCAAAAATTGTTTTACAAATCAAATGTCACTGCATTTATTATGGAGTAAATGTGATCTGCGATGTGCATAAGCAATTGCACGAGAATCGGCTTCTCTATTAGGGGTACAGAAAAGTATAGTCACTGTTGGTTTATCTGAAAAAGTTCCACATTTGACACCATGTCAAATAATTGCCAAATAATAGCACGAAACAGTTCACACAAAGAGATTATGGTATATATGGAAACGTTTTGAATGAACTTTCTTTACATTTTCAAAGCGTAAAGAGCTATGAATCATTTTGCCTTAAAAAAACTGAACCCTCTCTGTTATAATGCTTCTTGATGTCACCAGGGTTTTCCTGCAAAAGTTCCTGTTAAGACTGTGCCAAGGTACTTTCCAGAGCTCAAGGGCTGAGCAAAAAATAAAAAGAAAACAAGTGGACTTGGAAAAAGGATAGAACATTCCTGAACTCCTTGTCCAGTTTATTATATCAGATAATGTCGATTAGGGGCTGTTCTGTTACAGAGATTTAAGCAGCCTGGCCCTTTAAGACTCGCTAGGGCAGCGAAGGTTGGTAGCGTCCTCTGCGGTCTGAATCTGGGTACTGCACTTAAAAAATTCCCCAGGTCAAAATCATATTTTTGTTTCTTTTGATTTAGTGCAGAATAATCACTTGAAAAATGCACTTGCCCCCATGTCATTTTTTTCAGACCCTCATGATTCAGAATATAACTTTTTTTTTCAGAGTAGAATTTTGCACTTGATGTACACATGCAATTCATTTCTACTATTCAGTTTGTGAAAGGAGTTGTGAGTAATGCACTTCCCTCAGATTACTCCCATTTTTAAAATGTTGGATTACTTTTCTATTTTAGTGTGTGTGTGTATAGAGTGATTTTGTGCTGAAGAGTTATCATTCCAGCAGTTCTTATGACCGGCTCCATATTATTGGGCTGCTAGTCAATTTACAGTTGAGCTGAAATGTAAACATTTTGTTAAAAATTATAAACATTTATATTTTAAAAAGGAGATTTTAGAAGATATTTGCCAGTGGACTGTTAGGATAAACCTAACATGTTAAAGGAAAGGACATGTATGTAGCTGGACACTGAAATACAGTTTGTATTTTATCTGTAGAATGAACCCATGGGGGAAAAGTATGATTCGCTATTTGGACAAATGTTGCAAAACCAGCTATTGTAAAATATAGATATAGAACTTTATTTTGTTTATAAAAGTGTATAATTTAAAGGTGTACATTTTTTTTTCTTCTGTATGTTGCATTTTTCCAAGCAAGTTTTGTGGTTTGTTTTTGAAGCATAAATAAAAATGTTATGTTTACTACTATGGTTCAGGTTATTTTTTTATATTTTTAATCAACTGGATTCAGGTGAGTAAAGTGCTAATTATTAATACAAGTCATAAAGATAACTACACTAATCATAACTAGTCAGTCGGACGTTATCACATACATAAACTGGTTTATTGGACAGCAACTTTTGAATTGAAATGTTTTTGTACGTAGAAGTATCCAGAGAAAATGGCAGTTTTACCTCAAGCAGCTTAATCTCTGAGGAGAAACTAGTTCCTGCACATTAGCGCTGAGGATGTGTGTAACTGCATTGTGCTTGTTTGATTCAGGATATCCGCAATAGTAGTCTTCCTGTGCTTACCGGACAACCGCAGGTCACCGTCCACACGAGACAGGCAAAAGTTCATTGAGGAAACTCAAGTGTTTGAGCGGGTGTGACGCAGAAGACACTTTGGGTTACCAGAGGCCATTTCGATTCACGCATTCAATGCATATTACAGATTTATTATTCTATTGTATCAAAGGGAAAAATGACATTTGCACACAATTAGATCCAACTCTGACATTTTTAATGGAAAATTTGAATAATTAATAAATTCTCCTCACAGTTGAATAGAAGCGAAAACATTGTACAGTATTTTTCACAGTATTTACAGAATCCTTCAGTGCCGAAAGCCTCGCTGCGTTACAGTAGCGCCGCCTGCTGGTCTCCAGCAGACACACACACTTGGGTCCATGCCAACCTAACGATCCAATCCACTCCCAGTTCAGTTAAATATACAAAACAAGTAGAAATACTAAAGATGTCAGTATAAATGAAACATAATCTGTACATGTCTTTAGCACACTCACAAAAGAACTGAGCTCAGATAAAGTGCACACTGTGAAGCCGACTTGTTTGGTATGTTTTCAATATAGCAAACGAAACAAAAATCCCAACACAGATGCTTCCTGTAAACATCCCTTTAAGAGCAGAGGTTTAAAAAGGGATATTTACAAGGTCATTTCAAATCATAGAGATAATAATTCATATTATATACAGGGGTGGTGCTATGAAATGTCTAGGATGTTAAAATCGACTTTGTTCCACCATCTCATTCCAAAGGGAACAAACAGCTGTAGACACATTGAGTTGATATTAAAGTGACAAAAAACAATCTCAGTTCAACAAAATAAGCTTTCCAGTAAATGGGAATGGTGTTTGGAAACATTTCCCCCTTCACATTAAAAATGGCCTTCATATCATAAGTAACTAATATTTTACAGAAGTAGTTTTCTTCTGATGGACATTCACATATGTACATCTGCACACATCTTGCAATTGCACTCCTGTTATTTGAACATTGTTCAAATGTATAACATTCTTCATGCATGTAAGGAATATGCAACCTATATAAATATTTTTCATTTTTTTATTCAACAGTCATCATGGATCACGAAGATGTAAAAATGCATCAGCTGATCTTAAAAGTAGAATCTTGTGGAAACCATCAGGAGCATAAAAAGCAGACTTATTAGGATTAAAGAATGTGAAACAAAGACCTTTTTTTCTCATTATGAAAATGAATCCCAGTAGCTTACTGTAATTCTAATAAATGTTACATTTTCATTACTGTAATGCACATACAACTAATTAAATTGTATAGCACATTTGTGGAATAGATTACAGTATTTTGAATTTAATTTAGACTGATTTGAATTAAATGTTCAAACAGTATTTATTAATTTATGTTTACAGAAATGGGCATGTTTTGGCATTTTCTGTAGGCAACGTATTATTTCTTATATTTTATTTGTATGGTGAAATTTGACCAGGAATGTTTTCTCAAGAATCACCTTAAAACTGCAACTTTTTTTTTTTTTTTTTAGATCTAAGCAGTAAAAAGTGAACAACCAGAACACAGTATATTAGCACAGAGCTATCAGGCAGTTCCAACTCATTAGAGAAACATTAGCTACAAAATGATTTATGATTTTGTTGAAGGGCCTCCTGCTTTCAGTCGTCGCCTGCGGCTCACAGTGTTTCATTATTAACCTGCTCCTGACACAGAGCCACAGACACCTCAGAGATTTCACCGTGACCCCACTGCTCAAACCCAACACATAGCTTCAGTTTCCAGATGCACTGAACATGACTGCTGCACTAATTGATCCGGGACTCATCTGGTCGGTCAATGAAAGGACACTTGGGTTCAACAAGCTGCCAGACAGATTCCCGAATCTCACAAAAACATATTCAGGCCACAATGTATGACAAAAGTGATGAGGAAAATTACGAAATTACATTTTGCATTAAAATATGATAGAACATGTTTTTCTTGCAGTCTGACATTTCCACAATTTAGCTAATTTCTCCCCCATTTTCTTTTAATGCCTCCACACATTTTGTAATTCTCATACTTCTTAATTTTCAAAAGATTCTCAATACTGTTAAACTGTAATTAGAATTTGTCCTGTTAAATTAATCCTAACAGTTGTAAAACAAATTTTTTTTGGGGGGGGGGGGGGGGTAATGGCCTGACATGTTCTTGAAAGATTCCACAAACATCTCTCCACCTCTATTTACAGTAAAATATTACACCACTGGAGTGACCACAATGGAGCAATTCTTGGCATTTTCAATATGCATGACAAAATAAATAAATGCTTTTGTGCTTTGTGGGGCTTTAGCAAGTTTCTACTGAAATGTTTTACTCAGACAAAAACGGACATCATTTTACAGCAAACGCATAATATATGCGACAAAGCAATTAAATAAAGCAAAAGACTGGGAAATGTGAAATGTATGATCTTGTAGGTGAGAGACGTTTAGATGAACAGCACTGAAAGTAAATGTAATTCAAAATGTTTCTAAAAAAAAAAAACAGACAGCTCAGGTATTTAAGCTGAAATGGCAATTATATCACTAAATCGCAAATTAATATTCCAAACTTAAATAATCTTGTCCTTTTCACTCCAGGACATTGAGTCCTCACAGATGGTGACCTGAATCAAACTACAAAAACCCTTTTCCTGTTTTGAAAAACCATTAGATTGACGGGGGGGGGGGGCTGTGGTTACATTAGGAATGAGCTTAGTGATCATTGAGCAGATAATGACTTTCAAACTCTGCCAGGTGATGCAAACGCATTTATGACAGAGAGCGAAGGAAGGAGGGGCAAGTGGGTGGCAGGTGGTAATATTGCTCAGCCTGTGATGAGTGGAAAATTCAACAGAACTCCTCATAACCATAAAAGCTAAATAGGTGGAAATGTGGCTGAGACGCCGAGGGGTCTCGTGGCCCTGACTTCTTGGGAATGTCTGGACTGAGGTTACATTGACTTCAATGGTTACTTGGTTACTTGCTTTTTAGCAGACGCCGTTCATCCAAAGTGACTTACAGGGGACTAAATGCAGGGTTTAAGTTATTTGCTCAAGTGCGTAATAGTACAGAACAGGGCTGGATTCTGTCCTCAGTATTTAGTTCCTGAGTCAAGTCCTTTTGGCTCTTGAACAGAAACTTTTGTACTACTAGCTCAGATTTTTATACATAACTCCATTACTGCACAGTAAGATAAATCGGAAAGTGCTTTTTTTTTGGCCTTTGCAATAGAAACAATGGTGGGCCACATCCGTTTGACAGAAGCATTATGAAGCCACAGGCTGGATGTTTCGTGTTAGTCAATGCCCGCAGTATCAACATATCCCCTGGCTAAACATCACTACAGGCCTTCACAGCAAATTCTGCGTAAGTTTGCTATGGTTCTCACACCGCAAAACCCATAACAAGAAGTCAAAGCAAAGTCTGCTCCAAGAGCGCAAGGACTACTAATCAATAAATAAACTGTAATTACAACATAAAAAACACTCATTTCAAGTGAAACTAAATCAACTAAAAGTTGAGTCCCAAAGAGAAACATGGTGTTTGAAAAAGGAATCAAGAATTTGTGGAACTATGACTTGGCAGACAAGTAGTCAACCAATCATAAGAGGTCCCAGTGCTCACCCCTGCTGCATCCCATACCCTTCCCTGACTGAAAAGGCCTCTGATTCCGTAGTCAAACAGTCAACAGCACCGTCCTCTCAATCTTGAGCTCATTTGGGGATCTCCAGGGCCATTACAGCAGGTTTGGTCTTGAAGTACTGATTGAAACGTAGCACAGCATACCTAGGAAAAGAGTATGACAGAATCAAAAGTCAAAATTAGGAACACGATACAATAAGAAAAATGTCCGAAATTAACTTTTTTTATAATCAGAAATTAATTTAGTAAGAAATTATTATTATTTGAGACCCTCTCTGTAAAAACCAGGCTAAAGTCTAAAAATCTAATTCTGAGATAACGAGCATCAACGTTTGATTACAAGCATTAATTTCACTATGATTTCAATCTTTGACATGGCCTTACTCAGTCAGTCAATGATAGTCAATATCAAAGATACCTAATATATTTTCACAGAATGTTCTTTACAATATGTACGATGATTTTATGCAGAAAAATATGACTTTAGCTGGGTTTTCACAGAGAGGGTCACATTTGTTTTAGGTCATAATTATGCCCAATAATGTTTTTTTTTACCTTTATAAAGAGATGTTTTTATAAACAAGTAAAAACAAAAAACAAGTCACTTATTTAAAAATTTTATTTCAGAAATTTTGACCAATTTTGTCTGTTATATCTATACAATTATCATCAGTTTTTTATGTATTTATAGATTTTGTTTGTGTTATGCTATATCTTTTACATAAGTATAACAAATTACAAAAAAATATGATTATTATTAAGTACAAAATAGCACACAATTTAAAATTAATTTGAAATAATTTTATGAACCCTATGTTGGGTTATATATTACATTATGAAATATACATTTAAAAAGGCATGATGGGCATTTTGCCCATTTTGGTGGCATTTAGCCATAAGACCTGGTTATTTGTTGACTTTTTCTACTTTTTGCTACATGCAAGGCGGCTGATTTTTTACCAGGCTGTAGGATCCCTTCTGATCTCATCTGCACAGGCAGTGATTTGTTGTTAAACGGTGCAGCCTGAGTGGAACACGACCTGTTGCTTGGAAACTGGCGACGTACAGAATATATTACTTGAGCCAGTTTAATAAAAGTGAGCCACGATTCCTACAAAAATATCCTCAGCCTACGGATGACATAACTCACCCCCTCCAAAAAAAACTAAACTAGAGTAACTTGAGTAAAGCTTCATTGTGCTACAGATACACAACCCTGAAGATTTCAAGTGCGGTTTAGGTCGAGTGCCAAAGTCACAGAGGGCAGCAGGCTGAAACTCAAATCTACTTTTCACCTCTGCCTATAGAAACCAGTCAATGGGGTTTGTTTTCCAATAGAAATAACAATCCACACCCATTCATTTTGCAGAGAGCTTCATATTAGACGTTCACCTCCAACTGAGGCTTTCATTCACAGATTCAGGCCTAATGTATTTTTAAAGTGCAAAGACAATGGACATTGAGACACAAGGTATTGAGACATTGCTTTAGCCATGAACCCAAGATATCTCAGCTTCAGGTCTGATTCAGTTTGAAGCATTTTATGCTGCTCTCTCTCTCTCTCTCTCTCTCTCTCTCGCTAATTACAAAATGTTGTTTATTTATTTATTTTGTATTTTCTTTTTGTTTTACTTTTTATATTAAAGTGACAAATAACGTGGAAACCCATATAGTATAATTATATTTTAAGGGTATTAATATGATTTATATTATGATATTCATAAAATGCATGTCACCACATACTACTTATATTAGCATTTTTTTTTTATTAAATATCTAAATTTGGTCTAATTTGTCCAATAATGAAATACCAGGACTTATTCCCAGTATACAATTTTATATTAGCTTGCAAAAGTATCTTCTGGAACTGAAACTAGCTTTTATTGGCTGCATGAGTTGCTTACTGTCACTTCCTGTACATTCTTTATCTGCCAGTAATACCCATTTCTCTTAACACAGTCAGAGTTGATAACGATCTTTATGCCTGTAAATAAATCCTCCCCCATCACAGAGATGAAAGGTTTGCTGAGCTGGGTATGCTGCTTACCCGAGGAAGTCAAACTCGATGGTGGAGTACTTGGCTTGGATCAGGGCCCAGAAACCCCAGAAGAAATGTGAAGCCTGCCAAAGCAGAAGAATAAGAACTTTAGGCCAAAGCCTCTCAGTCCATACACAGACGTAACGCTGACACCAATCAACATGCAACAAGCTTGTAATCCATATCCTTGGAATAAACTTCATAAATGCAGCATTATGGAAACACTTCCTCCTCACCAGAGCAAATTTGTTGACCTGTACGTAGAGCGTCTCCAGTTCACACTGGCTCACCTCTTCACCTTTCTTGGTAAAGAGCTTGTAGGCCTGCAAATATGTTTTCAACCAGTCCAACTGCATTTCTCGACTGGGATAAAGGTTATAGTCGAGTTCACTCATGCCTGATAAACACACACAAACACGTATGAGGATAATGCAAAACAAATCCCAGAGGATTACTTTTATGAATGATATTTTAATGCTGCTCACCTGCAAATTCATTAAAATGGTTTCCAATGTCAAATGCTTGGTAGTTGTAACTTGAGTATTCATAATCGATAAACCGAACATGACCTGAAAAAAGCAAGAAGGGTTGATTTGTGGTAAGTAAAACTAAATATTAGACTTGAGTGCCTTTTAAAACAAAATCACAAAATGTAATGCCATAAGTGAAAAGTGTTAACACTTTGGCTCTATGGTGTTGTTAATATTTCTTTGTTTGAGCATGTCAACTTCTAGCTCAACCAAATGAAGGTTTTCATGTTTGCCTAAATAATAAAACACAGGAGACAGCATGGAAACAGCGGCAGTAGTGTTTGAGAAACCGGGCAGCAGTCGATATATTTGCTATTCTGTTGCACACTCAAGCATTTTAAAACAACAGAAAACACATTCACAATGCATTTAACTTGTGTACTATGACATATACACACTACCGGTCATTCGTTCAGGCTCTGTAAGGCTTTTGTGTTAAATAAAATTAACCCTTCTACTTAGCAAGGGCACACTAGATTGATTGATCAAAAGCCACAGTAAATATATATATATAATATACATTTCAAATCATTATATTCTTTTGAACTTTCTATTCATCAAAGAATCCTGAAAAAAAGTATCATGGTTACCACAAAAACATTGTTTTCAACACTGATAATAACAAATGTTTCTTGAGTATCAAATCAGATTTCTGAAGGATCATGTGACACTGAAGACTGGAGTAATGAAGCTGAAAATTCAGTTTTACCATTACAGAAATAAATTACATTTTAAAATATATAAACTAATTCATATTATTTCACAAAATAATATTTCACAGCTTTTACTCCATTTTTTGATCAAATGCAACCTTAGTGAGCATAAAAGACTTATTTCAAAAACACTAAACAAATCTTCCCATCCATAGGAGTGAATTGAACATGAAAAGTGGGCTATAAAATAATGAATATTATTTTTCCCTCCCACATGACTTTGGTTACACTAGAAGAAAGCTGTTTCAGAGGCAGAGCAAGATTTTGATAAAAGATTACTCACTTGTAATAAACACTTGTGCACATAATGAGACCAGGAACTTTTATTATTAAAGTAAACAGTAAGTTTGATTTCATGTTGTCATGGTGTACACCAGCAAAACTCGCCTTCCTTCTCATTGTGAATGATGTTCTTGCAGAGAAGGTCATTGTGAGAGAGCACTACAGGAGAACCCAGCTGCGACAGGTGTTCCTGCATCCACATCATTTCCTGTTCAAGAACTTCCTGACTGGGCACTTCCTGCTGAATTCTAATTCAGAGAAGACATAAACAGATGAGTGATTCAAGCAAGAAAGTCAAGAGTATTTGACAAATGCAACAACATGTATTTATTACAGAGTTAGTATTATTAAAAGTTTTAATGCTAGTTTGTTGTCTGCTGACTATATGGGACTCTGTGATGCTCTTACTCTTAGATTTAACTGGTGACATTGATTCTGTGGACCAAATAAATCTTATCTCACTACTTGAATAATGTGTGGGTATTGAAGGTTGTGCTCTTAATTGGTTTGATTCCTATCTGAATGATAAAACGTTTTTTTTGTTTGTCTTGACAAATTCTCTTAATCTGTTTCTGTTTTGGATTATGGAGTCCCTCAGGGCTCCATTCTGGTCCCTGTTTTGTCCTGGTTTCATATGCTTCCTTTGGGTACTATTCTTTCTAAACATTTGGTGTCACTTCACATTTATGTTGATCACACACAAATGTATTTGCCCGTATAGAAAGAAAGATGACCGAAAAAGGCTTTAGATCATTATCAGCTTGCTTGTCTTCCTTTTCTTAATTTTATTTTTTTGCATTTAATGATAGCAAAACCGAGGTTATTGTTTTTGGGCCCACAGGTGTTTCAGGTACTTTTAATGGCGACCTGGGAGATTTGGTCTCCTATGTAAAATACTCTGCTGGGTGTTATTTTTGATATATATCATCAAATTATATATATTTTTTTTAAATTGAGATTGTCTAAGCCTAAGAGTTTCTTAACATTTGCAGAGTTTGAGAGTGTTTTATACGTTCTTTCATCTAGAATATTGACTATTGTAATTCTCTTTATATTTGAATGAGTCAATCCAATATTAGTCGTCTTCAGATGGTTCAAAATGCAGCCGCCAGACCTTTAACTGGCACTCAGAAATTTGATCATATTTCCCGAATATTAAACTCTTTGCACTGGCTGCTGATTTGTTATAGAATTGATTTCAAAATTACGCTTTTTGTTTTTAAAGTTCTAAACAGATTAGCTCGGAAATATCTTAGTTGAGTTATAATAAGTCAAGCTTTTTCTATTGTTGGTCCAAAATTGTGGAATAGTCTCCCTTTATCCCTAAGATTAATCTCTACGGTCTGAATTTAATTCAAATACGTCAAAATGCCGGCTCCGGTTTCAGCAGCACCACACGCATGTGTCGTGGTACTCTCGTGAACGTTCAGCAAGACTGACAGAACAATGGAAGAATAAAGGTGTTCTTTTTGTTTTCTTTCTGCACAAAAAGTATTCTCGTAGCTTCATAAAATGAAGGTTGAACCACAGATGTCACATGGACTATTTTAACGATGTCCTTACTACCTTTCTGGGCCTTGAACGTGTCAGTTGTGTTGCGGTCTATGGAGAGTCAGAAAGCTCTCGGATTTCTTCAAAAATATCTTAATTTGTGTTCTGAAGATGAACGAAGGTCTTACGGGTTTGGAACGACATGAGGTAATTAATGACAATTTTTATTTTTAGATGAACTATCCCTTTAATAAGTTCATGTTAGCTGAGGTCTGTTAAATAACATTAACAAACACACTTTGGATTTTAATAATATTTTATTGTATGCTGAAATTAACATTAAGATTAATAAATGTATTTTTCATTGCCAGTTCATGTACTTAAGAGTTAACAAATGGAATCCTATTGTATCAACTAAATGCTTCATCAGGCTTTTAACGGATGGATTAACAAAAGAGAAATTAAGAGATAGTCGCCCAGTTAAACCAATGAGAAAGCCTGTCTGAGTGACCACTCTCCATTCATAATGGGCTTAACTTTTCTAGTATCTTCTTTTGCCCTGCAGCGGCTCACTGGAAACCTAGCAGCACTGATCTGATTTGTTGCTTTTTTGTGTAAGTTTATGACTTCTATAAAGTAACAGCAAACTACTGCGTGAAATCGGCCGATTAGACTTTGGGCAGTCATATAATCTCCACCAGAGAAACTCTTATGAAACTAATGCTCTAATGACTGATGACGTAAATGACTTCACATGTGCATTATCTCTGGATGCAAACAGCCTCCAGCTTTTAAGAGCTAGCATCTTTGTAAGGAAGACAGTGGAGATGATTATGTGACATAACAGCTCTGTGCATGAGATTAGACGGACGGATGCAATCTGTGTACCATGGTGTAACACCTGTCTGAGCAAAATCTAAATTTACTGAGGTTTCAAATCAATTCTTGAATAGCTCTCATCCAATCAGATTCTGAGTTGTGAAATATTTGTGTTATAATCAGAGTTTTAGATCATTGAAGATTTCAGAATCAGATCCACTCTCTGAGGTTACCTGACGTTAGATGCTTGGTCTGTGAACTCAGTGGCCACCAGTGAGAAGTACTTGCGCATTTTGATCCACAGGTTGGGTTTGGGGATGCAGCCGTTGTGTGCGTGGATGGCGTGAATGCGGGCCATTTCACGTGCGATCAGACTGCCAGTAAAAACAAAGGAAGACGTTGGTCAAAATGGCAGTGTTTAATTTCAGGTTAAACACAATGCCTGGAAAAAGCTGTTTGTGTGGAAAAATGCATCCAGCCCAGGGTGTAGATTTAGATACGGTTCACTGTGTGCCTGGAAGGAGATTACGTGACCCTCATGACAGGAACGAACACTTCTGTCTGAGTGCACATGAACTTCACTCCAAATTTCCAGTTAACTTAGACTATATGAAGAACAACTCATTTTTTTGCATGCATAAACCATTTTTCCATATCTAAAAAGAAAAGATGCCCATGTCGTCACCTTTGTTGATGTCACATCAAATTATAAGCAACTTGTATTCCAAAGTTAAGACAATTTGATGTTACAAAAGATGTTTCATTTCAAATAAATGCTATTTATCGGAGAATCCTAGAAAAGAATGATCACAGTTTCCACAAAAATATTACGAAGCACAACTTATTTCAACATTGATAAGAAATGTTTTTGAGCAGCATATTAGAATGATTTCTGAAGGATCATATGACACTGAAGACTTGAGTAATGATGCTGAAAATTCAGCTTTACATCACAGGAAAAAATTACAATTTTAAAATATATTAAAATAGAAAACACATATTATTTTGCAATAATATTTCATAATATTACTGCTTCTACTGTATTTTTTATCAAATAATTTTTCTTTCAAAAACATTTTACAAATATGAACAATCCCACTTTTGAATGGTAGTGTAAACTGATCATTTTCATTTAATTTTAACTCATTGCAATGCATTCTGGGATTCTCTTATCAAAGGATAATATCTTAAAATTTGGACAAATGAGGTATAATTATAAATATTTAAGTAGTATAAGGTTTTGGAACAGAGTTAAGGTCAGTTTTAATGACTTCCTTATTATAGTCACAAGGGTCAAAATAGGTAATGTACATCAAGCTAAAATCAGAGTGAAGTACTCCATGTTCTAACCCAAATGCCGAAGTCAAAGACCAAATAAATGTGTTATTTTTAGAATGAACACCCATTTGATCCTTCTATTTTGTGCCTCGTGCTGAACGGACCCACCTGAGTAACACAGGGTCCCTGACGTCTTGAGTATCCAGAGCACGTCCTTGAATGAACTCATAGCAGATGCCATTCTGGAAGGTGCAGTAAAGTCGGGGTGCGCAACCGTTGGCATGCAGAACCTGGAAGCTCTTCAGTTCATTGTCTCGGTCCACGATCAGCTCCGTCTTGTTGCCATAAACCCTTACCAGCACCACATCCTCGAGGCAGTCCTCCATATAACACCCCACCAGTTTGTTAGTTGTACCATCGGTGAAAAGCTAAAGGGACAATACAAACATAAGTAAGGATTACAATCACAGCTACTTTTTGGTTGCAAGATGCATAAACTTTACAGATTACTTGAAACAGCATTCAAAACCAGTTTGACTTCCGTCATGTGATGTATATCATGCAACAAGAACTGCATGTTGAAATGGTTTTATGTTTAATTTTGTTCAGGTTTGTTCAGCCACAAATGAATATGTACTCACCCTCAGGCCATCCAAGGCCATCCATACATCACTTGCTCACCAATGGATCCCTCTGCAGTGAATGGGTGCCGTCATAATGAGAGTCGAAACAGCTGATGAAAACATCAATAATCCACAAGTAATCCACACCACTCAGTCCATCAATTAAAGTCTTGTGAAGTGCAAAAGCTGCATGTTTGTAAGAAACAATTCCAAAGATGTTTTTCATTTCAAACTGTAGCTTCCAGCTAAAATATGAATCCTCTATCCATATTATTGCTTTCTTGAATTAAAAAGTTGTCTTGTCTGAATCAGTAGCGGAATAAGTGAAAACAGTTTGTATGTTGGTGGATTTTGAAGTAAGAGGACAACAGGGAATTTTTACTAAAAGCGTTATTATGGATTATGGATTTGTATTTTGGTCAGAAGCAATGGTTTAAAGTTAACATGCCTTGATGGATTTGTTTCTTAAAATAAGCAGATTTGTCCTTCACAAGATGTTAAATGATGGACTGGAGTCGTGTGGATTACTTTGATGTTTTTATCAGCTGTTTGAATGATAAAGAAACAAACTCATCTACAGCTTTGTTGGCCTGAGGGTGAGTACATTTTTATAAATCGATTTATTTTTGAGTGAACAATTCCTTCAAAGACACAAAAAAGCTATTTAAATGTCATTCACAATGGAGCATATGATAAACTGGCAAAACTTAAAATGCTTTGTGCTTGTAGAATTGTATCCCACAATTCATTGCAGCGGCCTTGCCACCCACCAATGCATTTCTGAGATTCCTGAAATGACTAATGTAAAACAGCACGAGTGGTCAACATAAAGGACAGAGGATGAATTCAGCTCTGAGCAGGTGCCGTTTTGACTGTTCAACAGTTTTGTCAACAGGTTGCACACTTCTATCTTTTAATGTGCAAATATTCCATAAGTATATGAACAATTTTACAGTTGAGCCTAGGTCAGGTGGTTTTCATCAACAACCACAACACAACTCTAACTCTTTGGGCTATGTCACATGACCATGCGGCTCATCTTGTTGTAATCTGATGAATGGTATTCAGTATGCCACGTGGCAACAGAGGAGCTTTATTTTGAGCATTTTGGCTTCATTCAAACAACTGTACCAAAGCAGCTGTGAACAATACCTTTGGGCACAATGCATATTTTTCATTGATGAAAACTATGCTGGCTATCTGTAAACAGTGCCGTGCCACCCGCGTGGAGGTTGAACGGGATTAGGTTCATTCATCCTGGCTTCAAAACAGCGCAAACACAACTCATGTTGTCGTCTAACAGTATGGGGGTGAATCTAAAAAAAACTGTTTGAGTCACAGGTCATGTGGAAATCTTAAAAATGAAATATCACAATGAAGTCTATTTTTAGGACCAAGACCAAGAGAGAAAAGTTTTTGGCCATGTGTTTTTGTCTCATGCAAATTTAGATAAATTGAATATCGCTGTTGTGTATTCTTCAGATTTGAATGTTACCAAGGTTACATTATCTAGCTTTGCCATTATTTTCCTGAAAAAGTGTTGTGTGGGTCTACAACTAATGTGTACATAATTGCATACATATATTTTTTTTGAAAAATCATGTTAAAATGAGAAAAAAGATGCATCAACTTTTGAGGGATGTTTATTTGTTTACATCTAACTAACGAGGTATTGCCTCGCATTATATAATTTGCACCAAAATAAAAACAACAGAGCTTCAATCATAAAATTAAGCATTTAAATATATTGCTAAGACATTATAGGGATGTAAAGAGTAAACATCTGAAAATGATTTGTCTTTTCTGTAAGTAGTCTGTTACACTTGTATAAAGATCTCATTGATTTTTCATTACAAGCTATGATAAATTAATCTTACTTTTTGGCTATATGAACTACAACAAAAATGGTTTAAATAAATATATATATTTGATCGGTTTGGGTCACTAAAACAAGGGGTCTTTTTTCCTCCTTGTGTACGAGTTTCATATTCTCAATATATCACACGGTATAAGCCATAAAAGATTGGTGTATCAAATACTCAACACATATGCAAACTTTTTTATATATATTTTGTCTAAAGTTTCAATGAACTGTTGCATTTCTAAATATTAGATTTAATTTAATATCTAAGGTTAATATAGCTGTATAATTTCTAGCATATTAATAGCATATAAAAAGCTAGTACATTTATTTATGACTAAAAGCCTTAAAATGTGAGGAAAGAAACTATTAAAACAAATTCTGATAAGTATAATTTGTTTTGTATTATATTCATGAGAACATGGGAGAAAATGTGCTTGATATCACAAAATAAGGCTTCATTTTGTTTAAGCAAAATAAATGATTTCCTATATCTTTTCTTGCTTTTAGAGTAAAATAATAAATATGTCTCGGACATGTCATCATGACATTCATTAGTGACGTGGACTGGGACACGCTGTCTCTGCGTAAAGACAAACAAACAATAATAACACTGTTCATTAGTAACATTCACTTCCCATCACATCATAATTGATAACACTCAAACAGATACGACAGATAAGACTGATCATCGGTGCAATAGTGAACGTTTATAGTTGTGTTAAGTGTGAAGCCTATGTGGCATTGGGCGGAGAGATAAGGCCAGACAGTCAGTGTGACTCAGGCTATTTAAACAGCTGCATTAGGACACACTACCTCACAGGCTGCATGGGAGGTTTGCTTTATTACAATATCTGTTATTAACTGTATGAAGATCGTGATCCTCCTAAATGAAAAACATTTTCCAATGAAGTCGTGAGACATTGATCTGATTACGCAAATGGAACAGGCTGATCACTTTTGAATCAAATGTGTCAATCTAATCAGATCAACTAGTCTCAAAGCAGAACGCCTGGTGGGAGCTGCTCTATCTGAGGGATAACCTCGTATTCAGAGGTGATAAGCAACAGCTGAACTGTGTCAAGAACAAAAGCAGCAAAATATAGAACTGTTGCACCAGCGTAGTCCAGATTGATCATTATGTAAAACATATGTGTACAGACAGAACCTGACCTGCAACAAAATGCACTGACACCACCTGTGAGCTAAAAGACCTCGGGTTTATTTAAATCAGATTTATGTATTGTATGTATGCAAATGCAGCACAAGTACATAAGCACATTTCACTGTACTTAAAGATGTATTGAGGTGTTAACGTAGTATGAACTGGGCAGTGGTGGACGAAGTACGCAAATCAAGTACTTGAGTAAAAGTATAGATACTTATTATAAAATATTACTCCAGTAAAAGTACTGCTTTTTCAATTTTACTCCAGTGAAAATACAAAAGTACTCGATTTTTGATGTACTTAAGTAAAAAGGTACTGATAGATTGATTTATTTAGCAATTTTATATAGACTGCTTAATTTAATTTTATATTAGCACACATTTTTTATAATCCTACTGCTCAAAATACCTGGGATTAGGAAAATGTAATTATATTTTCATAATCAGGCATGTGATCAGCTAGAGACAAAAAAGAAGGAAAATCTGACCACGCCCACAAATCACGCCCCCAGCACTTATTAAAAATATATATTTTAACACAATAAAATATATATCTTATACTGGAAGAATACATACTATTGTCCTGTAAAAAAGTAAAAAGCAGCACTTAATCATGATAACAATATAATATATATATAATATAATAATGTACTATATTATAGTAAAGTATATAGTATATATAATTGTTATTATTATTAAAGAACCTGCCAAAAGTTTGGAAACATTACAATGAATGATTCTTAAATAAATATCTTCTGCTAATGAAGGCTGAATTTATTTGATTAAAGTAAAAAAAAAAACAGCAATATTGTGAAATATAATAAAACATTTCAAAAAAAGGTTTCAATTTTAATATATTATAAAATGTAATGATATTCCTGTGATGCAAAGCAGAATTTCCTTAATTACTCCAGTTTTCAGTGTCGCATGATCTTTTAGAAATCATTAAAATGTATTTGCTTTTAAAATGTATTTGTTGATAAACAATGCAAAAACAGATGTCACATAGGGCTAAATGCGTAGCATTTTAATAAAACTGCATAATGTTACAAAAGCACATGCTTGAATGACTGGAGGCCCGTTGCTCTGACACCCATCTTCAGCAAGTGTTTTGAGAAACTCATCAGAGACTACATCTGCTGCCTCACTGGATCCGCTACAATTTACATATCACAGTAACCGTTCAACAGACGATGCTATTGCCTTCACCCTGCACACTGCTCTCTCCCACCTGGAAAATAAGAACACCTATGTGAGGATGCTGTTCGTGGATTATAGTTCGGCATTTAACACCATAGTGCCTGCCACACTGGTTGCGAAGCTCCAGACTCTGGGACTGAACAGATCTCTGTGCAGCTGGATCCTGGACTTCCTGACAGGCAGAAGTCAGGTGGTCAGAATGGGCAACAACACCTCATCTCCCCTGATCCTCAACACTGGTGCTCCGCAGGGCTGCGTCCTCAGCCCACTCCTGTACTCCCTGTACACACACGACTGTACAGCAACACACAGCTCCAACGTCATCGTCAAATTTGCTGATGACACAACGGTGATAGGCCTGATCACCGACAACGATGAGACGGCCTACAGAGAGGAGGTGAGTACCCTGACTAAATGGTGTCAGGAGAACCACCTCTCACTCAACATCGACAAGACCAAGGAGCTGGTGGTGGATTACAGGAGACAGAGCAGAGAACACACACCCATCACCATCGACAAGACACCTGTGGAGCGGGTGAGCAGCTTTAAGTTCCTCGGCGTTCACATCACCGAGGATCTCACATGGTCTGCTCACACAGATGCAGTGCTGAAGAAGGCACATCAGCGTCTCTTCTTCCTGAGACGGCTGAGGAAGTTTGGAATGAGCCCCAGAATCCTCAGATCCTTCTACACCTGCACTGTGGAGAGCATCCTGACCGGCTGCATCACCGCCTGGTTTGGAAACAGCACCGCTGGCAACCGCAAAGCTCTGCAAAGGGTCGTGCGAACTGCCCGCCACATTGTTGGAGGTGAGCTTCCCTCCCTCCAGGACATCTACACCAGGCGGTGTACAAGGAAAGCCCGGAGGATTATCAAAGACTCCAGCCACCCGTCCCACAGTCTGCTCTCTCTGCTGCCCTCAGGGAGACGTCTCCGCAGCATCCGATCCCGCACTAGCCGACTGAGGGACAGCTTTTTCCCTCAGGCTATCAGGCTAATGAACAGAAAAAACTAATACACCCTACAGCACACTCCCACTTTACGGTATGCCATGCACTGCACTTTAACACAGTTCAACTGGACTACACGCACACACTGCACTAACACAACAACCTATCTGCTACCACTGGATACCATGCAATGCACATCCATGACACTGCACATCCGGATTATGTATAATCTGTTGCACCTTCGCATATTATTGTGTGTATATATGTGTACATAATGTAGAATGTGTACATACGGTGCATAACGTGTATTGATAACTGTAAGTATGTCTAATAGTACACTGTGTGTACTGAGTATATGTATGTGTATTCTGCACATTGTCTTCTGTATAAGTCTGTAAGTATGTACTGTCTATATGTAAATTGTTTCTGCACTGTCTGGAGCACGCTCTCAAGAATTTCACTCACCAAGGCACATGTGCTGTGATGATGTGACAATAAAAGTGATTTGATTTGTAAATCTGAAGACTTTTGCTTTCGAGTGCTGTGCATAGGAAAGTGATTTATATTATAGGCCTAATAAAAATATAATTTGCTTATTAATTCACATGCATTAGCCTATTTTATAGACACACTGGTGGTTAAACGTTTGAAATAATTAAGGCTTTTTATTTATTTATATGAAATAAGATTGAATTTATTTGATCAAAAATACAGTAAAACAATAGCATAATATTATGAAATATTCACTTAAAATAGTGGTTTTCTATTTAAGATGTTTTAAAAATGTAATTTATTTCTGTGATCAAAGCTGAATTTTCAGCATCATTACAAGTCTTCAGTGTCCTTTCAGAAATCATTCTAATGCTGCCTAATTTGCTGCTTAATTATCAGTTATTATTTGTGATCAATTATTAATAATGGTTTTATTATTGGTATAATGGTTCTCAGTTAAAGAACAGCATTTATTTGAAATATAAGTACTTTGTAATATATTTACTGTCACTTAAACCAATTTGATCAAAGTCCCTTTTTGTATAATCTTTGATTTAATGCAAAATTGTTGAAGACAAATATTAATTTATATTTTTTAATCTTACCCAAGACTGAAAGCCAAGGAATCACATTTTCCACAAAAATATGAAGCAGCACAACAGCTTTCAACATTCATAATAATCATAAACGTTTATTGAGCAGCAAATCAGCATATTATAATGATTTCTGAAAATCATGTGACACTGAAGACTAATGAAAATAATGATGTAATGATGCTGAAAATTCAGCTTTGATCACAGCAATCAATTATATTTTACTATAGTCACATAGAAGACAGCTGTTTTAAATTGTAACATTATATATTTCACAGAACTGTTTACTGTATTTTTCATCATCTACATAATTTGTATACTCTTTTCCACAATTGGAGCTCTATTCCTTAAAATGATAGATGTCCAGCTCCTGCAAAAGTACAAATACTGAATATGACCAATAGAACGGCACCATAACAGTCCACATTCTGCTCTATTCAATTCTTCTAGACGATACCAGAGCATTGTGTCATGGACTGATGATATTGTTTTTTAACATTAGTGATATTAAACTGTCCCTCGTAAAAAAATCTTTCAAATTATTTACTATTTGCCATATACACCAGAAAATACTAATTATAATGTCAAGAATATGCCACTCATTTATGGTTGGGCCGCTCTGTGCCAAAATGTCCAGGGCCACTTTTTGGCCCCAGTCCGCCCCTGTATATGTATACATGTACATGTATATGTGTGTGTGTATATATATATATATATATATATATATATATATATATAAACTTGTTTAATATATATATTATTAATGTTTTAGGTCAGTGATGACCATTATATATATATATATATATATATATCAATTTATGCAAATAAGTCACAGTGACGTAACTTATACAGGAGACCCGCCTCACGTCAAAACATTAAAACTCTCTTTCCTGGCTCATTTCAAACTCAATCTCCTCATGCATAACGCAAAATGTTAATTTATCGCTTCATGCCTGTTTTATTATTGGCTACGTATGATTAAATATGGTTAAACTGGATGTAATGACCAGCAGCTGGCTAAATTAGCCAGGCTAGTTTCCAACGTCACTCATGGGGTCATAACGAGCAATATGACGTGAAAACGCAAAACAAAAAAAACACCTTCATCGTCATTTACACTATATTCCAAAGTGAAAATAAAAAACGGAAAACAATATTGATACAGAAAGGCCTTATAGAGTCCGGGAGTAGACTAGGTGCAGCTACAGACAGTCGGACGGACATAACGTTAACGTTACCTTAGTCTGGATCAGGTTCGGGTCCCAGCGCGGTCTGAGCTCTTTTATCAGTTTCATCGCCCCCTCCGTCACATTGTGCTCATCCACGAATATCGGGAATTTTCTGATCGCCGGTGACCCCACCGGCACGTGGATCTCCGTCTCCATCATATGATTTATTTGTCTAATGCCCGACATTAAAGTTTCTGAATCTATAAGTATTCACTGTGTATATTACGGATTCTGGGGGTCTGAAGGCTTTTATTTGAATATGCACTGAAGGTCCAGTCCGGTTTGGTACGTGCAGAGAAAAGAGGAGCAGCTCATATGCCGGTAACGTTACCGTCGGTTTCTGTCATCACGCCACGGCAGGAAAAAACGGCGCTTCTTCCTCCTACAGGCTCCGCCCACAAGAAATCATCCGATGACTGAGGCCCAGCTCATGAATATTAATGAGGTCAGGATGACGGGACTTCTTCTACGGCGAAGGATTGGCTTATTAATATTTATTAGGTCAAGTGACGTTGCCGTCCATTGTAAGGACTTGGCTCATGAACATTAAGGAATAATCCTTCGACATAGTAAGTTTCGTGAAAAACCTCGCTCTCTGTCATTTGAAATACAAATATGCTCATTATTTAGTATTATTTCCTCATTTTTATAGTATCATTTTATGTGCCTTAGTATTAGTAAGGAAGAATATAATATAAAAATCCTGAAGTCAAAGATGTAACGTAATGTAAACAAATCAAATGACGCGCGTAAAGAAGTGCGTTGTCAAAACAAGTCTCAGGTTTACTGTAAATATATGTGTCATTATTGTATTTAATAATATCTATGAATCAGATGGACATTTTCAAGCCACTAGAAGTCTCTCTGCTCATGAGCTAAAGTGCCCTCTGGTGGCAAAGACTCCTACAAGCTACAGACCTTACATTATAATACAAAGAACATGGTTCATGGTAATGATGTGAAATATGTGTAAATAATGTAATATAATATAAAAGTTTACAGAGTTTAATATAATATAATACTGTTCTATTTTTACTTGATATATTTCGAGATACTACCCTTCATTTTTATATTTTCCATTTTAATGATCTTGTAAGTTTAGTTTTTAGTCATTTTGCATTTTGTTTTTGGCACCCTTCACTACCCTTCATTTTTATATTTTCCATTTTAATGATCTTGTAAGTTTAGGTCATTTTGCATTTTGTTTTTGGCATTCTCTCTCTCTCTCTCTCTCTCTCTCCCCCATCTCTCTCTCTCTCTCTCTCTCTCTCTCTCTCTCTCTCTCTCTCTCCCCCCTCTCTCTCTCCCCCTCTCTCTCTCTCTCTCCCCCCTCTCTCTCTCTCTCTCTCTCTCTCTCTCTCTCTCTCTCTATGGTTATAGCATAGTTACACATAATAACCCTGGTGGTCGATGGCAACATTCAGCCACTAGATGTCCCACACTAGCAAACTTCAATGAGTGAGTGCACTTTATGTCACATTGGCATACTGATTATAGCATACTCGTAGTGTGCAGTGTACACCATATATAGTACTGTACAGTTATGTTGCCTATAATTTTTCTATTTAAAAAAAACTAACTTTTTAACAGCATGCAAAATAGTATGCAGTATGCAACACCAAGGATTAAACCTTAAACATTTGCACCAATTGACTGATTCAATTAGTTTTTTACGTTTTAAATGCTTTGTAGTAGTCCAACAAAAATTGCCAGTAGGTAACGTTATGCATGTAATTGCTAATACATTCTTGTAAATCCTAATACATTGTTACTTATTACAAAAATCATAATGTGTTCTCACTTGTCACAACTGCTCTATGTGGGTCTGATAAATCTTCCACATCACTATTAATGTAACGTGCCTAGCAGGAAACAATCCCTCTCAGGTATAAGGTTTCTGTTTCACGGAGCATACACGAGTGGGCCACTGCACACACTGATGTCATGTTTTCACACTTGCAGATACATGTCTTCATCAACTGTTTCCTCTTTAGTCGGGGATTCTCAATTGTTCTTGAGGACTGGAATGCAGTGTGATTTTTCTTAGGGGGGTTGGTCTCTTGACAATGTATCCTGGAAACTTGTTTCTGCGGAAGAACTACTAGAACAGCTCATGCAATACCAATAAGAGTTAAGGAAATATTTGCCCTCCAAGTGAACAGACAAAGCCTGTTTGCTTTAAAAGAAACTCGACTATACAGGGTAATTCTTTCTGGGTCACCCAAAGATCTCCACACCCAAGACAAATTCCCCTTTCAAAGTTCATGTTGACACTTCTTGTGCAGTAAAGTTGGTCCAGGCTTTGCTTTTTCATGCACACATATGCACTTTACATTTACATGTATTCTTTCTACGTCGACAAACACACAAATCTACTCTGTGAATTATTACCTGCACATTAGACAAATACAGATGCTGGGTAATTTAACAAAAAGAAGACAGATGGGTTTCCAAACATATTCATGACTGGCTCTTTTCTCCCCACAAGACGGCCGTAAAGCTGACACTTCAGAAGTCCCTTTCTTTACAGATGCACTTCTGCTTCACAAAGAAGAAATCCTTAACAGTACACATCCTTAACATGTAATGTTTTACACATTGATAATTGACATACAAATGTGTATAAATAAAATATATATATATATATATATATATATACTAAAGCTATTCAAATGTTGTTGTTTTTTTTCAACTGAAACAACAAACTTACACACATAAATAAATATAAATTTTGCTTTGGCATATACATAGATAAAAATAAGTTTAAGTTGAGGTACTAACATGACTAAAACTAAATCAATGGGTTAGAAAGCAATGCTAAATAGAAATATTAAATCATTAAATATTAATCTGAAAACTTAAAATAGGAAATTACTAAAATGAAAACTGAAATCAATATAATGAACAAATTAAACAGAAATATAAAACTCTTAAAAAATGTAACAAAATTACTAAAACTTAAACTAAAATGAAAACTACAACTGAAATCAACATAAAGCAAAGCTAAATAGAAATAAAAACTCTCAATAATGAGAAAAGAACATAACAAAATTACTAATACTTAAACTAAAATGAAAATTAAAACTGAAAAAAGGAAATGACTCAAATTAAAACTGAAATCATTATAAAGCAAAGCTAAAGAGAAATGTTAAAAAATAACACTAATAAAATAGACAAAAGCACATAACAAAATTACTAAACTTAAAGCTAATTCAAAACATGAATATAACAACTATAAAATAATATACAATATAATAAAATAATAATAAAATAAGACCTCATTTCTTGTTTGTTGCATTTATTTGAATACAAAATAAACTAATTCAAGGTCCTTTAGGATATTTTCAGCCACAAAGAAAGTTTCATTGTAACACTGCTCTAATAATGTAGCCATGCGCCGTTCCTGCATCTGAAACAGTAGAGAACACCAAAGTCATTTGGTTTAATTCACATGGAATGCATGAACTTATTAATATGTATACCTTAAATGTACTGTAGGTTGCTTTTTAAAAGTGTCTGCCAAATGGATAAATGTAAATGTCTATTAAGTTATCTGAGATTATTTCACTACAGCTCGGCTGCTTCACTAAGAAGTGACATCATTAAAGCCTCATTTATCTGTGGACGGTGGATGTGAATGTGCACTGCAGTCAGAGTTTCTATGTCTCATCCTCTCTCTCTACAGACAAGCCCTGATGATTGTAACCAGCTCTGGTGAGTGTCGGGCCACACACATCCCACTTTAAACAGCCCTCCACCAGAGCTGCTGCAGGTCTTTACAGCAGGAACAATACCTGATTTAAAGGCTGGGGAATGTACTGTTCCTGCTGCAGATATGTTTGCGTGTGGCATCTGTTGTCTGTAAAACTAAAGGTAGACAATTGCATTGAAGGGTGTTAAAGAGAAACTGGTTCATTTGGAAGGAAAAAAGGAGAGGCTCACTAAACAGGTGCATGGCGGAAACACATGCGCTATGAATTATGAAAGAAAGAAAAGAGCTTCAATAGAAAGTTCTCAGCCTTCATTCAGGGTGAAGTCACAATGTAAATGCATGGAATGAGTTCTATAATAGCACAACAACAAAAAACTGGATGTGCTTATGAAAGTAAATGAAACGTTTCTTAAGGTTCACATGTGTACACGTGCATGTAGAGTGTAATATATATATATATATATATATAAAATAGATTTTTTTCCGATGTAAACATATTGTTTTTATATATAGAAATAAAATAAAAGGTGGGTAGTGATTACATGTAATCTGGATTACCTCATCAGATTAAAAACATGAAGTACTTGTAATTAGATTTGATTACATTTTAAATACTCATAATCAGACTACAGTTACTTTTTATTGATTACTTGATTACATATATTCACACAATAGCAATAAATTATTCATAATTACTCATTCTTTTTCATCTTTTACATTTTACTTTCTAAAATGCCTAAATGACATGCAGGAAAACAAATTATTTACTTTTAGTAAGTGCTTTATTTTGATTGATGTCATTTTAAAATGATTTATTAGGTTTTCATTAAACTCACAACCCCCTGCAGCTCCTTCATGAACCCAGTTTGAGAAACCTTGACATAATATAATGCTTAATTCACTTTATGTTGTTAATAACAACGAATGGATTCTATTTTATTCGCATTTAAATATCCATTTGGTACAATATTATCCGATTTAAATCAATGTGATAAACAAGTTTGTTAAAAGTAATTTAAAATAATCAAAAATCTGATTATATTAACTAAAATATTTAATGTAATTGATTATGTTACTAACTACAAATCAATTTTTGCAGTGTAATAATATATATATATATATATATATGACTTTGTACACTCTACATGCACGGTTTCTCATATATATATATTTGAAATAGAGATAAATTATTATAATTATCATTAAAGTAAGTTGCTGTGGTTAAAAGTACATGTTAAATTTATGAATGTAACTTGGTGTATATCTCAAAAACATTTTGATGGACTTAGATGGAAATATCAAATTGTCACAAAAATGTCACAACTTAGAAAGACTTTATGCAATGATTTGTCTTTTGATTTGGGGTGAAATATCCTAGCAGGCTCACAACGTCATAAGACAATGATATTTGGTTAAATTTCGGTTGTGACGTCGGGTGACCAAAATTCAATGTAAATTCAACGTCTAATGTCAATGTTAAATTGACCAATACTGACATCAGCTGACGTCGATATTTTGTTGTTTTTAGGTTGTATGACCAAAATCCAACATTAAGTCAATTACAGATTGACGTCAAATACTGACGTCAACCCAAATTCCATTTTCGACCAAAATGCAACGTCAACCTGACGTTATATAGACGTCCGGTGCCTGCTGAACTTGATATGTCTTTGCCAGGTAATATTCATTCATATTATGGCTTTGATGTATTACTAGCACACCATAATCTCAACAAAAACCAGTGAGGTTCAGAAACTGAAGTCTTTATTGCAGAAGTAAAACTGTGTACCCCAACAAAGTTTGTACAGTGGTGAAACACAAACATGAATTAAGTGTTTTTTATAGGCTGTTGTAAACGTTGGTCAGATAAGGAACTGTGTGCAGAACTGTAGGAGTTTCAGTCCTTCTAGAGAAATCAATGAGACATCGCAGTGGAACGCCTGCACATGTATGTTAGAGCACTTCTGAAAGCAAAAACTGTTATCAGCCAAATCAACAAATGTGATCAAATGCCACACAACTGATGTGAAGCCATCAACCATCTCATTTCCAGAGAAGATGAGATCTCTTGGAAAGAGTTTCTCCTAGACAGCGATGAGATTAAATTGATTTGAGTCTCGTGGATCTCATCTAGACTTTCAGAAGACATCTCAACAGAGTCTGAGACCTTGACATCCTTAAGATGAGGAGGGGTATATTCTCTGAGACCAGATCTAGGTCAAGGAAGGGTGTGATAAAGGTGTTGTCTATACACCTGCTCATGGCATGCATTGAGTTTGACTCACAGAAGCACATATGGACTGAACAAAAGCCAACATCCCAAGAGAAATGAACTTCCAGAAACATGGTCTGTATCTTCTCCCCGTGGCCCTTTGACCCCGACACCCCTGCTCTTATTACGGCAATGCCGTGGGCTCCAAAACCTTTCAGTTTCAAACAAGCTCCTTTCAAGCAAAGTAAACACGCTTTTGAGGAGCAGCTGCAGGTGTCGGATGTGAATGGCTCATTGTGATTCATATTGATCCGGGGGAGTTTCATTTTCCATGCACAGCATTACAATCCCATTTGCCTAGGGGCGGCTCTGAAAATCAGAGTAATCTGAAAAAGATTATAGAGAATAATCTGTCAAAATAAATGACAGCGATTTCATGCGTCATTAGGAAGCCTATTGAGAGGATTTATTCTCAGAGTGACTTCTTCGCAGCGGTTAAAGTGCTCTCATCACTCATTCAGTCTGCTTGCGACCATCTTTTGTGTTTAGTTTAGATTGTGTTTTGCTTATCTTGACAACTTCTTTCAATATAACGTGTGGCAATAAAATGTAGCCTCAAATCTACTTCCAAACACGAGGAAAACAATTAGCACATTTGTGATGTTGGCGTTTTACCTGATGATTACCTGAAGCAGGTGAACAGGTTTCTGGGTAATCTTTAACTGAGATGGATGTGGGATGTTTGCTGTTCTCCATATTGTGGGTCAAACTGTGGATTTTGTTCTTTGTTACACTTTCCAAATATCAAAGCAAATGTTTCAAAGCAAGTAGGTCTGACTTAAGATTAATACTAGTTATGAGGACTATATCATAATTAGTGGTTTTATTGTGGATCATAGATCATTAAGTCACTCTTTAATAATACTCTTTAATAAATAATATTAAAAAAATCATGTTACTGCTTCAAAACAATATTAATATGTTGGCAGATTTGAAAACTGATTGTTTTGAACGTTAGCATCGCACATATCCAGCCTTGTATCTATGGGTTTGCGTAGATGATAAGTTTGTTCGGTAGCTCACGGAGTACGGAGACGTACTTAGGAGGCGAGGAGCTCCGGTTTGAATCCCGTGTTATCACAGTTCGACAAAGCAGTACAAATCTGCATATAAGGAAGTTGAAATGGCACGGCTGTATCAACAAAAACGCTTTTATATCAGTTTTGCATTTGTTAAGCGATCGGGTAGGTTTAGGGATGGGTTTGGTGTAGGGCATGATAGAGCTTTAACTTTTAGCGAGTCCCCGGATATTTGAATTCTGAACCGCCGCAATACGTTTCTGTAGCAACGTAATAAAAACACAGCAATACGTACCTATATATACTTCAGTGCTTGAAATGGAAAAAAAGTGACCTGACCTACTCACCTGACCCCCCCCCCCCTTATTTAATTATTTATTTATTTACTTATTTATATTAAATAAATAAGTACTTTTTAATAATTCACAATATATGTATAGTGCCACAATCAATCAATCAATAATTAAATAAAAGTTGTCAATACAAATTAGCACAAGTCAAGCTGCAATACCAAACAGGACCACAGGAGACGCCAAAGACCACTAAATCACCTGCCTTTAATATACGGGTCCATTCAGAATCACTAAATCTCTGACCAGCGTTCATTATAAACACTCTTGCATTTAAGCCAAATACACGCTGAAAATAATAATTTGACTGACATCTGGACATAAGTCACTCTTCTCTCTGTAATCGCTGATGAAATCGGCCGTGTTTTCTCTGCATTAGCGCTGTTTTGAGCTTACTGTTTGAATTCGTTCACTGGATCCTGGACTTTCCAGGAGTTTACGGTTTAAAATGATGTGATTGCAAAAGCCTGCTTCTTTTCATTTTAAGATATGATTTTCGTTATAAAGTAATCAATGATGAATTATTATTCTACAACTCCGCACGTCTCCCCTGACATGCTCTCGCGCACCACACAATGAAGTAGACCGACTCTGCTTGCGTTCATTCACGAGATGGGTCGAGATGAGAGGTGATCCCGCCTGGGTAGTGTGCTTTACATAGTTTCTATATAATTTCTAATCATATATGGGATCATATAGCCTAATCACCCAGACCCTGACGATTTTACTCTGAGTACCGGCAACATGTCAGAAGTGCCGGTACGCACAAAAAAGTGTAGGTACTCTAAAGACTAAAATATAAAATATATACTGCGTACCGGTGCGTACTGGCCCACTTCAAGCCCTGATCTACTTCATAAAAACGTGCCAGGGTTCACGTATTTAACCTGTGTTTTAGCACTACTCAGTGGACATTTCTTTAAAACTGCGGCGAAACGTGCAGTAAGGTACGTAAACGGTGTCGCACAGAAAGTGCACAGAGGTACGTATTTCTATGGGACCAGGTTGGAATAATAGATACATATATATATATATATATATATATATATATATATATATGTGCTTGTTATATTTATAATTAAATGATAGATAGCAGATCATTATCATTTAGCAACATTGCAGTTACATTAGCAATTATGACAGTCATAATATCATAATCTTTTTTAAATTATGGATTTTGGATGAAAAAAATATTCTATGATAAATAATATAATTTGTTAATGGTGTTTGATGAGCTTAATTCTTTAAAACAGCTAAGGACATGCAAAAACGCTATTCTGTTATGTTTGTACCAGACAATTTATGAGCAAATGTCTAATTAATGGACCCTTTTGGATGAAGACTAACACGTCTGTGATCCATGATTGACAAAAATGATGTCTGCTTTTCTGTAAAATAGGTCACCGTCTGAAGTCTTGACTTGTCTCATCAGGACCTGACAGAAAGCAGCAAATGTATGATAGCACGATATCTCACATCTATATACAATCTGGTGATTCACAAAGAGATATAACACGATTCAAGTAGATTTAAGACATAACAACACAAGTAAGACAGAGACTGACTGGAGAAAATAAAGAAAAGAAAAAACACACCTAAGCAATGACTGGCTAGTGCTTACTCTCAACGTTCAACAAAAGCACTTTTCTCTGAGTCACTACACAGAAAAAAAGGTTTGGTGGGTAAATACAATCTGACACATGAGCTATCAGGTGTATCTGTGGGAGTACTTCCTGTGGGATGACAGTATTTGTCATGGAATTAGATGACAGGCTATTAAGGTGAGGACAGTTATTTCCGGAGTGGTATTTGACGTTTGTATCACATGTCTGCAAGGGTCTTTTTTACGGGAAGTCGCCCCATATCAACCTACTGTAAGTTCCAGTCAAGAAACAAAGGCTTGTGACTCAAGCCATAGGCCCCTTTCTTAATGTCGTTACATAGATAAGTATCTCGTGTCACAGATAAACTGATATGCAGCAGAACTAGACACATACACTAGTTAAATGGTGGCTAGTATTTTATTTAGAGACTGTCTCCAGTTATATCAGACCTCTATTTCGGATGCAGAAACATGATGTACTAGCTATTTGCAAACTTGGCATGTTGATCCACATCAGCCATTCCTATTCTGATATACAGTATGATATATGATCAGGTGATCTAAAATAACATAAAAATAAAGACATAAATATAAAATCCATAGACGGCATTCTTTTTTACTCTCAAAGTTTAATATAAGAATAAGAAAGATACGTTTATAGACATCAAAACAAGTAATAAACAGGATATATATATATATATATATATATATATATATATATATATATATATATATATATGTTATACAAAATAAACTTGAATTTAATGAAATGAAATGTTATATATTATGATACGCCCCCCCCCAAAAAAAAGTTTTGAATCAAGTAATTTACAAATTATGCAAAAACAGTGAGACTATCATTTATTATTTAAATATTTTATTAATTCTAGGCCATTTTATAAAAAAGTTAAAAAGGTCCTGAAATGTCACAGAACACATAAAAACATATTGAGATGTGGTGGAAACGGCATTGTATTTATTATATACATTTTAACAAAATACAGTTCAATTGTAAATAAACCTTCATTTTTGATATATTTTCATTTTGTTTATTAGTGTTACTTGTCCTTGATGTGTATAAATATTTTTTTTTATTCTTATTTTACTTATTTTATAAAAAAGCTTAGTTGTATGCCATCTGTGTATTTTTATATTTATGTTTTTAAGGCTTTAACATAACTTCTATAGCATGGGTGTTACCTGCTTCATTTTAGTCTCTTGTAAGTCAGTGAGTCATGCTTGAAAACTCCTCAAAGTGATCTGTAAGCTTAGATAAAAGCTGCCATTTACAAGAGTCCACACTACCTGTATTAAGTGTCTTCAAGCTCCAGAGAAGATCACTCTCTTGGTCGAGGTCCAAAAATCCTCAGCCTGAAGTGAGCAGTGATTGGACAGATCTGAAAGCTTTCACGTGCCCTGGAAAATACCACACACACACACACACACACACACACACACACACACACACACACACACACACACACACACACAGACACAGACACACACACACACACACACACACACACACACACACACACACACACACACACACACACACACACACACACACACACACACACACACACACACACACACACACACACACACACACACACACACACACACACACACACAGAGACACACCTCCTCTGTCAACCCAAAGGGTGGAGTGGGACTTTTGAAGACGCACACAACCACAGTCCCTGAAGGAAGAGGTTGAGGAAAGGATTCGAAGTCAACAATGCATTTTGAATAAAGTTAATTATTAGTGTAAATGTTATACCTAGGCTACAAAATTGGCACTATAATGTAAAGTGTTACTTTTTATACTCTTATCTGGTAAGTTTCCAATAATTTGCAGCACATGTTGTGAATTCACAATGATGTAAGTTGTCTGAATGAGGTGGGCATGTAGAAACCCGGGTGTTTTGTGGGTGTCTCTTCAGTCATGCAGGTTTCGCGGATCCGCGCGGCGCGTAAAAGCGAGTGGCTCAGATGCGCGCTAAAGCACCACTTCAGCCCAGATCCCTGCGTGGAAAACGAGATCGTGGTTTTGGCCACCGGTGTGGACCAGTATCTCCAGGAGGTGTTTCATCATCTCGCCTTTTACAACGGTGATGACCTGGTCTCGGATGAGGACTTTAGGAGTCTGTGTTTGATTTTGGGAATCCCTGCGAGCGCAGAGACCGAGAACGGCACCTCAGAGCGCCGGAGTATTTGCGATGGACTTCCTCTTGTGCTGAACTTTAAAGATTTCCACGCACGGCTTTGTGGGGTTTTCTCGCTAAAAGCGCAGGAAGGACAGACGGGAGTTCGACTTCCGGTCAGCGAGGAGACCGAGCACATCGAGCGGGAGATCAGGCTCCGGTGTCCCCGCGTCCGGAGGAGAAAGTGCGTCAGTTTTGATCTGTCTGCCGACCAACAGAACCGGAGGAGGTCAGTGAGGAGATCCGGACCCTCTCAGAATCCGGATCATTTGCATAGATCTGCTGTGGAACCCAAGAGAAACGCAGGTAGTCTCTCTCTCTCTCTCTCTCTCTCTCTCACACACACTCACACACACACACACACACACACACACACACACACACACACACACACACACACACACACACACACACACACACACACACACACACACACACACACACACACACACACACACACACACACACACACACACACACCTGAGCTGTCAGGACAGGTGGACTAATTTAACAGCTGTCTTTTTCCATCCAAAAACTCAAGCCTTAGGGGACGTTTTTAGCCTTTAATGATGAATGATGAAGATATATTTAAGGGAGATTTATGAGTGTCTCTGCCATAAAACAAATGCATATTGCATACACAGCTTCTAAATGATAATAAACCAAATATTCTTAAATTATAATGACCAAATAAACAGATTTATTTACTGATCGTATTACATACAAGTACAAAATGAATTTATAGGAATATACTAATAATTAGTATATATTATATTTATAATTTAAGTAATACGTTATATTTACACAATTAATGTTTAAATAACTGGTTAGTAAATAATTTCTAATTTCTCTGAATTAATTTGACATTTTCTAACATTACAGTGTTGAATATTACTGTAACGCTCAAAGAACCCACCTGTTTAAAATAAAAAGTAATGTTAAAATGAAAGAACAATCATCATCATCATCTTCAAAGTAAAACATTTAATTCAATTATAATAAATATGATTTTACACATCTAAGAACATCATATTTGAATTATATTGTATTACATTAAAACAAATACGTGTAATATTTATTAAACTAATCTAAAATTATTTATTAATAAAGAATTGTATTATAATAATGATTTAATATTTAACATTTTATGTCTTAATTTATATTACACCATTATTAAAATAGTCATAAATAATTTATATTTTCTATGAATCAATAAAAAAATATATTTATTGCAGTGTTGAATATTACTGTAACCCTCAAAGAACCCAACTTTTTAAAATAGTTGTAAGTTGACTTTAAATAATAATAATTATAATAATCATAATTAAAATAATGTAATTTAATAACAATACATATGACTTAATAAATACTAAATATGACACATCTAAGAACAGAATTTGAATATTGTATTGAATTAAAATAAAACAAACAAACAACCAATTACTTAAAATATTACACACATTTTTAAAGATTTATTAATTAATAGACAACTGTATTATGATATACGTAACATTTATTTCTTAATTCATATTACACAAGTATTAAACATAGTTGATTAATAAATGAATCAATTAGAAAGCAAAAAGCTGTGTTTTTGTTGTGTTTAGTCGTTACTGAAGACCTTATTTTGACTGTATTGCAGAGGACATTAACCCTCAGAGGAGATGGCAGGACCAGCTGGAGCTGGAGAACACCAGTCTGAGGGAGCTGGTGGAGGACTTGCGTTCAGCTCTCCAGAGCAGCGACGCGCGGTGTTTGGCACTAGAGGTGGCTTTACGCCGGAAAGACATGCCGTCCCAACACACTGCTGGAGGAACCCCTGAAAAACAGGACTGCCAAACAAAAACACGACAATCCAAACACATGGAACGGGACTCCAGAAGAAGCACTAAAGACCTCCTACGAGAGCTGGAACTGATCCGTGCTTCTCGTGATGGACAGCTGGAGGAAGCCATGAGGTTTAACCAGAGGTTAGAGGAAGAGCTGATGGTGTCTTACGGAGAGATTAGCAGGATGCAGGAGATGATGGACAGCGTCCGGACTGAAAACACGCGGATTAAGAAGAGGACAGAAGAGGTCAGAGAGTCACTGGCCGCAGGGCTGCAAGGTGTGAGGACCTTACAAGACCAGGCTCGACAAGCTGCCCTGCTCCGAGAACAAGTCCAGAGTCTGGAGAGCCAGCTGGAGAAGTTCAGGTAGATCTTTTATTTATCTGATGCTATAATTTCAGTCACACACATGCATGACTACACTACAGGTTTGGGATCAGTAGTGTTTTCTTTTTTAAAGATTAATTATTTTATTCATCAAGGATGCATTACTAGTCAAGACATTTATAATGTTTACAATTTTAAAATAATGAAATAATGAAGGGCTTTACATTCAAAACAGAATCTTAATAACAAATGTATCACGGTTTCTACTAAACTATATTGCAGCTCAACTGTTTTCAACATTGAAAATAATTATACATTTTTTTGAGCATCAGATCAGCATATTAGAAGGATTTCTGAAGATCATGTGACACTGAAGACTGGAGTAATAATGCTGAAAATTCAGCTTTGCATCACAGGAATTAATTACATTTTAAAATATATTCAAATAGTAAACAGATTAAATTATAACAAGATTTCACAATGTCACAGTTTTTACTGTATTATTGATCAAATAAATGCAGCCTAGGTGAACATAAGAGACCTCAATGTTCAAAAAAATCAAAAATTTAACAAACCCAAACTTCTGAACAGTGTTTGTGAATTATTAAATTCATAGTTTGTCCAAGTATGAGAAGTGTTTGTGAATTATTAAATTCTTGTATTTCCAAGTATGAGAATTCAAGGAAAGATATGATATATGGAATGACATTTTCATTTTTGGGTCAAATGATACTTTAAGAGATTTTTCTAATTTCCACAAGGAAATGTTGGATTTTTTTGGGATGAATGAAAACTGGAATGACATTTTCAATATTTTATTGAATAGAACAGAAGACATCGCAAATGTTTAAGAGAAATTGTACACTTTTATTTTCACAGAAATTTGGGACAAATTTGATGCCTGAAAACTAAAATACTTTCCAGGTCTCAAAAAAGTTGGCACGGGGGCAACAAAGGGCTGAAAAAGCAAGACAGAAAAGATTCATGTATTTCCACTAGATAAAATGACATTTTCAAAAAAGTTCAGGCTGAAAAAGCAAGACATTTTGTAAAGATTCAGCTTGGGAGAACATCTAGCAACTAATTAAGTCTCTCAGAATTGAACAGATTGGGCAGAGGCTCTCCAATCTGTGAAAGAGGGTGTAAAAAGATTGTGTAAAAGGGATGTCTTAGAGAGGCAAAGTCTCTCAAAAAAGTTAAAGATGCAAATCTCATCATCTACACTACATAACATCATCAAAAGATTCAGAGAAACTGGAGCCGTGTCCTCCGGGCTAAAGAGGAGGGAGACCCTCCAGTGTGTCCTCAGCGTTCAGTTCAAAAGCCAGCATCGCTGATGGTATGGGGGTGCATAGGTGCATACGGTATCAGGCAGCTTGCATGTTTTGGAAAGGCACTATGAATGCTGAATGGGCAGCTTGCATGTTTTGGAAGGCACTATATAAAGGTTTTAGAGCAACATATGCTCCCCTCCAGACAACGTCTATTTCAGGGAAGGCCTTGTGTATTTCAGCAGGACAATGCAAAACCACATACTGCAGCTATTACAACAGCATGGCTTCGTAGTAGAAGAGTCCGGGTGCTGAATTGGCCTGCAGTCCAGATCTTTCACCTATAGAGAACATTTGGAGCATCATTAAACGAAAAATACGTCAAAGACGACCACAAACTCTTCAGCAGCTGGAAACCTATATCAGCCAAGAATGGGACCAGATTCCAACACCAAAACTCCAGAAACTCATAACCTCGATGCCCAGACGTCTTCAAACTGTTTTGAAAAGATGATGAGATGCTACACCAGGGTAAACATGCCCCGTCCCAACTATTTTGAGACCTGTAGCAGTCATCAAAATTGAAATGAGCTCATTTTGTGCATAAAAGTTGTAAAATATCTCAATTTTAAACATTGATGTAATCTATATCTATTGTGAATAAAATATTGGCTCATGTGATTTGAAAATCTTTTAGTTTTTATTTTATTCAAATGTAAAAAATCTCCCAACATTTCTGGAATTCGGGTTGTAAGATGATTTGACCTAATTTTTGAGTGGTTGTCCCCTTTTCAAACTGGAATTTTAAACAAAGTTGAATAATTTAAATTCACTTCACTTCAGGCCCTAGTCGGCCATGTATAGCGTCTATAGGACAGCCACACAGGACCATTCTAAGACTCAGAGCAGACCACAAGGGCATTCCATAATCAACAGAAAATCTTGCATAAGTAAGATCTGTACCTGCACTGATGCTTTAGTGTTGACGAGTCAAGAAGCAGCGCTTGGCTATGAAAGCGTTTGGACAGGAGCAGCATTGCAGGGCTTGTCGCAGACATGACTGATTTTCCCTTGACAGATGTTAATGACCTGCTTTAATAACACAGAACGGCACAGTTTCCTGCAAACGGTTATTAGTCATTCGCTTTCAAGTGTGAGTATTACAGCAAATCCCACAAAGCCTCTATTACAGCATCTAACTCTACATGTCTTATTATATCCTGTGAGGAAGGATATGAGACATGTTTAAGCAGGTATGCTGGACAATCAGAGATCAGAGACGCTTGTGCTCGGTGACTTTTACAGTGCTGTTTCATTTGTCTCTATCTATGAACATAATTAAGACATGTCTGAAAAGGACAGAGAAATTCAATGAGAACTAAAAGCCACAAAATACTTTACATCTATTAGTATCTATCTGTCTTTCTACAAACTAAAAAGGTTATGTAAAAAAAGGGGGGGGGGGGTCCGAAATAAAAATGGTGGGGGTGGTGTCATATTAAATTAACAATGCACACACTTTAACAGGGAATCTGTCATTTTAGCACCACTATTGCATCACTAATCACTAAATTGTAGCATTCGAGCAAAATAGAGTTTACATATTTCTGAATGCAAAGTGGCAGTAAGAAATAAAACAATACAACATATATCATTGTTTATTATCATAATTATTTTTGAATAAATAAACACTTATGGTTGTAATAATATGTACATACATACAGTATATTGTATTTGTATTGTAACTGTACAGAATAAACATATTTTTGAACTAATAATAACAGTAAGAAATAACCAATAACACAAGTATTCATAATTTCAACTGATGATTTTACATTTCTAAAAACAGAAAAACATATGATTTTAAAAATGTGTAGTTTCACATTTAATATAATTAATAAATACTGACCATATCATATCATATGATATATATATATATACCTATATATGTCACAGTTATGAACATTCTTTTGCATTTTTTCCCTCATGTATATATATATATATATATATATATATATATATATATATTCTTTTGCATTTTTTCCCTCATGTTTATATATTATATAATAAGATGACTCAGAGCAAAAATTATGTCTAATTTTACAGTGTAAATTATAAAAATGTACATATGACAAAAATATGACTGTTTTACTCAGGTTTCCGGAACACTCATCTTACTGCAATGTAGTGATCATTAGATATTACACAAGCCAAAGTATTATTTTTAAGTATAATCCAGCATGCATTATTACATGGCCAAATGTGCTATAAAACTAGCTCACTGCTCACAGTTACTTTGCAATCAATCAAGTAGATTGTTGGCTTTCAGTCGACGCTCAGCAGATTAATATCGGTGTTAATATTTCATTATTTGCATCACAGAGCGGTGATGTAATGCACATTCCTCACCTGGAAAAGCAGGTCGAAGCCTGCCAGGTTCCTGACGCTCTGCTGGGACAGTTATCAAACGTGTTCATGCATCAGCAGCACAATAAACGCAGCGTGCTGAACATCCTCTATCAGTTATGTGCTATTAAATGTTTTGATTCCAGACATCTTGACTCATCTGCACAGAAGGTTATTTAATCATATTTACTGTGCTGTATGACTTGTTTTTAGGGCCCAGTGCACCTGCACAGAGCTGAATATGAACAAAACTGAAATAGCTGAACCATGTGGGTCTGGATTTCCCTCCCCCATCAGTCATGATGATACCAGAAGAGGTAAGAGGATCAAAAACCATCATAAACAAATCCATTTATCATTCAGAACATAAGAAATTAAGTTTTTTGTAAAGCTGGATGGAATCAATATATCTGTGGATGTGGTCTAAATGGAATTCTGCATACTGCGAACTAATAAAATGTTCAAATAAATTGTAGATACCTTTTTATATTCATTTGAAATTCAATATAAATATAAACTTAATATTGCATTTTATGAAAAGTAGATTTTATATAGTTAAACACATTAAACATTGAAATCTGATAACATATAAAATTATAAATATTTATGAATAAATATAAAATATATATATATAAAAAAAAAAATTCAAACAGTATTAAAGGGATAGTTCACCCAAAAAAGAAAATGTGATGTTTATAAATAAATGTATTATAAATATAAATAATATAATACATAATATATATGCATTGTGTCACTAGCCCAACCATAAAATAATATAAATAATAACACATTTTACACAGGGTTCTCTCAAAATGTTCCTTTTATATTTTTCCTCCAGTTTTGTGTAAAAATGTATTTTTTGATAGCCCAGTAAATTAGTTAGTCAAAAAAGAGATTACTCCAAATTCATCCAGCACACTACATCAAGTGCATCAAGTCGAGTGCATTTCATTGTACGATACAGCTTTCCTAGCTGTATACTTCACAGTTTGACAAATGGAAGTATTACACATTTTTTTTGTGCACAGTACATACTGCAAAATAGTATGAAGGCAGGGCATTAACGACAGCAGTGGTCATGTGACGTCTCTGTGCAGAAGAAGACCTGCAGAGGTCAGTAGAGGGTCGGGCAGCATCAGATGAGGAAGAGGAGGAGAGGAGCATAGATGAAGGACAGTGCTGCCACCTGGAGGTGAATCAGCTGATCAACAGATTACACGGCCGTGCCAAAGGGTGAAAATCTCTTTAATTAACATAAAACATATATATGTTCTGCATTTTGGCCATGTATTAATTCGACAACTTGTATTGTTCCACAGGTGTCAGGAAGCTGCTATCTGTAGCTGGCTTGCTCACAGCAAAGACATCAAAGCACATGTGTGCATTCCTCAAGCGGGTGGGAGGGCAAATCAAGCAGGAAAGGTGAGAGTTAAAGAAGAATCTATGATAATGGGATATCATACACATCATCTCTAATGAACGCCTGCCTTCTCTGTCACCTGTAGATGAAGCAGAAAGAGGTGGAGAGTTTGAGAGTTTATCATTCCCTGCAGGAGGAGAGACTGACTGATGCGCTCACGTTACTGCTGCAGATACCACACAAAGTGAGAACTAGATACACAAATGTAAAATAAAGTGTGTTCTGAGTGGTTGCTTACTGAAGTCAGTGGTATATATGATATGATATATGATATGGCTTGGTACCCCCTTCATCACCCCACTTTTATTATAAAATAAAAACATAAAAATACCTTAAATTATATTTTAAGGTAATTTTTTCAAATAAATATATATTTTTATATTTGTTCATAAATATTTCTCCTTTTTTATAATCAGATTTAAATATTTAATGTGTTTAACTATATAAAATCAACTTTATTTAAAATGCAATATTAACTTTATATTTATATTACATTTTAAATTAATAAGAAAATGTATCTACAACTTATTTTAACATTTTATATTATAAAATGACTAATGGTTTATGGCATAAAGAAAACTGTTATTATTAATGCAGGGATTCATAAACTTTTTTTGTCAGCTGAACCCCTTTGAACAAAAATATTTTCTTAAAGTATCCCCTGAGCTTTTCAGTAAATATTTCAATAATTCAGCACATATTAATTAATAATTTGAATATTTCAGTAATGTAGTTCTCTGATGTCAGTTAATGTCACATAACATGTAGGGAAACAAATAGAACATTTCATCTTTTTATTTGATTATTTAGTTGATTTTACATTTTTCAATCATTCAATTGAATTACATTGAATTAATAATTAGCTTTTCTTCCAGCTCACAGATACTCAGCAGTTTCCTCGTCAACTCTAATTTGGGAAATCCCTGATTTAATGCTTGGAGCTGAATCTTCTAAAGCGTCTTGTGTTCAGTTAAAGACCTTACGTCTTTTGAAAAAATATTAATACAAACATGAACATACATATATATTATTAATCTCTACTCTATATTAAATATGTATTATAAAGTCTCATAGTTTGTAAAATGCAATTAGTTGAATATACTCATGAACTGAATGAAGTAAATGGACCCTGATAGCACATGTACATCTCAGAGTTATCAATTTGATAACTTGTTTACATCTGAAAGACATATTTTTATAGTGTTTGCTCATCTGCAATATGTCTATATAATGTTTCCTGTCAATAGACACTTAGAAAATGTACTTAAGGTGTTTATGATTTAGAAAGTATGTAAAACTGGCATCTTGCATACTATACAATATATATTGCCTGCAATTTCTTTTACAAACATGTGAAACAATATGCAACATTTCAAACAGTAGTATGTGAAATGCTAACACTTGCCTTCACTAAGTTTACTTATCTTTTTATGGTTAATTTGCACTTTTAATGTAAAAAGCCTTGACTTTTCACAGTCAAGTCAAATAATGAGTAAAGAAAGAGTTAAAAATCGCCTGGTTAATATGACTTCCTGTTCATACATCACATTGGAAATGAATGAAAGATCAAGTCATGTGCATTGATTGCAAAAGTCCACACTGCCACCTAGTGATTCAGCTCTGTAATGCACTTGCCTGCTGTGTGTTCTGACCCCTGACAGAGAGTCTCTCGCTGGATCTTGGGGAAAATACTGATCAACACACTAGATCTGTGTACTAGAAAAAGTCACGGTAAGCTCTGCCGTTTTGTTTCCTTTACGTTGTTTTCTTTCATGCAAAACTGCTGGATAAACTGCTGTCTTTCCTTCAGACTGCACTCCGGTGGTTCTGGTGGTGGACACACTGTGTCGGCAGCTCCTCTCCAGTGACCTCCTGGATGGAGGAGAGGAGGTCAGCGCTGGGTCACGACCTTCTGGGACCTCAGGTCACCGAAACACGTCCAACCCCCTTCTGATGTCCTGCTGAGGTTTTACTGATGTCCCACTAAGACACTTTACATTAGGGTGACCATACGTGCCATTTATCCCGGACGCATCCTGGCCAGGATTTCTTTATTGCCTATAATATCTAGGATTTGGCTTTGTTTGTGTGTGCAGACCAATCGTGTATGACATCGGTTCCTTATGTTTTCGAAACGCTCTCAAGGTATTTTGAATCAAAGCAATATAGAAATCCTGGCCAGGACGCGTCCGGGAAAAATGGCACGTATGGTCACCCTACTTTACATAAGGGTACAGGTGTTCTTGTTATTTGTCATTATTACTAGAGTTATTGTAATACGAATTATTAAACAAATATTTTTCATTAATTTATAAGAAATAAATGAGTACTAATAAAACATACAACATTTGGTGCTAACCTGCTTCTTCTTAAAGGGGTCATCGGATGCAAAATTCACGTTACAAGTTGTTTGAACATACATGTGTGTTTGAAGTGTGTGTACACATCCATCCTATAATGATAAAAATCCACCCAGTGTTTTTTTTTAAATCCCTATTTTAAAATCCCTCTTTCTCAAATCAGGCTGTTCTGAGAGTCCTGTCAGAATGACGTAGTTCTTTACAGACCGCTCCCACGATAGTTGATTGACAAGACCGTCTTACCTTCGACCCGCTCTGAGTGAACTGAGAGCTGTTGTGTCGACTCCGGTGCAGGGGAAGACAAAATCATCTCCGATTGAGGTGTTCTGTTGTTGGATGTAATAATGAATATAGCAGTCGTCAGTTACTCCCGACATCTGAGCCGCTGAAGACGCAGAGGGTTAACGTTACTTTCATTTTGAAGGGAATGCACCGATCCCGATCTATCTAAATGCATCTATGTTTGCGCGAATAATTCATGATCCAGCCTCATCTACAGAAGAAGTGAGTGTAAGAGTTTTTATGAATCTTTGCAAATAGCCTTTCCTAATAATGTGCTAGTTAGCCAGTTTCGTGTACAGTCTGCTCGTCACTTCACGAAGAGAGGGGCGGGGTCAGCAGAGCTCATTAGCATTTAAAGCAACATGGACTAAAAAACAGCTTGCTTAAAACAGAGCTGATTTTGACAGGGTAAAAAAAAGGTGTTGTTTACACTACCACTGAGAAAATGTAACCAAAGTATGATATAGACTTCATTAAGACCCTAAAGAATCATATCAACTTGTGGAAAATGGGCATTCAATGACCCCTTTAAGCCAAGCCACCCATAAATCAAACAAAACATGCCCTGAATATATAAAAGAACACATATTGTACTCACACTTCATATTTAATAGTATTAAATGATTCGTTAATTGCATTTAATAGATTATACTTTCAATAAAACATTTCTTGAGTTTGTAATTAAGCTCGTTTGGTTCGAGTTTTGTTGCATTTACACGTTCTGACACGTTCTCACGGAAAGCGCTCGAGAAACAGTATCTCTTCCGTGGTTCGGTACGCTTTACTCCCTCGTTTTATTTAGTCTCGAGCAAGAGACTGTACACATACATGATTTGACTGTTTTTTACATAGAGAGGGTGACAGTGCACTGCATTAAAATAAATGATTATTCATGTTTTCATAACCGCTGGCCAAATTCAAAAACATGAAAACCTCTTTGAGAGCAAGGGGGTCCCTGGTGTTTCGGGGGCTGTGTTTTCTGCGTATAGGGAGGATTGGCACTGCATATAGTTGCTTTAAACGGTATTTACATGTACCAAAATTGTGGTAGTCTAAGGGTTGCAGAAATGTCAAAACTCATATAAAATACATTTTAAAAATGAAACTGTTCATATATTATAATTAGGTTTACCTCTTCAGGTCGACAAACATCACTTTCTCACCTTCTTTTAAAAAAACACTGTGAAAAGTGTCTGTATAGAACATGAGGCCATGTTTTCTCATATCTGAATTCTATTTATTTGATCAATCACATATTAGTTTGCTGAAATCTTTCCACTTGTTATGTGCAGGACATGAATAGGTGCACATTATAAGAAACTTAAGAGTCTCAGTGTGTGTAAATACAGCAAAGTCATTTCTCTGCAAAGCACTTAATATGAAACGTTATGCTCTCATATGACCCTCTTACAAAATGATTTTTAACATTTATATTTGCACTCTAAAATAATACCTGTATATTTGATAAGATAAAAAAATTTACTTTTTTTAGAAAGCATTTATATTTTTGCACGTTCATGTGGAGGTGGATGTGTGACTGATATCTGAATGTCACAGTAATTCATTTATGATGTCAGTCCATGTGACACATTTCCATTCTGCGCCGCTACAATGTGTCGCTCACTGAGACGGGGACAAGATGAGACAATGTGACTCTTCAGCAACGTGTGTCAAAACTCATATAAAATACATTTTAAACCTTTAACAGTAAAAAAAATTAAACTGTTAAACGTTTGCATATATATATATTATATATTACTGTGTTTTTGATTAATCGCATCCAAAATAAACGTTTTTGTTTACATAATATGTGTGTTTACTGTGTTATTTATTATGTATATTTTTATTACAGTATTTAATATAAAATATAATGATATAAATTTATAAAAATTATTAACATAAATATTTTCAAAATATATACTGTATGTGTGTGTTTATATACATAATAAATATACACACAGTACACATACATATATTATGTAAACAAAAACTTTTATTTTGGATGCGATTAATAGTTTGACACTAAAGCAACTTTAGGCCCAAAATGAGCAAAAATATGCAATTTAGTGCAGTTTCTGATCTGTGACCCTGGACCGTCTGAAGACGCTGGGGTATATTTGTAGCAATAGCCAAAAATACATTGTATGGGTCAAAATATGCATTTTTATTTTATGCCAAAAATCATTAGGATATCAAGTAAAGATCATGTTCCATGAAGATATTTAGTAAATTTCTTACCATAAATATATAAAATCTTAATTTTTGATAAGTAATATACATTGTTAAGAATATAATTTGAACAACTTTAAAGACAATTTTCTCAATATTTAGATTTGTTTGAACCCTAAGATTCCAGATTTTCAAATAGTTGTATCTCAGCCAAATATTATCATATCATAACAAACCATACATCAATGGAAAGCTTATTTATTAAGCTTTCAGATTATGTATAAATCTCAATTTCGCAAAATTGACACTTAAGACTGGTTTTGTGGTCCAGGGTCACATATTTATATTGGCAAAAATTAAGATGATTTTCTTGAAATATTAATCAAATGTACAATTTCTTATGTTTACTTTATAAAAGTCATTAAATATTTCATAGCAAAAAGAAATATGCTTAAATATGCAGATTTGTTTTTTAATTTTTTAATTAAACTATTTAATTACAGAATTTAGAAAGATACATAGAAACATCTTGAAACGTCCTTCTCCATCTGCACTTGGCCTCGTGGTTCAGCGGAGGTGTTTATCCCCGTCCACTTTTATCCGTGTCAATCCCTATATCTGTCAGTTATCAATGATCTGACTGAGCTGCTCTCAAGCCGAGTTATGTGTCTAGATGAATCACCGAAGTCTTCCTCTGCATTATGAATGATAAAAGTGGAACGCTGTCTCCTCTCTGATAGTCTGATAGGAGAGCAACATCTGAGTAACATGAGTAACTTCCAAATGCAAGGTCATCGGCAATGACGTCAAACGTTTACTTATCAGACATTTATTATCCTGGGAATTATGACAAAAAGTATCACATTTTCAACACTGATAATAATATTACTTGAGCAGCATATCAGCATATTAGAATGTTTTCTGAAGGATCGTGAAGCCAGGAATAATGTTGCTGAAAATTCAGCGCTGCATCACAGGAATACATTACAGGACATTCTGTATCTATCTATCTATCTATCTATATCTATATATATTTAAATAGAAAACTGTTATTTTAAAGTGTAATAATATTTCATGGTTTTACTGTGTTTTTAACAAATAAATACATATATTTATATAAACCCAAAAACTATTAGAATTCTGTTTTCATTTTTTTAAATATTCACCAGACATTATTTATTTTCACATGTGAGTGTTCTTATAATTATTAATTTGTCTGACTTGCAGCGTTTTTGCAGCACAGTTTCAATAAATGCTGTAGTAAGCAGAGTTTTTTAGCTATAGAAAACACAGTTTGTTGTTACAATTTACATGTTTATTTCAATCAATTCAGTCAATGTGATTTTTCATTATTAACTACTAAGCATGCGTGTCAAATAAAATGAAAACAGAAAAGCACAGGGCAGTCGTACGAAATAATATCATCTTTTATTTCCAGCTATTTACAAGTACCTCTGTTAGGTCCCCTTAACAGAAACTGATGGGGAAGAAATCCAAGAACTCGGAGAACAGTTACCATTACTAGCTGTACACTCTTAGATGATCTGCTAAGTTTGCTTTAGTCTTGCTTGAGCGGCTGGGATCTGATCCTCAAGGCCAACGTAACTCAAGGAAGGCTACGTTTTCTTGTAGGAAGTTATATGCAGATTACAGATTAGAGGGAATAAGTGACAAATTAGACAACCCACAAGTAAATATTAATTTCCTCTAAAACTCACGGGGATCTCAGTGGCTTTGCTTTGGATAACTTTACCACCGCTACATCTGCCCTGGAAGAACACAACAGATGGGATGATGTGTGTACACAAATCAACAGAATACAAGATGAAAATCAACTCCATTAATAAAAAACAAATCATAGAAAAACCAGAAGACCTATAATACCTATGTGTCAAGCCTTGCTTGGGATTTGTTAAGGCATATTATGCTCAATTCACCGAACTAAATCGAGTGTGAGGTTTTGCTGGATATTAGGCACCAAACTTTGATAGATTTGTTAAAAAATTACTGATAAACGTACAGTAAACATCTCTACTGGTCCAATGCAAATAAAAATGCAACAAAATGAAAAATAAACATTTATAGAATAAATATAGTATTTACAAATAGCTTTGTCGCATCTATAGGAATAAATAAACAAAGCCTCCCGTCCCCTGAAGAAATATTCACAACTATAGAGAGCTGTCATGGTGCAATGGCAGCACGGATCAGTTGCACAGTAATATTTGTGATGTTTGAATGCATAATTGTGGTTTAAACATGTCTGCACATTGGAGCTGCATGCTCTCCTTACACAAGCCTGACCTCTTGTGGCAAACTCTGACATTACAGTACATCTTGTGCACACTATCTATTGTGACGTTAAACTAATTAACATTAGAACTCACATTAACACGCTTGCACAATTAAAGAAAGCAGACATTTAAGGACAGAAAACAAAGTGTACGGTAAAAACAAAGAGGGTATGTTTAATATATCATGAATTATATGAAATGTGCGCAAATTAAGCGATGTTTCTACATAGCCCTTTAGTAGGCTAACATTGACACTGTGCATAACTAGAGGTCAGCTGCTTTATAAGGCCTTGCTAGTCATTAAAATATACATTAGTTTACTGTCAACGTCTGATTAGAGATTGTTATGGCCGAGAACTGAGGTACAGATTAGCTGCTAGCAATCCTGTTAGCCTTTCAAGTGTTTCTGAGTGACATAAATCTCATAAAAACATTCAAAATGAAACCTCTCTCCTCTTCGGTGTGAAAGAAACTCTTTCGAGGAATTAAACCAAGCATGGCTTCAAATCATATTCAGAGAGCACTTGCATGCAGTGGTACAGGTGCAGATGTCTAAATAGCCCTTTTTATTAGCATTTTTTGCATAATTCTACAGAAATACTTCGGACGTATTGTAAAAGGCTTCTGAGGCAGAGCATTTCACATTTCCTGTCAATGAGCAGGTGCTTTTTTCACCAATTCACCAATTGACTAAGCAAAATTGACATTTTGAAGTAGAAAGACTGAAATAGACTCCAGTAATCTTTGCTTTATTTCACAGCTTCAAAAAATCATTTTACAGTGTAGTTTTAGACTGCCTTTTACAGATATTATGCAGAAACACATAGCCTATCCATAAGGTTATTGAGCTATGATACGGGCCTTTTCTCTTTTTAATTGACTGCGATAAGCGTTCTTGCCTCGCGTTTGCAGGCTCTGCCTTTTTTGATCATGTTACTGGGTAATTTCATTTATTTAAAGGAAAACGGCAGATAAAGTGCTTCACAATGTATACTTCCCTTCAAATCAAACGAGAATAATTTCCAGTTCATTTTGAACACTTTGTGTGCCCATTTAACTAAAAATCATAGAAGCTCCAGTTCATTCAGGGAGGCGGAGCTTAGCATTGGGATATACTCTATATGATAGAATATTCATTGGGATTTGGAAAGCCTGTAAAAGTACATTGTCAAATATGATTTGTGGTTTGATAAAAAGGGTCCTGACTGAGATTTTCTAACTCACAGCCCTTAAAATAACCATCACTACAAATACATGAACTGTCGCAGTATTTTGAGTCCACAGAAGAGATTTTGGAGATTAACGGATATGGACTTCACAATAACGGCCTGAGAAGCTTAACGCAATCTGACGGGCCTTTGACTGGGTGAAACTGTTGTGTATGTAACAGAAATGTACCTATGCAAATGAGGCAAAGTCTGATATTTTATCCTTTAGGTGTTGAGCGTAAACAACCCATGAACCCTTGTCATTGCACAACTTGAGTATTTCGGGGATTTCAATGAAACAATAAAGCGCTTTAGGTTACTATCTCTCTTTGTAACCATAAGCAGAGCTATAAGCAAATTTAGATCCTGAAAACGTAGTATTACGTGTTAAATAGGGCTTTTTTTCTATGCGTTTTACTGTATATGCATGTTTTACTGTCACAAGATCCCGTTTGAGTTTCAGTCTCTGCTATTAAGACTTAAGTCACTCTTTCGATCTCTAGCCTGAAATTTTATTTAGGTCACTCTGTGATGGTCCGAATATTTCGTTTATTTTTGTCTGTATTTGGCAAAGGCTGTGAGTCCCGCCATCAAATTTTGTAGCACTTGGTGATTTAGCATTCTATGTTCGTGTGCCTCTCGTGAAATGTTTCAAGTTTAGGTCGATGTCATCTTTACATGCAGCCAACGCGACTGGCCGTAAGATCGGGCCGAACATCCCCATTGAAAAATAATGAGGATTGATGTTCTCCCAGTAGCTAAACAACAACGAAATTACATATCAATACTAAAGCAAAATTGTCATCAATATAGTCATGGTAGCCATAACAATATAGATATTATTTCTCTATGTGGCATTATAAATTAAGACGTTTGTGAGGCGTGGACAGAGTCAAAGGAAGCAGTGTGGATCAATCACCCACATCTGTGTCCCGATCTCCAATTAGCCACAGGATGTGGAAACACAGAGCCAGGAAGCCCGTCCCCAGCAGGTCTCCCAGGGCGGTCAAGTAGGGAATGGAGAAGTTGTCGGGATTCATCCCTCGACGCCACATCCAGTTTACCATCCAGTCTGCAAGGTACAACAGGATCAATACCTAGACGGAAAGACAAGAGCACGTGTCAGCGGATGGAAAATAATGGACTGATGGATTATTAAAAATATGCATATTTTTGAATAAATACATGATATACACCATTGCAAAGTTTGGGGTTAGTAATTATTCAATGTTTTTGCATTTATTTGACCCTGAGCCCGTTTCCACCACTGAATAAATAATAAAAAAAGGTTATTGTGACCTTTTTATCTCACAATTTTAAATTCCAGTTTTGAGGGGGAAAAAAAGACATATGCTTTCAGAATTGCGAGTTTATATATCAGAATTATGACTTTTTAACTCACGTTGAAGTTGTATCACGCAATTATGAGAAAAAAAGTCAAAATTGTGAGATAAAAATTCACAATTACCTTTTAGTTTTTTATTCAGTGGCGGAAACGGGCTTCCATAGAAATATTATTACATTTAAAGTAACGGTTTTCTATAATAAAATATTTTAATTGATTCCTGTGATTTTCGGCATCATTACTCCAGTCTTCAGCGTCACAGGATCCTTCAGAAATTATTCTAATATGCTGATTTGCTGCTAAAGAAACATTTCTGATTATTAACAATGTTGAAAACAGGTGTACTGCTTTATTTGATAGAAAATTTTGTTTTTTAAAGGATTTTTTGGTGAATAGAAAGGTCAAAAGCAGCATTTAGGTGAGTTAACTGTCACGTTTGATCATCTTAATGCTGGATAAAAGTAAATCATTTTAAAATCTTACAGACCCAAAACTTTGGAACGGTGATGTAATTGTAAAGTGAATAAAACATTTTAATTATCCTAATGATAATTTAATTTCACAATGCAAAACCATCTTAAAATATGTTCCTCATGCAAAGTACAATTTCACAATTATTTCCTTTTTGAAACATGACCCAGACTTTTTTTTTCCACATGATTCACTCAAACTTCCCTCGTGTAGGCCAGAAGCACAATAAAACATTTGAACCATTTCCTTGTAACGAGAAGCAGAAGCTCAGGTATACCTGAAGCAGAGCTGCGGCCATATAAAATGCAACGAAGACAGAGGTGAGAGAGGTGTGTCCACCCTGCATAGAGTTAATGGTGTAGAGGAAGACCAGATGACCAGGAGCGACCAGGAGGAAGAGCACTCTGGCAGAACGTGCGTTGACCTCTGATGAGAGAGTAAATGTAGAGCGAGTCAGTGTAAGTTCTTACAGGAGCATGACTGAAGTCATTACTGTGTGCTTCCATCCAAAGTTACGAATTAAACTTATGCGCAAAATTGGAATATCGAATAAAACTTTTGCGAATAAAGCACCGTTTCCATACGGTGAGTTGAAGAGAACAAAATCGTCACTTCCTGATTATCTTCTGCTAAATATGAAGAAAAATGTAATTTGCTGCAGTAGGAGAAGGCACTGTTTATAATCATGTTTGTGTGCAATAAATTACGAGCTTGAGAGAGTGCAGATGATTCGGAGCCTGCTGTTTGGCCATGCAATAACAAAACACTTTGACGAGAAGTTGCTCAAGCATTTTAGAATGACAAAACTAGCATTTCAGATGCTGTGCAATGAGACCGGTCTGTTGTGTGCTCCAGTTTTAGTTTGTCCCATCGCTAAGTTACAAGTCTTTTTTGAGGCACATTAAGGAATATATTCGGTAAAAGTGTTTCCATCGAAGTTTATGCGCATGTTTTCTTTATCAGACTTAGTTGAACGCATACGTTTTCATGCACATTTTTTTAATTGATGTGCATCTTGGTGTTTCCATTCATGCAATATCCTAAAATGTGCATACAAATAGGTGGAGGGAACCACCGCTATTGAGACACAATACAGGGAAATATGTAACTATCAATATTTAGTGATTACGACGTCTTTGCTAACAATAGGGTTGCTGTTTGTTTACATCGCTCACCTGAGCCAAAGAACGAGCTCCAGGGAGTGGGACATTTCTGTGGGGCTGCGTTCGGCTCTGCTATGGGCAAGGCGTTCATGTGCAGGTAGGTGGAGATTCGACTGGCTTGAACCGCCGCCAGATTGCCGCCCACACCTGCAGCAGGGCAAAACAAACAAAGTGTGCAATGATCTCTGGTGTGTCATAGTGAGGGCTAGTAAACACAACCAATGGAAACACTGAATCATGAGATACAAGGAGATAAGGAGTCTCACCGTTGATGACGGGAGTGAAAACTGCCATTCCAGCAAAGTTGGGGTTAGATACTGTCTTATCCAGAATGAGGCCTCCAACACTGTTTCAAAAGAAGTCAAATAATTTTTAACGACACAAAGATACCGCATCTGTGGTGTCAGGTGAATGATTGACATACTGCTGTCAGCCGCACGTGAGTAATCATCCATCATTAAGAGGAATGAGGAAATGCATCTTTCTGTTAATCAGCGTTCTTCCTACCTGCTGATCGCCATGGCTATAATGACAGGCTCCCAGCCTGAGTACAGCACCTCTCGGGTGGAAGGTATCCGCCGGGCGATAAGGACCCAGATGGGTGTCAGGGCGACGAAGAAGGCACAGACCATTGGGTTGGCATAATTGTTGAATTCTGTATGGAAAAAAATACATTTATTGACATACATTTAATAAATGTTCATATTTCCATAAGTTATAATTGATACATTTACACGTATATTTAAATGTAATATTAAAAATATATGTAATATATACTATAAATTAGGGCTGTCAACTGATTAAAATATTTAATTGTGATTAATCACATGATTGTCATGAGTTCACTCAAGATTAATCGTAACTTAATCGCACATTTTTATCTGTTCTAAATGTACCTTAAATTAATAATTTTAGTAATATACATATATATTTCTGTACTGTATTTATATATATATTTCAGTAAATACTCTTTGTTAATTATAAAATCATTTAAGTTCAGACATATCATATAATATACACACAGATATTACATTCTTGAGACACTAGTAGATCATCACTGTTCAGACAGTTTCAGACACAGATTCAGACACTAGTAGATCATCACTAGTTCAGACAGTTTCAGACACTAGTAGATCATCACTAGTTCAGACAGTTTCAGACACTCAGTAGATCATCACTAGTTCAGACAGTTTCAGACACTAGTAGATCATCACTAGTTCAGACAGTTTCAGACACTAGTAGATCATCACTAGTTCAGACAGTTTCAGACACTAGTAGATCATCACTAGTCAGACAGTTTCAGACACTTAGATCATCACTAGTTCAGACAGTTCAGACATTAGTTCAGACAGTTTCAGACAGTCAGACACTAGTAGATCATCACTAGTTCAGACAGTTTCAGACACTAGTAGATCATCACTAGTTCAGACAGTTTCAGACACTAGTAGATCATCACTAGTTCAGACAGTTTCAGACACTAGTAGATCATCACTAGTTCAGACAGTTCAGACACTAGTAGATCATCACTAGTTCAGACAGTTCAGACACTAGTAGATCATCACTAGTTCAGACAGTTTCTAGTAGATCATCACTAGTTCAGACAGTTTCAGACACTAGTAGATCATCACTAGTTCAGACAGTTTCAGACACTAGTAGATCATCACTAGTTCAGACAGTTTCAGACACTAGTAGATCATCACTAGTTCAGACTAGTAGATCTAGTTCAGACAGTTCAGACACTAGTAGATCATCACTAGTTCAGACAGTTCAGACACTAGTAGATCATCACTAGTTCAGACAGTTTCAGAGTACTAGTAGATCATCACTAGTTCAGACAGTTTCAGACACTAGTAGATCATCACTAGTTCAGACAGTTTCAGACACTAGTAGATCATCAGACAGTTCAGACACTAGTAGATCATCACTAGTTCAGACAGTTCAGACACTAGTAGATCATCACTTCAGACAGTTTCAGACACTAGTAGATCATCACTAGTTCAGACAGTTTCAGACACTAGTAGATCATCACTAGTTCAGACAGTTTCAGACACTAGTAGATCATCACTAGTTCAGACAGTTTCAGACACTAGTAGATCATCACTAGTTCAGACAGTTTCAGACACTAGTAGATCATCACTAGTTCAGACAGTTTCAGACACTAGTAGATCATCACTAGTTCAGACAGTTTCAGACACTAGTAGATCATCACTAGTTCAGACAGTTTCAGACACTAGTAGATCATCACTAGTTCAGACAGTTCAGACACTAGTAGATCATCACTAGTTCAGACACTAGTTCAGACACTAGTTCAGACAGTTTCAGACACTAGTAGATCATCACTAGTTCAGACAGTTTCAGACACTAGTAGATCATCACTAGTTCAGACAGTTTCAGACACTAGTAGATCATCACTAGTTCAGACAGTTTCAGACACTAGTAGATCACTAGTCAGACTAGTTCAGACAGTTAGATCATCACTAGTTCAGACAGTTTCAGATCATCACTAGTTCAGACTAGTAGACACTAGTCAGACACTAGAGATCATCACTAGTTCAGACAGTTTCAGACACTAGTAGATCATCACTAGTTCAGACAGTTTCAGACACTAGTAGATCATCACTAGTTCAGACAGTTTCAGACACTAGTAGATCATCACTAGTTCAGACAGTTTCAGACACTAGTAGATCATCACTAGTTCAGACAGTTCAGACACTAGTAGATCATCACTAGTTCAGACAGTTTCAGACACTAGTAGATCATCACTAGTTCAGACAGTTTCAGACACTAGTAGATCATCACTAGTTCAGACAGTTTCAGACACTAGTAGATCATCACTAGTTCAGACAGTTCAGACACTAGTAGATCATCACTCAGACAGTTCAGACAGTTTCAGACACTAGTAGATCATCACTAGTTCAGACAGTTCAGACACTAGACACTAGATCATCACTAGTTCAGACAGTTTCAGACACTAGTAGATCATCACTAGTTCAGACATTCAGACACTAGTAGACAGTTTCAGACACTAGTAGATCATCACTAGTTCAGACAGTTTCAGACACTAGTAGATCATCACTAGTTCAGACAGTTTCAGACACTAGTAGATCATCACTAGTTCAGACAGTTTCAGACACTAGTAGATCATCATAGTTCAGACACTAGTTTCAGACACTAGTAGATCATCACTAGTTCAGACAGTTTCAGACACTAGTAGATCATCACTAGTTCAGACTAGTAGATCATTTCAGACAGTTTCAGACACATTTCAGAAGATCATCACTAGTCAGACAGTTTCAGACACTAGTAGATCATCACTAGTTCAGACAGTTTCAGAACCAAAGCCTGTTGAGAAATAATCACACACAGCATTATTTTACACCCGGATTCTGGAGAAGTTGGGTAAGATGAAAGCTTGGTTGACCTACTATTTTTACTTTGGCTGTTGGTTGTTTATATCCAGACAGTTTGGTCTGTGAGGTTTGATAAGACATAAACATGCAATCAATCTTTACCATAAATGTTTCCATCCGCACACTTTCATTTTACAACTGTTCACCACACATCAAAACACCAAGGTGTTGCCCCAAGAATGCTCAACTAACAATACATGTGCTCTTGTGTTGTTCATTGCAAAGCACAATCGAAAACTAGAATATTTGCCCCCACTCGGTGTTGTCTCTTTATGGATTATAAAGGGAGAGATAGCAGTCTAATAGGTGCACCAAAGAAACTCACAAAGCAGGTGGTGTTCACAAGCCCCAACATGCCCCGACAAGCTCCACTATGGTTTAACATGACTCAACATGATGACTTAGGGAAATCTGACTGAATGTATTACTCATGAAAAACCATGATAACCCTCAACAGAAGAAACGGTTTTATATTTGAATACACTTTAAAATATAATTTATTCCTATGATGGTAAAGCTGAATTTTCAGCATCATTACTCCAGTCTTCCGTGTCACATGATCAGAAATCATTCTAATATGCTGATTTGCTGCTCAAGAATTATTATCAATATTAATTATCAGTATTGAAAACAGTTGTGCTGCTTGATATTTTTGTGGAAACTGTTCTTTCAGGATTCTTTGATGGCTAGAAAGTTATTTGAAATAGAAATGTTGTAATTTAATTATGTCTTTACGGTCACTTCTGATGAATGTAATGCTTCTTTGATGAATTAAAGTATTAATTTGGTAAAAATCAGACCCCGAATCAATGGTAGTGTAAATATTAATTTAATGCACATATAATGTGCACATATACATAGTTATGCTTATTCTTGAACACTCTTCTATTACACGTGCACTTTCTTCTTCTGAATTTTTAGCTTGTAAAAAGTTAAGTTTGTCTTCTTTTTAAATCTCCAAGCAAGTGTTGACTGCGGCAGTTCCTCTGCAGAGCAAGTTTTATGATGCAGAAAGTGCCAAAACATGGCTAATTAAAGAAGAAGCTGACTTTTAATATCTTCAGTTAAGACATGCAAATGTTTCATTTCAGGAGCTGCCAAGATAGTTTCTTATTCCTCCACTGAAGTCGACTCGGAAACAGAGGAAAGATAATTACGTTTCTAGGCCATTCAGTTCATAAGTTATCCGCTAAAATGTATGTGAATCTAAAAACTTTAGTGTGCCTACTCATATATCTGCCTGCACTTGGATCACAAAATGTACTGACAGTAGATATCTGATTACAGCAATGTTCTCAAAGAGCTCAGCAACAAACTGAGGCGTCCACTCACCGAGCTCCTTATACAGGCCCGTACTGATGCCAGCCAACAGCGACAGGGTGATCAGGTCACCGAGGCTGGCTGCAATGGGGGTGGCCACATTGTCTGGGTTGATGCCAACCTTCCTGGATGCAATGATAACCCCGATCATAATAAGACCTGGGCGGAAGAGGAGAGGAAAGATTTGTCAAGATAGTGTTGAAATGGTGGAATTAACACAGGAGATGGTGTCGATCCCAAACAATGAAGACTAGACATTCTTCGTTTTTGATACCTCCTGTTTAGAGGATATATTTCCACTATAGTGATGAAATGAGTCCTCAGAGCTGCTCTGTACTTCCAGCTTCAAGAACAAGCATTAGCTGCTACTCATCTCAGCAAGTACGTCTCTACATGGTTAATACGACAGCTATTTTTTAAGCACATCATATTTTTAATTACATTATTTGTTTTCTACCAAAATGTGCACTGTAAAATGTATTTAACACATTGCACTGAGATGCCATCTAAATGCAACTAAACTGCAACATTGTGGAAATGTGTTATGGTTCTTGGGATGTGACCACATACACACATGTAGTTTAAAGTGCACAGTATCAGTTTCTCAGCTCCAAAATGGGGGTTTCCCAGCAATGCCATAGATGGTTCCCCAAAGAACCTTTCAGTGAACACTTGTAAAAATAACTATTTGTTTCTTAGCACGGAAAACATCTAAATAACCCTTTTCCACTATTAAGAACCTTTTGTGTAAGGAAAATATTCCAGTTTCTTCATAGAACCATTGATGCCATTAAACACCTTTATTTTTAAGAGTGTAGATGTCACGACCCTCTCACCTAGCAGCAAAGAAGCGATGAATGCGGTGGCCACGCTGCTGGCGCAGAGCAGGACGGCATGGCCCATCTTAAAATTACCCTCTGGAATCCAGCCAAAAATGACCGCGGCGATGGAAGCCAGGAAGCCGACCACTGTGGCCTGAACCTGAAATCAGGAGGGGCACGATGAACTCGGACACCTCTTTTAAACATCCTCCCACCCTGAAGTTCAAAGTCTTCATGTCAAGTTTACTTTGTTCTCTTTCATCATTAGTGTACACATGCCATTATTGGGTTTACGGGGCATTTCCAAGAAATACATCACCCAGTCATTACATAATTGTTTAGTCAAGCATGCAGTCTGGAGAAGTCCAACCTCATATGTCATGTGACTCGGTGCCAATGACTTTTCACATTACGCACAAATCTGACAAATCTTTAGGAATGACTGTAAAGGATTCTTCTGAAACAGCTGACTCATTCGTTAATTTAATATGGACTACATAGTGAATGTTATGTACTTCAGTACTTAAGGAAAGATATAGAAAAATATGCATTTGGACACAGCTTCAGTCAATACTACACTGTGTAATAATGTTCAGTGTTGTTATTGTTAACTAAAACTTAAATTATTAAAATGAATTGTCTGTAAATTAAAGCTGAAATAAAATTTAAATGCTAGAATTTTTTAACAAACTTAAATGAAAATTTAAAATGTTTAAATATTATTTTTTAATATTTAACAAAAAAATGACTGAAGTGTAAACTAAAAACTGAAATATAAAAATAAGATCTAAATCAAAATAATATAATAGTTTATAAATAATACTAAAATAACACTGATGACATTTCAAATCTGCTGTGTCCCAAATGACAAAAAAAAAAAGATACATACTTTATTCAGATTTTAAACCGTCATATTTGGTAGGTAAACATCAGATTTCATATGCTTATTTGCTTATTTCACAGTCAGATGTGCCAAATTAGCAGATTTCCGCCGCTTGTCTGAACAAAGCCTTGTGAATTGAAGAGTTGGCATGTACATTAGACAAACAGGATTGATATTTCTAGAAGGTCTCCAACCTGAATAAGTGCGAGGTTTCCTATGATCATTTTCCACATATCCTTGGCTGAGTCCATTTGTCCAATATTAGCCTGGTGAGAGAGGGGGGGGGGGAGAACACAGGAAGTCCATTTACAAATGTTCCCATTATAGTTTAACCACTGCACACTTTCCTCTGAGTGAACAACACTTATCTCGCTTAAGAGTTTAGATGCATGTTTTTTTGATCGTACAGCTCAGAAAAGCAGCATGATTAGAGGAATCATTCGTAGCGCGAATGGTATAGGATGGGTTGTGTGCTAAAACTGAATACTTTGTGTATTCAAAAGCCTATTAATATCATACTTAAACATTTCATGATCCAATCAAATCTCAGTGGATAAAACAAATCTCCATCCTGCATTATTTCCCACCAGATATTCTGTTTCACTCTGAAATGCACAAAGTACACTGCAGGAGATATTTCATGTTGTCTTCAAGAACCACACAACAGCGAATAGTGCTGATATGATCATCATTAACCTGTGACATTCCCATGAAAATCAAACAATGAAACATACATGGTAGGAAACATACATCTTGCTAGTGCTCAGGCGCCTTCGGTCCAGCTTGCACTAGAACAAACAGTGGTCAGTTCACAAGACAAAAGAGGGTTTGATAAGCTGGACAGATGCATCTTATCCTCCTCTCCCTATATCTCATCTCTCTCAGTACAGAGTAGACACTAATGTAAAGTGGCTCCGGCTCAACAGAAGCTCTCCGTATCATGGGACGAGGCCTTTCCTGACCTGGACCAACTCTGATCTACAAATCTACCTACCTCAGGAGGATATTTGTGTCTTACGAAACAAAAAAACCCTATGAAAACAAAACGTGGTCTGGATATCAGCGCTGAGTCATTGATATGATAGCATACGAATTAAGCTATCTGAAAAACAGCATATAACAAATCATGGGCTATTGCAATGGAATACCAGCATACTACCTACTGAGTACTACACTGCAGGGTATTATAGTTAAAGGGGTCATATATGATGTTGCTAAAAATATTTGTTTTGAGTATTTGCTGTAATGAAATGCGTTTACGTTTAAGGTAAAAGAAAAACATTGTTTTACACATACCGTACATTATTGTTGCTGCTCTCTGCCCCGCCTTTCTGAAATACGTACATTTTTACAAAAGCTCATGTTCTGAAAATCATAAACTAATTTAAAACATAAAACTTGATTTAAAACGTGAAAACTTGATGTACTAAAATAACTGAAATACTAAATAATAAAACAATCTATATATAGACATAATTAAACTATGTAAAACTAATAGTATGACAAAACAACAAAATTACAAAAAATTTAAAATAAAATGAAAACAGAAATTCAACATACTAAAAAAAGCTATAACAGTACATCAGTAAAACTAAAATATGTACACTATATATCCTATATTTATTACATATAGAGCTGGGTAGATTACTTACTAATTATAGTCCGTTACTGATTTCAAATAACATAACAAGAATTGTACTTATGTTACAGATTTTAGGTAATATAATCAGAATACTTTTTGATTACTTTTAACGTAACCCGCTTATCACATTGATTTAAATATGATAATATTGTAACGTATTGATATTAATATGCAAATAAAATAGAATCCATTTGTTGTTATTAACAACATAAAGTGAATTAAGCATTATATTATGTCAAGGTTTCTCAAACTGGGTTCATGAAGGAACTGCAGGGGTTTGTGAGTTTAATGAAAAATTAAGTTAATTAATGAAATTTATTAAGTCACACAAATGTCAAATTAAAATAAACAATTTTAAAATAACATCAATCGAAATAATACACTTGCTAAAAATGAAATTATTTGTTTACCTGCATGCCATGTAGGCATTTTAGAAAGGAACATTTTTAAGATGAAAAAGAATTAGGGATAATCAATAAATTATGAATAATATATTGATATTGTGTGAATATATGTATACAGTAATCAATAGAAAAAGTAAGTCTGATTATGAATATATAAAAATGTAATTTAATCTTAATTTTTGGAATATGATAATGTAATCCAGATTACTAGTCCAAATATATTATTAACAAAAAAATGTATATGATAAATATGGTTTATTTGTCAACCTAGGAATTGAAGGTGTGTTCAATATTGCACTGTGGAGATGCAGTATATTTGAGCAAAATTAGGTATACTGTAGCTACCTGCGTATTTCATGTAAAGAAATGACATTTTATGCACAGAATAAATATTGCTGATATGGTACAGTATGCTATTTCACAATTCAAAATTAATAAAAAATGGAGCCAAAGCCAAAATGTCCTCCTCAAGATTCCTATTTGAACTGTAAACACATCAGCCGTGCATGATGTCTGAAAAGGTACGCTTTGGCAGACCGTTTCGTAAATGCAAGTCTAGTACAGCAGCCCAACACACAAATGTGGAGGAACCAGTGCTCTTTCCTAAACGAGACAGGAAGTAGAATAGCCCGAGTACGTGGGCAGAATGCATTTCACAGAGGCTGACAGCCCAGCAGTCTCTTTTAGACATTCAGTGCACCTCACGGTAGCCTTTCATTATGTTTCAAAAGAGCTGTAGCACTTCTGAGCTTCCTGTGAACTTCACTGCGTAAAAACTCAATTACACTCTGCATGACAAAATAAAACAGATTTGAACATATTCTGAAGAGTCGCTGCCAATGCAAGGGTGTTGTCTGACGTTTCTTTTGACATTGCTAAGGTGCTCCGGGTGGTTTTTACACGTTTCTATGCAGTTGTTAGGCTGTTCTTGATGGTCAAGTGGTTACTTCCTGGCCGAAAACAGCCCACCACTCCAGTCAGTTATTCAATTTAAGGTAAAATTACCTTTTTTATAATCAGTATTTTTTACATTAAGTCTGTTTCCTAGTAGAAATGTATAAACATCCTTCAAACAAGACACATTCACATGTAAATATAAATAATACACAAATCCTCACAAAACTGTTTTCAATTAATCAATCAAATAAATAAATAAATAAATATTTAGCTTCAAAAGTAAAGTGTGTTTGAAGGACGTTTACATATTTTTATTTTTTACTGGAAAAGACTATATATATATATATATATATATATTGTTTGCAGTGTAACTATTTTTTGTGTGTTTTATTTCTCAACAGACAAATAATTTTGTATAAACCTCACTAAATTACGTTGAATAAAAAAATTACAAATTAATTTTAATTCATGTTATATTATAAATATATATTTGTTTACTTCAAAACATTGCATTTATTTGCACATTTTTGGTATGTTTTATTTTGTAACAGGCAAAATGTTTTTTTTTGCATAAACAAAAATAATAATAAAAAACATTGCAAAATAAATATAATTTTAAATTCTATTTAATTTGAGCACAAATTTGATTTGAAATAAATAAATATTTAGATTTCAAGTAAAATATTTTGCTGTGTAACACATTTTTGGGCTGTTTTATTATGCAACAGGCATTATAGTTTTTGCATAAATATAAATAATAAATGTATAGCATAAATATTTAGCTTTCAAGTAAAAGTAACTTGTTTGAAGGGTGTTTAGATATTTTCCCTGGAAAACACTGAAACTTTGTAAAGTTCTGCTCAACAGACCCCCCCCCCCCCCTAAATCTGATCACTTCTAAAGAATAATATTTCCTAAACAAACTGCGCAATTTGAGGCAGGATGCATTACTAGCGAAGTTTAATTCTCAGAGTTCAGGGTTTGTTCAAATCACTAACCCTAAGCGTTAACACTAGTAATAAAACAGCCACTTAAAGCCTTGATAGTCGATTCTGCGTGTCTACACATCATTGTTGTCCATTTAGTGTTCACCAGAAGGAAAAACATCAATTCTTTCTTTTTTCCTGCAATCTAATTTCTGTTCTAACTCAAACTACAATTACAGCAAATTAGCAACGCTACTACAGTATATTACAAATATCCTGTACAACAGAATGAAGGAAAAAGCAGGCAGGAGAGGCCGTTAGTGGGTCGGTTGTCAACTATGTTTAAGTGAAGTAAATGTGTGTGCACTGGGCCTCCATGAGGCAAAAGGAAGGAGCTCTTGAGTCGGTGCCAACTGCCTGCTGCTCGCTGAGGTGACCTTGCTCCGGCGGTCAGAGCGATTCTTCCGCACTGCATCCTGCCTTGTGTAGCGCTCACACACACACACACACACACACACACACACACACACACACACACACACACACACACACACACACACACACACACACACACACACACACACACACACACACACACACACACACACACACACACACACACACACACACACACACACACACACACACACACACACACACACACACACACACACACACACACACACACACCACACACACACACACACACACACACACACACACACACACACACACACACACACACACACACACACACACACACACACACACACACACACACACACACACACACACACACACACACACACAGGTGAGATTCTTGAATACTTCGAAACTTCGAATACTGTCATTGTTTTCTTACCCTCATGACTTCATTTCTTCCACTGAACACAAATAAAGTGATGGTCACTCTTTTCCAACGAATTACAATGAATAGCATCAGAATAGAAGTCTGTGAGTTGAACTTGAAAACATTTTCACTCTTAAGAATTACATGTACATTTAAATAACATATTTTCTTTCAAGCAAATAGTTTCTTTTGCATAAACTTTACGCATTTATAAATAAATAAATATTAAAATCATAAAATATGTTTATATGTGTATATATATATATATATATATATATATACATACAGTATATATAGTATGAAAAACATGACAAAATATGTCATGGGATGTTTTATTGCCCAGCAGATGACTTTTTTTGCAGTACAAGTATGACTTGTTAACAAATTGGATATGAATAATTGGCTTCGCCAGAGGGAAAGAGGAAAAGTGACATTATTTTGATCTTTCCTCACATAAAGCTATTATATGACTTCAGAAGACTTGTAATAAATCACACTAGCTGTATTTTTATGATACTTTTATGGCGCTTTTGCTTTTGTGATTTTTTGAGCGTGAACAACCTGCCTAAAATCAGACTTTTGCGCTTCACGGAAATAATAAAATAATACCAAGACTGGAATAATATGATGATACTACAAGTTAATAACTTTTTTTTTTATTTTTGGGTAAACTTTTCCTTCAACAGGCTGTCGCTTACTGATAAGCGGGGGTCCAAGCAATGATGATAAGCTTTACGCAAAACACGGCGGTGGTCACGCACACAACACTTCTACAAACGATAAAGCACACACTTCTGAAGCAGACATGGAAGGAAGCTCTGGCAGAGACAACGGCTGGAGACATGTAACGTTTCGTCTGCTTTTTAGTCCACAAACTCAGATTAAGGCAGAGCGCCAGATTAGGTGCTTTGTGCTGCAGAAACAAGATACACGTTTATGTGACCATTCACAGTTTGACAAGCAAGCTGTCAAGCGAGCACAGGGTTTACGGGATGTAATACTTCATAGGATCAAGAGCTAACACCCTCTGTCTTAATATGACTGGAACACTGTATAGAGAGCGGCTAGTCATCTTCCAGGCTTTGTGGAATGACACAAGACCAACAACACATTTCAGAATTAACTACCTAATATTTCAAAAACTTTTTTTTAAACATTCAATTTTACATCATATAAAAGTAAAGCCTCTTTCTAGCAAAGGGAATATTTTAATTAAATAAGCACTAAAAATAAATATAATAATAAATATATTTTTAAGTCTCTTATGCTCACCAAGGCTGCATGTATTTAATCAAAATACTGTAATACAGTAATATTGTGAAATATTATTGCAATTTAAAATAACTGTTTTGTATCTGAATATATTTTAAAATGTAACTTATTCCTGTGATCAAAGCTACATTTTCAGCATTATTACTCCAGTCTTCAGTGATGAAAACATCATTAACAATAATAGAGTGGTGCTGCTTAATTGATTTATTTTTTTTAAACTGCGATACAAGTTCTCAGGACATAAAGCTCAAACAACAGCATTTACTTCAAATTGAAATATTTATAAACATTATAAATCTCTTTACTGTCACTTTTGATCAATTTAACGCAGTCTTTCTGAAAAAACTACACACACACAAAAACCAAACAAAACCAAAACTTGTTTGTGGCCATGTTGACACAATAAAAATGAAGAAATTATACACCTTTAAATTACGCAGTGTTTCGCGTCCAGAAAAATGGGCTAAGAATATTGATGGCATTATACAGTCTCTTAAGCTTTGTCCAATAAAATGCTCACTAATGTTCACTTGCCACATAGTAGCAAATCATAGCTCTTTTAAAAAGGGCAAACCCTTTGAAAGCTATTTTTAAAAAAGTACAAGCCTACGTTCCTGTTGCAATACATTGACACGGGACTGAAAATGAGTCAAACTATTTGATAGGCTATTCAAATGGGTCAAGTTTGTAACACTTCAAAAAGACCCACAATGAGACGAGCACACATCTACACCAGCTATGAACAAGAGGAATCATTTACAACGGCAAGAAATGAACAAATGAAAAATACGGTCATGTGGGTCTAATTTATTTTTGAAGTAAGAGCTTTAGAAACCGACAGTGTTCTTAATCTGCTGATAATTAGCAGCGGCTCGGAGAAACTGAGCACACAGATGACCTCAAGACCACGGGCTTGACTCTTTCGGTTCACCTGATTACTTGTGAATCACTGGATTCCAGTAATTAGAAGGAACAGTTTAAAGGTACAGCTCACCTAAAAACAAACATGTTCACATTATTGACTTCCTCTCATGTCGTTACTACACCACATTATTAACTTAAAACAAGAACACGGGGCCGAAATGACATGAAAATGAGCAAATGATGACTAAATTAAACTTTGGGATGACTAATTATAGCTACTTTAAATCATTGCTCTCAAAAATAATGCAAAACAATGTCATCTGACAGCATTGCTCCCAGATTTAACCAGCTATCGTGGGCTGCTTAAGGATGTGTTATGATTAAACATGTAATCTTGTGGCGGGAGCTCGGAGAACCACAGCCCAAAAGAAAATCTGGCTTTGCCACAAACCTGGCACATCCACGTCTAGCCGGGACACTAGCCGAGTAGGAGGGCCGAGCGAAACTAGGGGAAGTGCACGGTCATGTGCTTAACAGGATTAAAATGATGTTAATTTGACCATAGTGTCCTACATGATGTCCTATTAAGCTCTCAGAGAACAGGGCAGACGGCCCAAGTTATTACCCTACTTTTAACATACTGCAGCGAAGGACAATGAAGCATTATGAAAATGTTTAATTTTCACATTGGAGACAAATGAAAACAAGCAAACAAACTTACGTTTAACATATTCTGAAGAATATGCTCTGTTCAAAAGTGGTGTTATAATTTTTTACAATATTTGTAATGTCTCTTCTGCTCACCAAGGCTGCATTTATAAAATATGCAGAAAAAAACTGTAATGTTTGTGAAATATTATTTACATTTAAAATGACTGTTTTCTACTTTAATACATTTTCAAATGTAGTTTATTCCTGTGACGCAAAGCTGAATTTTCAGTGTCACATGATCCTTCAGAAATCTATTATGCTGAACATTTCTCATTATTATCAGAAATGTTTTGAGGGAAGTCTGGCATGTTTTTGTCCAGGATTTGTTTACGAATAGAAAGTTGAGCATTTAATAATTTTGTAAAATTATAAGTGTCTTTGCTGTCCCTTTTGATCAATTTAATGCATCCTCGATGAATAACAACAACAACAACAACAAAAATAATATCTGACTGACTCCAAAAATGTGACCAGTTAGTATAACGGTGGTCATTGCCGGGGCATTGCTAGTGTGTTTATACAGGCAAAGAAAGAGACAGTTTTATTATTTGCCTGCTAAAAATTGTATGTCCCTTGAATTAAAATAGCACATGTCTCATACGTAAAACACCAACGGCTCATTATCAAAACACTCTAACCCCAGGTATACCAATATTTCCCTTCAAATGAGAATATTAATGCATTCATTCTGACAGCAGGAATGATCCTTCATATTTCAAGCTGAAGTTACATAACACTCAAACACACCTCTGAAAGTTGCACAAAGTAAGTATTAGTCACCATCCAGACAAAAGAAAGAATACAATGCAAGTGATATTGCGTCATGAAATTCAGATAATGGTTCAGTATGTTTTTTTCTCATCTCAGTGATATGACGTCAATAAATGTGCTTGCGTACATAGCTTTTCCCAGCATTCCTTTCAAAGTCTTTTTGAATTTTATTTAAAGGTCCCATTTTTTTCATCGTTTTTTTATCTGACCTAAAGAATACACAAGCCATTTTTCCTCAAAAAATGACTGAATCATTCCCATTGGAAAGCTCATGTGTTACATTTTATACTACAGGACTTACCGCGGTAGACAGTCTGGATGCGAGGGTCATCTCCAAGTTCCCCTTCAGGCCCAGGAGAGCAGGCACCAGGATAAAGACTTCAGTCACCTCTGTGAATACCGTCCAATGCTGTTGAGAAAGAGACACTTTTCAGTTCAAACATTCACTGAACATTAAAGCCCAACAACAGCTAGAGATCTTCAGTAAACTACGTTGGAAGTAAAGCTGTGAAAATAGATTTTTCTGTTTGCTATCTCTTGTTTTTGATCATTAGCTGCAATTTGATAGTCTTTTTTATGGAAAATTTGATTGAACCTAGTATACTCAATGGTGAAATGAATTTAAAAGGTGCTAAAAATTAAAAACAGAAGAAAAAAATAAGTGTGATCATAGTTGAGACACTCCACAGGAAGGAAAAATCACACGAGAGATACTTTAAAATCCGAATTATATGTCCTAGAAAGCCATTACATTAAATGGAAACAATTGTGATATGACATTTTTGCCATATCATCCACACAAAATATGAACTCATTTTCATTTGATAGCTCTGCAGTCTTACGGCATGTCAACAATTGACTTGTTTGTGTCGATTTCTATTATTCTATAGAATTTTAAGAGATTTTTGGAGACAAAGTTGATACAGAAAACTCTTTTTAATATATCTCCTTAGCTATGAAGGAGCAACATTAAAACCTTCCTCCGAGAATCGAAATTCAGGCCCATTTTAGATCTACTGATGCCCTCGTCCATTTGAACCTTTTCCAAGTATCTGACTTGAGACGTGTGGAGTTGATGACTCCGGTAACTGGCAGGTTGTTTTTTTCCATTAGGCTGCGTGCCTTAGATGCAATGCAGCAGCAGGCAGTATAGATCAATACATAGAAGGAGTGCTTATCTTTAGACTAATTCCCACTGGTTCACAGCAATTACAGGCCTGACACTGTAGCTAAATTCTAGCATCTTGTCAGCACATGGAGAGAGCGAGAAAGCGTGGCGGGCACCACTAACATAACGTTGAAGAAAAAGCGAATGGTAAACATAGCACAACAATACAAAATCTTCTACAAATAGAGGCAAAAAGTACTAGTTAGGGAGCTTGAGCGGCGCAGCTTCCAGTGGGTGGGCTTTAATAATGGCCATTTATTTTTCCTGGAGTCTTTGGCAGTGCAGGGGCCACTTTTAAAAAAGGACGAACATCAATTGAGAGCTGGAGCCCAGCCACTGTGTCTTCGGTTCCCTTTGACTGAACCTCCTCTACTCTGTATATCCCCCCCCCCCCCCCGTACGATGTTGTCTTCAGGGAACAGTGCAGTCCTGGCCAATGCCTCCAAGGGTTCCGCGAACTTGACGCACAGCAGTGCAGGCATGCAACCGAAGGGGGGCTCGGATTGCAGGATTGTGTAATGTTGGCTGGCAACGCTCCTCGGTTCCAGCACCTTGGTCTCCAAGGCTCAGCGTGTTAGGTCACAGAGGAATTCTGAAGACGCTCTACCAACCTGGGTTGTGTTTAACACCAGTGAACCTGCAGTGGTCTATGTGTGCATGCTATGATTTTCAAGATAGTTTATCAAAAAATCAGTTATTCAACCTCACTCTTTAAAATTAGGTTCCTGAAGGGGGTTTTCGCAGTGATAACAGAATAACCATTTTGGATTTCCCAATTAGCCTTTCAGCAGAAACTTCTTAAAATTCCAAGTACTAATGTTATTAAAACTATGTATTATATTACAGCTAAAAACTAGGAAAATTATATTACAGCTAAATATTTAAATATAATAGTATATATAAATATGACAAATTAGTAAAATGTATATAAAAAACCTTAAAATATATTTGAAAAAAGCTAATTCCAAATATTAATAAATACATATAAATGTGTAACACGACAATGTGGGATGAACAACACAGAAGGATAAATAAAAATAAATATGTAAAGGATGTGAACACACCCTAAACCCGGGGTGCTAAGTTGGAATTGATCTCTACGGGACAGTAGACCTCCAGGAACAGGACAGAGCCTCCCTGCCTTAAATCCTAAGTTATATTGACACTAGCCTTAGTAGCGCGGCTACATATTCATTTAAATCTTACATGTTAACTTTTTAAGGAACGTAGATGATCTATAGCAGTTTAGCAAACAGAACAAGTCATTTGTTTGATCTTTGAGACACTAGGAGAGAAAGGAAGCACAATTTTGGCACCTGTTCCTGTCCACAGTTACTCTACAGGACATCTGGCACAAAACTCGAAATCAGTCAGCTGCACTTGTGAGTCATAGAAGACAATGATATGATCAAACGTTAAACTGAACTACACAGAAATTCGTTATAAGATCTCAGTTGATGGAAGGTTAGGACAGGACAGGTTATGCTTGTCTGTCAGCATTGAATCCTGTCAAAATGAGACGACGTGTATGTGGTAAACCCTAACTGGCTTCCTGTCAAGCCTTAATGTTTAGTCTGTTGCCCTTGTGGTAAAAAATAGTTTCACACATTCAGACTTTAGCACAAACAGGTCTGACTAGAGGTTTTCTAGCACAATACATTCCACATTAGCTGGGTAAAAGACAAAATCACCAGGTCGGCTGAAAAACAAGTTTCCATGCTGGTTAAGACTACAAAGGGTGTGGAGCTCTGATGAAGTGAAGTAAAACCTCATGGCTTCTACAATGCTGTACGTGAATAACAACTAGTGAATTCTCTTTCACAATTGGTTATAAAATGACCCTACGCCAATCCACAGGTCTACACCATTTACCGAAAAAACAACAATAAGTAATAAACTCTTTGGATTTTTAAATATGTGATTTCTATCTTTCACAAGAGAACCTGGGGAAGTGAGGTAAGTATTACATGGAACAACACGCCTCTTCAGAGACTCTGTACCCACAATGTTTTTGGAAAACCCCAAGTGGTTAACCATTTTGCATCTACCAGGGTACAACAGGAAGTCATATAGTATCTGTAGAGTAACTTTTTTCCTGTAGGTAGTAAAGATTACACACTTACACCCTTAAATATAAAAGTTATTTATTGGCATCTATGGTTCCATAAATAAACCTTTAAAAAGGTTCTTTATAGTGGAAAAAGATTAATTTGATTATTCAAATATTTTTCACACTAATAAAAACGGTTCTTTTAAGAACTATTCCCTGAAAGTTTTTTGGGGAACCTAAAAGAGATATTTTATGGTATCGCTGACTGCTGCCTTTATCTTTATTAGACTGACCTTAAAAGAATATGTACAACCTGTCAGCTGGGATGTGCTCTTTATTTTTAAATAGACCAACCATAACACACACATGCAGTATCTATCTATATCTATCTAATGCATTTCAGTGGCAATTTGTCACTTGGAATTTGAATTTGTCCTCTTCATGAAAATCAACACTATTACACCCTTCCACATGCTGTTAAGGGCAACCTTAGCGTGGAACAGCACGTGTTCACTGCTTATTTGGAAAGAAGCTGTTTTCTGAACAGCGTCTGACGTGCTCTGTTGCTCTTAGTATCAGGTAGCATTTGAAAAACCCTGACTGATGGCATTCTGTCAATGGCATCACAAGCATGCAAAACCTAAGAATGAGTTTTACTATAGCATTTTAACATGTATAAAGGTTATGCTTCAATAGAGTGCTTCTTTTAACAGAAATAAGATGAAAAATACATCATAAAAGTAAAGGGTCTTTATCTATGGCTGTATGAAGAAACTTTAACATCTATGGAATCTTATCATCACATGCAAAAAATAAAAAGTTTCTTTAAACTATTAAAATGTTATTTACCCTTAGAAAAAAGGTTTACTGAAAAGTTTGATTTGGGAAACCAAAATATGAGACACCGCTGTAAAAACTCCCTATTGGAGTGTACCTAACAGGACAAAAATAGCTGTATTCCAGAACTTGGAATATGAAATATTCATATAAATTCCAATATTATGATCTTTTTTATTGATTGAATTGATTGATTTAACTCTGTAATTCACATTCAACACCAAGCAATTGGGTTTTACTCACCTGAACAATGTCCAGAACCATGCCAGCTGCCACTGTCCCAAACCCTGCCAGCAGGAAAGGGAACAAAACCTGGAGTCCAATAGAGAAGGACGTTTCCTTTAGTGGAGCCGGCGGCACCGGGCTTTGGTCCGTACTAGTGTCATCACTCTCGTTGCTTTGGCTGGCGTTCTCCAGGAGCGCGTCCTCTTCCCTCTGGCCCTTTGCGTTGGCCCGACAGTCGAGGACCACCATGTCCGGCCGTTCATTCTCCTGATCACTGCAGTCCGGTACGGAGGTCACCTCTGTGAGTTCATACTCCCCCGGGGTCTGGGGCACCTCCTCGGGGTTGTCGGGAAGTATAACCGGATGGACCGACCCATTGGAGTGGTGGAACGCTGGCGGCGACCCCTCCTTCTTCATCTCTATCCTTTCCGTCCCGGCGGACATGTCGGACAGTTTCTCTTGATCTTTCGACCAGAGTACCATGCGGAGGCCTTAGGATGTAAAGTGTCAATTAAGAAGAAATGAAGAAGCTTGATGCTCTTACTTGAGTTTAGATCAGCCGTTCACCTGATTTCTGGAGATAGTTTATCCCATTCAAGACGGCTGGTGCTGATGAATGAGTCTACAGGTCGAAGAAGAGAGGCAGGTGCGTTCCCCGTCTCCAGGCTTGTGTAAGATCCTGCCTGAACTTGGGTAGCATGCAAAGTACGTTCCCCATTCAAAGCGAATTTTCCTTTAAGACATAACAACAGAAAGCCACATGTTAGTCTGTGTGCAAAAAAAAAATCCAAGTGAAATATTCTTCACAAAGCTGATGTCTCACAAAATGTCACATAAAGAACCAGAAAAATGGGTTTGAAGGTGGTAATGAACATCCACTGCTAGAGTCTCTTAGGAGGCACTTGGCTAAAACTTTCTAACCAGCTCTGGGCAGTTGGAGGGCTGGAGACGTCTCACTTTACACCACGTGGTAAATTGTTTTTTTTGAAATGTATTTAAAGGTCTCTGGAGCCAGAGTAATGTTACAACTCACTGCCTGAGTCTGATAAGGTCGACTTGTCACCTGCCAAAGGGAAGGACATCTATTATAAGTTCCTAATTATTTTAGCTCTTAAAAAGTCAGCTTTCTTCAATTTCGTTTAGAAGTCATCATACACTTTGAGATAGATTTATGTCAACCTACTAAATTGAAAACTTAGGTTTAATTGCTGCTTTAATTAAATGTGCAGTGTTATGAGCTCATTTTTATGCAATAACTTAAGAGGATAATCAAGTTAGAATTCTGAAAACATATAAACCTGACTAGAAATTACTGAGTTCATACACTCATAGAAATTACTAAGTTCATAACTGAATACAACTTAGTTAAATAGATAGATAGATAGATAGATAGATAGATAGATAGATAGATAGATAGATAGATAGATAGATAGATAGATATTTTGCTAATAAAAACCGGCTTCGATATACATTTTCCATAAAAAAACACCTTAATGACGTATGACGACGTTCACTTTCCGCCGACGTAAAAACCTGAAAAACCGACTCTGAGTCTGAGGTGATACAGTTTTAAGATTGACGAAACTTTCTGGGCGATTCTTCAGAGAAACAAGCACCCAGAAAAGTCTTTTCGGCCCGGCAGAAGGAAGAGAGGATACGAGCCAACAACAATTTGCTCATTACCTCCACTGAAACAAAATCCCTGTTTAGTAGTCCGATCAAATCCAGCGCAGCATGGGACGACGTAAATTAACACGCTCTGCGTCAACACCTCGCTCGCCTATCCCTCAGGAAAGAACGTTTATTCTGTTCATTTAAGACTCATTCGAAACTCAGACTGGAACCAAGGGCGAAAATACCTTAGGGACAAACAGTATAAACTTGTGTAAAAGTATCTGGCTCTTTTAAAAATCAAAGCTCCGTGGTGCACTTGAGTTCATGACTTGCTATATGGTTTCGTTAGAGATTTAGAAAGTTATTTAAAACATATTTAGCATATAGGATCGCTGGTCTGAGGTTTAGCCTACCGTTTATTGAAGATAAACTAGAGTATAAAGTTATGTCTGGAACTGTCAAAGATTCTCAACTTTTTAGGTTCTAATTTGAACCTTTAAATTTAGAATTTTAAGGGTTTAAACTAAAAAAAAATGATGTTTTAAATAGGCTAGTTTAAACACTCAGTGTATATTAGACCATTACTTAATCAAGTGTCATTTACAGCTTTACAAGCACATCGTTGGAAGAGAGCTGGTGCATTATTCGCATATTTTACAAACGAAGCAAAATAAATAGCATAACAAATGACAGTTAAACATATTTATTTGTCATAACAGGTAACAATATAGTATTAAAAGACCCAGGTAAATTAGTCACCTCTTGCGCCTACCTTGAAAAGAAGGCACTAAAATGCTCAATGCGGACCTGCGGTCATTCTCCCGTCATTCAGGCGGATCTCGAGCCCTTATCTATGGTTATGGAGCCGGACCGAGATTAATCAGTAACCTCTCGACTGAGGCTGTCAACTCTGCTCCGTTACATTGTTCCATTTGACACACGCTCGATCCTGCGCATCTATGACAGGAGGAAGTCGCCAGGCGGCAACGCTGACGAATATTACGAATCCTACTATGGAAAACGGTTAGCTCATGAATATCTAAATAGATCGCACATGCGTTGCTTGGTAACCATATTCATGAACCCACGCAACGTAATTAATATTCATGAACCCACCGCCTTCGCCCTAGTAGAATTCGTTTCTTCGCGAACCGACGAGTGCACTCTTACCCAGACTCTTCTTTACAGCCAATCAGAAAGCCGAACATCACGGCATATAATTAATATTCATGAGATGAGCCTTCGCTTTAGTAGGCCGAGCAGAGATCGCGGGATTCATGTGTTAATATGAGTTCATTTACAAGCATCAGGAAGCGGTTGATTTTAATTTAACAACACCCTGGATAATCATTTAAACTAAATTATGTTTGTCTTCCTGAAAATGTTTCCGACGGCTGTAATACATTCACTGCACCCAGTGCACCCATAGAAAATGAATCAATATGAATTATTTTTCACACTAGAGGAAACTCTTAAGGTAACTACTGTTCAATTGCAAGAAATAAATGTCGTTTAATTTAGCAGCAATCTCTGGAAAGGTTGTATTTGATCCATTATAAAAAAAAACATTATTTAAAGGAAATATTTACATTTGTACATACACAGGCAGATATATATGTTTATATGTAGGCTATGTGTGTGTGGAGTGTTATTTATAGTAAATATTATATATAGTCATGTAAGTACATAGCCTACTAGTCTATGCATATAGTTTTAAATATATATGAGTGTATGTGGTCCTGGTAAACCCTACAGGGAAAAAATGTCCCCACAAAGATGCATTAACTGAAATCCTTGTCCTTGTGGGGATATTTTTTGGTCTCCACGAGGAAACAAGCTTATAAATCATATACAGAATTAAGTGTTTTGAAAATCTAAAAATGCTGAAAGATTTTTTAAGGCAATAGAATATACAGTTTCTACAGTATAAAATCAATTACGCCTCTGGAATGTCCCCATAACAACATGGAAACCCAGCGTGTGTGTGTGCAGTGCTATGGTGAAATATGCTATAAAGTGCTTTAAAGATGCAGAAACCATAAAACTGACTTGAGAAACCTAAAAAAGAACATTAAAACTTATAATTTGAACTCATAAGAACCATTATAAGAAATGAAAACCCTATACAGCCATGCACTCTTAAAAATAAAGGTGCTTCACGATGCCATAGAATAACCTTTTTGTCTAAATGGTTCCTTAAAGAACCTTTAATATCTGAAGAAACTTTCTGTTTCACAAAATGTTCTTTGTGGTGAAAGAAGGTTCTTCAGATTATAAGGTAAGAAAGAGACGGTTCTTTAAAGAACCTTTGACTGAATGTTTCTTTGTGGAACCAAAAATGGTTCTCTATGTCATCGCTTGAAGAACCTTTTGAAGCACCTTTATTTTTAAGAGTGTAAGATTATAATAGAAAGACTATAAAGAATCACTGAAAAACCTTTATTGTTTGTAGTATATGATTTAAAAATGCATTTAAAAAAATTCAACTTTATTTACTAAAAACTTTATTGATTGATTGATTTATTAATGGTAGAAGGCATGAGTAAAGAAACAAATATTTCTTCCAATACATGCAGTATAAGCCTTAGCACTGAGAAATCCCAAGGCATGGCTTTATTCTGAGAGCTATGGGGATGATGGGAAGCTGTCTCAGCTGGCCAACCACAACATGCTTACACCCCAAAGCATCAACACGATCCACAAACTGACCCCTAACAAGATCCCCTGGCGCTCTGTGCTCAGTAGTGCTTCTCAGGGGACTTTGGCTTCCAGCAAAAAAATAAAAAATAAAGTTGTTTGAGAGTTATTATTCTGCTTGCCAACAAGAATGTCTAAGAATAAGAGGACTCAGAATGTTTTTCGTAAAGTCCAAAGTAGCTGTTTCTAAAAACCTGACCTTGTGAAGCTTCTAGCCTTGAGCGGGATCTAAGAAATAAGTTTACAAGAAATCAAAACTGAGTCCTTTGTGGTTTTGAATGGGATGTTCTTATCTCCCTCTGATAAGGGACCAACATATTTCAAAAGTGAATGTGTTTACTGCCCTGTGCTACTTATGCAGGCCTGTTGTCTATAGTGACCTTATGCTCCTGTATTTTGAAGCATGTATTTGTTTTTAAGACACTTTCAAAGGACAGACGTGCGCTTACTGATAACGGATTTATTTGCCTTGTCAGATGCCATTATCTGACTTGCGATGTCATTTATTATAGGTGCTTGTAGAACATGAATGACACATTCACTGTAGATGTGTATTACAAAAAGTAATCAAATTAAATTCTGTCACCGTTCGTTCAACAGGATTCGTGCCTTATGATTACAAAGAGCACTACAACAGTGTGTTCATGATGACAGCAACACATGCCATTCTATGAGAACCAACCAAAGCATGCAGTTAAACAAGCACATTTATTTGACAGAAGAAGTTTGAAGTTAAGTTCAGTCACATGAAGTTCAGCAAGTACACATAAGCTGATAGAAGATGAGAGTTTGTTGAAATGCTCTAATATGAATGGAATGGAAAAGTCACTGACGAATTTCAAGACTTATCTAGATTAAGAAATGTTAACCAGCACTGTCAATGCATTCCCAGTAGAAGAGAATAAAAATGAATAGAATACAATCTTAATTATACACCTGGGACCAGCGGGAATTATTGTACTGTATGTGCGGCAGTGAAAAACAGTATAATTATAGATTATAATTATGCAGTGGCCAGAAACAGTACATAATACACAATTTCAATACAATAAAACAAATACATACTAATTCAAATGTGAATTGGTTGATCTGGGTATATGGAACCAACAGAAAGATGTAATTCAATTTACGTTTTACAAACCATTTGGCAGAAATATATTCTCATTTGGCACAAAAACAAGACTTTTGCAAAGCAAACTGAAATATTTTCAGAACGCCATGTTTAGATGTGCAACATTTTTATCACACATATCTTGTTGTTTTCACACCCATAGCATCCGCTCACACAAAACGGATGGTTATATCCTCTGCATGTTTGCGATTCAACTATTGTGTTAGTGTTAGTTTGAGACTAAAGTAACAGAAACTGTACTCATAATCCATAAGAGGTCTGAGATAAGAGCCAAGCGATAGCCCTATGCATCTAAATCTAAAAACCAGCAAAGTGTTGAAGTGTTTTCACTGCTCGCTGAGGTAGAGATGAGCCGACAAAACAAATCTATCCATAGCAACAGCATCATGACAACCACTCTCTCCTGGCAACTCTCCGGATCTCTCGGCCAGATCGGTCCGCTGTGCTTTGTTCTTAGGAATGTTCACTTGGATTTGGACAGTCTGTTACTAAAGTGTATAATTGTGTACTCACCTCGTATTAAAGCAGCTAAACAGTCTAAGTTGTCTCTAAAGGGGACAGTTCACACCAAAAATGAAAATTATGCCATCATTTACTCTCCCTCAAGTTGTTCCAAATCTGTATGAGTTTCTTTCTTCTGTTGACAACAAAAGAAGGTATTCTGAAGATTATTGGGAACCAGTTGACGGTAGCCATTGACTTCCATAATATTAATGGCCCGTCAACCGTTTGGTTAACAACATTCTTCACAATATCTTCATTTTTTTTGGTCTGCAACAAGAAAGAAACTTATACAGCTATATATTCTGTATATACTTAAGCAGAATTTTCATTTTAAGGTGAACTATCCCTTTAAATTATATATACCTTATATCATGGCACTAGAAATATGTCATTGGAAACAAAACTACAAAAAAGTCAACATTGCATTCACTGTGGAGAAAATTTGCAAAAACTTAGATTACGTAAAAGGGATTTCTCTATTTTAGATCAGGGTGAAAGAGCTCACATTTGACATGACATTTGGCACAAGGTCCAATGCCACAAATTGCATGACGGCACACTTTTCAATTGCATTGAAAGAACAGCAAGAATTGATCTGACAGATTACATCTGTTTATTCTGGGCCTAAGTTCACACACCAGTTTACGATCAAACGAGAGACAGAAAATTACAGTGTCATTTGAATTTCATAAAAAAAAACACTTTAATAACAACAATCCTCTTTTATTAACCATAATTATGTTATTTTAGTATTGAGATGCTATTAAAGTTTTCATAAATATTTTGAATTAAGTTTTATTTTTACATTTTCTTTTAATTTAATTAAAATTTAGTTAATGTTTTACAAATTTGTGTTTTTACATTCTTTTTGTTTTAATTATATCTATATTGTTTCAATATGTTATTTTTAATATGTCTATATTTTTTATAGATATATTCCTGTTATTTTCCTGAGCGGAAGAAGCCTAGCACTTACAGTATTTAATTTAATCTCTATGAGTGACATGGTCATCATTCTGAATAAATAATAGCGTCTGACCTATGATTAACCCCCCCGACATGCCCTCCTTTCAGCTTTAGTGACACGAGTTACTGGAAACATGAACAGTTTGCTTTGCTTACCTGACAACAACACAGCCCGTGTTTCTGCTGGCATTATCTGATCGTGGGGAACTCTGTGTCTTACTACAGGTGTGCAGAAATGTACCTCCTGACCTCGTTTACCTTGAAAGACCACATGAAAAAAACTATTCTACCATTAGGAATAATCACAACGACAGGGCTACTGACCATTTACTCTGAAGCTAAACTGTTCACTTTTAATCGCGATCAAAATAGAATGTTCCGAGGTTTTCTTTCTTTTTTTTAGAACCTCATCAGTTTCTGCTGAATTAACATGTTTGTGTCTCTGTTGACTATAGTTTAAAGAAGTGTCAGGTTTAATTTGACATTTCTGCTATTTGAGCACATACCTTGCAGTCCAAGTTCAGTGTAAGAACAATGTCAGCGTGAATAAAATCTTTGCTCATTACCCATCCAACAAAGAACACGCAAGGATCTACCTCGGTGTGTAGGCTGAGCAAATATAAATGCCCTTAAACTCCAAACACCAGAGGTACAAACTGACATGTTCACTAGGTCAATGTGATGTGATATCACACCTTTGTCCATCTGAAATATTATACATCTATATGATTAAATAATAAAACACAACGTATGTACAAAAGTATGTGTATGTGTGTGTATATATATATATATATATATATATATATATATATATATAATGTACGTTTATTATGTATAGAAATATCACACCTTATAAGTATCGTTAAGTATAAGTATTATACGTATTGTTATATATAACATCATTCACTGACCTAGTGAATATGACAGTTCATACCTTTGTCCTGCTGGTATATTATTTTAAGGACATGTGTAAAATATAATACTTTAAATATATCAAATAAATTAATATTATTAAATATAAATAATATTTTAAAATGGTATTAAAATATTAAAGTTTAAATGTTTATTATATATTAATATAATACCTGATTGTGTAAAGTATCATATTTTAACCCTCTATAGGACTAATTGTGAATTTAGAGCTTAAAAAGTAATTAACTTTATATTTGACATATATTTAGGAGTAAATTAATGTTCCTAAATTAGTTTTCTTCATCTGACCTTTGACCCTTTTTTAGGGATCCGTCATTTATAAATGACGTTGTCCCATTAGGGTAAATTATTTTTGGCAAATTGTCTGAAACTTCACACACAATCAAATGCTTTTTCTAATCTGAAAGAAAAGGTCTTACTGTTTCAATAAACATTAGAAATCTTTATGAACATTCATTTTTTTTCTTGTGCTGCTATATTTGATTTAGAACTCGTGAGTGAAAATGTCTCAAATTCGGATGCAACTTCACTGCCTGAAAACCATGTCTTAGTGTTTCAAAAGCATTAAAACAACTTTAACATTGGGTTTCATCTTGGAATTCCAAGTGTAAGTCAACAAGACTCTTCTTTCTCAGTGTACCCCACACATCCCAAACATAAGTAGATGTTGACTTGTGCAGTCATCATTGGAGCATTGCTGCCTGTCAGTATAGTAATGCTAATAGACACAGGCATCTTTCCTGACCTCTGGTTGTTGTATGGATCACATCTTTCAAACTGACATTCAATAATGTGCCCAAATGCCTGACTTCCACAACAACCTATTCTTCATCACTGCCATCACCCTCATTGTTTCTATCCTCCTCGGTCCTCAACAACTTTTTTTATTACTACAACCTGAGTTTCTGATGCACTCATATCACTATCATCAAGACTTTGTGAAATAAGTACAGATATCTCACCATGTCTCACCATCTTCCAAAGATCTTCCAAAAATGAACCTAAAACACATGCATAAAGGCTATTATACTGCCTGCCAATGCTGGTCAATAGTGCCAGCTACAGAAAATATGCATCCCATAATAGGACTTTGTCAGTTATGCATGACACTCAGATTTGATGGTGTCCGAGTTGTTGTTTTTATAAAAGTGCATTAAAAATGCATAAAATTTAAAAAAACACATTTGGATGTACAATTATATTTTTTATAACTTGAATTTATATGTATTTTCCAGTCTAACATGAGCTCAATATGGAGCCTTGAGAGCATGTGACATAACTTGTGCTAATGTCTCCCTTACTAATAAGTTACAAAAAATGTACAGCACATGGCTAATGCATTTTAATTTTACTGGTTGAAGGGGATGTCATTTGACATAACTAAAATAAAATGTTGTTGGTTGAACATTAATATTGTATTTTAAATACACATTTCTTAGCGTAATTTATAAATGATGATATCCCATAGAGGGTTGAATTATGTAAAATAAATAAATATTATTATATGATAACCAGTATTTAAAAAAAACATTAAATTAGTAAGTAGTGTGTTGAAATGGAATGTGTTGCAGGTCTGAATGACAGGAAAGGATGTATATTTAAAAATGACATGAAGTTGACCAGACAAAACATGAAATATTTTGTGTTCATATTGTCTGCAATGAAATAAAAGTCAAAGTAAGTTTAGAAATCAATACTTTCTTTTTTTATTTGCGTTTTCCATACTGTCCCAACTTTTTCTGATTTGGGGTTGTAAATAAATTATATAAATACATAAACTTAAGTTTTTAATGGTTATTTTAAGCATGTTCCTCATGCATTTGCTACAGTATGTGATAGTTTGGGCCTCTCCTTCAAAGTAGTTTCAAGCCATTTTTCACATTTTATCCAAAGTCCAATGGTTTAGAAAAGTAATAGCACAGCTCTCCTCAAACATCCATGCAATTTGAAGCACCTAATTTCATGAGGTGCTGGATGAGCTATGTGTCCAAGTTTAAAACAAACTTCAAATGCGTAACCCTGAACATAGCGAGCACCACTAATGATAATACTATATTCCATTTTCAGACACAAACTCTCATATCTGTCCAGATTTAAAGATTATCGCAGATGGTTAAGACTCATGATTATGACAAACACCTTCTTGGTAGATAAAGACGTTTGCTTTATTTTTCTTCCAGCTACTCTTTCCACCCCAAACTCAGCAAGACTTACATATCTGATCAAGCTCGCAAATCCCATTATGTGACTTTACTGAGCTTCAGCGTGTAGCAGCATGCCTTCTATTTGTTTCAATATGAGGAATGAAAATTGTGTTATATCACACCGCTCGATTTGTTATTAAATATTATTTCAAACCCTGCTTGTTGCAATCATGTTCTCTGAAATAGCAGAAAATCATATAATTTGTTCCCCATTCTCATAGTCATAAGTGTGCTAGTTTTGCAAAGAGTGTAAGCATTTTCCACTTTAGACAGACTGCTAAATTTTACCCCATTGTTCTTACCCCTAAACACAATTAAAGCTCTGCTTTAACACATTCAGAGGTGTGCCGCAGATAGCTTAAGAAAACTAATGTGGAAAATTCTCCACTGAGGTGCAAGTCGTCCCGATGGTCCTCAGCTCGCCGAGGTCACGTGATCAGAATACTGACCAGGTTGATGGAGCCAGGAGGCACCTCACACAGGAAGGCTTGGTTACAGAGTAGCCTGACCGCATGTATCACATCTTAAAAAGGTACTTCAGCCCCAGAACTTTCACCTTGTGTGCCCTCAGGGCGCCTTCATGTCCAGAATAGGAAGTGATTCACAAATGAGAGCTTAGAGATTTGTTTCTCCAAGAAAAACTTTACACAAAAATGATGTGCCTGTTAAAAATAATGCAAGTTTGCTTATCAAATCGAATGCAATGCAGAATTCTGGATGTTCCTGCTATTCCTAGAACTTCTAGGGTTTATTTCATAACTTTAACTAATTAGTAGGCTACATAATACAGAGCCAAACTAAATAGGTACTTGTATAACGAGACTGTTCAGTGACTTTAGGCATACATAAACTGATTAACAGTGTCACCAAGTGGTAAACAGTATAAATGCAGGCTTACCAACCAGTAGAGTTAACAGTCCGATTCACTTGAGTGAGTCGATTCGTTCCAATGAACTGGTTCAAATTCATTGATTCTTTCCATCGCTGTATTATTCACACACACTGCACACACACACACACACACACACACACACACACACACACACACACACACACACACACACACACACACACACACACACACACACACACACACACACACACACACACACACACACACACACACACACACACACACACACACACACACACACACACACACACACACACACACACACACACACACACACACACCACCTGTAACAGTCTGAGTTGGCTTTAGGTAGCCTACTTTTCAGTTAGCATGGTCGGGAAACCTAGTTGCCAACCAGGTAAACACCTCATCGTCAGGCTGGTTTGAAATGACATCTTGAGGACTTCGAGGAAGGTCAAAATAACTTAAAAATGCGCTCCATATAACATACCAGCCCTAGACTCGTTTTGCAGATAGGCCTACAGAGTTTTACTCTCGGTGTCCTTCAATAATGTCGATCGATGAACGATTTGTTCGTTTTGTGTGACAAATGAAACGACTCGAGAATCGAGAGGTAGACCAATATTTTTAGATCACTATAATATCATGTCATTAAAATCATGTTCCGATCTTTCCATCGACCCATCACTAATTTGCACACAAGTTGGTTTGATCAAATGAACGATTCGCAAATCGGACACTGCAGCCCCCAATTTGCACTCACTTCACTGGGGCAGGATGAATGAAACGAAGGGATGAGTGGACAAATACAACTATAGCTGTAACTAAACTGTTTGTTCATGACATTTAACATTGACATTTGTGTTTTCTGGTAGGCTACATCTAGCATTTTTAGCAAGCATCACTGTTAAAAAAAACAGCATATGCTTGTTAGGTATAAGTTTTGAAGCATGGATGCTGGTTTGAGCTGGTTTAAGATGGTCATGTGCTGGTCCTAAACTGGGGCCTATACCATGAAGCCAGATTTGCTGGCTAGCCAGGTCAGTATCAGTTTAGTTTGCACTAATCCTGGGTTCTAGGTACCATGAAAGTGGCTTGGCTTTTAGTTGCGTTCATTGCTATAGTAACTTACACTCCACGGTTCACCTGCTCCAGGACAGAGTTAGAGACCTCGAACTGAAATTGGACCAATCAGATGTGAGCAAAGTGACACATGTCTGACACAAAAAAAGTCACTCCCCCAATTTCTCTTCCTACAAATTAAAGGTCACTATGAAGTACCTTAAAAAAAAGAAATACAACAAAATTGTCTGGCTTTAATGATAATTACAATTTACATATGATTTATATAATTATAATATTATTTATATTATTATTACTCCATTACATAAAATCACTTTTAGTTGAACAATTATTATAAAACATTTATTTTAAAATAATATTAATATATACAGATTCTATGTAATATAAAAAAGTGGTAGGATCAATAGATCATTTAGCAGATAAACTGTGAAGAACCACTGCAGCACTTTTTAACTGCATCTCTGCAGTGTTTCTGGTCTGAGTGTGGCCAACGAGACACATTTCACCTCTTGGTGAAAGAAAAGGTGAAAGAAATCAATAGAAACAAATACACTTCAAGCCAGGAGTCCACACGGTCACAGTCGCTCCTCTGTGTCAACCACCATCCTGCTCAAGACTCGAGTAAGTGAGCCACTATGTGACATTATTAAATAAATAGAGAAAAGAAACCGTTTCTCTTTTTTCCCATCCCTGATAAGAGTGCATTTGAACCAAGAAACAAGAAGCAAGAAGACCAGTGCAGGAGACAAAGTTCATTTAATGGCAAAACCACAAATGTTCAAGCATTGTAGAAAACCATATATTACAGTGCTTCATTTTATTGCTATGTGCATCCAAGACACATTATTCTAACAAAATGAGAGCAAATGGCTAAGTGAAAACATTATAATAAAAAAGTCAACATAATTTAATGATATTGGCCACAGCTATGATGACTTCCCTAAAGGCTTTTCACCTTTATTTATATTCAAAATACTGCATCTCTTAACCTTGTACTGACAATGAGTGTGTTTACTTGCACAGTCTTACACTGATTATGCTTAATAACCCAGCAGCATGTAAGGTCATGTAAACACACAAATGGTTTTCTTTTATCAGTTGAAGGTCATAAACTGTTGAAGCCACAATCCTGGTGGTTTATTTAGTGAGTGCATACTGTATGCCAACCAATCATTTTAAAACTCATGCAAACATTTCTTGCATTGCCGGGATTGTTATGCATGTAAACACACTCAATATCGTATTAATATAGTATTAAAACCCCCATGAAATCATAAGTAGACTGGAGTTTTTGGTCCTGTTGGGGCAGGATGTATGAAAAGGCTCATCTTTTGTATTTATTTTGTTTTAGGTTACAAAATTACCTATTTTTAATTTCAAGGGGTTTTTAAAGACAAAGTACTTGATGCTACCGTAAATTGCCGAAGACCCTGTAAATATTTAGAAAAAGGATTGCATGTATGTGCTACAGCAGTGCAAGTTACCTTTGACAAGGATGAAACTGACCAGAATGATTGAAAAATAACCAGCACTATTCATCATACAAACCACCAAAGTCTGTTCACTTAAACAACTAATGCAGTGAGGTATGCACAAATAATATCCTAAAGTTAACACTTCACTTTATTAATAAGACCTCTGCTGTATTACTAAATGATCATGCTAAAAATAGCAGTAGATTAATTAGCAACCCTGTAAATACCCTAAAAATATCTCAAGACACTGTCGTAGCGAGACTGCTAAATCTGTTTCTATTTCAAACACTGATTTATTGTGTCTCTGAAGGTGTGTTTGTGCATATGTTGTTGGCTTAGATCATTCCGTGGGTGTTTGGTGCTGTTGGCATTAAAAGGCAGATTGTCGTTGCTGTGCAATTTGTAATAATGGAATTAACGGCGAGCTTTGTGGAACTAGAATACATGTTGTTCCCTACAATGTGCTTTAGTTATTCCTTGTCACGTAGTGCAGCTTATTTGTTTGAACAGTCTAGCATTCAAGAACCTTGTCGTGCCCAAAACACACTCTACATAAGTACATAAACACCAAATCTAGTTTGATTTCATTCATTATCGTATGAAATATCTCAGCATTGCCACAAGGGGTGCTATAGGGATCAGTGTAAACGTCGTCTTCTACAGTCATTTTTCTGTTTCAGCTAAACTACTGTCATGGCAGAGCAACAGTTGGAAGAGAATCATGTGCTAGGGCTAGCAAAAATGACATTTTACATTTAAACTGTTGACATGTTTGTAGCTAGCTACCTGAATTCTGTTTAAGACCAATGTTTGATGGAAACTCTACACCCTCGCCTATTGCATTTGCAGTGCATTGCAAGATTCACATTTGCGTATTTGAGTAGAGTATATTTCAGGCTGTAAGGTGCAGTCACATTAGCACAATTTTGCAGGCGAAATCTATTCCATGTGATTGGGAATTTTGCATTGAGGGCAAAAAAGTTCCCAGTGCAAAGAAGTTGGTCATGTGAATATGCCGATCTGACCAATAGGAAGTTGCTTGGTTACAATAAACTTCCTCACGCAGTTTTCGCTAGTATTCAAGTTGGTTATGAACATTTGCTACATGAGTTTCTGTAGGTTAGTTTGGTAAATTTGTGTGACCAATTCGAACGAGCAAAATCTGTGTTCAACATTTTTTGCGAAAATCCCAACTCGCAAAATAGGTCAATAGAGTAGATATGTAAGAAGCACAGCTCACACATAAGTTAGCAGATTTCTATTGCTCTGCATGGCGGATTTGCAAGACCAAATTGAACATGAGCGAAAACGAAATTCATGTGAAACTGCCAAATGCATTTCATGTTAAAATTAGTGTTTTAATTGATCATTGAAGGCAACGTTTTCTGATGTGTAAACCCAAAGTTCTATGGTTAAAGAATCTCCTCCTCTTTTACATATAGAATCTCATGGGCGGAGCTTGGGACTTGATTGACACCTCCTACTACCAGTAGGCGATCACGGATCACAATGCTGGAGGCAGAGCAACGTGGCGTCGACATGGGCGACAGCCTCTCCCATTTTCTTTTTTCGGGATGGAAGGCTTCGACGGTGTCCAGCACTGATGGCTGATTGCCTGTAGGAAGAGAGCAGATGTTTGGATCACACCAACCGTGAAAGCAACTGTGTAGTAGATAAATATATTATGATGCAACTTCCAAACCTAAGCCTCCTGCCACGATCATTCTGCCTCGCACTATGGCTGCAGCAAAGTCTGCTCGCTTGGTTTTCAAGGGTACGGTGTCCTCTGATTTCAACCAAGTTCCTACAAATCAAAACGGACACAAAAAACAATAATACAATGCTAAATATTAAAGGTGAAGTGGGTAATTTCTGCACTACTAGCAGCAATTTACAAGATGTCATTTTAGCAATGGCTTACATATAATTTGTACATTAAAATGGGATGAAAGAGAGTATTTTAACTTGGAATAAATTACACACTATTCACCATTAACATGGTGTGATTTAAAATCTGACACAATAAATCAGATTTATACGAGTGAAAGAAAATTAACTGGCTTATATGTGATTTGAAACGGTTTCATTTGACAGCTTTTCCTAAAATATCTAAAGAGGAAATGGAAATAAAGGGCTTTCCTGCAGATTAGAGCCTGCAAGCTTGTCGATTAAAGCTGACAGTCTGTTTTCCATTTGCAGGATCTAATATATGTCTAATAACAAAGCCAATGACTTGCCGTAATAAATGCAAGAAGCATTTCTTCAAACAATTACTGAGCTAGAACACTTTAATTGCTTTGAAAAGGAAGTTGGAGCTGTGTAGCTTTCTGTGTTTCACAGATGTAGAGCGTTAATTTGGCACATTATTTACATTTCTCAGTCAACCTAATCAGCCAAAAAGCACAATCACAGCCACTAACACACACACGGCATTAGAATAATGATTGTTTGAGAGATGCCAACTCCTTCTACCGTGCTTGTTTACATACTGTTGAAAAACATGTGATGAGCTTTTGATTGCAAAGACTTGTATGCAGATGCTCAAAGCACTTATGTATATATAACTGATCAAAACCAGTTCAAAATGCAAGAGCAATTGCAGGCAATTTTCACAAAACAGGCAACCCTAAAATGCACTGCAACAAGTGATGTGAAAAACAGTTTGTGTGTGTGTATTTATATATTTACTGACATATCTCTCGAAACTTACTGATATAAAAATTATAATTTAACTTTATTTGGAGCTCTACTTGTGCGCAATATACATTTCTTAATATGAAGCCTAAAATGTTTTAATGTCACTATTGATAAGGATTGTATGATCTTTGAATAATATCAGTCTTTAAATGCAAGATAAGTGTACTTGAAGTATACTTGCAATAGTTCTACTTTAGCACAATCAAATATACTTCAGTATATCTTTAGTTGGACTTCCACACAATTAAACTGCATTAAGAACAAAATTAGTTGATCCAACTTAACGGACTTTAAGTATACCAGTTTAGTATACGTATAATGTATTTTTAGTATACTTAGCATGAAATAAATATATGTGACCCTGGACCACAAAACCAGTCTTAAGTCGCTGGGGTATATTTGTAGCAATAGCCAAAAATACACTGCATGGGTCAAAATTATCGATTTTTCTTTTATGCCAAAAATCATTAGGACATTAAGTAAAGATCATGTTCCATGAAGATATTTAGTAAATTTCTTACGGTAAATATGTCAAAACTTAATTTTTGATAAGTAATATGCATTGCTAAGAACTTCATTTGGACAACTTTAAAGGCGATTTTCTCAATACTTAGATTTTTTTACACCCTCAGATTCCAGATATTCAAATAGTTGTATATCGGCCAAATATTGTCATATCTTAACAAACCATACATATGGCATATCAAAAAAACTTTGGAGGATTTACGATGCTGATGACCATAATAAATGCGTCATCACAATCTTGTGAAAAGGGTCCATGGGCTCAGGGGAGGCATGACAAGAGTCCCACTGTAACTTTACCTGCTGGTGTCACTGTTGGACAATGTTTCTTTAGAAAAACTAGTGATTTATACACTTTTTAATGTTATAGTTTGTAATATTGGTGTGGTTTTATTTTTATGCTGTGAATTATTTTTCTTATCCAATATTTTGAAGAGGCACTGCCTCTCTTGCCTCCTCGAAAGAAATGCCCCTGATATATAAATATATATATATATATGATATATATATATATAATATAACACTCACTGGCCACTTTATTAGGTACACCTCAAAATTCAGAAGATTGGAAAATGCCTGCTTGGTCGAACACTAATGGCGTAAAGAAAAATATCCAGTGAGCTGCATGGACATCTGCCTTGCTTGTTGATGTCAATCAGTAATGGTGTGGGGGATATTTTCTTGGTGACCACACTTTGGGCCCCTTAGTACCAATTGAGCATCGTTTAAAATTCCACAGCCTACCTGAGTATTGTTGCTGACCGTGTCCATCCCTTTATGACTACAGTGTACCCATCTTCTGATGCTACTTCCAGCAGGATAATGCACCATGTCACAAAGCTCAAATCATCTCAGACTGGTTTCTTGAACATGACAATGAGTTCACTTTACTCAAATGGCCTCCACAGTCACCAGATCTCAATCCAATAGAGCACCTTTGGGATGTGGTGGAACGGGAGATTCACATCATGGATGTGCAGCCGACAAATCTGCAGCAACTGTGTGATGCTATCATGTCAATATGGACCAAAATCTCTGAGGAATGTTTCCAACACCTTGTTGAATCTATGCCACGAAGAATTAAGACAGTTATGAAGGCAAAAGTGGGTTCAACCTGGTACTAGCAATGTGTACCTAATAAATGTGTGTGTACATTTTTATATTTATTTAATTAAAAAAAGATAATCTTAATTAAAACAAACCCAGTAATGACTTTTTATCCAGTAGTTCTAACATCATTATTTTAGCATCATGCTGACATTGCTGTATATAAAAAAAGTTATGTAATGTAAAAAAGTACACGGAAAAACTGAGGTTGTTTGCTTTACATGTCAGTCAGATGTTCTTTTCTGATATAAGTGGGTGTTTCTCGCCCCCAAATTAGCTGCAATTTTTGACTTTATGGTATTTAAAGATCTTATGCAATATTCATCAAGAAAGCTGCTTTAAAGGTAGCTGCCTATGTAGTCAGTGGACAACAAGCATGCTCGCCGAGTTTGTTCTTCTCAGTTGATTTTAGTTAAATAATTTATTGATGTTTTGCTGCAAATTTGGCAATTTGGATCAGGATCAAAGTGTCCGACTTGAATGAGCAATGAAGGGTCTGTCAACTTTGGACAGGATATTGATTTCAGCCCTTGGCGTGCAACGCTCGCTCTGTTGTTGGCTGGAAATCTGACACTTTTTCTGTTGAACAGTGATGCCCTTTCACTTTTTCTGATGCCAAGCATGCTTTTTATTCAGATGCATACTCATATTCCCTTCAAACAGGTGGTGGGGTCCGTCCTGGTGCCTGTTCATTTGGCATAAAGTTATAAAACATGCTGTTCTGGGTCTACCGCTGCTCAATTAGCAAGTATACAGTGTCAAGTTGGATCTTTAATAAAGAGCACATCCATCTTGCCTAGAACTGGGATTTTCTCGGGATATAACCTTCTCCACGACAGCCAGCGTTAAGACAAAAGAGCAGATGGGCTCAACTATCTATCAGGATGAGCTATGGATAACGGATGACAATGTGTTTCTGAATAGCATCATTTAACGCCCCCTTCCTATCCCATGATCTTATCGCCTAGTTATATTAGACTGGGAGACTTGTACGCGAGGGCTTTATTGCCAGTGGCGGATCCGGGCAGAAGGAAATTAGATAGCGAGGCTTAATCCCTCGTGCTGCTCTGTGAACAGCGGCTCACGCACCTGTTGACTGACACATGTGCCAGTACTGGAATAATTAAAAAAGAGAGAAATGATTCACACGTCAGCAAAGTGCAGTTGTTCGAGATGACCTCCTCCTGCACACTTACGATAGGAACTTTTTTTATCGCCCTTGGGGCTAAAAAGGTCCAATTTTCCCATCTGCTGAATCTGATTAGAAAAGATCGGATTTGAGCGGAAACGATGTAGAGGAAGAAAAAGCGTGAGAAGCTGGAGAGAAATCAATAACTCATTTCAGCAGGTCTTACGTTTTGTCACACCTTGAATCTTTCCACCCCCTATTTTGGGTTAATCCGAACAGTTAAAAAAAAGGGAACAGTTATCGAGATTACTAATATATTTGTGTGTTGAAACATTTTTGCTGATACGCATTCAACAGCTAAAACTATTTTTTCTTGGAGATTTCACAGATTAAAACTAAGGCCTGTTTCATGCCACATGCACAAGCAGAGCTGATTTAATTTGGTGCCTATATTCACAGGTTACAGTATTCACAGAGTTTCAGGACTAAGCCTATTTTTGCAATGCACCAATGCATGTTTTCAGTGTGCTGAATACATATTAAACCAGCCTAAGATGGCTTAATGGTATTAGTTAGTCTCTGGACTTCCTTAAGCTGGTCAAGGATATTGATTTTATATGGGTTTTGGCAGCCTTTCAGCCCTTTTTCAACATTCAACGCTATTAGCGTATTTATCAACACAATCTTTTGCAATCTAGCCTTTTTTTAAGTAACATACACTAGCATTCATAAGTAGTTTTTTATGTTTTGAAAGAAGTCTCTTACGCTCAACAAGGCTGCATTTATTTGATCAATAATAGAAAAAAAAGTAATAGTCTGAAATATTTCCTATTTCAATATATTTTAAAGTGTAATTTATTAATGTGATGCAAAGCACCATTACTCCAGTCTTCAAGTTGTGCTGCTTAATATTTTTATGAAAGCCGTGCTGCATTTGTTTTCAGGATTCTTTGATAAATATAAAACATTCATTCATTCATTCATTGTCACATTATAAATGTATTTACTAATACTTTTGATCAATTTAATGCACCCTTGCTGAATAAAAATATGAATTTCTTAAAATAAAATCTTAATAATCCCAAATCTGACTGACTACAGACAACTTATAGGAATAGTTCACCCAAAAATGACAACTACTCCATGATTTGATGATGATACTCCATGATTGCCATGTACTCTCTGGTGAACGTGTGTATGATAGTTAGCGGAAGCTAGAGATTACGGTTTATAAAGTTTTAAATATGGATATTTTCTTACACAAATGCATTGCTTCACTTCAGAAGGTCTTTATCAACCCCCTGGAGCTGTTTGGAGCACTTTTTTGATGGATGGATGCACTTTTTGGACCCCCATTCACTGCCATTATAAAGCTTGGAAGAGCCAGGACATTTTTTTATATAACTCTGAATGTATTCATCTAAAAGAATAAAGTCATATACACCTAGGATAGTTTGAAGGTGTGTAAATCATTGGGTAATTTTCACTTGTGGGTAAACTAACCCTTTGCTTCAATTTGAAGTTTGGGTTCTGTTCTATCTGAATTAATGGTCATGTGGATGTAAATATGAGAGACATGCTTTCATACTGTTGGCATGTCTAGCTAATTTACCTTGGTTGGTGTCAAAGATGTTAACATTCTTGGTGAACTTTGAACTTTGGTGTAGTCCTCCTTGTCTGAGCCCACCCAACCAGCAGAGACGCCCGGCGCTGTCCCATAAGACCCCAGAATAAGATCTCTTACAAGGCAGGCTGGGAAGAGAGGACCAGGTACGGCTTTCCACGTCGAAGACCTCAAACGCCTTCACCAAACGCTTACACTGACGTCCTCCTGAAGGAACACAGATATTGATGGTGACTGGTCATTTTTGTATGGTGACCACCAAGTATCTGGCATATTTAGAAGTAAACACAAATTGTATAAGCCAATTATCTTTTTGTTTATCGTTTGGAGTTTTATTTATTTCAGGTTTTTCGCATGTTTTATAAAGTAAAATTTTAAACTTTTTAAAGACCATTTTGAGACAGAGTGAAGGAAAAATTGAAGGTAACAAATGATATAAATATGTTCTCTGAATGCCTAGGGAGCAAACAACAAGTTTTGCCAAAAACATAAAAAAACACAAAAACTGCTTGAATATTGAAATATATTTTACTGTACCCTCTGATCATACTGCAAACAAAAAAAGTAATGCTTTTCCTTAGTATTTTTGTGTTATTTTCCATTGCAAATGCCTAAAGACTTTTCAATAAAGATATATTAACTTAATAAGCAAAATGACGTAAGATAAGAAGTCTTGTTTTCAGAGAAACTTATTAAAATAAGAACAAATATCTGCCAGTGGGCTCAGAAAGATTCAAAGGTAAACAAGTTTTCCTGCTCAAGTGACGGATATTTGTTCTTGGTTTAAGTATAAACCCACTTAGTTTTGTTCAACTCCTCAGAAAACGAGCTAATATCTTAATTTTCCCAAATAAATGTATCTTGAGGATGTAGATATTTACACTGGAAAACAAGACAAAAATACTGTTCATTTTTTTACAGTATATGCACAATTTAATGCAATGACTCTATGAATTTACAACTTTCTGCTCCATTTTGAGACCTTTTCAAGGCCTTAATTTGTAGAATACTTTCTAAGACTTGCAGAAACCCTCTTAAAATGTATTTTTTCTTCAGGAGACATTTTTAGCTGTGTTGTCCCCAAAACTACAGCGAGGTCAGGAACACACACACACACACACACACACACACACACACACACACACACACACACACACACACACACACACACACACACACACACACACACACACACACACACACACACACACACACACACACACACACACACACACACACACACACACACACACACACACACACACACACACACACACACACACACACACACACACACACACACACACACACACACACACGTAAAGTATTTAATGCACAAGGGTAGACTGCAGATACACAAGGACTCTCTCTGCTCAGCAAACCTGCCACGTAGATCTTGGAGCCCAGTAGGCAGACGCTGGTATCGTAGCGCGGGGTGGGCATGGGCGGAAGGAGCGCCCACACATCCTTGCGAAGGTCGTACTGCTGGAGAACACTTCTAGGCAGGAGGTCTGCTCCCATTCCCCCAACAGCAAGAGCTCTGCCGTCTGAACAGAGGAGAAGCGAGTCAAATGAAGGTCTTTATTTCCCTCAAAGAAATCTTGAACAAAACAGTCTCTCACATTACAATGTCAAATACAATGTCAAGTAAACAATGATTAAATGCTTTAAATGTCATGTGCTGACAGAACTGCCGCTGAAAAGAGGTGACTATTAAAGTGACTGACATGTTTTTTGTTTAAAGTCAACATGAAATAAAACCATTTATTTTGTTCTTTAATACACATTGTTTTTTTATTTTGCATAATTCATCAGTACATATTATTCCAAATAAAAAAAAATATTTATACATTGAAAAAGGTGTAGGATTTTCTTTTAAACATCTTTCACTCAAAAATTGCTAGAAAACTTTACAAAGAATTACACTGAAAAAAATGCTACAAATTTTTTTTAAGGTAAGCAAACAATTTATTTTAGCTACATTTAAATAAAAAACATGTTGAAAGTTAGTCAACTAATTTAGTTTTTATTTAAATGTAGCTAAAATAAATTGATTGCAATCACTTACCTTAAAAACTAGTAAATTCAATGAATTTTTTTTTCGGTGTAGAAAAGTAACACTTTAATATTATTATACAATAATATTTGTTTAATATAATTTAAATAGTACTTCTTTCAAAAACAGTTAAAATAAAATAAAGACTATTGTATAATTTAATGTTAATTGTTGTTTCTTTTAAAATAATTTATTAAGTTTACTAGCAATTTCTGAGTGAAAATTGTTTAAAAAAAATCCTACATATTTTCAGTGTATAAAATACACATCACACACACACATATAGATTTAAGTTGCAATGTTTTTGAAAATTCAATTTAAATTAGAAAAGTTATTTTTAATTGTAATAATATTTCACAATATTAATTAAAAACATTTTTTTACTGTATTTTTCATCAAATAATTGCAGCATTGATCAGAATTTATTCTTCTTCAAACACAAAAACTTAAATATTCCAAACTTTTGACTGGTAGTTTATTTACAAAATTCATTTACACATTCGCATATATTTATATTTATCTTTATAACATTTAAAAATAAATGTATTTGTTTTCAGTCACTTCTCTTCAAATTGTAATATAGAGACACTTTTCACTATCCATTAATATATCATTAATATATTATATCAATAAAATGAATGTTAGATATTAATTAAAAAAACATAATTCAATTTACATGAATAAAATCAAAATCTTTGAATTTTTATATTGTATAATGGACTATATTTGTAGTGAACACCACTCCATGTTGATTACCTTTAACAGTGACAGAAAGCCCCATGGACGCCTCTCTGAGTGAGCACCTCTTCCTCCATTTGCCTTCTTCTGTGTTATACACCTCCACAGCCTTCAGGGGGCGCTGGTCCTTCCCCATTCCCCCGACCACCAGCAGCTGCTTACCCAAGACAGCCACCGCCGCCCCGGCTCTCGGCGTGGGCATCGGAGGGAGACTGAGCCAGCGGTCCACCTCAGGGGAGTAGAGCTCGAGAGCGCTGGTGGGTCGACCCGAAGCATCGCAACCGCCCACCATATAGAGCTGCCCCCCGACATCAGCCAATGAGTGATAGACGCGGGCGCTGGCAAGACACGCCAGGCTCTGCCAGTGAAACTCATGGGCCGAGGGCACCGTCATCACCCCGACCGCTCACTGTGGCTCCTCACGTCAGCTCCTGTAAAACATCAGAGGAGTTCGTTCACACGGCCAACTCTACATTCAGCCCACATCTCGAATAGCTTTGAAGTTTAGTATTCACTGCTGCATCTACTGTGTGCGATTCATACAGCAATTATGACAACAGTGATTACAACATTCGCAATGTCCATTTATTCTTATACTGTCGCCTACTATACCCACGGCTGACTGGAATATGATGCTTGACTCATCTCATAACATCTCTGAACATATACGAGGCATCACTGGAGTGTGTTGCACTTTTCCAGCCTTTTCCTTTTAGCTTTCACAAGCATTTATCCCAATATTTTAGCAATATATGTTTCTTCTTGTTATTTTTATTGTTTATTCTTGCTTGTATGCCCTAGCAACTACTTTTAGGGCAAACAGTCTTGATAACTGATTAATCTGTCCATTATATATATATATATATATATATATATATATATATAGTAATTACATCTATATTTCATGTTGACTTTCTTAGTATAGCTGAGAGGAAATAGATATAGGCCTAGTTTCTGCTAAAAACAATCACGTAATGTAATTAAAGCTTGTATTTGTTTTCCCATTAGCACATACTTTTATACAAAGCACTATTTATTACAGCGCTACAATTATTGTGGAATCATATTAAGACAAATAATACGGGAACTAATTACAGACGGCTAATGCATTTCAAAGACTTCAACCTAGAAAGCAAAGCTCACAGTTGTTACAATATGTATCCCAGCAAACAAAGAAAAAGCACATTTTGTGTTATTTATGGCTGTGAAGTCTTATGCAAACACTTTTTATGTTCTATTTTCATTCACGTGGAGGCAGAGATATGGAAGACGGCCCAGAATAGCATCATCACTTGATTCAATTGAGCAACCAATTTCACACAACTGTTCTTCTCTCCTCAGCTGTGAACACAATGAGCTGGACGTGCCGTTGTACCGTGGCTTAGCATCCAGCAGTATCCAGGCAACTGGGGTCTTCACCTCACTATATCTCCCTCAGTCCCTGTCTTTCCTCGAGAAACCATTCCCATGCTTCCTGTACTACAGGACACCTTCACTTACAACCCTCGTTTGAGCACAAGACTTGAACATAACAAAGACAAGTGTGAAGTATTGCAGCTCTATCATTAAAGCAGATGTCAACAAACCACACATTAGCTTCAAAGTGAAATCCAATTATTATGGAAAAACCTGTTTGTTTTTAAATCTACACAACAAAGATGCTTCATTATGTGAAAGGACACGTATTAATTTAACCCTCATTTGAAAGCATCCTCTTTCCACAGAAGGGAAACTCTGAGTAATTGACGGAAATAAGAGTTCATCTGAAATATTTGTAATTTTAATTATTTGTTTTTTAAAGAAAGAAATAGTTATTTACCAAGGTTCATCAAGTGACAAGAAAGCACATAAACATAAACACACACACACACACACACACACACACACACACACACACACACACACACACACACACACACACACACACACACACACACACACACACACACACACACACACACACACACACACACACACACACACACACACACACACACACACACACACACACACACATTTATATACTGTATACATAACATATATATATATATAACAAAATAAAATAATAATACATATCTAAAATTATACAGAAAATATTTTTTATTTATAAATACTAAATTATATTTTTTTTTAATATTTTAAATTGTAATACAATTTTACAATATAGAGTTTTTACTGTATTTTTGATCAAATGTATTTTTTTTTTTTTCTTTCTTTCTTTCTTTCTTTCTTTCTTTCTTTCTTTCTTTCTTTCTTTCTTTCTTTCTTTCTTTCTTTCTTTCTTTCTTTCTTTCTTTCTTTCTTTCTTCAAGAACTGAATGAACAAACTAGCTCACACATTATATTTTCTGCGGCTACCGATGAAAGCTCATCTCTGTGCCTCTGAATCAGGTTTCATTAAAAACAAATGACTTCTGGTTGCTTGCGTTTTATGATTCAATGTGGTATTAAAAAAGGAAGAAAGCAGAAACAAACTGAACTTCTAAAATTACATTACAATGAAAACAGTTGAGCTACTGCCACTATACTGACAATTGTAGTAAAGTTAGTATAGTGTTGCTACTGTAGTTAGCCTCCAATGCTAGTCTTCAGAAAGTGTGAAACATCTCCCAGGACACGTCTCAATTTACAGGACCTTCATTCAGAAATGTTTCCATCTCAGAGCCATTTCCAGCTGTTCAGATGGATGGCGAGTCTCTGATGTGCTTCTCTGAAAAGTGTTTGGCCGCTCTGTAAGCCATCAGATAGTACTTTAATATCGATTAAACTGGCTTATTACAGGTGGAGAGCTCTGGGCCTCTAGTGATTGTGTTAACTACACAGAGACCCCTGAGAGTGGTGAACACTTCATCAAGTCCAATCACGGTGTAAATGAGCTGATCTCTCAGTGTCTCTTTCTCTTGCGCTCGCACACAGGTTCAAAATATCACTAACTCTGTCAGACTTTCTCATTTTCTTTCAACATATTGCCATCTTAAGGGTGCTCACAGGACCAACAAGTATATTAAACATCAAACATAGACAAAGGAGAGCCATCGTTTGTAGAGTTTGAGGGATTTGTCTTATAACATGATGTTTCTCAATCTCTTAAAATCGATGGCTCTCCTTTGTCTATGTTTGATGTTTAATATACTTGTTGGTCCTGTGAGCACCCTTAAGATGGCAATATGTTGAAAGAAAATGTATTTGATCGAAAATACAGTAACAGCAGTACTATTTTAAAATAATTTAAAATAACTGTTTTCTATTTAAATACATTTTAAAATGAAATTTCTATAATTTTGAGCATCATTACTCGAGTCTTCAGTGTCACGTGATCCTTAAGAAATCATTCTAATATGCTGATTTGCTGCAATATTTATTCTATTTTTATTTAGTTAGTAATAATGAAAAACATATATTTATTTAATTGTTAATATATTTATTTATATGTTTATGATTGAAAACATTTGCCTAATATTTTAAAGAATAGTTTGAGAAATAAATGTATATTATATAAATAAATAATTTTACTGTCACTTTTGACCAATTCAATGCATCTTTGCTAAGGAACCTTATTAAAAAGCATTACATATTAAACATATGTAACCATATTAAAAACATCATTCTAAATATTTTTAAAATATATAAGAATGTGAAAAAACATGTTTTATTAAGCACCCCTCCAACAGTTCAAGGTTGCTTCACAACCGAGAATAAAAACTTAAAAGAAAAAGAAGTTGAAGCAAAAGAAACTCACATGAAAAGCAGAAAAAAACACATTAATAGGTAAAGATCTTTTTATTTTAAGCTTTTCAGCTAGTCTAACCAGCAAGCCTCCCTTGGTCACCCAGCATTTTATGCTTTTAAAAAGACGATCCCTAAAACTCCTTGATCCTACGATAAAATCTTTCTTGAATGTGAAAAAATGGATCTGTATCCAATTAGCCGTCTGATGTTCAGTCACCAACAAAACATCATTTCTTGAAGCACGTTTGTAGTGTAGATTAGTTCAGATTTAAATAAATGTTTCACGTAACAATTACAAAGAGCCACGAAGCCAAGCCAGGCAAGCCGTAACTTGGGGAGATATTCTCAGATGTAAATTGACTGTCAAAGTCGAGCTGAGATGAGAAGGTTTTATCCTCAGAGTCCAACCCTCTTCCTTTCTTTCCCTGTCTTTGTATTCCAATCGCAGTCTTTCACCTGGGGGTTCGACTATCTCCAGCATCATTTACAGGCCAAGCTGTCGTACGCCTCATCCAAGAGAAGACAGAAACTTAAAAGAAAGCTCAAGGAAAGACACATTTCTCAAGTCTCATTTTTCCTTCCCCCCCCTCGACTTGGTGTGCAGAGATGGGTTGCCATAGAAACAATGAGACGATCTCAAGATGCAGGAACTGGGGCTTCTGCACCGAAGCCTTCTGTGCTTTTAATGATGCATTAACAAACAACCAAAAATCACAGCGATCTTACCCCTTTGACCCGAGCTGACGTTCCCTTGTTAACGAAGCGGGATTGCTCACTCTTGCATGCCTTGCAAATAGCAATAATTGCAATCTGTAATGATTTGCTCCGCCACGTCTTCTTCTTTTGGTTAATTAACTGCTCGAACAGCTTGAGATCAACAGTAGGCCTACGAGCACCCACCGAAGTCATTTACAATCAGTGTGCATCCTTTTCAAACTTTTAATTAGTTAGTCTCCCATCCCCAATACATAACTTAGGCTTAATTCTGCACCTCATCGTATCCTAGCCTGAGCTATTAGTTCTGAGTATGATCCAATAGACTTTGCGCAAATGATCCATTTAAGGTCTTCTTGTCATTCCCTCCTCCAGTGAATCCATAAGACCCCAGCAGGTAAGCGTTTATCGACTTCTATTTAATTAGCCTGCCTTAATTCAAACAGCGCCAATTCTAAAGTCCACAAAAGTGTGGTTCTTAATCAGAACAAAATGATCCTGGGAGGGTTTATCTGCCGGGCGTTGTTCTAGTTCTACGGGGGATTCTCTGTTCCATCTTCTTTTCAATTTACATTTGCTTTCAGCCAAATAAGACAGAACATGATGACAATATTGTGCATGATAGAAATGTGTCACTCAGCGGTTAGAACATTTGCTACACTCTTAAAAATAAAAGGAGCTTTTGCAGCAAATGCCATAGAAGATCCATTTTAGGTTCACCAAAGAACCTTCTTAAAAGAACCATTTCTTTCGTTCTGCAAAATAGCTATTATAATAGTCTGAGGGATTTGTCCACTATAAAGAACCTTTATACAATGGACAGATTGCATGGATGTTAAAGGTTATTCATGGAACCAATGATGCCGATACATAATGTTTATTTTTACGAGTACATGCAGTACAAAGAATCGCTATATAAGCTATCTATAAGTGAAATATGACACAAAAGGCTTCATATGTGTTCAGAATTTACACCTGACAGGAAACCCTAAAACAACTCTGGCTAACTTTTTGTAAATGCTGGTTAATCATAGGAATAAATGCCATTTTTAGAATGAAATTGGAACTATGCATATTTATTATGTTAGTGCAGTAGCAATCTGTCTAGTTTGTCATATTTCTTTGCTCCTCCGTGATATGTGAGCTTGAGTTCACTAAATAATCCATATTCTATATTCAGTATTTCAGTAACTTCCTTTAGGAATGTTTATTAACATAATTTACTGGACAAAACTGTGTCATTACAATTTAATATACTTATGTACTATATAGAAACACAGAAAACGTAGACATAATTAACCGGTAGAAATTTGTCAACCAGTAGAGATTTTGGACTATAGCAAAATGAGCAAATTCTCTTTCGTTGCTGAATGCATTTTAATGGCTTAAAATCACTTGTTTTTAAATATGACAAAAAAGGCTTCATATGTGGTCGCGGTTACACGCTCACGTGACCTTGCTGTGCTATGTGGTCACAAAAACTGATCGTTTGCATTTCTTTTTAAGCATTGTGGTTTAAAAACAAGTGATTTTAAGCCATTAAAATGCAATCAGCAGCAAAAGAGAATTTGCTCATTTTGCTATATGCGCGCACTTTCTGAGAGACTGTTTCTGAGCACTGTCAGAGAGGCGAGCACACGTAAAGACGGTGCTCATAGAACGCGGGAGTATTGAGTTATTTTTGCCGATTTATAGGCTTTGTATGTCAAGATGCCTGTCTTTGCAAGTATCCTTATAAACACACTAATTTAGGTCTTAAGTGAAAGCAAACAGCTGAGAAAGAAACAGTGCACTGGATCCTGGCAGCTCTTAAAGTGACAGCAGTCTAATATTCCTGCTGTCTGTCATTCATCTTAATCAAACAACAAAAGAGAGAAAATCTCTCACTGCTCTTGACTAAATCACTTTTGTAACTTTAATAAGAAAAAATATATATTTAATTTACACAGAGAAGGATTCACACTGTGTTTTATACATTTGATTACTTTATACAATATATGTAGCATTTAATAGTTATTTGTTCTACTGTAGTTTTACTGTAGTTCTACAGTAGTTTTTTTTGTCCTGCTGCTTGTAATATTATTCACTTGTCTTCACTTTTTTTTACTATACTGTTATTGTGAAATAAAATTACACATATTGTGATATACGATTTTGGTCATATCGCCCACCCCTAATGTTACCTTTAACTCTAAAACAAAACATAAAAGAATGCGTAATTCAAAATATGTAATTCAAAAAACCTGTGGAAAATGGAAATTTCCTTCATATACAGTACATTAGGCCCTATTTTCACTCACTTTTTAGAGAGTATGTCAAAAATGAACATTCCTTCACAGAATGATGTCACTATCATAAAGATATATAATAGAAACCACAATTACAAAGTTTTCAGAAATATTAAATATATTACACTCATTAAATTCTCAAGATTTAAATCCTCATCTTTATTAAGAAATACGGCTCTTACAATTCGTACTGCTTAAAGCATTACAAAATGTGAATCTTTTCGCTTTTCACTACAAAGTACCAAATCAATCGGAAAAAAAAATCATTAGAGAGGAAGCGCTTCTCATTTGTAAAGTATTTATCTCACTGCAATACCCAAAACTAGGCATCACCACATGGTTATTTCATATAAAAGCTTTTTCGTAAAATTTCCAGCAAGAAGCACAAAAGAACCAAAATCTATATAGTGCTTATATAACATCATCCTGATATAAAACTGCTCATCCTGCAATCTAATTTTGCTCCCACCTCCCACACCTAGCATCAAAGGATCATGATATAACAGAGCTAAATGGGAGAATACTATACCTGACCTCTTCTTTATTCATCTGCTGCTTCCTTAATCCTTTGTGCTCATTGTCTGGCCAGTGTCAACTGTAGCAGAGCAGATCATTTCCATAGCAACCCTGAATTCAGCGCACGAGCGCATGATACAGAACATAATGCAATTCTGCCTTCGACGTTCCCTGGAGGATTACATAAAGCGCGTTTGTCTTTCCGTGACGATTTTATATTCGAAACTCCTTGCAACACGCTTTCCCCAAAAAGCCGGCTAACTTAGGCAGTGTAATAAAACCCAGAGAAATCTAGGTCAGCCATGGACAACACCATAGCTGCTCTATTGATTCAACAAATTAAACTATGACTCCTGTAAAAGGCCTTTGATCAAACCGAGCGGATTAGATTCAATTACGAAGGCCTTCAGCGTGCTATTTGAATATAAATGCAGTGGGATAATAATGTGGATGAGACTGGTCCGAATGAGGATTCGGCAGGAAGATTACAACTGGGAGCTGGGGATGTATTTCTTTAAAGCGAGAGCCAAAAGGTCTCATAGCTAATTGCTATGGAAATACCTTCCTACAATATGAATGAGTCCAAGGCCGCGGATCCTTAATCAGCAGACCGGCTATTCCCCCGCGGTGTTTAAAGACACCAGTACGGCGATAAATCACTATAGCTCGACTCTGAAAACTTGGCAGGCTGTCACTGCTGCAGACAGTTAATATTTGGAGCGGGCGGACATTATGCAGTCGCAGTTTAAAAGTAGGCTGAAACAGTCTTCAGAAATTGGCTAGTCTGAGCTTTGGGGGGAAAGCTTGCAGAGCAAATATTCCTCTTTTTGAAAATGCCCTGCGAGAGATCTGTGAGTCAAAGTGCTCTAACCTTTAATACACATTATCCGCAGCATTCAAATGAGAAGGCTGACCGACTGCTCGCAAAGGCTGTGACCTTTCAGGTAGACGAATGCAATCCATACTAAAAGTCTTGTCGTCGTGAATGAAGGTGTGACATCTTTACCAAAGGGTGAGAGATCTCAGGTAAAAGCACCAGTTCCATTTGACCTACTAACGTCCAATTCAGATACTGTAGCCCGCCTGACATTCACAGGTACTCTGTCAAAAGTTACGTTAACGTCAAAGTAAAATCAAAATGAACTTTATTTACTTTCTTAATGTGTGGTGGTCTTGTGCACAATTATTATTTTAAAGCTGCTGTCTGTAACTTTTGGCACTCTAGCGGTTAAACACAGCTGTGTGTATCTTGCAAAAGAACATTGTAGCCAGAGCTACTTCTCTCTGTTTATGTCTATGACAAATCATTCAGGCACTGGGCTACTACACAGAGGCTCCACCAGTGCCAGTCTGAAATAGTCTAAATATAAAAACTTACCATATTGAATTCAGGATAAGACAAAAACACGGTTTGGAAAAAAGGATTTATGATGTACTTGCTTATTATATAAATTGTGTACATTTTGAAAAAACTAAAAATGTTACGGACTGCAACTTTAAATAAGAAAATAGTTAAGTATAAAAGGGCTTCAAATGTGGTAGCACGAGGCACTCCGACAACGTTGACTAATGTTGCGTAAACGCTGGTAAATCTTACGAATAAACCTTAGCAGAACCTTTAGATGGCAGCCTTTAAGAAGTGAGTCACCATTTTTTACAATTAGGATAACATAGGGTTTTTATAAAGACCTTACTTTGAACTGTAGTTTGTTAGTGAGTAAACAAATTCATACAGTTGGTCACATAATGTATAACTAAAAAAACTAATAATGTTTTAAAAAAAAATTCTCTCTTCTCTCAACCAAAATGATTGGCTTGGAAATATATTTTAGAACATAAATTTGGAGTTGGAACTTAAATTTACTTTACTTTTACTTTTTTACTTTTAGTCATTTAGCAGACGCTTTTATCCAAAGCGACTTACAAATAAGAAAAAGTAACTAAAATTAAAAGTTAAAACTATAAATATTATATATCCACATTTAAGAAGATAAAGAAATTAAATAAAAATGACAAATGCATACAACAACATTTCAAAACTAAACATTTAAATGAAAACAAAAAATAAAGCTAAAAACAAGTCAACATATTAAATCAAGAAAAGGTATGAGTATAATAATGATTCTAACATAACACTAAAGGCCTAAGTATACTTCTTTTTTACATAGTAAGAATTGGTTATAAAAACTAAAACAGAAATGTAACAAGTAGTAGGAAAGAGGATAAATAAAAAGCGATACTTATATTTGAAATTTTATTTGAATAAATTTGAAAATTAAATATAAATTTAACAATACATTTGGGACTTGAGTTTGACAAAAAAAATTTAAATTTTTTCTCTAAATGTAATAACTTGCACTGCCTCTGAAACGAATTTTTTAATTAGGCTAAGTTGCAAAGCCCCTCTCCACTTCCACCCTATTCTGATATGTTTAGAAATGTTTATTTTTATCAAAAAATGTTTATAAAAAATTTTTTTTTTTTTCACAATCCAGTCAATTCCAGATTGAAAATTGAAGCCCTATTTTTGTTACTGCAGTTCATAAGATATCAGTAAAAACTATAGTTTTAAAGTTTTAAGGCTCTGGTGCTTTGCTGTGTAAAACATTAATGCCACATCACAGCTCTCTGTTTGCAATGCATGCTAATCAACTTAAAAAGGATAAAAGCATGTTATGTCTGTGAAACTACTGACACCCAATGTGATTGAAATATGTTTATTTAGTAGATACAACATTAGCACAACAAATTGTGAGAGTTTGGGATGGAACCAGCTGTTTGGAAAGTCAGCCAAATATGCATATGTAACCCCCCCGGGTCCGCACCATCACACCGAGCGGGTCTCGAACCCGGGATTCCAGCGCGGGAGGCGGGCGCTCTACCAAGGAGGCTAAAGGCTACAGCCTCTAGCGTCAGTCGCTAGAGCACCTCTTTTTGAGGTCAGGAGAGTGAGGTTTACACACCGCCCTTACTGGCATACACATCTGTTACACATACCTCCCTACAATATACAGTAGTGCAAGAATGATCTACTATTGCAGAGGACATTTACTATCCCATGAAGCCACGGGAGAGGCGACACAACTGATGCTGGTGGGTCACATGTCAATGACAACATGAAGAGTATGCCTGGACTGTATTCAGATTAGAATGTAAGTTGTGTCTCAAATGACACACTATATACTATGTATTCAACTGTGTAGTGGCTAATGAGCTTTATAAGGTTATTATGTCATTCATTATTGCAGTATATACGCACTACTTACACTACTACAAAAACAGCATAGAATAGCCCGCTCACTCACCCTCCCGGCTATCTATGGTTTCATCTTCGCTTCCTCCCCCTAAACAGTTACCATCTCTTGATATTAACAGGGCTGCTGATACTTTCTGCTCCACTATTACATCTTGTTTAGACACTGTCTGCCCCTTGTCTTACAGGCAAGCCCGTGCCACCCCTTCTGCCCCTTGGCTGTCTGATGTTCTCCGCAAACATTGTTCTAAGCTCAGGGCTGCTGAAAATAAAAAAAATTCTACTGACCTTAATGTGTATCAGTCACTCCTCTCTTCCTTCTCTGCTAATGTCTCCACTGCTAAAAGGACATACTATCATAACAAAATTAACAATTTAGAGTTAACTCTCGCATGCTCTTTAAAACATTTTCCTCGCTCCTTTGTCCTCCTCTTCTCCGACCTTCATATACTCTAACAGCTGACCACTTTGCCACGTTCTTCATTAATGCAATTAAAACCATCAGTGCACAATTTTCCACACCACAATCTGTCAAACACATCTTACCAGCAAACATAAACTCGTTCACATCCTTCTCTTCATTCTCTGAGGCAGAAGTCTCCAAACTCATCCTTTCTAATCACCTACTTCTTGTCCGCTTGATCCCATTCCATCTCATCTCCTTCAAGCTATTTCTCCTGCAGTTGTTCCTGCACTCACTCACATTGTTAACACATCACTTCACACTGGTGTTTTTCCCTCAGCATTTAGACAGGCTCGTATAACCCCACTACTTAAGAAACCCACCCTTAACCCATCTCTTTTAGAGAACTACTGACCGGTTTCCCTTCTTCCTTTCATTGCAGAAACACTTGAAAGAGCTGTGTTCAACCAAGTCTCTGTCTTTCTCTCACAGAGCAACCTCCTCGACAGCAACCATAGTCTAATTTCAGAAGTGGACATTCAACTGAGACTTGGAGTTATGAACCAGCTGACTTTCTCAGACCGCATTTCTAAAACTGCCCGGTCCTGCAGATTAGCTTTATTCAATATTAAGAAGATCAGGCCCTTTCTCTGGGAACATGCTTCACAACTCCTTGTTCAGGCTCTTGTTCTGTCCAGACTTGACTATTGCAATGCTCTCTTGGCAGGTCTTCCAGCCAGTTCCATCAAACCTCTACAATTAATCCAAAATGCAGCAGCAAGATTAATCTTTAATGAGCCCAAAAGAACGCACATCACACCTCTGTTTATGAATTTGCACTGGCTACCAATAGCTGCTCGCATTAAATTCAAGGCATTAATGTTTGCCTACAGAACCACCTCTGGCTCTGCACCCCTTTACCTAAATTCATTACTTCAGACTTATGTGCCCTCTAGAAGCTTGCGTTCTGCAAGTGAACGACGCATTACTGTACCATCCCAAAGAGGCACAAAATCACTTTCACAGACTTTTAAATGAAATGTTTCCTCCTGGACTCGGTCCGAACAGCATCTTCAAGAAACGGCTAAAACACATCTCTTCCATCTTTATTTGACCCTCTAACTCTAGCACTCTCTATACCAATTCTATTCTTGAAAAAAATAACACTAGCTTTTCTAAACTTTTTGTTTTCTATCTGTTTCTTTTTATATATTATATAATAAAAAAACGTGCAACCTGTACTGCATTAAGCTAACTGATACTTGTCATAGCACCTGCATGTTGTTGCTCTTTTGTTGATTTTGATTGCTTCCATTGTCCTCATTTGTAGCTTTGCATAAAAGCGTCTGCTAAATGACTAAATATAAATGTAAATACATGTAACTGTATTTTGTTAGTTACTGCGGAAAAAAAGTAATTAAATTAAAGTTACTTATGAAAATGTTAATGATTACAAAAGGGGTGACATCTGAATATTATCTCACACATGTACATGTTTGATTGTTCTCTTTTCTGAATTGCATTGACTGCTTTAAAATATGAGACACCAGCCAATATTTCAGGAGTTAAGGACACAGAATAGGACACATGCTTATTTGATAACTGTTTTATTTCCTATTTGGGTTTATGTATTTGCTGTATTTTTTTAGGATTAACGGTTTTCCCAAAGTTAGCATGTGTTTCCTGTTATGCAAAGATCATAGCTATTAAACTACTGTATCTTGTTATGATTTTAAATCTGTATTTAACCTCAGAATGATCTCAAAGTAAAAAGAGGTGCTAAAGTCTAATTTTGTGGTGTCTGTGCTTTAAAATAATGTTTTATACACTTAATTCAAGTGATGACGGATTCTGAAAGTCTGACAGTAATCAGTGTTGATTACTACTGAAAGATTAAACCAGCCTGCTTTAAATGTTTCGAAATTATTAACAGTTGAAACATACATTAGAAAAGTATTTAAAAAGTAATCAAATGCAATCCGATACTTTAATGAAGTAATTGATAAAGTTACACAACTTATTACATGTTAAATAGGGTAACTTTTCATCTGTAGATATTACATTTCCAAAGTAACCTTCCCAACACTGGTTGTGAAGTAAGTACTTACTCAAAATAAGTATCTATGCAATTTCGAACAGTCTTTATTTTTTGCAGTAATGTCTGTCATGTGTAGCACAGAAAAAAAAAGTAAAAATCACAATTTAATCAAAAAATAAAATAGAGCATCACATTCACATAAAAAATATTGAATGCAAAAGATAAAAAAAAATGTAAATGTAAAACAATCACAATGCTTTATGCAAATAAATGCGGGAGAAAAGACCAATTGCGATTTAGTATGCAAATATAATGATGACGCCATCACAGCAGCACATTCAAACAAAGTAAAAGTGAACTGGAGATTAACAAACTTTAATCAAACGTTTCTTACAAAAACCTAAACCTGTAAAGCTGCATTCATTTCAGAAAACAGGCAGAATGGATAACAATGTACAAGCAGCTCCACAAAGTAGCCTACAGTAATTGGATTTATCATACTGTACATGTAGCCTGCAGTAAATATACAGTAGTGTATCAATGCGATATGAAGTGTTACTCGCTGTGAAGTGTAAACAGGGATAACACTGATCACCTGACCTCACTATACTGTATAGGCTACATGCACATACATAGCCTACACATCAAAGCACAGAGGTTTGGAAATGAATCACTTACTTTTCGGGTCTGGGCTTCGGTTTCTTCCGATTCTCCTCGGCTGCTTCCCTTATGAGAGAGCGCGATGCAGAGCAATAATAATCCACGCGTGGAATAGACCCTCCCTCCCTCCCTCCCTCCCTCCTCTCCCTCCCTCCCGGTGTGTGTCTGTCAGCCGCCCCGCATCAGCAGCAGCCGAAGCCCGCTCAGCGTCTCAGCATCTCTGCTGCTCTCTCCCTCTCGCGTTCCCTCATATGGGTCATACATGAAATATTCATCGCAGCCCTTCATCATATTCGTCATTCTGACATTCATTTCTGAAATGCTCAAGGGGGCTCCAGTGCGTCTGATAACCTACATAAGCCCATCTCATTGTAACATCTACGCAAATGACGCTCCCTGTGAGGAAAAGAAAAGTTGCACGAGTCGTTTCTCTTGGGGTTTGTGTTGTTGTTGATCTTTATCACCTTAACAGTTTAGACAAAAATCCGAATTATATTCATTATAATTTTTTATTAAAACAAAATAAAAAAAAATGTATAATTCTAAAACTATCACATGTTGTGCATATGATACTATGTTTAAGGTTAATTAATTTGGTCTAATTAGCAATTATGCTTTCTAAACATAGAATACATTAAAATTGATTAGATATTTTTCCAATTCAGTATTGCCTTAATATGATTACATTTATTTAGTTAAATTAATTAATTTAGTTAGTTAATTAAAGTAGCTTTTTTGTGTCATATAACAAAATATCAACCACATTGTTACATTGTTTTCATATAACTTTATAAATTATATGTGTGTGTGTATGATTTACAATAAAAATAAATATAAAAATGTAGCCTGTATAGGTTCCAAGGTTCAAGGTTTCTTTATTCGTCACATAATAAATTATACAGGGTATAATCAGAAGTGAAATGTAAATCAAATCAGGTCCGCTCAGTGGACAGTGCAAAAGAATAAAAAATAAATTTAAATAAAAGTAACACAACACAAGAGCATATATATAAATATAGGTAAAAAAAAGAGAAATAAAGAGTAAATGTGCAATAGAATAAAAAGCGCAAAACAAATAAGATGTGCAAAACAGTATACTGGGACTTAATAAATAGTAATATGAACAGGGATGTGCAAGAGAATTTAAGGTTAATTAAGGATTAAGGGTTAATTAATTAAGGTAATTTAAGGCATTTAATGTATACTAGGTTTAAACACTGAACTGATATATCTGATAATAGAAATAGCACATGTGGTGTGTCTGATCAAATGTTTAAGATGAATTCATATCAAAACTGAACCTTTTTTCATTTCATTTTCATTTCACAGTATGCAGATTCAAATTCAAATCTTGTTTGCTATATGTTCCAATTCCATTTATGCATTTAAACGGCTTTCTCAACTCAGCTCTGAATGGGACACAGCCCTGTCCCCCTCCTCCCTTCTTTAGCCTAGTCTGTAAACATCTTATCTGCAAACAGTCCAGAAGGACGTCTTTGTGCAACAATAATTAATCTATATATAGCTCCCCGAGTCCTTCTTTTGAACCAGGCGATGCCAATCACAACATCAAGCTCCAACTTGCCCTAGATTTCCACCGCCGCTCGTCCAGACTTGTGTTGTCATAGCCAGCCAAGTCCACCAGAGACCTGACCCGCTTGTGCTGATAACCCACGAGAAGTAATTACGGCGAGAAGTCCGACGTTAAGGGCGTCTTTGTGATAAAACATGAAAGATGTACACACACGCACACAATAAAAGACGTGTTTTGTTCTTCACAGTCACCAAGTGCTGTTAATAATTAATAATGTAAAAAGAAATGCCACTTTTATGTTGCACTGTGCTGTTTTAATAGAAGATGCTGCTTCCCAAGCATGCTGGGATTGAGGACAACGCATTAACTACAATACAGAGAACAGCAGGTGCCTGGGGCATGGTTTGATGTCTGAAACAAAAAAACAGGAATCAAAAGCTGAAATCTTGACTGATTCCACGTCGTTTGAAGGGATGCTTGGGTGTTTTCCATTTATCCGTCGTGCGACTCTCATTTGTGAACTAAGTAGGGTGTCAGAAATGTAAAAAAAAAACTTTGATCTGTGGGATGCAATTATATTGCTTGAGGTGATGGGGGTCAAGTTAGAGACCTTGTTAAGTCGTTCTGGAGTGTGACACACACACAAGGACTTTCAGCAATTTCTCTTAGGATGTTGACAGAGTCTGATGCCTCCAAGGACATCACAACACTTGCTACTGTTTCCAGCAGCATTTTTACTCTTTTCTTTTAATGCTAGTATTAACAACTCTCAATCAGAGCGAAAGACTCGCGAACAGGCTGACAGGTTTACCCACGTTATATTTTCAATAGTTTCTTTGATCGCTCTTTTGAAATCTGTTGGCTTTGAAAAAGTCTGCCTTGTTGTTATTTCTACATAACACTGGTTAGCTTCGTAGTTCTTTACCCCTGACAATAACGCATAAAAACTGCAAGATATGAAGACAGAGTCCCAGATATACTGTGTCTGCTGATCGCGCAGATTCTAAGTTAATATTTTATTTAAAAAATAAAGAAAGCTTAATAGTTAATAGTTTTATATTCCTCCATCGTTTTTAATTTGACTGTCATTTACAGTGCTTTATGGGACTGCAGTTCTTTCCCTCATTTAAGTCTTCAAATCTTTTTGTCTGATTTTCTAATACTTTTTCTTTAAATAAAAGGTTTCACCTTGTTGCTGGATGGTTGGCTTATGATGCTTTAATGAAGCCTTCAAAGGAATCTCTAAACATAGAGAAGTTTTGAAGAATTTTCCTGCTATTTAAAACAGTAGATCAAATAAAATAGAAAATGTACACCTTAAAAATGCAATCTAAGCTTTGGATAAAAGCATATGCCAGATGCATTGATGTAACGTACATGTAATCATATGCCAAATTTACACTGCAAAGGTGGCACAGAAGCACCTCTAAAGTGGCATTTAAGTGTTTAATGCAGCTTAGAGGTGGAATAAATGCATTTACACAGATACAAATACAACTGCATGCTTTGATACTAGGGGCTGAGGTGGGTCAGAGCAGGCTTACTTACTCTAGCTTTTATGTGACATTAAAAAAACATAATTTGTAAAGTTTAGATATGTAAGAATTTGAATTTGGAACATTAAAGGGGTTAAATGACAGGATTTAGATTTTTGGGTGCACTGTTCCTTTAAGCAATACCTTCCCCTCAATCATTTTATTTTACTCTTTTCTTTGTTTATAAATAGTAAAAAAAATACATTGATTTTTTATATAATTTAATTTATATTAAGTTATATTTTTCTATTATTTAATTTATTTATACTGTATTTCTACATTTGTTTGATTATTTATGTATTACTATTATTATTAAACCATACATCTAACATATTTAACATATTCCATTTTGAAATGTGTGATAAGTGATTATGGGGTGGGGGTCTAATAACCAGAATAGGGAATCCCCCAGAATTCAAAAGTATCAATTTGCATTCACACTTGCATTCATTATTGTTAATTTTAATATTTTCTGGCTGACTTTTGCAGACTGTCAGAATATGTACTGCCTTCAATGAACAACATAGACTACTCTGAGGGGACATAATGGTTCAAAACTGTCACTGGTGCTGTACCCTTTCAATGGGTACTAATATGAAACATTTTGATATGTCTCTTTAAGGTGTAAACAAGTTTTTTTTTTGTGTGAATGTACTTCTGGTGTACTTATTATCTGAATCTGCAATACTTTTAAATCCATTCCAGAGAATTCTACAGTTTGTCTCCTAAAAATGCCGGCAGAGTCTATCTGGTCCTGATTAACTAAATTTAGAAAAGAGATAAAATCATGCATGAAAAATCACCCCAATAACTGATAATCCAATCTTCACATCATAGATGTTCATATTCGTCCATGGGCAAGATTTCATGCGGAGGATGGCAACTGTGAGTTAATTATAAAGATGGTACTTGGTACAGACAAAAAAACACATTTTGTGGAATTTGATTGCCAATTAAAAAAATCACAAAAAATTAACATACCACATAATTAGCATGCATGGGATGAAATGCAAACGAGAGGGCATGGGGTGAGAAATTTGTAGCGTCTTGCTGATCATTTTCTGTCTGCCTCATCCAGACAGTCTCGCTGCAGCCTCTTGATGAAAACACCCTGCTAATTTAGCGCTGATTTATGCACTCCTTGGGATGATGAAAGTATTTCAGGCTGCAGAGTCTCAGTGAATTATGAAGCCAAATAACAGAACAGCATAACTGATATAATAAGAATACCGACTAGGGATTGCGCTGTCTAGTCTGTGTAGATTTAACGTGGATTATGTGACTTCTGTTTCAGGAAAATTCACCTCAAGTTCAATTTAAGCATTCACATACCAGCCAGAGTTTGTGAATAACCTATGAAACTCAATTTATGCCACAAATAAATTCTGCAAAACACAAAAACAAAATAAAACAAAAACCTCAGAATAGCAATATATAAACTTGAAAATCCTTGAAAATTTGTTTATATCTGCTACTATGATTATTTTTCTCACAAATCAATTTTTACAATTTTAACATTAGTACATTTTTTTACATCTGTCTTTTGTTTTCATCACAATTAAAAGGTAATTGTGAACTTTTATCTCACAGTTCTGACGTGGTCTATGAAAACTGATTGTTTGCAAGCTTTTTTAAGCATTGCGTTTTAAAAACAAGATATTTTAAGTGATTGCAGGTATCCTTATAAACACACTAATTTAGGTCTTAAGTGAAAGCAAACAGCTGAGAAAGAAAACACATGTGTAACAGTGCACTGGATCCTGGCAGCTCTTAAAGTGACAGCAGTCTAATATTCCTGCTGTCTGTCATTCATCTTAATCAAACAACAAAAGAGAGAAAATCTCTAAACCGCTTGTGTAACTTTAATGAGAAGAAATATATATTGAATTTATGCAGTGGTTTTATACATTTGATTACTTTATACAATGTATGTAGCATTTCTGTTAGTTATTTGTTCTACACTAGTTTTTGTGTCCTGTTAGTTTCTTATTCTTATTTTTATTTAATCACTGACTGTTTACTTGTCGTCAGTGAGCAATTTTTATTTTTTTTATTTAGGCTAGTATTAGTTATTTTATTATACTTACACTGGTGACACGAATTATGAAATTTGTATGGTATCAAACATTTTGATATCATAAAGACATTGTTTAAAGCAAAATAAACTATATTGTGATATATCGTTAATGTGCGATAAAATTACTCATGTCGGGATAGAGGATTTTGGTCATATCTCACAAGTCTGAGTTTATATCTCACAGTTCAGATTTTTTATGAATTGAATAGAAAAAAGGACATAATTTTGAGATATAAACTCAGAATTGCAAAAAATTTAATAAAATAATATATATATATATATATATATATATACTGTATATATAAAGATAAAAAATCAGACTGTGCGATAAAAAGTTGCAATTACTTCATACAAGTCCTAATTCATTCCATTCTAAATAATAAAAAATAAAATTTCAAGCAATTTTTTGCTGACATGCAGTGGGAGTGTGGCGTTATCGAGTGATAGACATGGCCCAGCGAGCTCTGCTGATGCTTGGGATTCAGACTTCTATCTAATAGTGGAAGCTGGAGCTGCCTGGGGCAGAGTGTAACTCAGGTGTGAAAGTGGAAGATGAGGCACCATGACTTATCCTCCGCACTTCCTGGAAAAAAACGCTTTGAGATCACTGTGGATGAGCAGTTCGGCCTCTCATGTGCGGAGGCATGATGAGTTTGTTGACATCTGGGCGAGAAATAAGAGTAGAACTGTACATTTTCTGAAGGAAGTGTGAATGCCTGTGGATAACTCTACCACAGTGTTAGAGTGCTGTGGATTGTTGCATTGTGATGCTATGCATTTGCTAAGATTCTTCCTTCAGCAAAATGTTGTGGGCAGATTTTTGGCAGCATAGGAAACTGAATTGTCAACAGAGAATGACATTTAAACTGCCAATTCATCTCATTTGTGATCAGCTGTACAAATATACTGAAATGGCGTATTTAATCATATTCAATACCAACATGGAATGACATGAAAAGACATCTTAGCAGCAGAGATGTTCCCAACTGTTACTAGGGCAACCAGAACAAGGAACGCCTACTAGAAACTGAGCAGTACAATGACTGGGAACATGCAGTGACCAAGTACTGGCAGTGCGAACAAGCTTTAGTGAGTGTGGAGGACTGGAAAGCAATTTGTCAGCTGGTGAGCGAAATACAATACAGACAGGCTTTAAAAAAATTATAATAATAAATAAAAAGTTTCTTACATTTATGCACTTAGCAGACGCTTTTATCCAAAGCGACTTACAGTGCATTCAGGTTATACATTTTTTGTCAGTATGTGTTCCCTGGGAATCGAACCCACAACCTTTGCGCTGCTAACGCAATGCTCTAACCACTGAGCCACAGGAACACTTTAACAGCAAATCACCATATTATAATAATTTCACACTGTATGTGTGAAATAATGTGACACTGAAAACTGGATTTTTTTTAACCTTTGCATCACCGGACTAAATTTATATTCCTTTTTTTAATAAATGTATTTAAATTGGAAAAAAAATTAAAACATATAATTTCAATATATTTAAATTAATTTACACACAAATGTTTAAGCCAAACTAATAAGATATTTCATGTAAATATTGTGCTTAAATAATGCAATAATTAATATCATGCATTAATTCATGTTCAGTGTTGGGGAGTAACTAGTTACATGCGTTATGTAATTTGATTACAAAATAAGGTAACACTTTATTTTAAGGTGTCCTTGTTACAGTGTAATTATATTTAAGTACTGAGTAATATTAATTAACTACTTACTTCATGGGTAGGGTTAGGATTTGGCTTAGGGTTAGGTTACTAGCATTACTACGAATAAGTGTAACTGTAATCTGTTACAGTTACTAACACATGTGTAATTCAATTACAGTTACTTGTTAATGATTACAAAGGGGGTTACATCTGAATACTTCTTGTATTAATTGTTATGATTTTAAATCTGTATAACCTTAGAAACATCTCAAAGTAAAAGGAGGTGCTAAAGTCTGATTTTGTGGTGGCTGTACTTTAATATTCAATTATTATTATATTAATTTAATTGATGAAGGATTTTAAAAGTCTGACAGTAGTAAGTGTTGAGTGCTACTGCAAGGTTAACCCTGCCTGCTTTAAAATGTTTAACAGTTGAAAACATTCCTTACAAATGTAGAAAAGTAATCAAATGTAACCAGTTATTATACTTTAATAAAGCTACTGAAATAGTTACGTATTACATTTCTTGTAATCTGTAACCTATTACATTTCCAAAGCAACCTTCCCAACAGTGTTCATGCTGCTAACTTACAATATAATCTTAAATACCATTCTACATTCAGAAATAATGGTCAAATGGTGTTTGAAAGCAGACAATTAACTACTTTTATGTATGTATTTCATGCAAATTACACTATTTCCAACATTGTATTTTTAAACATTAAGTAAATGAAAGGGAGATTCATTATTTTCACTGGATTTTCTGCATGGTGCCGCTCAGTTCTTGAGTGACGAGCTAGCGAGGCCCGTTCTGACGATGACTCATTCAGCTTTCATCAGTATCAGATCAGCGGCTCAGGCTTTATTTCGTTTACAGTGCCTTTCGTCAAGAGGCTCCTAATGAAAATATAAGCCAGGTCAAGGACAGCAGCGTGAAAGAGCGATTTCAAACCATTGACAGCACGGCGAGCTCTTTAAATTCACAAAAACACATCCATCACCGCATGTGTCCGCCTCATATCTCTGGCCACAAACCGGTTACTGGAGCACTGATAACACATCGAATTAAGCCCTAACTGAGTGGATGGAGAAGCTCACCAGCTGAGTCCACTCGGAGAGCAGGCAATAAGAAGTGAAAATGTGCCCCCATGCAGCATTAATGCGTATACTGGGATTTTAGTAAATTAATCTTACCAGCAAAACGATCTTATGAGAAAGGTCAGCGTGCCATATTGCAACCCCGCTCTGCCCTGTGGAGGAAGAAGAGTATTCATCATAGCGGTCTCTCAAGGATTCTCGCTGGCCCGATCTTTCCGCCCCAATTTTCCAGCCTCGGTGTGGAGAGAAATATGGCAGCCTGTTGTCTTTATCACCTTAATTGGTACAAATCTCAGCCGCTGCTGGACCAAGATGAAATGAGACCTGAAAATAGACTCTGGCCTCATGAGCGCTGGGTGTACGGCTCCCAAGAGTGCTTCAGGACTGATAGATATGACACCGGTATATACTCTGCCACTGTCAATATCTCCCACAGACACACAAAGTACTGAGTTGTGTCATGTAAAATGCCTACCACAACAAACCAAGCCAACCAAGCAGATATATTGGCCTTTTTGTCATTTTTGTGACTGATATTGATGGAGAAAAAACAGTAAACAGTCATGAACCAACCAAACTTTGCTCAAAATGTTCTAGCGTGCATGCTAAGCACTACGGTTATGGTTCCAACACGCCTTGCATTGCTATTCATGTCATGCTAACACTTAAGCTCATTGCTGTGTGCAGTTACTTTTATGTTCTAGAAAACATCATATTAGCAATTTTCTCTTTTAAAACCCCATTTATTTCAGAGTTTCACTTCAACAGTTACTGAAGTCGGCTAAAGCACTCTATTGATTTTCTGTCTCCATTAGTAAAAGGTTGTAACGGTTCATGCGAACTGTGTTTAGCGTTAACCATTAGGTTAGCCAAAGGGGTGTTTGCCAAACCAAGCGTCACTATTTCTGTTGCTGGATATACCATGTTTCTGGATTTATACCATGGATATGCTGTATTTGTTTGCACCAGTGTTGTGTTAGTTATATATTATAGGTTTTCTTAAGTTAAATTAATTTAATTTGTATTCTTTCAGTTTTCATTTAATTTCTTACATTTGTTAGTCATTTTATAATGTGCCTTTGTCATGTTTTATATTACCGTTTAAGTTTAATTTATTTTTGTATTTATTTTTGTATTATTTCAGTCATTTGCCAAGGCAATTTATTTTCATTTATTTTTGTTTTTCCATGCAATATTTATATTTAATTTTATTTCAGCTTTATTTCAATTAACAAAAATGTTTAAGAGTTTATGATATAGTTAACAATAACAACCCTGATTTGGACATGTACCATCCTAATACCATGGTATTTTCTGATTAACCTTTTATGCAAATACTGTGGCAGTACCACAGAACTAGGGGTATTTAAAAATACCATGGTACTACCTTGGTAACTTTCAGTATTTTATTTATTTATTCATGATTATAAGTTAACCACGGTTCATCAATTGGTAATCATTAAGGAACAGGGTATATATCATAGTTAGTGCATCATGCTTACCATGGAAATACCATGGTATTCTGTGAGAAGGTGTTAAAGTACCTTGGATTATGGGTGTAAATACCTTTTTAGGGTACTGTGGCAGTACATGATGGTGGTAATACCACATCATTCTGATATAAACCATGGTATTTACATGCTGTTCAAAATTTTTTTAAGAACACCATTGTGTACATTTTGTGCTGTTCATGTACATGAATATTTCAATCATTAAAACCATGGTTTATATGAATGTACCAGGGTATCTGCTATTTCAGGCTTTCGCTTCATTACTCGTCAGTTTCTGAAGTCGGGTAAAGCAGCCCTATTGATTTTCTGTCTCCATTAGTAAAAGGTTGTAACGGTTCACGTGCTAACTGCGTTTACCTTTAACCGTTAGGTTAGCCAGTGGTGTTTGCCAAACCAAGCGTCACTATTACTGTTGCTCATACTTAAGGCTAGTATTCTCACACCATCTGCTTCTCAGTTTGAGTGGCTACTCATTTCATTTTACATAATCAATCTTATAATAAACTATGTTTACAGACACATTTTCTTGAGAAAATGCAAAACAATCTATTCCTGATCCAGGTTTAATTTAAACCAGTATAAGTCTGTGTGCCACAAGCAAGAGTACAATAGCAAAAGAGAGGTGAGGAGTGTTGATTCCCAAAACACCCTGACGGGAACACTTTCCATGAAGTACAAAGTAATCCTTCAGTTTCTGACATTCATGCTAAGCAATCTGTGAAGATCTCTGTCGTAGCTTTAACTTATGAGGCTTTATCACACTCTTACTCGTAATCTAAAAACATAGACATTCAGAAGACGCTGTTCTTTCCCTAATGCTTTTGTAAATCAGGGACGCAGAGTGACATTGTCAGACTTTCCTTTTAAAAATGCATGTACGAATAGTCAGTTTTACTCCACAGGAAAGTTTTATTGCACAACGTTTGCTCTTTTGCATCGCAGAAGACACGGGGTTCTTAGTATCGCTTTTATCACATTAAATTAAAATGAACTCAAGAGTCAATTGTTGACATACTAATCAAAAGTTTGGGGTCAGTAAGATTTTTTATATATATAAATGAATACTTTTATTGAGTAAGGAAACTTTAAATTGATCAAAAATGCCAGTAAATGCATTGATAATGTTATTAAACATTTCTATTTCGAATAAATACTACTCTTTTAAACTTTATATTCATTTATTCGTCACCATTTCCACAAAACATGAACTGTTTTCAACAGTGATAAGAAATGTTTCTTAAGCAGCAAATCAGCATATTGTAATGATTTATTTTACAGTTATTTTTAATTGTAATACTATTTGACAATATTGCTGTTTTTACTGATTTTCTTTTTACTATTTACTATTTTATTTACTATTTACTACTGACAGCATCTGAGATTACGAGGGTCTTTTCTTAGTATGAAGAAAAACAAGTGCGATAATAACGTTTTTATTCGAATAAAATACAAATAAATGAATGAATGAATGAATCTCATTAAAGGGTTGCTTCTTTACTCACCCTCATGTTGTTTCCAAACTGTATGAGTTTTTTTCTTCGGTTGTAAACTGTCCCTTTATTAAGATTCATGATTTTTTCCCCTGTGGGACTTACTGTAAAATCCTAAGTGAAACCACATGAATATGGGTATTTCTACATTTTAATTTCAATCTAAACTGGGTTACAAGTTCTCAAGTTCAATTCACTCGGAGTAATAAAATAGCAAGTAGCTGCAGAACTATTTTTGCTCACTTTGTATCTCTGGGTCTTATTATATAAGATGTTCTGAACAGCAGGTGCATTCTGACTCTGAAGATATTAGTTAGTCACAGAGAAAATGCTTGTTCTGAAAACATATGCCCATAAGACTCATGTGCATGAATTTACATTTCAAATACTTCCAGTAGCTTCAACAACTGTGCAAACATCATCATTAGAAGCAATTATTCTGGATAAACAAATACGAAGTCTTGGCAAATACACTGCAATCATTTTAAATGCGTCCTAATTAGGTTAGCGCAGAAGTTTCATGCACTATTGACGAACAGCCGCTCTTGGCCAAAATATGAAAAAGACAAACACACACACACAAGAAAAACTGATGATGACCGTTTTAGTGTGCAAAAAGCCTTATGAGAGCACTTGAACCATATCTAAAATGATGACTTCCTAGTTGCGAAAGTGTTGCACGCAACCTGCAGCAAATCCGTGTAATTCTGGCAGAAAACACAGCATCCCATTTCACCTTAAATCGTCTTTCCCAAATTCAATCCGGAGAGAGCTGACGACAGTTTAGCAAGTAACTAATGGCTGTTCCCACAGTGCATTTCAGCCACCTGTCATGTCTCGAGAGAGACAGATAAACACAGACCGTGACAAGTCCTGCATCCAGTGACAGTTTTGAAGGAAGGAGCTGATATTCTGAAGAAAACAAGCCAATCAGAAGGGTGCATGTGGATAAATAAGACAGAGAGGCTGTCGGCGTCTGTGTGTAATTGCAAAATTGCAGCGTTCGAGCCCCCGTGTTAATCAGGTTATGGCGAACGTAAGCGTGATGATTCATCCCCTGGATGATACTCTATATATCGGCTAGATTGTAAAACCGATTAAGTCCAGCCTCACTCAAACGGCCTAAACATGGGGCTGCATCTTATCCATCTCAGATGGTTTCACATTAACATTTGCGCAGACACGTAGCGCCGAGGCAAGGGATACAACCTTGATGGGATCAGCAAGGTCACGGTGAACAATTATGGGCTGCCTCATTACTTTGCTGTGCGCTCTTTGGTTCCCATGGAAACCCTTATGAGGTGACAGACGAGTGGAGCTGGAGTTGGCCTCCCACGCGCCGTCACGTCGAGCGTTCCCCGAAGACTCCACTCACTGATAATAGTACGCACAGGGACCGAGACGCATTGTTTAAAATAAAACAGCCATTAGGAGTGGGATGTTCGAGTGAGATATTGCCGTACACAAATAGGTCATTTTGCCATAACTAGGACATAGTTACAGAATAACAACAAGGCCTAGATATGATGTTTTTTTTTGTTCTTGTTGCAAAGAAGCATTTATTTTGCCTGTTGCAAGGTTATACATTAGAGCCAGATATGACATAATCTGTGGGTAATTAAAGCAGCATTATTGTATTTTATTTATAGATGGTTTGGATATTTTTTTTAGGAATGTGAATTCATAGATCCATGTTGTTGTGGCTTTTATATGAATAACACCAAATTTAGATTTTGTCTCGTATTGATTAAAAGTCATCGTAGAACAGGGGCGATTCTAGGATTTTCTTAATGGGGTGGCACGGGGGGGGGGGCAAGATCCAGTCAGGGGGGGCTCATGGGAATCACAAGCGAGATGACATAACTCATCTCTCTTTTTATAAATAAAAACCACTGAACAGACAATACTTGTTCTCAACTTATTTGATTGTCCATGTCCAAACAGACGTGTGTGTGCGTGTGTGTCTAGTGAACTTTTTGTAAATGTTCTGTTGCTGCAGAGAGATGGCTGCTGGTGTGGTCCTCACTGACCCTCTCTGGCCAGCTCTGATTTGTGCTGCCAGGTTCAGGGATAATTTGCTGGCCTGCTTGCCCCTGCCTGGTGGACTGGCTCTGACCTGCACTGTGCTGCATCTACCTGTCTTTGACATGGTTTCTTCTTGAAGAATCCTTGAATGTATTGCTGCTGTGCCTTACTTGTCCCCTTATTCTGTCTAAAAAAAACTCTAACTTGATCATCAATATTACACAAATAGTATACTTAATAGCCATATTATCATCTGATTAAAGACTAAATCATTTAATGTGAAGATGTTCTTGGACACTAAAAATGAAAAAAAAAAATATAAGACTACACGCAAAAACGTTTGTTTATTCAATACAAACAGGTGTTTATTATTCTACATCTTAAAATCCCATGTGTCAGAACGCTAACATTATTAAAACCATTATTTTAGAGTTTACCACGTTAGTTAGGAAAGTGATTGTGCCTTTAATCTTTGAAACAACAGGAAGAAACATAACGATTTCTATTTTAAGCAGTGCTGGTGCATCGCGGCAACACAAAGAAGCCCAAACTCTTTCAACATCCATTTTCAACTTTTCAACGGGCCTATAATTATAATTTAATACTTACAATGAACAGAGACGTGGTCTACAGCCTGCGAAATCAATAGATGTTTTCATAAAAATGCTAGATTTCAACAAACTGGTTTTCATTCAAAAAGACAGTTAGCAGCCCTTCCTTACAAGAAAATACCCAAGTATGACCATGTTTATTGGTTTACTGTGGTAATACCATGTTTTTGGATATGTACCATGGATATATTGTATTTGTTTGGACCAGTGCTCTTTTAGTATTATTTATATACACTTATATTTTTTATTAATAGTTTGAATTAGCTTTAGTTTAGTTTAAGTTTTAGTTTTGTTTAATTTAAATTAAATTTTATATCATATTTAATAGTTTTGGTTTTAGTTAACAATAATAACCCTGATTTGTATCATCCTAATACCATGGTATTTTCTGATGAACCTTGAAGTGTAAATACTATGGCAGTACCATAGTACTTATAGTATTTAATATATACTTTAGGTAACACTTTATTTTAAGGTGTCTTTGTTACACACATCATACATGCAAGTAACCATAACCAAACCCTAATCCTAACCTTAACCATATAATAAGTACATGTAGTTAATAGCTATTACTCGGTTCTTAAATGTATAATTACCACTGTAACAAGGACACCTTAAAATAAAGTGTAACCGAAATATATGTACCATGACATTTACATGGTACTCCAGGGTATTTAAAAAATACCATGGTACTACCGTTGTAACTTAGCGGGATTAATAATTAATTTTGTTTGGCAAGTTAAACATGGTACGTCAATATGATAATAATTCAGAAACATGGTATATCATGGTATCAACTATTAGTGTAAAATGCTTTCGATGGAAATACCATGGTATTCTAAGGAAATGGTGTACCTTCGGGTACCACCTAAATAACCTTTTAAGAGGGTACTGGGGCATTACAATTGTACTGTGGTAATACCATGTCATTTTGATATAAACTATGGTATTTATATACTGCGCCAAAGTAATCATGGTTGTACTTTTTGTGGTATTCATGTACATGAGTCTTGTAATCATTCAAAAACATGGTATATATATATATATTAAAGTACCAAAGTATCAGCTATTACTGTACCATGGAAATGACGCTTACCGTGGTCAAAGCACATTGGAGTGCCATCTAAATTTCCTCATGAAAAAGTATTGTGACAGTACCATGGTAATACTTATTAACATGGCTCTCCAAAGTAAGCATACCTTTTTGTGTGTGTGTACGAGTACGGTCAGAGTATCATAATTCATGGCATTAAAGTCTGATATACCATGGTACCACTGCAGTACTCTAAGTGTATTTGAGCAGAAACTTTGTTTACCGTGGTAAAGTTTTGCAAGGATTGAGCAGTCTGCAGTCGGTCACCTGGGCCATTTCTATCTCTCCAGCTCTCATCTCTTTCCTTTACGGCATTTTTTTTGAATGGCACCATTCATTACAGCGCTCCCAAACAACACACAGTGAGAAATATTTCAAAAAGAGAGCTGTCTGTGGGACCCTGGACTTCCATAAAACCTGTCCAGACAGCTGTGAAGAAACTGACACATGAAGAGAAGAGATGAAACGCCTCATGAATAAAGGTGAAGAGTGAGTTAGTTATTCAGCGGCGTTTGAGTGATGCCAACGGCTACAGAAAGAGGTGAGAGGAACAGGTTGAATGCAGCCAGGTTGAGGAGAAGCAGGGGCTCTCGAGACCGACTGATCTCTCCTCAAGCAAAACGCTGCGTGTCGACGCGGCAAGTGTGAGGCACAACATGATGTGGCAAAACTAGAACGCTTCCATTATAATTAACTGAGCTGTTTACACCTCAAGCGTGTGATGCAATAAAGACAAATTGCGAGTAATGATGTTCTATTAACCACCAACTAGCGACTAGCAAGTATGTATGTAGGCCTATATAGACATAGACATATTACTTTACTATACATTAACATTTAAACTTCAAATAACATATACCAAGTCTAACTGTAAGTAATATACAAGTACATTTTCTTCGAAGACGAAGACTATAAACACTGTTACCCAATGAAAATTTGATTTGACCTGTCTTGCCCAACACAACAGCACTGACTCGACCAATGGCATGGGTTGAGGGTGGGGCTATCTGTTTGTTAACCAATGGCTGACAGGGGCATATTCAAAAGGCAGACATTTTTTTTCTGGCATGTCCGAAGTATAACTTGGGGGCCATTTACATGACGTTTTCAACCAAAAAGTTTTTGGAAACGATACCATTATTGTCTCCATGTAAACTACAAAAAAGTGAATCTGTGAAAATGGTGACGTCATGCGCATACATATTAAGATCAGTAGACTCGTAGTGTTTATTTACAAAGTGACATTGATAACTACTGGCCTGGCATGCATAATACAGCGTTTTTAGTTGTTTTGCAGATCCGTGTGAATGGGAATCGTTTTAGAGAATGTTGTCTTCTGTATGCAAAAAATGCAAAGGAAAACTTTTCTGTTTTTAATCACTGTCGTTACTTCCTTTTCATCATGACTTTTATACTAATGTCCACTGAGGTGATTTTCACTATTAACTATTTTTAAATTTTACTATTTCACTATTAACTAAAATCGTGTGAAGTTGCATTTGTATGAAAGAAGAGAGTCCACAGTGTGTAAGTAGTAGCCGGTTAACCATATGAACAGTCTAATATACAGATTGCTAGATATGGATTCTATGATATGAATAATCATTTAGATTGTATCATACTTTAGACGACCGATGTTTTAGATTGTTAAACCGCACTTTAGATTAAATCATATCAAGCATTTTTGTTTTCAGTGTGGACAAGCAAATTACTAAAAATGATAAATTCACAACAAATGAACAATGTAGTCGATTAAAATAGGAGAAATCAAATTGAGTTGCATCACACTGCTCTGCTCTATTGCAGTATAAAACACATTAGAAAGGAAGCATTTTGGTATTCAGTGCTGGATGTTCACACAGGTTTCATGGCCTTTGGACATGGCACCAAGGAAATGGGTTGGTTTTTAGAAACTAGAATAATGCCTTAGGTTGGAATACAACCTAAGGCATGAATGTGTGGTGCATGAATATAATCGTTTAGTACCATAGTATTTTAAAATATACTATACACATGTGTATGGGGATTTTTTACATTTGAGAATACCTATCAATTTTCAATTTATATTGACCTACACCTTATCTTGAGGAAACTAAAACATGAAAATATCATGCATGTGCATATAACCCTTTGCATAAGACCTGCTCATTGGCTGTTCTGAAAGGCCAGGAGGATTATGCGGCTTAGAAAATTAATCAAACACCTCTGTGAGGTTTTGAACATCTTGGGTTATTATTTATTCATATGAGAACCAGGCCAGTCGATATTATAATAAAACGCATCTTCATGCAACTATCGGCGACCTTCCATGGGGACAGGGGGATCTGTTCATCTCGTCTCTGGCAATGGCTCCTTTCTGACCCGAAGCCAAGTGTTTTCTTTGAGATGGAATAGCTGGAATTGGACATTCAGAGCCTCAAGAAGGACCGTGATGCTGCCATTAGTCAAAAGGTGGCACTGTTTCACTGCTCACTTCAAGCCTATATTTCATCTCACAAAGATGCTTTTGAAAGTGTCTCGAGATAACACAAACTGAGACAGATCTTCGTTTGAAGGCATGCCAAACAAAGGAATCTTGTGCTAAGCATGACATTAGCTCGCCACTTTTAAATCACAGAGAGGAACAATAGATTGTTACACAATAAAGCCCAAAGTTTCACACTGAGTTAAATGTATCAAATGACATAATTAGCTCACTGATTAAACTCATTTATGGTGAGGGCTGATGGGCTGGGGTGGCTGAGTCTTGATGCTCAGATAAGTGTTTCTATTTGGATGAAACCAGCTTGATCACAAACTCAAATGTAACTGAGCGCTTGGCTGCCATCTGAGTACATGAGCCACAGATTTAAGCAGTTCAGAGATGTTATGGGCGTGTTATAATGTGCATTGTTGTATAACATTTGCATATTACACAATCCATAGACCAATGCAACAAAGACCTGACAATCTGTTACACAACATCAGAAAACAACATCAGAGAAAACAGCAATCAAATGAGTCCAGTTTATTGTCCGAAATATATTTTATGACTAGAACACCAGAACTGGTTTTTGCTTGCAGATTTAAATGAAAATCAAGACAAAACACAAAATGCAAGAGAGTTGCAAAACATTGTTTTTATAAAAACATGGGTCATAACCTTAAGTTGAGAACCTGGATATTACAACAAACAGCATTCACAACCCATTTTACTTCTGTAATGTGATACATTATGAGTGAAACAAGATATGTAATGAGAAAATACTGTAGGGTGTGACTTAGAAATAGATTTGATTGCAAAATGTAGGCATTCATATTAGATCCGAACCTGAATGTAAGTGTGCAATGTCTTTGGAATCATATTGTATAGGCCATAAATGCGAAATTTGAATTTCATGTTGGCTTTAACCTGTTTAATTGGAACAAACCATAAACCTTTTTTTACAAATAAACATGACTAATTCAACAAACACAAGCATTGCCTTTCAATCCCATTAGTGCACATCTTCCTGTTTTTGTCAAGGGCTTTATGCTGGGAAATGTCAGTTTCATTTTATTTCAGCGCCGTTAACATTGCCGTAGTCCTCGATGATAACAAATGGACGTCCCATAGGTGATCTAACCCTTTATCTGAAGTGCATTTCTGTAATATACACAAGCAAACAGTCACTTTTGTTTACTGTTTGCTCGCTCTCCGCTTCTGGATGCTGAAGCGTTACTCTGCTAAGCCGTGCAGAGTGCATTGTTTTATTGCTGGGGTCTGTCAATAGGGAGAGATTTGTTTTTTAATAAAGCACCCAAACAAACTGTTGAACAGATAACTTTGCTTCTGCATGGAGCATGTCAAACGATGTTGCAAAACAAAGATATGTGGCCACGGTGACAAGCTGACAAGCAGGATGTAGTTCCATCCAGGAACACATTCTCTGATAAAGATGTTTCAGGATTGGACTACATGTATCTGCCAGTACTAATGCACAAAAGTTCAGAATGGAATAGTAACGTACTTAAATACTTAACGTACTTAATACTTAAAGTACTGCAAAAGTCAAGGGTGAGACTTATCAACTGGAGATTGATTGGATTGTGAAATGTTGTAAAACTGGTAAGAATTATCAGTGCACAATAAGACCATACACGTGTACTAAGAATTACATTGTCTATACATTTTGACTTTGTACAGTTGTATGCTACACTGTTGTCATCATATAATGTTGCACTGATGTCCAGTAATCAATTTGAAAATTAAAACAGCATTTCGATTAAATTTTTCTGTCACACTGGAAACTGATGGTCAATTTGAGCACATTGCATTGTGGGATGCAGCATGGGATGGCATGCAATGCTCTGCTGTATATTTCACATTTTTATGTTTTCATGCATTTGCATATTACATACTGAATAAATTGTAGTTTGTTTGTATGTTATTCTGCTACAGTGCCCTCCACTAATATTGGCACCCTTGGTAAATATGAGCAAAGGCGGCTGTGAAAATAAATCTGCATTGTTTATCCTTTTTATCTTTCTTTAAAAAAATTAACACAATTCCAACCTATCATTGAAGTAAAACAATTGAAAGTGGAGGGAAAATCTCATTGTGAAATAAATGCGTTCTCTAGTTCATGTTGGCCACAATTATTGGATTCCCAATTATTGCAACGTCCTTTTCCCAGGGTAACAGCTCTGAGTTTTCTCCTATAATGCCTGAGGAGTTTTGAAAACACCTGATAAGAGATCAGAGACCATTTTCTCCATAAAGAATCTCTCCAGATCCTTCAGATTCCCAGCTCCATGTTAGTACTTATTCTCTTCAGTTCACCTCACTCATTTTCAATAGGGTTCAGGTCAGAAGACTGGGGCAGTCATGGTAAGAGATACATTTTGTGCTCAGTAACCAATTGTAGTTTTTATTTTTATGTTTGTTTTGGATTGTTGTCCTGGTGGAAGATCCAAACATGGCCCATTATAAGATTTCTAACAGAGGCAGTCAGGTTTAGATTTTTTTATCTGTAGGTATTTGATTGAATTCATGATGTCATGCATCTGAACAAGATGTCCAGGACCTCTGGCAGAATAACAGGCCCACAACATTAAAGATCCAGCAGTATATTTAACCATGGACATGGGTACTTTTTATCCCTGTTTGTATCAGAATCAGTATGAGCTTTATTGTGAATTATGTTTACACATACGATGAATTTGTTTTTCGTGACAGAAGCTACCGTAGTGCAACAGAATGACAGTGACAGGACAAAAAACAAAAATAATAGAAAGAAGAATTAAAAAGAACAAGTAAATAAGGAATAACAATATACAAATGGACAATTGTATATACATGTATACAACAATGGACAGTTTTGTATGTACAGGTATATTATGTGCAATTGAAGTGTAGACTAAGTATGTGTGTTAGATGAATAAGTGTATAAATAGTGTGTGTACCATCATTATTGTCAAGTGTTCATGAGATGGATTTCTTGAGGGAAGAAGGAGGGAAGACTTTCCTTCTACTAAACTCATCTGGTGGGTTTGCTGCCAAAAAGCTGTTTTTCAGTTTCATCTGACCATAGAAGCCAGTGCCATTTGAAGTTCCAGTCGTGTCTGACAACTGAATTTGCTGGAGTTTGTTTTTGGATGAGTGAGGATAAATTTTCCTTGAAACTCTCCCAAACAACATGTGGTGATGTAGGGGATGTTGGATGTATATCTATTTTTTAGTTTTTTTTACCCCAAGACCCAAATAATCTCTGCAATTCTCCAGCTGTGGTCCTTGGAGAGTCTTTGGCCACTCAAATTCTCCTTTTCACCATGCATTAGGATGATATAGACACGTCCTCTTCCAGGCAGATTTTTAACATCTTTTGTTGATTGGAAATTCTTAATTATTACCTTGATGGTGAAAATGGGGATTTTCAATGCTTTAAATCTTTTCTTACAGCCACTTTCTATTTTGTGATGCTCAACAATCTTTTTCTACACATCAGAACTATATTCTTACGTTTTACTACTTGTGATGGAGGATTAAGGGAATTTTTCCTTTGTGTTCCTCATATTTATAATCCTGTGGAACAGGAAGTCATGGCTGGACAATTTCATGCTCCTAGTCACCCTGGTGTACAATTTTTGTTTACATATGAATGGGAATATACTTCAGAGATATCTTATTCATAAGAATTTCTAGGGTGTCAATAAATGTGGCCAACATTCATTAATTTCTCCCCACTTTCAATTGTTTTACTTCAATCATAGATTTGAATTTTTTGAGAGAAAGATCAAAAGGATAAACTCATCAAAAGGATAAACCTTTGCTCATATTTATCAAGGATGCCAATAGTGGAGGGCACTGTATTCGGTGTCTATATTGTCCACAGTTACTATACTAAGTTGTTGTTGTTGTTTTTTTTCCTGCATAAAGGATTTGAAATTGGAATCCAATGCAAAAATGTATAAGCTCAAATTTATATTTAAAACAAAAGCAAAAAAGCTGTCCAAAAATGGGTCTCATTCATGAAGCGAGCAGTTTTTTTGTGTAAATAATTTGTAACATTATTCTTACAAAAACTGTCAATATGACAATTTCCATAAGAATGGTTATATAAATGTACAGTCTACATTTAAGACTCATTTAATTTGTGTTTGCCCACTCCCAGCTGCATCATAGCATGTAGATACCCAGTTTGTTGACCATAATTTGATTATAGCGACAAGGTATTTGTTAATTCCGGAGCAGCTGGATTTTGATACACACCAGCTGAACCAACAGCAAACATCTTCTCGCTGATCAAAGATAACTTTCTGCGTCAGTAGCCCATCCAAAATCTAATTTTATTCTGTAAACATTTGAGCAACTTTTCATAATCAAATAATTCCTATGTGCAGGGAACATTGCGGAACAGATTCAAAGAATGTTTCCCCTCTTTTTAATGCACTTGAAATTACTGAGGCACATTCAGCAATGGATGCAATTTTACTCTCATTAAAAAGCCAGCGAAATAAAATGCCTGGGTGATGTGGGGAGCCCAAGCTGTTTATTCATGTTTAATGGTAAGTGACAGAGTAATAAGGGGTAGCACGAAGCCTCCCCATTTTTCTTCGCATTTAGATCAGACACCGCAAACTTGATATGTTGAGGCCGTCAGCCGGATCTAAACAACCCAGTCATTTGTTCTCGTGCTCTTTTTTTCCCCTCAACGCTTGCCTTCGGTTTTCCCCTCGGGTGGCTTTTCGACGTGGGCGGAAATGTAATGCGATGCAAGGTGTGCCAACTGGAGCACGACCGCTCATCCCCCACCCAACATACCCACACACATCCATCCTCAAGCACACCATGTCCCCTCCGTGAAACCTCTGTCAGGTGTGTTTTCCTCCCGTCAAATGCAGCAGTATCAGCGTGAGCTGAGTAAAGAACGACAGGAAGCACCTAATCAGACAAACGCCACCGTGCTGTGAGAAATAAGGCCGCCATCCAACCACCAAGCTTCTCTCTAATTAGATAACTGAATATTTCATGGTTGAGAAGGATGGGAGTTTTTAACAACCAGCCCACCCACTGTATAGACACAAACTCATCTAGCACGGCTAACAGCTGGCACACAATTAATAACATTAGCAAGAGCATTGATAAATAATTCTTACAAGTTCTAGTTTACCTCTGTGGTTATTCAAGAATGCTTAGGATGGGATAGGAAGGAAATTAGCGAAATTGGAAGTTTTGGCTGAGGTATTTTGATATGTATCTTAATGCACTGAATCTAAAAGGAAGCAGTCAGATTTGATAAGCTAACAGCGTGATGCAGTGATGACGTATTTTTGAAGGCCAGCCCAGACATTGGCATCGCTTTGGTTCCATTGACAAAAAAATACAAAATATAGAGTTTTCCATTGGCTTTTAGGCCCCGTTTACACCAGTGCGTTTTCGTTTTAAAGCACATAACTGTTGCTACGGATACGTATCGTTTACACTCCTCCAGCATTTTCAAGGTCGAAAACTGAGACTTTTAAAAACGCTGTAGACCCCGTTTTTATTATTAGGAAAGGCGATTTGCAAAGATTCATAAAAAACCCTTATACTCTCTTCTTCTGTAGATGAAGCTGGATCACGAATGATTCACGCAAACATAGATGAATTTAGGCAGATCGGGATCGGCGCGATTCGTTCCCTTCAAAACGAAAGTAACCTTAATCCTTTGTGTCTTCAGTGGCTCAGATGTCGGGAGTAAATGACGACTGCTATAATCATTATTACATCCAACAACAGAACACCTCAATCGCATAATCTGAGACGATTTTGTCTTCCCCTGCACCGGAGTCGACACAACAGCTCTCTGCTCACTCAGGGTGGGTCTAAGGTAAGACGGTCTTGTCAATCAACTATCGTGGGAGGGGACTGCGCAGAACTACGTCATTCTGACAGGAATCTCAGAACAGAAAGAATCTTGAGAAAGATTCCTGCCCAAAACACAATAGAAAATGTAATGGATTTAATGGATATAATGGGAATTGTATTGGTTTTAATGGAAACTATAATGGTGTCTACTACGGTGGCCGAGAGAGCTCAACGCGCTGCAAATAGAAAAAAACACATGCATCAAAGAAAATGACTTTCGTCATTTTTGAAAATGCTGCTGTAAATAGAAAAAAACATGCAAATTAAGAAAACGACTTTCGTCATTTGGACAAAACACACGCTGAAAATGCTCACAGCACAACCCAAAAAAGAAACGCGCTGCAAATTAGAAAAAAACACCTGCAAATTAAGAAAACAACTTTCGTCAATTTGACAACACACACTGCAAATGCTCACAACACAACAAAAAAAGAAACCCGCTGCAAATAAAATGTATTTGGTTGTGTTGTGAGCATTTGCAGTGTGTTTCTTTATTTGTTTGTGTTGTGAGCATTTTCACCATCTGCTGTCAAACTGCTGAAAATATTTTCTTGATTTGCTGGTTGCTTTTTCTATTTGCATGTGTTTTCTGAAGTTGCAGCGCGTTGAGCTCTCTCGGCCACCGTAGTCTACTGGTATGTGATGGATTCTATTGGTGGGATGTTAAATCCTATTGGAAAAATGCCCAAAACACACTACAAAAGGAATTTTGTAATGGTTTTACTGGAAAAAGCTAATGGTTTATAATGGTATTTTAATGGAAACCATTGGAATTTCTGTGATGGTTTCTATTGGGCTTCTATTGTTTTTTTTAGCAGGGTGGTCTGGAACAAAATATAATTTTTAGGATTTTTAGCATTGACTAGACTAGGGGTAGGCAACGTCGGTCCTGGAGTGCCGATGTCCTGCAGAGTTTAGCTCCAACCATGAAAAAACCTCACCTGCCTGTAGCCCTAGTAATTCTGAAGACCTTGATTAGCTTGTTCAGGTGTGTTTGATTAGGGTTGGAACTAAACTCCATAGGACAGCGGCACTCCAGGACCGACGTTGCCTACCCCTGGACTAGACAGTGACACTGCTGTATATTTTACCGTATACTATGGGCTGTTGAATGCTTGAATCTGATTGGCTGATGGACGTTCTGAGGTGTGCAATTATTTTCAGGGAAACGCACGGCGAACGTAGTTCTCTCCAGCTCTCTTGACCGCATTACATGACCACATCACTTTGCAAAATGATTTCTGTTATTTCAAAGGTCTTACAACAGAAAAATAACCAAAACCCACAACGACACTGGCAAAACAAATAAATACAGTAAACAAAACGATAAAATCGACAGATCTTGTCCACGTTTTTGCCACATAATTACGTTTTATTATGTACGGAAAGCACATAGCCTACTATCTCTCTCCCACTCTCAGTCTCTCCCTCACAGACACACATATAGTTTGCACACACCTTAACAAAAGCGCTGATGTAGTTAGCACTACTCTGACGATTTTATCAGTAACATAGTTTAAGAACTTACAAACTACATGACTTCTTACAAGCGAGGTACATTTACATTTACATTTATTCATTTAGCAGACGCTTTTATCCAAATCGACTTACAATTGAGGAATACAATAAGCGATACATTATAAAGAGGCAAACAGACACAGGAAGTGCTTGTAATACAATTTTCTAGGCATTGTTCAGAGCAAATTCTAGCCAGACAGTGAGAGGTTAAGGGAAAGAGAGCAAAGTTAAGGAAAGAGAGTGTAGGTTTTTTTTTTTTTTTTTTTTTAAGATTAAATCATTTAAATCAGTTGTCGCTTGAAAATTGTCAGCGATTCAGCATTCCGGATAGGGGTGGGAAGTTCATTCCACCAGCCAGGAACGGTGAATAAAAACGTTCTGGAGAGTGATTTTGTGCCTCTCTGTGATGGCACCACGAGGCAACGCTTGCTCGCTCGCAGATTTTTGACTTCTTGAAGGGATGTAGATTTTTATAAGTGAGTGGAAGTAGGAGGGTGCTGAGCCAGTGGCTGTTCTATATGCAAGCATCAGTGTCTTGAACTTGATGCGAGCTACAACCGGGAGCCAGTGCAGGGAGATAAAGAGAGGTGTGACATGGGCCCGTTTGGGTTCGCTGAAGACCAGTTGTGCCTGCTGCATTCTGAATCATCTGTAAAGGTTTGATTGTGCATGATGGAAGTCCAGCTAGAAGAGCATTGACTAAATTTGATGGGGTAATTGTAGAAGAACCTTGCTGGATGGTGAAATCATGCTGTAGAGTTGAAGTGGCAGGGAAGACAAGAAGCTCAGTCTTTGCCAGGTTGAGCTGTAGGTGATGTTCTTTCATCCATGCCGAGATGTCTGCCAGGCAGCCTGAGATCCGGGGAGCTACCGTTGGATCATCTGGTCAAAATGAGAGATAGAGCTGTGTGTCATAAGCTTAGCAATGGTATGAGAAACCATGAAGGGGAGTTTTAGCAATAGATGTGGTTGGTTTGAGTTCCTGCATGTGTGGAGCTGAGAACTGGCTACTGATTGAGCTAGTTTTGTTTGTGAAGAAAGTGGCAAAATCATCGGCTGTTAAGGAGGTGGTGGAGGGGGACAGAGGAGAGAGTTGAACGTTTTGAAGAGATTGCGTGTGTCAGATGCGCTGTTGATCTTGTTGTGGAAGTATGAAGCCTTGGCAGTGTGGACTTCAGCAGAGAAAGATGAAAGCAAAGACTGATAGATACTCAGGTCTAATGGATATTTTGATTTGTGCCATTTTCTGTCTGCTGCCCTGAGTTCGGACCGATGTTCACGAAGAACATCGGATAGCCAGGAGTTTGAAGGGGCAGCGCGTGCTGGCCTGGAGGAGAGAGGACATATATGGTCTAGACAAGAAGCTACAGTGGAGCACAGATTGTTAGTTGCAGTGTTCACATTCAGAGCTGAGAAATGGGTAGGTGAGGGAAGAGAGGAGGACACTAACGAGGTAAGATGTGAGGGTGAAAGGGAACGAAGATTTCACCTAAAGGTGACTGGTAGAGGTGTTGGTGACTCGGAGGTAGCAAGATGTCGGTTAAATGTTATGAAGTGGTGGTCAGAGGTGTGTAGGGGTTTTACCAAAACGTTGTCTGCAACACAATTGCGTGTGTAAATTAAGTCTAGCTGGCTGCCAGATTTGTGAGTGCATGTGGTGGTAAGACATTTTAAGTAAAATTATGCTAGGAGTAAAATGGAAATGTACAGCATAAGGCCTGTCCAAATGAATATTGAATTCACCAAAGACAAAAAGTGGGCTGCCATCCTCGGGGAATGAGGACAACAGGCCATCCAGCTCTTCTAGGAAGGTGCCCAATTGTCCAGGAGGGCGATAAATGACTACAACGTGGAGTTTTACCGGAGCCGTTACAGTAATAGCATGAGATTCCAATGAGTGATTATTGCATAGGGGAGTATAAGTTGAGTATTTCCAATTGTTAGAAATGAGAAGACCAGTACCTCCACCCTTCCTAACCTGACGGGGGGTGTGAGAGAAAAAGACGTTGTTAGAGAGCGCAGCAGGGGTTGCTGAGTCTTCTGAACAAATCCAGGTCTCAGTCAGGCCCAAAATGCTAAGTGCAGTTTGGGAAGCAAAAGCAGGAATAAGATCTGCTTTGTTGACCGCAGACTGACAGTTCCAGAGGCCTATAGAGAAAGAGAGGGGTGCAGTGGGAAGGGCAGGAGAGATCTGCTTTGTTGCCGCGACTGACAGTTCCAGAGGCCTATAGAGAAAGAGAGGGGTAAAGAAGAAGAGGTGCAGATAGGCCGATAGCAAGATTGCGTTGCCGTCTGCGTTTGATGTAAGAGCGTTGTTGTGAGTAGGGATGGCTCGATACCACTTTTTCAGAACCGATACCAATCCGATACAACAAATTCTGAGTATCTGCCGATACCGATATCAATCTGATACCAGTACAGTTTTTTTAAATCAGTGTAGAATTTCTATATCTCAGTGTGTGTTGACCTGCTCATCATTGTTTTGTGTTCTGCACACAATCTACTAAATATAGACAAATTTACTGTAAAGAAAAACAACAAATGAATGCATATGTAATTATAATCTATGAAAATACTAAATACTAAAAAATAGTTTTATAAACTAGGTTAGTGGGTAATTCAGTAGCAAAAGTTACTCTAGAAAAATCATGAGTGCGCAATAATTTTATAAAATCTAACATTTGTGAGAAAATAATTATTGGGGAACAAAGAAAGTGTAGGACTAAATCTGATAAAAAATGTATATATTGCTCTTTGTATTGTTGTAAAATACATTCATGGAAAACAAGTAATATATTTCTATATAAATATATATGCTGCAAAATTGTAATATATTTATTTTAAACGCACTGCACAGTAATGAGGCAGCACCATATGTCAGATGAGACGAACAAGTAAGGCTATTAATAATCTTTCATTGCGCAAAAATATAATACGAAAGGCTCCAATACAGAGCGGCATTAAGCACTAATGCGCATCCCGTGCGCAGAATGATGTGCTTGAAGCAACAATAAGTCACAGCGTGCAGGCGCAGCGCTCCGGAGTCCGCATAGAGAAGTTCACAGCACAAAGGAAAGAGATTTTAATTCGTAGTGCATTAAATCTGTGCCATAGTTTATTGAGCCTTTTCTTTTAACCGTTTTAAATGTCAGTTACTGTGCTTGTGAAGAACCCCTCATAGTGCTCTCTACAACAGTGTTGTGATCTAACAGACACCTGGTAGAAAGTAACACGATTCAGAAACAGCACGAGACTCTAGCTAGATAAAATCCTTTTATGCAAAACCATTGGACTTGATTTACAAGTATAATTGATTTATCGTCAGACTCTAGTAACCGAACGCGGCACGCAGTTTGAACGCTGAATGGAGGATGAAGGACGGCTGCAGCGGAGAGTAGTGTTTACGTGAACTTGACTTAATTATTAATCTGTACCTCACATTAAATTATGCAACGGCTTCAGAACACTTGAAATATAGTGCATGGAAACTTTATTATGTTTTATAATGTGTTTGTGGCTTTTGTAGGTCTTAACAATAACACAATATTAGCTATGAAGAATATCGAATTTGGATCGGTCTCGTCAGACCGATACCCCGATCCAGCAGAAAAGGCCAATATCGAAGCGATACCGATCCTGAATATCGGATTGGCGCACCCCTAGTTGTGAGACAACCGGAATGTATTGGAAACACATGATAGAGGTGGGGAAAAGAGGATAGAAGGGGAAAGAGGAAATAAATAAAGTAAGAGTTAAAAATAGGTAAGTGCATTGCCGGTGTCGTTGCAAGTCGCGCAGGAAGAAGTCGCTGGTCTTTACACTCGTCGGTCTTCACACGAGGAGGCTGAAAGCTTCCGCTGACATTTCCGCACCAGCGACCTAACCTCGACTTAAATACCTCAACTTAAATACACAGCTAATCCAGTTGAATGGAAACAGCTGTTCACACCTTTCTAATTATCACAGCAAAGCCTAAAACACGCGAATGGCTCGAGTCGAAACTAAGTGTAGTTCAATTTGCCAGTGCTTAATCGCAAATTAACAGGTGGCAAACAGTCTTTGTGTACTTTGTAATTACAGCCAAGGGCAAACCACAAACACAATTAGCACAAACGTTTCAGATAAAAAGAAGCAGTAAACGAATCACTTCTCAAAACTAGCAGATATTAACTCTAAAAAACAGAAAAAATTGTATTAGGCAGATCACTTACTCGCCTCAGCAGTCAGTATGCTTTTCCTGGAGACTGGACACTGCTCAGCGGGTTTTAAATGTTTTTACGGTCGCTGTTCAAGCCTTTCTAATTATCACAGCAAAGCCTAAAACACGCGAATGGCTCGAGTCGAAACTAAGTGCGGTTCAGTTTGCCAGTGCTTAATCGCAAATTGAACAGGTGGCAAATTTGCCACCTGTTAATTTGGCAGCAACCAAATTAGGTAGCAACAACGGCACTGTTCGTGAAGAAAATGAACTTAAAGTCTCACTATAGACATTGCTGCCGATCACTGACTCACAGAGGTAACATTAATCTCTCTCTCTCTCTCTCTCTCTCTCTCTCTCTCTCTCTCTCTCTCTCTCTCTCATAACTTAGTTATTAACTGTATTAACTGCATTAGTCTGCTATCAACAGCTCAAGCCTCTGTTACGATTTAAAATTACGTTTTGGAATTAGCAAAGAGAGGCATTAGATGAGATGCGGAGGAAATAATCCTACTCACAATAGCGATTTAAGTAGAAAAACCGATAGAAATATATAATCCGATCGATGTCTTGAGGTGTGGCAACCATAGTATAAGCGGTTGCCACACCTCACATCGTGTCGTGGCTGCATCACCACCTCGGGTGTGCATTATTTTTCTAATAATTTAACGACCCGTTGTCAATTATTCCTTACTTAACTCTCCATAGGCTGTTCCCCTCTCCATTCTGACACACACACCACACACTTCGAGTGTTTTTGATGGCCTGTGCGATAAAATAGAGAAATGAGGTCTATGGTATTCATGGACACAGCTGGCCCAGATCTGCCAGTAGTTCTCAGCAGAGCCGCTCTGAACTGAACAGCTCTCTCAGCCTCAGAGCTGACCTGACATAGGCGAGCCAAATTACTAACTACCCATTGGCCAAAAACGGGTTAGAACTAATGCCAGTATGCAACATCAAATCAACAAAGCTTTCATTAAATTTATATTCAAACCGCATTATGCAGTTTATCGCAGTCATATTTCAGTTAGGGGTGCCAACTGACCTGTATACATGCTAATAGAATTGCTTCATCAAGGACGCTAACGGCTAGATAACTTTCCTGTAGAGTTTTCGCCCATCGTAATGTTTTTTTAATGCTGATATATAAACACAATCAGTCCACTTTCAGCATTTCATTGGGACACATTTTTCACTGGATTTGTTGCTCTGTTAATTAAAATGTCTGTAATACAAAACACTTGAAGTTGAACTGCGAGTCTATTCATCTTGAAATGTATGTGTACAGTCATTCTCTAGTGTTTTAATGTGCCTAGGTTGAAGCTGAATTGATATGTGTATAATAGTGTGTGACACTTTAGTTTCTCATTAAAATTCCTTTATTTTTACAACAGATCCAATAAAGTCAAATGTCAATGAGCCAAAAGTAAACTGATTGCATCTCAAATGCCTTTTAGCACTTAATTTAGTCAAGAAGCAACTATTATCTTCTTTTTTTGTATGTAGCGTTTAGTTTTTTTGTTTATAATGTCATCAGTTGTCAGGATCATGGGCTACTTCAAATATTTTTCTAAAAAGAAAGACAATATGTTGTCAACCCTATTTTCAGTGTTAGTGATTTATTGAGTTACCAAGTGAATGTTTATCACCTATTACTGTTTAATGTAACAGTAGATAAAAATGAAACATTAAATAACTTAAAGGAATTTTTTAAACGAGCTCCTCGTCTGTGACATGCTGTTGATTACTGAAGACAATAGTTTCCAGTATTGCAGTTAGAGTGGAAGTCTATGGGCAAGACATTGCAGAGCGTTTAAAAACAAAAATGTGGAACTTGTTATTTTGGTAAAGTGTTTACATTATTTGTTTCATACAAAATGTGTGTTTAGAGCTGTAAAGATGCCTTGATTGCCCTTTTAGCAGTACATTCTTGACGCATTTGCCGACTGAATAATTGTCAGTGTATTTCTCTTTTTGATATTGCTCTCAAAGATGGTGTCCATAGAGCTAAACTTGAAATAGCATTCATTTAATGTAATTAATATTAGGCTGGGTGGTTTGTGGCCCTTAATAAGCCGAGGACTTGAGCTGATTAAATCCTCAAACCACCGTCTTTCTTACCTCTTCTTGGCTACATGAGGGTTTTATCACACTTTAATGAAGTGTCAATGCACATTTAACACATTATAATAAACCCGAGGAACATAAGTAATGAGGAAGCAAGGAACAGCTTTGAAGACCAGATTTCACTGAAGCCCTCTGAAATGATTGTTCACTAAAATCATATTCTTCCTTTTGGATACAAAGAAAAACTCCATTAAAAATCTATCTGTTCCTTAAATCTAAGCAGTAAAGGAGTGTTCCCTCAGACTTGTCATTATTAATAGCAGTAAAATACCATGTTCTGCACTCACCTAGCCTAAGAAAAACCAACGACAGTAGAAAACGCTCTGTTCCTCAGCCTTAATACATTAGACCTGGCATGAGGGCCGAGTTTATGAGTCACCGTTAAGGTACTTTTACACTAAGTATGATACTGGTAGTGTCTGTCCACATCAACAGGACCTGTTAGCGTTCTGTTTATTAAACGTGCACAGCAGATCTGCTTTAAATGCTCAAGCTCAGGGGGAATCTGAGTGGCTATCTACTGTCCTGTTCAAGAGCTGACAAAACAATCTTGCTTAACTATAGCCTATACTACATGGGTGAAAGTATAAACATAATCAACTAAATATATTGTTTAACTAGTACATTTACAGAAAGCTATGGAGCCCCTAAATGGACATGGTGGTAAAAAAAAAATTAAATGGGGTGAGAGAAAAAAAAATCCTCACAACTTTTGCATTCCCCCGAGAAACTTTGCTTTTGTAAGCAAAACATTTGTGTTCTCTCGCAAAACCTGTTGAGTTCGGACAAACACTTCCTGTTTACTGTAAAGCTTGCAGTGATCCAAACAGCTCTGTACATTCACAATGCAGAGGTTCATAGTTTTATTTTGAACCTTGGACTCAAGTATAAAGAAATATGGTCAGTGCTTAGTTCAAGGCAACATTTTGGCTTAATGTAGTAAAACAGTGACAACACCCATCCAAGTGAACACTTACACAGCAGTGAACAGTGAACAAGCACACTGTGAACACACATCCGGAGCAGTGGGCAGCCTTTTTAGTTTGTTTTTTGCTGCGGTGCCCAGGGAGCAGTTGAGGGTTCGGTGCCTTGCTTAAAGGTCTCATCTCAGTCGTGGTATTGAAGGTGTTAGAGAGCGCTGGTCATTCATCCCCCCCACATACAATTCCTGCTGTTACCGAGACTCAAACCCTCAACCTTTGGGTTACAAGTCAGACTCTCTAATCATTAGGCCATGACTTCCCCATTAAGCAATATTCAGCATTTTCAATATAGACCTAACAGTTTTTTTGTTTTTTTTTTGTGTGGGGAGAAAATGCTTAGTGTAAGCTTTGTGGACAGCATTCATATTCTGGGGTGATCTGCTTGCTTGTACACAGTATGTATTTTAATAATATACCAGATTTACTCTTTCTGTATCACTGTCTTTCTCCATTTAGCTATGTATGGTGGAGAAAACGCTTGCCCATCAAATGGCCATTGCTTTCAAATTCTGGGCTCACTTAACTGTACACACAGTATATGTTTTTTATAATCTGTATACCAGATTTGGTCTTTTTATATCAATGACTTCGTCCATTAAGCCGCATTAAGCGTTTTCTTTATAATGGTTTTCTATGGTGGCTGACACAGGGGGGGAAATGTCATCGTCTGAGACAGCAGAGAGTAGCCAGTCAAGCCATGAAGTTTCTTTAAGTATTTTTTCTTAACTGAATTATTCAGTAAACCAATTTATTATTGCAAATATTATTGTTACTTGCTCATCATTGTGTCATCAAACATGGCGGTGCAAAATAGTGACTTCCATGTAAGCAGTGAATGTAGATAGAAATTGCTCATTCTGAGGTAATTCATTTTGTAAGGTCTTTATACACCTCTGAAAACATATTTGTGTATAATTATATCGCATTTCTGTCAATAGATCCTCCTAAATATTACACACTGCCCCTTTAAGTTTTCACCACAAAATTAGTAAATTCCAGAAAATTTCTAGAAAATTTCTGAAATCTGGTGACCTTAGTGTGAACAGCATACACATTTTTGGTTGATCTATTCCTTTAAGTCATAGTTTATAGTTACGTGAATCTTGTGTGCATATAGATTTGCAGTATGATATTATGAGTTCTTATTTAACTGTCTGAAGCAAGTCAACCAAAAGTTTACTGTAAATTATAATAATAAGTGGATTAATCTAGAGGACTTCAAGTGAGAATGTCCTCCAAAGCAATATCATTGTCACTAAGGGGTTTTTATGAGCATATCAATAGCCTTTTCCTGTCAAAACACCTGTCAGAAAACTGTTGGCGGATGAGTGCATCTGTTGGCTTGAATTTAATATTCCATATTCAGACATTAATGTCTTCCCTTCTCGTTCAAATGAGAGGGAATTTATTCTGGGTTATACTCGTTTCTGCTGGCTGTGTTGATTACAAACATCCATTCTTGTAATTTTCCAGAGTTTGCTTTGTCAGGAAAAATGTTAAGGCATATTGGCAGCTCACACAATCAATCTGCAGAAAATATATGAACAGGGAAACATTTTTAACCCCTTATGAGAAAACTAGTTTTGTACAATATTCTATTAAGACTACACTACCGTTTAAAAGTTCGGGGTCTGTAAGATGTTCATGTTCTTGAGAGAAGTCTCTTCTCACCAAGGCAGCATTGATTTGAACAAAACTCCAGTAAAAATAGTAATATTGTGAAATATTATTAGAATTAAAAATGGTTTTCTATTTCAATACATTGTAATATGTAGTTTATTCTTGTGATTCAAAGCTGAATTTTCTGCAGTCATTAAACCAGTCTTCAGTATCATTTCATTTTTCTGCTCAAAACTCGTTTCTTATTATTATCAATGTTGAAAACAAATGTGCTGCTAAATATTTTCATGGACACCATGATTCATTTTTTTCAGGATTCTTTGACAAATAGAACGTTCCGAAGTATTTATTTAAGTAGAATTTGTTGTAACAATGTGGAAGTCTTTACAGTCACCTTTTTGATCAATTCAATTCAGCCTTGCTAAATTACAGTATTAACTGCTTAATAAAAATTAAAACTCTAAACTTTAGAAAGGCATTATAGTATGTACAGAATAACCTCTTATAAACAATCATTATGCACCAAGATTGATTATGCAGAAGCATTTCATTGTGTTGTATGGAAAAGAGCAGCATGAACATTGTGCTAAACATCTGCTTTTGTGTTCCACAGAAAAAAAGTAAGTCTTAGACATTTGGAATGATGATGCCAATTTCTAATTTAAGGTGAACTATTTATATATATATATATATATATATATATATGAAAATATGCAAAGTGACTAACAATAATATAAAATCACTATGTGTGTTTCCCTGGAATTGAATCTGTAACCTTGGTGCTGCAACCACCACATAAGCTCTAAAAATACAAATAAAAAATTGTAAATTTTGCATGAGCAGCACTATAAGAAAGTAGTGCTTTAATTAAGAGCTTTGCCAAAGAGCGGTTGAATATTACGTTCTTATGACCAAACTACGATACAGGAAGTGACTGCGTAACGCAGAGCAGAGATAAAAATGGATCTTGCAACTAATGAAAAACTTTAAATCTGCATTTAGTCAGCAACTATTGAAATTACCAGGATTAAGAGTTTGTCCACCAGGACCGGGCTAGAGCTTGTTGCTAGGTTACTAGATCCTTCAGAGAAATCGATGAGTCTTGGCCCTTCTTCACTGCACTAACCTGATGGGACCAAGCCGACCGATTTTCACACCAATGATTTCTGGCCCCTGTAAATGAGAACATGACTTCTATTTCTTCGTTGATGGAGAGCTGCCATCGCTTTCTGAGGGAGAGGGAGGGAGGCCGAGGAGCAAGGCCATGCCGTGAGAGCCGGGGAGACACTAACCAAGAGATCAGACCATGGAGACACTCGAGGATTATCTACAGTATGCTGAAGAAATCCTGAAATCCCCCTCAATCCGCTTTGAAACAGCGGAAGCCCAGAATCAAACCAAAACACAGGCGCTAACTAGCTACACGGTGTGCGCGAGTGCGCGTACATAAAGGTTGCATTAGGAACGACAACGAGGTGTCGTGTGAAAAAGTTTCGTCAGAGGTGCTAGTGTGAGGACATTAATAACCCTTTGAAGGAGATTCACACCAAATATCAGTCGCAGAGAATGTTCGTTTAAAGGAACCACAAAGGAGTCACTTTACCGTGCAAAATATGTTTTATTCAAAAGTATCAGGGTGTACTTTTATTAGCCATCATTTTTCTTACAGATCTGAGATTTTTGCCAGCCACGTTGGAAGCGGCCACCAAAAAGGAAGCATTCATATGAGCACTGATTGTGTGAATAATCTTTTGTAAGTATTGAAGTGATGCATACGCAAGAAGCACTCACAGTAATATATTTTATTAATGAAAAACATTTGCATCTCATTTCACCAGATCATGGCTTATTAACTGTATGGCTCTCCCGGAATGAAAATGCATATTCATTATTACCTCCTCATTAATATTGATAAAGGCACACAGTACATTTCACTTTCATGTTCAGCAATGATAGTAAGTGCACAATAGAAGGAAAATGACTTTGATATGGCAGTACACTTTGAACATTACATCTCCAACATACCGACATCTGCAGCAGAAATATATTTGCATTACAGTATCAGTGTTGTGATTTGGACACAGTGTCAGATATTGTATTTTCCCCCTGTACACTGAATTGTATTAATGGTAAATCAATGAAAAGAGGTTACAGCATCGCATCCGTTCTTCTAAGAAAACCCAGTTTAAAGAGAAAACACGATCCAGACCACACAGCAAATATAAAATATTGAATCTTAAAATATTTGTTTGGTTTTCAGTGTTTGACGAAAGAAACTGAAAGAAGCTAAGAAAACATTAAATGTATGTGCGTGCTAGGCTCGGAATAGAATTAAGCACAGTTTAAGGGAATTATTTCTGCAGACTTAATTTATGCCTTAAAGCCCAGCTGTCATTTTTTTCAATTTTGACTTAAAACATATTGCATTGAAACAAATCAAGTTAAAAGCGTATTACAATCACAAAAAGCCCTGGCTAAATCCATTTCATTTTCTGACAATTATTATTGTTTCTTCTCAATACAGAAGGGTCGACTAAGAACAATTTGCACAGATTCGGCACCGTTGTCCTCGGCAGCGCGCCGTAGGAGTTCAGGCTTGCGTGGCACCTGGATAAGGGGGCTTTTTGTCATGCTTGTGTAAGAATGTGATACATAACTCTTTTATCGGCAGCGCCTGCCTGCTAAGCTTATCCCGGCTTTAAAGCTGGTGCACAAGTTGTTCTAATGAGGCTCCCCGGGCCGGAAGAATCCGTCGGACGAAGACGTGCCCAGCATCCCAAGCACACACACACAAGCACACATTCAGACGGGGGTAGGGGTCCTGTCTTAACCCTGGCCTCCAACATACACGTCACGCTGAGTAGATGTGGGCTGATGCTTTGGCTCTGCCATGGTATTCTCCTTCCCCTAATGGGGGGATTGTGCAATATTTTGCTTTCTCTTTCTCTGTGTGCATCGGACTCCTCTGAAGTGTCATTAACCTTGAGGTGTGATGCACAGTATGCATATCGAATTCATACTTCCCTGAGACATGGCTAGAGAAAGAGGGGCTCGTAAACCTGATTACGAAAAATAAACAAGCTTCTCACCACACATCTGTGGCTAACTGTCTATGTTCCCCTCATGCAAAGATGCGCTCTGTTCCAGAACCAAGTGAGCTGCCTATTTAGGAGGCATTTTGAGAGATCAAAGGCGTGAAGGCTGTTACAAAGCATAGGAAAATTAATTTTGCTGCCTTATAAGAGGCCTCATTTTTGGCCAAATTGTAAAGCAGCACCACATGCATCCTTTGCCAATTTCAGAGAGAAAAAAATATATATATATATATATATATATATACATACATACATACATACAGGTGCATCTCAATAAATTAGAATGTTGTGGGAAAGTTCAAAATTGTGAAACTCGTGTATTAAATAAATTCAATGCACACAGACTGAAGTAGTTTAAGTCTTTGGTTCTTTTAATTGTGATGATTTTGGCTCACATTTAACAAAACCCACCAATTCACTATCTCAACTAATTAGAATATGGTGACATGCCAATCAGCTAATCAACTCAAAACACCTGCAAAGGTTTCCTGAGCCTTCAAAATGGTCTCTCAGTTTGGTTCACTAGGCTACACAATCATGGGGAAGACTGCTGATCTGACAGTTGTCCAGAAGACAATCATTGACACCCTTCACAAGGAGGGTAAGCCACAAACATTCATTGCCAAAGAAGCTGGCTGTTCACAGAGTGCTGTATCCAAGCATGTTAACAGAAAGTTGAGTAGAAGGAGAAAGTGTGGAAGAAAAAGATGCACAACCAACCGAGAGAACCGCAGCCTTATGAGGATTGTCAAGCAAAATCGATTCAAGAATTTGGGTGAACTTCACAAGGAATGGACTGAGGCTGGGGTCAAGGCATCAAGAGCACCACACACAGACGTGTCAAGGAATTTGGCTACAGTTGTCGTCAGAGGCGTCTTACCTGGGCTAAGGAGAAGAAGAACTGGACTGTTGCCCAGTGGTCCAAAGTCCTCTTTTCAGATGAGAGCAAGTTTTGTATTTCATTTGGAAACCAAGGTCCTAGAGTCTGGAGGAAGGGTGGAGAAGCTCATAGCCCAAGTTGCTTGAAGTCCAGTGTTAAGTTTCCACAGTCTGTGATGATTTGGGTGCAATGTCATCTGCTGGTGTTGGTCCATTGTGTTTTTTGAAAACCAACGTCACTGCACCCGTTTACCAAGAAATTTTGGAGCACTTCATGCTTCCTTCTGCTGACCAGCTTTTTAAAGATGCTGATTTCATTTTCCAGCAGGATTTGGCACCTGCCCACACTGCCAAAAGCACCAAAAGTTGGTTAAATGACCATGGTGTTGGTGTGCTTGACTGGCCAGCAAACTCACCAGACCTGAACCCCAGAGAGAATCTATGGGGTATTGTCAAGAGGAAAATGAGAAACAAGAGACCAAAAAATGCAGATGAGCTGAAGGCCACTGTCAAAGAAACCTGGGCTTCCAGACCACCTCAGCAGTGCCACAAACTGATCACCTCCATGCCACGCCGAATTGAGGCAGTAATTAAAGCAAAAGGAGCCCCTACCAAGTATTGAGTACATATACAGTAAATAAACATACTTTCACTAAACAATTCACTAAAAAAAATTTTTTTATTGGTCTTATGAAGTATTCTAATTTGTTGAGATAGTGAATTGGTGGGTTTTTGTTAAATGTGAGCCAAAATCATCACAATTAAAAGAACCAAAGACTTAAACTACTTCAGTCTGTGTGCATTGAATTTATTTAATACACGAGTTTCACAATTTGAGTTGAATTACTGAAATAAATGAACTTTTCCACGACATTCTAATTTATTGAGATGCACCTGTATATACCACACATACACAAATTCATATTTACAAGGTATATTTGTGATAGTATTAGAATCAAATTATATATGTGAGTATATATAATTTTATTATACATAATTATATGTATAATAAAATTTTATCATTTTAATTACATTAATATGTATGCTAAACATATATAAATATAATGTGTGTGTGTGTGTGTGTGTGTGTGTGTGTGTGTGTGTGTGTGTGTGTGTCTGTCTGTCTGTGTGTATATAGACAGATAGATACATTTCCTCAATATAGTTTGTTTTCTTATTTTATTTAATGGTTTTATGATTTGTTCCAAATAAGTCATTCACGAGGTTCCATGATTGTTGGGATGCTGTCTTAAGATTTTTTTTATTTTTTTTATATTGCTGGTGGTCACAAAACACTTGCTTGAATGGCATCCATTTCTACTCAACTAGTAGAGTAAACCTATCTCAAGCTGTTGCTGCCAATCTAAGCAGTAGACAGCGAGGCATCTCAGTGGTTGTGGAACAGATATGAGCACACGCATACATTTTAAATCAACAAAAGTGCCATTAGCTCGGCTGAAGAGGAGGACGCTGCCTGATGAAGAGCACAAGGTGAGCGGAAAAGGGCCTCGCACAATAAACGTGGACCGCGTTAGTCTTCATGTTCCGTCAGACCTGTTTGGTTATATCTGTATTATTTCGAGCCCTGGGACTTGCTTTCACTTCACACCCCTTCTGACAACACGCTGGAGCTCGCTGCCTGCGCGATTCACTCAAATGAATAATGTAACATTGTGCCTGGAACAAAGTGAGGAGCTTACAGTGGCATAGCGCCTGCCACGGCTGCTGATTCGGGCGGAGGAAGATAATGCCAAAGACAGCCAGAGAGAGGGAGCAAGGAAGAACGCTAAGCTGCTTCATCAAATCTCCCAAATGAGACGAAACACACAAAAGCTGCTGAAAGGGTGTGCGAGTCAATCTACACAAAAGAAAAACATAAACTCGCGGCTCCGTCTGTATGTGGAAGCCATCGGAGGAGACAAAAGTCCCCCCGTTCCTAGCCGAACGAGAAAAATGGCTCTTTATCGAAACGAAACGATATAAATGGAATCATTATGCGCGATGGTTGCACACACACTCTGTAAAGAGCAAATGCGACGCGCTAATGAAAACGACAACAAATAGATCAATAGGGTGCACCTCATTGCGCAAAGAGCAAGAGGCATTGTGGGAATGAGAAGATGGATTATAATACAGATATTTTCCATTGTCCGCGCTGTGAGCTGTCGAGAGAAAGGCACATTAATGAAGACAAATGAACGATTGTTTGTCTCCCGCAACCTCGAATTAAACGGGTCTGGGGAAACTCGGCAGCCGTCTCAAATTCCACAGATGAAGTGAAAGGGCTATTCTCACCGCAATCAGTGTTCATCTGAGCTCCCGTCTGATGGGGAGGGGGGGGAGATAGACAGAGACAGACCTTTCCGGGAGGTGTAATTGATTAACTCATGGAAAGCTGATTAAGATTAACTATCAGCATCAAACCAAGAAGGTTATTTTGCTGGCGAGAACTTTATTCAGAACTTGCCCAATCCATTTAAAAGCAAATAGAATGACTTTTTTTCCAATCAACCATTTAAACGTTTGGGTTTGAGGTTCCTCCTGCTAACCAATGCTGCATTTAGGCTATTTGATCAAAAAATACAGTAAAAACAGTAATACTGTAAAATATAATTACATTAAAAAATAACTTTTTTCTACTTTAATAGATAATATGCAATTAATTCATGTGATGCAGCATCACTTCCCTCGTCTTCAGTGTCACGTGATCCTTTAGAAATCATTGGCTGCTCAATAAACATTTATTATTACCGTCAATGTTGAAAACAGTTGTGCTGCTTAATATTTTTGTTGAAACAATCATACCTTTTTCAGGATTCTTTAATGATTGTAAAGCTAAAAAGAACTGCATTTATTTGAAATAGAAATATTTGTTACATTATAAAGGTCTTTACTGACCCTTTTGATCAATTTAATTATTACTTTCTTGAACAGTGGTTTACATTCTCTTTTAATTTCATAGTTTTGTATGCTAGAATTCAAGTGCTGCCTTTACAAAAAACGTCATTATAACAATTGTTTCCACCCAAAATACCACAGTTGCCAGTTTAAAATCAGAATAAATAAGGATTTTCCTTTCACAGCCCATTTTACTTCCATACTATGGTGCATTTCAGAGTGAAACAGGATTTTTCATTTGAAACAAAATGTAGGACGGGACTTGATTTTCATGAAAAGTGGTTGTTACATGCATTTGTAGAGGAGAGCTGAAAAATAATATATGACTTGTAACATCAACTGGGAAAATAAATTGTGGCAAATTATTGTATTTCAGTAAAATATTATGAATAACATTTGTTCTATCTTGAATACAAAGCAACATTTACACCAGGAGCATGTGATAAGAAAGTAAGAAGCATCAATTTTGATTTCACGTTGGCTTCAATAAACAGTGGTTGGTTGGTTGGCACAAATTATTGCAGTAATGATTGCAATAGCAACTATGGTATTTTGATGGAAACTATGGTTACCATGGTGAATTTTCATTAGGGATAGCTTGTCTCGTTATAATGTTGATACAGTCTCTCTTAAAACTGCTCTCGAATCACATCTTTCATTTCTGATGGCTGAATTCTGCATCAGTGTGTTTGCATCAACTCACTATCCTCAATATATTCCAAACTATTTAAAACAGCCTGTTTCCAAACAACAATTTGCACAAATGAGTCGCATTGCAGACTCTGATGATAGTTTCGGCAGCAGAAGGAATTAAAATTGATTCTTGATTCCCACAACCCTGTTTATTTCAAAGTACGAAGTCGTTTTCGAGAGGATATGTGATCTTCTGCACCAAATGAATTATATATTTGACTTCTATCTGAAGCTGCTCTTGAAGGTCTGACAACATTCAAAAAGCCGACGGCGATCTGAAAAACGAATGTTTAAAGCACATGCCAACAGCACTTCGTCTAAAGAACATTTCCATTTCCTATTAACTGGCCATATTCACATGAGGGAGACGGCAGTCGCACAGGCTGTTCATTTGGTGTTTCTCTACCTTCTTGCTTTGGGATTTTTCCTCATTTGGCCGTATTCTCGCCAATGAGGCTGCCAAGTCTAGTTTCGTCAACTCTGTGCAGTCGGGCTGACATCTAGTATGGTGGCGCGCTCCGTTTTCATCTTTCACACATTAAATTGGGAATTAAACGTCTGTGGGTTTTATCTTTCAATCTCTCCGGTCTGCCCTCTTACTTTGACACATTCTTTAATGGTTCGCCCGTGGAAGCGCCACCCACCGGGCCTCTTAACGCTCGTGTCCAGCCACTTGATGTATGAAGACTCGCACAAATTGGCAATCAGGTGAGGTTGGCTTGGATGGAGGCTCTGCTCGCTGGCATCCTGACTCCAATTCCCTTTTCTGGCTTCAGCGTCTGTTTTCACCAGGGCCCTGACAGGTGCTCCTGACAAAATCCATTACCTTTGCAATTACACAATCTCACTTTCCCCGCTCACCCTACTTTACAGAGACTGCCATCGTACCGCCTGTCCGTTCGGACGATTGGCTAATTAGGGTAACTTAAGAGGAGGAAACCCACTTTAATTTTCATTATGCTGAGGAGACATCCCGACTGTCACCGCTGAGAGGTACCGCTGCCATCAGCGAGAAGAAGAAACGATGTGTATGACCTCTCTCTTTGACTCTCATTTAGTCTCTCTCGCTGTCTGCTTTGGAGGAACGTGAAACTTTTCATGGTGTAGTTGAGAAATGAAGCATGAGACGCTTCGTTTCGGCCCGATGGCGATCTCATCTTCAATAAAGAAAGAAGCCCATAAAGAAATAGATGGCCTGAAAGTAAAACTTTGTCATCATTTACTCACCCACATATCATTCCATCCTCGTATTATTATTTTTTATTCTGTGAAACAGAAAACGAGATGTTAGAATTTTTCGTTTACCCTACAACAAAGGTGGACTGTGATTTTTACTCTAAAAAGGATAAACACTTCAAAAAATGAGTTTTCAAACTTGTATTAAGACTTTTTTTCAAAGAAAGTATCTTGAATAAAATATGGCAAAAATTGGCACAGGCCAATTAGATATTTCCCCCCACTTATTTTCATCTTATTTATACTTAAATGGATATTTCACCCAAAATGAAAATGTTGTCATCATTTACTCGCCCTCATGTTCCAAACCTGTATGAGTTTCTTATGTAGAACACAAAAGAAGAGATTTTGAAGACTGCTAGTAATCAAACAGTTGATGGTCCTAATTGACTTCCACAATATTGATTTCCCTACTGTGGGAGTCAATGGGGACCAACAATTGTTTGGTTCTTCAAAATTCTTCAAAATATCTCCTTTTGTGTTCAACATAAGAATGAAAACCACAAAGGTTTGGAACGAAATGAGGGTAAAAGATGACAAATTTTTTTTGGGGGGTGAACTATCCCTTTAAAATGAGTTATAAAAAATCTACCAGTATAGTACGACAAAAAAAAAAACTCTTAATTTATTAGACATTGTTGCTTAATGTTTTTGATATTTTAACTGGAAAATGTAACTGTTAGTTTTTTTTTGTTGTGAAGAACAGATATAAATTTGACCTGTTATTGAAAACAAATCTCAATTACACTTGTTCAAAAATGGTGCCTTTGGATGCAACCTTCAAAAAGGTCAAATTAAAATTGTGCAAATTAAACTTGATCTTTGAGAGTATAAAGAAACACACGTTTGTTGTATGGAACACAGAATTTCTCCATTTGTGTTTTACAGAATAAAGACATTTTCCATTTTATCTTCAGGACAAAAGAATAATTTTTGGGTGAACTATTACTTTTGTCTCTCTTAACATCAGGTCTGAGCACAGCCCTTTTCTTTTCTGCTTTCATCTATAAAAAACTGAGGTCATAATACAATTTTGCCTGCTGACAGGAGATAATGAAAAATTGGTTCAAAACCGGACAAAATCTGCAGAAGTGAACTTTCTTGCGACATGTGTTTTGAGAAAGGGTGCTATCAGAGACGGTGAGAGACACGCAGCCAATTAGCGTGACTGTAGATAGTAATTTGAGGTCATTTGAATCTCTTGCTCATTAAACCAGGTCCACCCACAGACAGAGCAGATCCACTGCGATAAACAGACATTCACCTCTGCGAAATTGATTCGGCCTGCGTTCGTTCGAGATGTTCGTTTAATGGATGTGAAATTCGACTCGCCAGCTTTTTAAGCATGACTCTGGGGGTCAAAACAAATATCCGAAAGAAAGTAAAACGCAATCAGAATTAAAGCCATTTCTGACATAAATAAAGCCTCGGAGTTCTTAAGTTATGAATACAGGAGAAAGCTGATTAAAGATTCCCCCCGTAATAAAAACAAAGCTAAGCTAAAATTGTTTTCATAAGCCTTTGCTTTAAGGCGATTAGCCGAAGTTTCAGTCTCTGACTTTTTTCCGCCTTTTGTTTCGGTGACATCAGATTTAGGGCATCCGTCATCCTGGACTGCTTCCTGTTGAGAAAGATTAATTGCGTCGCCCCCATCCGCGCGTGCACGAACTGCATAATCACCTCCGCTAATGAGAGCTGCCATTTACCGCCACAATTACTGCTATTTCCAAACCCATTCAAACCTCACACCCAAAGGCCAAAGTTTTGGTCAGACTGGTTGCCATGGTGAGTTTTTTTTTAATTCCACTTTAATTGAATATATTAATTCCGATATGACGGTTATTCACACAGGCTTGGGGGTACACGCGCATAAATGTACTAAAAATAGTGACAATTATGGATCTATGCTGGGCAGAGGAGGATGGCCAGAGAAAATGTCTCCCGTCGTGGTTGTAGGCCAACTTTTGTGTTGCACGGTAAATCATGGTAAATTACTCCTGCAACCACATTAATCTTTGAGGAGAAAAATAGAGCCGGAAATGCATCTGGAAATAAACTTCCTATGTATCACCCTACAGCAAAGCCTGCGCCTTCAGGGGGGCGGGGCGGTCCATGTGAAGAACATGAAACAATTTTTTTTTTTTCTTATTGGAAAACATTTCACGGCCACAACTATCGTGACTGTGTCAGCCGGTTCTGGTGCGGTATGATTGGTAAGGTCCAATTCACAGCGTGAATAAGCCTCTCTCTGGCTGATTACATGCTTTGATGTAGTGTCGTGAACACTTTCCAGGCTCACTTCTCCCTAGGACACGCAAACAACACCCAGACGTTTCATTCAAATTCATGGTGCGTCGTCTCCAAGTTCCGCACAATAATTGAGGGGAAGTCAGGTGAAACATGCCCAGGGCCAGATTTGAAATGTTATTGAGAAATGACAGATGGTAGCCATCATTTACCGTGGCGGTATTTGTGAATGGACCGCTTGGATCTCTCCAGGGGTCCTTATTTACCTTGGAGGCATTTAATAGGCAAACTGGTAAAGATAAAGGCACCATATCTAGGTGCTATAGACCCCTGTTAATGTTATTTGTTGAAAGGATCAATTTCCCACCATAAACTATAATTATAGCGAGACATTGCTTCTAAAGCCACTATATAAAATATATCTGTAATAATATTAATAATATGTCTGAAGATTTTTTGACTGAAAGTGTTCTATTGCCTCCAGGCGTATTTGCATTGAATAAGTAAATATTTAAACGTGTTAAATGGTAATCAAGATTCAACATACAGCATGTGTTGATGCATATGCTTGCAAAAAAATGCCCTATGGAATATACATAGAATAGAATATAGAATACACATTCTATTCTGTACTCTAGAATATAGAAGATACATTCATTTAGCGGCCCCAAAACTACTTATTTTCACGTATTTGTAGCCACTTTTAATGCATTAGATGACAAAATCTGATATTATTATATTTGATAAAAATATAAGTTACATAAAGCAAACAAAAGATTTTATCAGAACAAACATCACTTTTATTTATAATTTTAATAACTCACATTAACTATCTATGAACCAGGTTTTTTTTACGTTTTTATATTTTGCAATCTAATGTAATGACTTTTAAAAGTGTACAAATACTTTTTGGGACCTCTAAATGTGAATATAAATGTAAAAAATAATTAAAATGAGATTTTTAAAGTGCAACAGTACGTCCCTGCACCTTTGTACTTTCGACTGTTCTTTCTGTGTTTAAACTGTGAAAATAAACTGATTGTCATACAGGTAGTACAAGTACATTAAAACCATGAACAGGGTCCTGATATCGCCTCTGTTTGTCAGCCCTGACATCTGGGCCGACACCGAGGTCACGTCCTGCATCTGGTTCCCTTTGTAAGCTACTGAAACCTTGAGAATCTTCCCAGTGCAGACATCATCTCAAACCTCAGTTTCATTGTCCTGTTGTGGTTGTCCCTCTGGCTCCTTTTTCTTCTTTTTCCTTCCGCAGAGGCCATGAAGGCCACAGAAGCAGGCAAAGGTGAACTGAGGCATAGTCTACCTATCTGTGGATCTCCACAAACCTGCAGAGATGGAAAGAGAGAAAGAGAAATGTAGATACCAGTCAAGATTATGAATCATGGATACTGGCAAATCTCAGTGCTCTTCAAGTAAAAGTGTGAAGGAAAAATCAGGTAATAACGCAAACAATTCAACATATTGAATGCAATTTTGACAACTTAAAATTCTTAAATTAATTTCAAATATTTGTGTGTAAAATTAATATAATATTGTAATACACACACAAACACACCTACATATATTTATATACACTGCCGCTCAAAAGTTTGGGATCAGTACGATTTTTACGAGTAACGAGATTTTCTGCTCATCAAGGCTGTGTCTATTTGATCAAAAATACAGAATACAATTTTATTTTGTGAAATATTACTAGCAATTTAAAATAACAGTTTTCTATTTTAATATACTTTAAAATATAATTGATTGCTGTGATCAAAGCTGATTTTTCAGCATCATTACTCCAGTCTTCAGTGTCACATGATCCTTCAGAAATCATTAGAAATTTCAATAAGATTTCACAATATTACTGTTTTTTTCTGTATTTTTGATCGAATAAATACAGCCTTGATGAGCAAAAGAGACTCCCTTAAAAAACAATACAAATCTTACTGATCCCAAACTTTTGAGCGGCAATGTATATACACATATATATTTAAAATTTACATTTAAAATTATTATTTACAAAAAATCGAAACAGATTTTGTTTAAAAAAGAAAAATGAAACAACTTTACAATGGAATTGCAATAGAGCATGGCGCCAGTATGATCTGCAATGAATGTAATTTACCTAGGAAGGTATGTTTACACTAAAATATTGACAATCACTTCATTTAAATACTGTATAAGTGGCACAGTGCTGTACTACCACAGATAGTGCGCGGTTAAACTGGATTGCAAATGGTTTGTGAATAAGGCCACGCGTAAAAGAGTTTAGTGAATTTGCCGCTTTATTCTCTCACAACAAAGCTTGTTAAACACTGGACGTCATGCGCTGGAAATGCAAGAATCTCTCAATTATGAAGTTCAATAACGCAATTCTGAAGGGCCATAATACAGGCAAAATGCGCTAAAGCAGCATCTCAGCGTGACTGGCGTGTTATCTGCACTGCATTGTTTCAGGCTGTAGGTTTGCTTGTGTTCTGCAGAGAGGAGATTACATGCTGAATGCATTTCGGACTCGGCTGGCTGAGCCGAGCGGCTCACGCGCTGATGAGCTTCCTGTGAGAAGACAGGGCAAAATCACGGCTATCATATCCTGTGCAGACTGCAATTAACTCGAGTGCGGCTTTCGCTCTGGGAATTGAGATGTCTGAAATCTTGAGCCTTAAGCAAGCGGGAAGGTCAAGCACCACACATGTGCATGTGAATACGTGAACAGCAGTGTGTTCATTTATAGACCTCCTCAATAAGAGTCTATATCCTGTCATGTGTGATAAACAGACTCGTGCGTATGCATATGGAGCGGTGCTGGGAAATTAGACAGTGTGTTCGAGATGTGCGGCAGGACATGGACAGAAAAGCTGTAAGACTGGGTTGGGCTGCACTGAATGGATTTGACTTTGCAGAATCGTGGATGGTCCCCACGGTCCCATTAGGGTACTTGCCACTAATGGTTGAGGGCACTCCAGTGATGAGGACTACACGTGTAAGCACCTTAAAGCCACTAAACCACAAGCACCCGCGTCCTAGACAACGCAGACCTCCATTTGCACTCCTGAGGGTCCCTGGTTTAGTCAAACAACTCATGAATTAGTCAGACACTCTGCAATGATGCCAAATCAAATGTGCTGATGAGGAAAAGATTTTGACCACCGGGGCCTCATTTATTAAATGCAAACATAATTATTTTTTCTTTGAATTATTCTTAAAAAAAACATTTAAGTGTAAACAATAAAATCGATCATAAAACTATTATGTAATTTGTCGCACTGTTACAAAATAATTCGTAAAACAAAAATTTGACAATTAAAAAAAACATTGTAAATAGGTTAATGCAATATAAAAGTTCTGCTTAAATTTAATCTACTGTATTTTGCATTTTGTCATGTAATTGTGCATTACGATTATATATTTACCAATATTTACCAATCAATGGTACAAAAAAACAACATGAATAAATCTGGAACAAAATATTCCTAAAACCAAACTTGTGTTGTTTGTTGCCAAATTTTGTTAAGAAAAGTTACATAAGATAACATTTGTTTATATTTTGTTTGTCATATTATTGTGCATTATCACTCAATTTACATCAGAATGGACTTGTGAACGAGTTACACAACCTATATTGTTGTATCCATCACGACTCCAACTTCTAGATAGCGGTCACCTGATCTGATCAAAATTTACATTTGAAAACCTCACAGATATTTGGGACCAAGACTGAGCGTTCCTCATGGAGTTCAGTTCAAGGCTAAAGTCCAAGTAAATGTGATTATTTTTAAATCAAGGTCAGTTCAGCAGGGCTTCTGGGAGAGTGTCTATGCACACGGCACTTGAGTAGCACTCTTAGCAGTTTGAGAATTGAGTGGAAAAGCGGCGGTTGCTGAGTTTGCAGTCGATAAGTGTTATTATTGTCATTATTTCGTTTGAGGACTCATGCGTTGACAAATTAGGCAAGTCTTCATGGTACGGCGAACCAGTGGTGGTTGGTCTGACTTCACATGCACACACAAAAAAAACCTCCCAACTTAAACACAGCCGGATTTTTCTTTGTCCAAATCACTTCTTCTTTCAGTTATCCCCCCAGGTAGCACCGCCACCCCTGCCCTGATCACAATAACAAGCAGAGGTGATATCGCGCCTGGGAGGAAATAAAACATTAACATTTCACTCTCTCCACACTGCTCCCAATGAGTCTAATTAAGAGAGGGAAGCTGGTGATAAATACTGCAGGCTTCGTTAAAAACAGCCTGACTCAGCAGACGGTTGTGGGTAAAACTGCCAGCCACAGGAACAAAAACCAGCCACAGTGCAATGGGGGGCTTGCAAGCCTACAGACATAGTGCCCAAGGGCACAACTTGTGTGTGTGACAGCGAGAACGAGAGAGAAAGGAAAAGAATCACGGATTATTGTCAGTATTGTGCAGGCTTGCCACATCCTGAATGCTGTAATGTCATAGCTGTCAACGAGAAGAAAATATGTTTCTATTCATCGCAGCTACATATCTAATTAGCCCATCACAAGCGTGACTGCACTCCGGGACTCAATGCTAAGTTCATTACGAAAATGGATTCACGATAGTTGAGGTGCTGTTTTGTGCTGGCAGAGAAGTGAAATGTAACGCACAATGATCCACAAAAAACAACACGCGCTGTGGTGGTGCTACGGTGTGCAACATTTTAATGGCCGCAATCAAATTGCCAGCATATATTAACTCATTTCATTTCAAAAAACGCACACATATACACGTTCTGATTATTAACGGAATTGTTTCTTGTATATTATACGAGATAATCAACGGGTTGATGACGTCATGCACGGTTTCCTTCTGATACAATATTTACAAATGTATCCAGATGTTTAATATGTTGTGCAAAACTTTAAAGGGTGCCAATTCTTCAATTACCTTTTTTTGGTTATATTAAAAGTTCCTGTTTGCCACATCAATTCAAATTCAGGAATTTAAATGGAATTTAAAAACCAACAAATGATGCACAACCCTGACCAACTGTACTTTGGTTGCTTCACACAACAATTTTAGCTTTGAAATGCCATTTTCCTGAAAAATCAAAGTGAAATGGCATTAGCAGCTTGATGCAATTCTTTAATTTTATGAGTTAAAAATTATATTTAATGAGAAAAAGTGAATAAAATAGCCAAATTAACTGAAATAATTAATTTTAAAAGTGTAATATATTGAATAAAATAGAATTGAATTTAAATTACTGAAAACCATAAACCTGCTTGGTTAGGACATGAGGCCAGTTGAATAAACTTAGCCACTATGTTAAGACTGTCACTTAAGAACTATGATACCTTTTCATAACTGAATTTAAAAGTTATGACCAGCCTTGAAGAAAAAAATTAGATGAATAACTTTTTAAGACTAGTTTAAACAGTTTATGCAACCGGCCCCTGGTGTTGAATGAAAACACTTTATAGAAACGTTCAATTAAGATTGCCTCCATGTGGTAGGATGGTTCAAAACCTTCTCAGGTGGTCTTCAGTCTTTCAGTTGAGCTTCCACTCTGTACCCAATGGCTTTGAACCCTACGTGACATGGCAGAAGAAAATCACATAGGAATAGAAAGCCATAAAACACAGCAGTGACCAAGTGAGACAGCCAAGACACTCCAACCATCCCATCATACTTCCTTCCTTCCCGACCTACGCTTCCCCACCTCAGAAGCCCTCCGGAGAGACTCTCAATCACTCTCTGTGTGGCACTGACAAGCCGGCTGAGCGGACCAGTGGTCCCACGATCCCTCAGCATCAGTCAGTCTACCGGGGAGAGGAACTCCAATGTGGGCTTAGCTAGATGTGGCGGCGTCAGATAAAACCATGGGCCGAAGCGCTGACAGGAAGACCACAAGCAACAGCCGCAAAACATGAAGAGTGAAGCTGATATCTGCTCCTTGGAGTAAGTGACTCCCTTAATGTCAACCCCTCAGGGGAATTTATTTCTTGACAGACTAGCGAATGAGCTAAGCTAGCACTGCTTCACATGCCTTAGCTAAATATGAATATTCTGTTTAAATTGGCTTGTTTTCACCTCATTTTTAAGGGAAGTTGAAAATACTACTTATGAGGCAAAAAAGATAAATCATATAATAAATTATTAACCATCCTAACTGGAATGACTCAACATAGCGCACAGCTAGCTACAAGCATCAGCATTTCATTACTGCCGTGTTGTTTGCTTCTAAAGCACAATGACCTTGTTTGAGCTTTTCATAAGACTTAAGTACCTTTGAATTAGACCTGGTTTCTATTAAAGTGAAAGTGACTCAGAACACTAAATAGAACATTAAAGAAAGAATGGGGGGCGGGGCTTGATTTATTTATGAGGAACTGATTGGATCATTAAAAAAATGGGTGTTGCTAATTTGAATCATATGATTGGAGGGGTCAAAACAAAATAGGCATTTGATGATGTCAGTCAAAAAGGAAATGTATTTTGAAGGTGGAGAGAGGTCACATTTTGATGAGCAAAAATGTATGTGTGTTGTTGTTTTTTTAATTATAGGTGGAGCAAGTTAATACATTTTGAGGAAATGTGCAGCAAAATGTGTTAATTTTTATATTTATTTATTTTTTGAAGAAATTAACACTTTTCTTTAGAAAGAATGCTTTAAACTGGCAGTAAAGACCTTTTTTAAATAAAGGCTGTTCTTTCGAACTTTCTATTTATTTAAGAATCCTGAAATCACGGTTTACACCACAATTTTAAGAAGCACAACTGATACTAATAATACTAAATATTTCTTGAGCAGCAAATCAGCAGATTAGAATGATTTCTGAAGGATCATGTGACACTGAAGACTGGAGTAATGATGCAGAAAATTCAGATTTGCATCACAGGAATGAATAACATTTTAACATATATTAAAATAATTATTTTAAATAAACTAATGTTTTTGATCAAATAAATGCAGCCTTGGTGAGCATAACAAATTCTTACTGACCCCAAACTTTTGAATGGTAGTATAGATAGATATATAAAAAGACAGACTGATACATAGTTGGAATAGGGAATATGATATTGGGAATATGACTGATACATAGTTGGAATAGGGAATATGATAGATTGGCTATTTGTTGGAGGAACAGCTTAATCCTCACTTCCTATTCTGCACGGGAGTTCCTTCTGACTTTGTGAGCTCCACACAGAATGAAAAACAGATTTAAGTCCTTCCCTGGCTTCAACATCCTGGGGGAGATAGGTTTGTGCAGAAGGGGATTCTAAGCTGATTTGTGCCATTATCAAGATCTCTGTGGCAACAGACAGTAGTCTTATTTATTTATTTCCCGGGAAGACAGAAAAGATAAGCCACGGTTTTCCAGCCGTGGACGTGAGGGACCAAATCCGACAGTTAATCCTAACGGTCAACAGAGAAACAAAAGTTTGAGCACAAGCCTATTACCATTGTCTTTCTCTACAATTTAAAGCCATCCATCTGATCTCAGAGCTCTCCATCTCTCCGGGAACATGGGCTAAAGGGCACGCGGGAACGATGTGATATACAGTTATGGGTCAGCCGTGATCAATTTTATTACCCTCTTTCTAGCCACTGATCAAATTCCGGCGTGGACAACATCATGTTTCGATCAGGTTATCGGTCGTTTCGAAAAAGAGAGGGCAATTGATTGGTTTTGTCTCGTGTGCGTCAGTCCTTTCAAAACGCAATGAGGGGGAACGAACGAGCAAACAAAAAGAAGTCAATCTCTCTCCTTGCACAGATCTATTTGGCCGGTGAAGAATGAAATGGACGGCGGCCAGAAAAGCACCCTGAGAAAGAAGAAAGTGTCTGGTAAAAAGTGAGACAGAGCGCCATTGATCAGTGGCGCAGATCTGTCTGAAAAGAGAAAGAGCAATGGAAAGGAAGACAAGGGAAAGGGGAGAGGAGAAGTGAGTCATACTCTTCCCCCCAAAAAAACAGAAAAACAAAGAAAAGTTATAATGAAAAGCCACACTGTTTGCAAATGCACTGAGGCGGTAAGTTCCCTTCCTCTGAGTGTGTATTAAGGTTAAGACAACTCTGGAAATTCATTCGACAAGCTTTTGAATTAACTTTTGTACAAAATAGACACGGATAAAAGCATTTGGGAATCCACAAGCAGCACAGGGATCCTGTCTCCTGGAATAGCACTAACATCTCACCATCAACAGCCACCACTTGTACCTTCACTCTAGAACAAAATTAGAGTATATTATTGAGAAAATATACAATCATTAAAAGATAAATGAGTAATACTGGAATAAAAACATTCACACATATTCCAAACACAATACATGAAATTAAATCGGCTACATTAACTGTCAACAAGTCAAAAATATGACTTACTATAATCAAATCGATCAGAATACACAAGGTTAGACCAATCAAAGGCACTGATATAGGTTAAAATAGTATAATGCATTTCCTTTTTACAGTCATGTTTACCAGTTCTGAACATTCATATATTCTTGACAAAAATGTACAATTTAGTTATTTATTACTTCTAGAAAAAATTATCAATTAGAATAAATTATTTATAAACTTAACATTTAACTTTGTTAAGTATTCATACCTTATGCAGTCAGGTAATCTAAAAACACTAAATTATATTAAATCAGCTTAATAAAAAGTTCAAAAAAGTATTTACTATGACCAGAATAAACTAGGTTAGACCGATCCAAGACATTTTTGAAGGTCAAAATTTTATGGCACATTTTCCATTTTTGCAGTGTCATTTTGACAATTTTTGATAATTTTAATCAAGCAAAAAGACTACTCCAGAAACTAATTTGCATGATATGCAACAAAAACAATCTAATCGTATTGAAGGGGTAAAAACAGACCTTTCCTCTAGCGGTGCTGAGCATTCTTGGTTGATCCTGTGGGCAACACATCCTCCCTTCTACTAGTCTCCAAGAAACTACCCCAAAACCTTTCTAAAATCAGGGTTTTCTAAGAAAATTCAACACTTTGCTCTCCTGTTTCCTCCCAGATCTCCAGCTCACCGTCCACAGGTGAGTACGGACAGCTGGACAACCCCTCCCCCTCTGGTCTTGTGTGAAAAACGGAAGACTGGGATTGGGGGGTGGGGGTTTAGGAAAAAAGGTTTGGTTGTTCAAACACAAAAAGCTGGGCAGGGAAAGCGGGACGAGAGCCGGACAGAGGCAGTGTTTGTGGAGGTGGTATCTCACCGAGGCATTTGAGGCACCAGGGGGGCCAGGTATTACTATCCATCACTGCCCTCAGCCCTCTCATGCTGGGTCCTGGCCCCTGTAACAAAGCCTCCATTCAAGACACTTACAGCGCTGTTTTTTTTACCCTTCCTTCGTTTTTCCCTTTTTTTATAGAGGAGGAGAGCACAACCAAACAGCTCTTTGTGAAGGCCACCGGTGGTCAAAACTAGCATCGTAAACGAGGGCTACCTGTCCGTCTAGGTTAAGTCGATGAAGTGGCAGCAAATAAGAAACCACAGGGTGCGATGTCCTCTTTCAGATATGACCTTAAAAACACAAAACTGTATTTTACGCTGCTATATCATGACTGGACGCAACAGCTCCCTCTAGAGGATGACAATAGAAATTCAGAACCTCTTAAAGTTTAAGGATTTCGGATTTGTTGCTGTTTTTTTTCTTTGGTACTTGTTTAGTGCACACTCACACATTTTACTGAGGCAGCTTATTTATACAAGCACCCTAATTCTGCTGTGCAACCTGCAGTTTAATGTCTACCTCAAAAGAGCAATAGAGAATAGAGAAAGAATCTCTTGCACTCTTGATTTTCTTCACCCTTGGAATATTAAAATAATATATATATATATATATATATATATATATATATATATACACACACATACATAGATGGATAAATAGATATAGAGGGAGAAACCATAGACATTGATGATAATGACACTGATAATAACACTGATAATAATGTATATTATAATAATATATTATCAAAAATATTATCTTTAATACAACATTTAATAAGTTAATGATGTTTAATAATACTTATATTTGCAAAATACTTTAAATATGTCATATTTAAAATGTATTAAATAACTTTTTTGTCAATAATTCAAAATAATTTTTCAGGCAAAATATGGAAAAATCTAATTACTAAATAAATTACAACTAAATTTAAAATGATTGCGATATTCTTGTTGTTAGTAAACTTGGTATTACTACCAATATTAATATTAACTGTATCATAAATGTATGATATGTTCAGTATTACTGTTTATTATGTTCATTATCAAAACCCACATCCGTTTTGTTAGCTACCCAAATCTCAAAACTGCTAGGCCACTATAACCTTGCTAAGAAGCACTAGGATATGGCAAATTGATCTTTCACAGGATTAAGCAGAGCGGGAATATGAAAGAGAGAGAGAGAGAGAGAGAGAGAGAGAGAGAGAGAGAGAGAGAGAGAGAGAGAGAGAGAGAGAGAGAGAGAGAGAGAGAGAGAGAGAGAGAGAGAGAGGACTCTCTATTTGGTCTTTGTGCTGCCCAGCACTACAGAGCAGCTGCCTTCAGCATGAGCTCTTTTGAGAAGTGCACAACCCTATTGATAAAACGGTATGTAATTATATACACACTTCTTATAGTACGGCTTAACCGCTACTCCTTAATAGTCACAACATAATTATTCAGTCCCATTTATCAGGCTCACTAATCATATGGAAAGATCCTGGCCCACATAGTAAAGCTCTCTGCCGAGAGCACATTCAAAGCGAGAAATTCAAGCGGCCGATTGAAATGAGGAACTCAAAAGGCCTATTTCTGCCTCCTGTGGAGACCATCTGAGATTAGATCTGATCACTCTTAATAAAAACAGTGCTGTGTGGGTAAGTGATGTTGTGCTGTGCTCACGGACGATTATCTTCAAGCAACCAGGTACAAAACCAAGCAGCGTAACCAGGTAAGAAACGGTCACAATGCTTTTACAGAGTCAGAGTTTCACTACATGACTGGTGAAGCCGAACCGGATGTCAGTGAGGGGGAGGTGAGTATAAAAGAAGGTCTGTATTCTTAAGTGAATCTGATTTAGAGATATTTCTGATCACCGCAAGGCTCTAGGGAAGTATTGATTCTGATTGGCCAATCATGTAATTCTACAGTCAGATGTTATTTGCACAATACAACGTTGTTCCAGGTAACGTTGTTCTAGTCGCTCTCATTTAAACTTAAAATCAAAAGTTCACATTCATTTTTGTGTTTATTTTGTTGCTAAGTTATTATTATACTGGCTCATTGTATATTACCCCTTATATGTATTATACATCTAGTGTCGGCATGGATTTATGCTAACAATATGGCTGGATTTAACGCTAGCGGTCACTATAATGCAATGCAATGCAGTATCTCAAGACCATATGAATAAATTTGCAAGAAACTCACAGAAATACAGAGAAAAACATTTGGTGATTGCAGAGGAGGTGCAGTTTCCTGCAAACAGCAGGTTTTGTAGCTCCTCTGGTTATCATTTCCGCACAAATGCTCTATTTGCATAGATGAAGATACTGTTACCGGTTCGGTGGATACAGATGGCTCTTGGGAACTATAATTCAGCATCAAGCTAATATGTAGCCAGTTCACAGCAAAGTATCTCTCATCAAGGTCAAAAGTTGAGATTCCTACCGCATATCACCGTTTTGTTTTTGTACACTGTCACTTTATATGGTAATCAAGTCCCCTGGTGAATGCAGAACGCTCTCTTTTCCTCCTCTAATGAGGACTTCCTGTCACCCTCCCAGTTAGGAGACAGGAAGGTCAAGGTGATAGCGGAACACAACGGAAGGGGAATCCGAAGGCCCTCTCACCTGCTACCTGTCTATAATGGGACCAAAGGCTTTAGAAGTTTTCATTATAAAACAGGTGTGTGTGTGTGTGTGTGTGTGTGTGTGTGTGTGTGTGTGTGTGTGTGTGTGTGTGTGTGTGTGTGTGTGTGTGTGTGTGTGTGTGTGTGTGTGTGTGTGTGTGTGTGTGTGTGTGTGTGTGTGTGTGTGTATATATGTATAAACAAACAAACACATAACATAAAATTTACAAAAATAAAAATAATCAAATTATATTTTCAGAATAAAATATTATTTTATTAAATAATATAAAAATGTAAATATATGCAAAATAAAAAATTTAAATGTGCAGAAAATGTATATTTATATAATATTTACATATACATTATAAATATATAATGTATATTTAACACTTAGAATCTGAATAATTACATTAATATATATAATTAATATTTTACATGTATTTCTACTCAAAAATAGCTTTTATTCAAAACTCAGCTAGCAGAAGGCAAGCAAGCACATCATAATTGCAATTTTAACTGGAAAAGATAATAGTTTAGAGCTAATAGGTCTGATTTTCAAATGAAAGTCCAAGTAGAAGTAATCGTCAGAGGCAGTAAGTATTTATTACACTCTGGCATGAGTCGAAAGTGCCAATCTGCTTCATTTGGCAGCGGCGTGCTTCACGCGAGGAAATTCCCCACCAACCGTGGGCGCCGTTAACTACGCAAGTATACATACTCACGCATATGTGCGCATAAAAAAGCCGCGGCCTCTTATACAAGTTGGTTCGGAACAGCAGTGGGCTCGCGGAATGAATAGGAGGAACGATAAAATGAAAAAAAGATAGATGGGGAGCAAGAACTCTCACTTCTAATCAATGTAGCTGCCTTCTCAATCTCTCGCAGCAGGTCTCCAGTGACAAAACACAGCACGCAGCTCAGTGCCCTCCTTTCACAGAGTACCTGACCTCCCACCAACTGCTGTCCTCTATCACATTCAACGATTCTTTTTCTGTTTCTTTCTTTTTCCCTTTCTCTTTCACTCCATCTCAGTCTTTCTCGCCGGCCCTACCCCCTGCACCCTCCGTATCTCTCTCTTTCTCTCGGTACGAATGGATGGGCTGTTGGCGATTCATTAATCTTGATGCAGCACCTGCACTCTGGCCGAGTGGGAGCGTCCACCGCCAAATGTCACATTTCATCGGATTAAATTAGCTTTATCTCTGGCAAATGCCTTCCCCTGCAAAATCGCACTTATTTTTTCTTCGCACCTCCCAGGAGTAGGGGGCCGGCAGGGGAGGCATCATCATGTATTCATTCACCACAGGAACATTGGCGACGGGTTAGCCTAATTGACGGGAGAGAGTCATTACCGGCAAAATGAGAGAATGGATAAATAAAAATGGGGGAGGGAGGCGTCGAAAGGAGGCTGGTGGGTGACGCGCCCCTCTTCCCAGAAAATGAGTAAGAGCCAGGGAATGTTAGGGAGTGAAGGGGCCTCAGTATGAACATGCTTCTGTATGCTGGAGAGCTCTCATCATTCAAATGTAGGATGCTCAACTCTCCCCCTATTTTTCGATACGATACTGGCAGCTGCTATGCACTAGGCAGGGTTCCCCCCTCGAAAAAACAATCACATCATGCCCGCCTGACAAAAAAACAACCGAAACGAGCTTAAGACATCACAGGGGGGTGCCACAACTATATTTTAAATGTAAAATCAGGATAAATTACTGACAGGTATTTAATATTTTTGAAAAAAAATAATAATTTTTTTAAAGGTACAGTTCACACAAAAATGAAAATTCTCACTTTTATGTTGTTTCAAATTGGTTTGACTTCTGTAAGTACACAAAAAATATATATATTTCAAAAGCTAATTTTATATTTTGTGTTATACAGAATTGGAATGACGCCAAGCGGGTTAAGTAAAATGATCAGAAAATTGTCATTTTTTGGTGAACTATATTTTTTAATTCTTCAACTCAAAACTGATTGACAAAACAGACAGAATGACGTCTGTCAGAGAGAATGTGCCACGCCCTGAATATGCAGCTGGGCAGAGGAGGTGTATACGGCGATTGGATGGGGGGGGGGCGGCAAAAGTCATGCCACCCTTCTCAAAGGGTGACGCCCACAGCAACAGGCTACAGAATGACGTAATGGTTTATTGCCCATGGGAACCAAAATTTCCTTTTAAACCCATTTTTAGTAAGCATTTATACTTTAGTAGCAGCAAATTATGATATCCTCCAAAATCACTGGAAAAACCACAAAAGATCGATTACTTGCAAACCATACTGATTTAACCAAATGTACTCTGATTTCAAGTTTACATGTCTAGGACTTGGGCAGCATCTTGAAACCTGTCCTCAGGGTCACTGAGTTCCCTGGAAAACCAGCATAGGAAACCAAACAATTGCAGCTGGAGAGTTGTGGAAGGGACAATAGGGGACTCAGAGACATTGTTCGAGGCGGATGATAATCTCTCGGCAGAGTCTGATACTGACAGCGGAACTGTCAGGGGTGTCATCTTAAGTATCTGAGCGCAGAGGTGTGGAGGAATTGCCATCTCTGGACACCGGCATCTCAGTGAGACCGCCAGACCCTGTCGCTTCCGCTCTTCCATTCTGCCACTCTTGGTATTTTTAACACAGAAATCGTTATTTTTACTATGGGCTGGCTATTGTTACTGCTGGATTGTATTTTGTGTACGTACAACTATCCCTCAACCTTTTGGATGCCTTTGTTCATGCAGACAGACATTCACATGAGAGGACAGGATTCAGAAGACCTGCTGCTTCTGAGACGACAACATACATCGTAGCCTCCATAGGTGTCCGTCCCCGCTGCATAGGAAGGATAGATCCAACCGTAATGTGTCTGAACCAATTTAGCTACTGTCAATCGTCTCTCGCTGCATGTGTGTCCGACTCCCCTCCCCTTCCCTCTGCTCAAACACACACACAGAGACATTATACTTTCCATCTCGAAGCGGCAGGGAACCCCTGAATGTAGAGGGAATCCTGTTTAGCTGTGAAAAATCCACTTTACGATGTATTTTGACTCTGCACAACCGTCTACGGTTCCACTTGTTGTCTTATATGAGCTTAAGCTACATTTGCTGACATTTTGTGAGGAGTATTAAGGAAACATGTCATTCTTTTGTATCTACGCCCATGCCGCAAATGAAAATAAACTTCAAAGTGAAGCGACATACAGCCAAGTATGGTGACCCATACTCGGAATTCGTGCTCTGCATTTAACCTATCCAAAGTGCACACACACCGCAGTGACCACACACACACCGTGAACACACATCCGGAGCCGCAAGAAACACCAGCGGAAACCAAACAACTTTAAAGTAACAATGCTAAACCAATGTCTCTATAGCAATCTGTAGAACAAAGAGGTTTTAATGGGATGGTAAAAAAACAGAAAATAGTAGCAGACGGTAACCAATACATACTGAACATAAAGTTATATATACGTGTATACACACACACACACACACACACACACACACTGCATATAAAGTATTATAAAGTATTTACAATAACAGATATTAGCATCCAATAAGAGATGATGGTATTGGTGCAATATGTGAGTGATCCGATTTAGGGATGAGGTGATACTGAGGGAACAGCTTTTTATGGAGCAAATGGAGAAACGGCGGTAAAATACAGTAAAACACACAACACCTGTACAATTTAAATCCAACTTTGCCTATTTTCAGTCTGTATTTTCTTTGTCGCCATTAAAACACTGTTTTTTTTATTCAGTTTCTGTTTTTACACAGAAGCCTGGTCGTGCGTAACACCTTTTTTCCATGGAGTCTTGGTGCTTGTCCTGATTTAGCTTGGGATCTATTTATGTCCAGCCCTGGGGATACACCTAAATTTGCCATAGTGAAATATATGTTTTCTGAGAGTGTGTTTGAGAATGAAAGTTAGACGTTTTTAAGTATATATTAATATGTGTTTAATAATGTGAGTCCTGTGGCTATGCAAGGATGCATATGCAGCAGCACTATGTAAAGAGGCACCGGTCAGTGATTCTCTCATTCTGCAGAGCGTTTTGGAGCCTGAAGGCTTTTCGCATGCTGAACTTGGAGATAAGGAACCACAGCAACACTCCAAGAAAGGCAACACATCCCAATCAGACACACACACTATGATAAACAGCCCAAAACTACATTTGACTGCCAAAAACACCTGTCAGGAGCCAACCACCACACACCAGCGTACTCACACACACACCTCCAAAACAATGAGGAAAAACCCCAAAATCACAATTGTGTCAGACAACAACACAGACTTTGAGTATAAGTAAACGAACACAATGATGGACATTCACATTCAGAGAGCGATGTCAGAGACAGGGTGGGCAACGGCATTCAGGATGCATTTGACGGGACTCACCTCTGCCTTCCTCTGTCTGGCGAGCAGTGGAAAAGGACTGGCTTCCAGCAGCACTGTTGCCGCACACAGAGACAATGAGGCAGGGAGAGGGAGAGAGAGAGAGAGAGAGAGAGAGGGAGGGAGGGGGATGAGAGAGTGAGAAGTGGATGGAGGAGAGTTAAAGAGCAAGAGGAGGGAGCCAGAGAGGTTCTAAAAAAGACGGCCAATCAATGTAGAAATCAGCCCGAGAATCTGATGAAACGGTCGTGGATTAGCGATCAACGGCTTTCAGCTACCGAAATGAAGAAGGGGGGAGCGAAAATGCCCCATTGAATGACTTCACGTAGAAAGAGAGGGCGGAGGCAAAGAAAAGACTAGGGAAAAAAAGTACTATACAGCACAAAAAGATTCCCAGTCTTGTCAAAGTTTCTTCAGAGCCTTGGAACTGAGCGCAAAAGGCCAATCCGTGGTACACCTGCTTTTTTCCTTCAAATTTGACTTAGGTTAAGACAAGAAATGAGGGAAGAGATGATAGTTTATCTATTCTAGCTGGTTTTGAGCAAATACCAAAGACTGTCACGTGTCTCAAGATCAGAACGGTCTCTCATTGTGTCAGGTTCTTCAAAATCTCGGATTTGAGCTCAAAGACTGAGTTCACGTTGGCTTTCATCTCCTTGGAGGTCTCCCTTTCTCAATTTCTTCTTCAGCATATCAGGATCACTAAGGCCCAAGACTTGGGTGGTTGTGCCCCCCTCCCAGAGATAAAGTGATTTGGAAGAAGGGGGGAATGGCTCCTCTGGCAAACACTGCACCAGGTGTTGTGTCCGGATTGGTCCAACTTGCTCCTGTGGCACGGTTACAGTGGAGTCCACGGCTCCAATTATTTAGGTCTCAAAAGGAGGGAGACCAAGAGGGAAAAAAGGCTTCTTTTCTAGTTTCAGCTCAGAAAGGAATTAATTAGATTGAAAAGTGCTTTTCAGAGCACAGTCCCAAGAATTCTTCACAATGAACAGCCAAAACGTCCCAAATCAGAGACGAGAGAGGGTGGGAAGGGGGTTCGGAGATGCGAGCGAGAAACAAGAGATCGAATTAAACAACGCAGAACGGGTTGAGAACTATCTGAATGTTATAAAAGAACAAGAACAATCATCCCCTCCCTCAGGTTTTAAGCGCGGCTCTTTCTTTTCTCTCAGGCGTTCCGAGTTCTCCGCTCGGGATAATCCATCAGGAGTGGCTTCTTGCAGCTTTGAGCTCCACGTCCGGACGGAGCTCTTCTTGTACCGTTGTTCCTCTTTTGCTCTTGTGGCTTGTCGGCCGATCATTTTCTTTTCCTTGGCCGTGACAAAATGAGTGGGATAGCGATGTGTGGGAGAGCTCGGAAAAGAGAACAAGGGGGGAGGGAAGGAGAAAAATGTAATAATCATAATAAAGCGGAGGGAGGTTGACATGAAAATGACAAAAGAAGGGAAGAAGATGAATGAATTCATTCGAAGAAGTGGGTCTGCTGGTGGAGGACGGGAATGGGGGAGACAGAGCAGTGTGGGGTGTCCCGTCCCACACTCACTCCCCCGTGCCAAGAGAAAGGAGTGGTAAAGTGGTGGAGGTGGTGGTGATTCAGTCGACAACCTCGTTCATCCTCTCTCTTGCTCACTTTCTTTTTTCCCTATCCGCGATTCAAGAAGAGAGCCAGCTTACAGGAATCCTCTCGAATCTCCTCCCTCTTCCCCTCCCTTTCACACACGTTTGGTTCATTATCATTCACTGGTTCTTACTGTGACACGCTTCAGTAACCCACTCAGTCAGACGAGGCAGAAGAGATGCTGAATTCTAATGCAAGAGTGAGAAAAAGAGGTAGAGAAAAAGAGAAGCAGGAGGGGGGCAGCGCTGTGGACCAGCAGGTGTCCTCTCTCTCACTTTCTGCTCCAGCTGTCTGTAAAAAGAAGCCGAGCCCTTCAAGAGACCGTTCCACTTTATTCTGTTAGTCTCTCTCTCTCAAATGGCCTAGACACACTTCACCCAAGGCCAGAGTAGTCCTTGTGAAGAGCTCTGGAATAGGAAGAAGACAATGTGTATTGCACCAACAGGTTTTGTAGTTCTTGATTTTAGAAAGGCAAAACTATAGTATTTGCATAGTTATTTCCACACCAATGTATAGCTGTAGTTTCTATACCTTTAACTCTGATTGAGTTGAAGGTGGTTGTTTACTAGTCCAGTTCTTCACCATAGTCATTGTGAACGGTTTTGAAAAAGGAGGTGGAAGACGATTGGTATTACTTCAACAGGTTGCAGGTTGTTAGGCTTGATTTTAGTAAGCTAAAACTTTAGCATTAGCATAGCTTTCATTACACACTATTGTTGCAAGAGTAAAATGTGAGTGGTACTTCCCTGCACAAAAGAAACATCGGTGATGCTAGTGTTGTTAGGTGTTTTTTTGCTCTTTTAAGCTTAATTTGAAAGGTTTACCTTTATAAAACTTTACTACAGTCTTTATTATATTTGTGATCGGCTATGAAATAGAAAGAAACAAATACAATTTGTAGTTCCTAGACTTCATTTTAGAGACTTTACTCTCATTAAACTTATAATTGATGATCATAGTTTTGTAGATTTATAGTTTTGTAGTACTTGAACAGGTTTTCTAGTTCTTAAGCTCGGTTTAAGAGGTTTTCATCAGAAAAAAATTACCCCTATAGATTAACATTTTCACCACAAATAGGTAGTTATTGTTATTATTAAAAGTAAAAGCATTAAAATAACTTCTTTTTTTAAGACAATGTGAGTTAGAGTGCTCCACATGGTTGCTGGGATATTTAAAGGATTTTTAGGTGGTTCCCTACTGGCCATATTTCATCAAATTTGATTTGGCCACGGCCCTTAAGAAAATGAATTGGAATTACTGAATCGCAATTCAGGGTGTTCATATTTACCCTGGCTTCATTTTATAGCTCTATATTTTCTCTGTATGTCAACAATTGACTCATTTGTGTGTTTTTATTTATGCCGAGAACAGTTTAAGCTTATATGACACATAACTGAGAACTTCCTCAAGAGCAAACTCTGACAATAATACTTTCCAGTGGGTTGCCATAATGTTTGTCCTTTTTGTAAGAGTACAGACTGTTGTCACGTGAGTTTCCTTGAACGCCTATATGACTCACCGGCTAGTTAAGCTAACTCATCACGAAGTCGGAGAGGAAGTTTGACCAGCACGATGTTTATACTTGCCATAATTAGATGGCTTCAAACTCTCTTAGCTGCGCAAATTCCACTAAAGGGCAACTGTGCGCTATTCTAGGGTATTTGTTATCCGTGTTGACGTTATGAGAAAGTTTGCTTATCTTAAATGTCAGAATATAAAGGGATGCCCTCGCCTGCTCCTCCAGCGGATCCAGGTTATTATTATTAAAAAAATCATTGTCATTCAACGTATTAAGAGCCAGTGCCCTTTTCACAAATATGATTGACAGAAGTGAGGGGCCAGAGGCATGGGGAGGGGAAAAGGGGGATCGTAGAGTGACAGCCAACGATTTTGTCTCCCTCTCTCCCTCTCTTTCACAGACTCTCACCTCGCGCTGCTGTGTATACAGACATTATAAATGCAATAAAACTGTCATTCGGAGACCACGGCCATCACTTCGACTCGATTCCCACAGGAAGCGATTAAGGTGCGCACACACACTTCCAGTTCCCACACCTACACCATCTGCGCTTCGACACCCTTCAGCTAACCCTCATTTAATTAAACCGGGATTCAGCCGGTGATCACACACTACACACACCGTGACAGTACGACTGTTTACAGCTGACTCTTGTTAGTCGATCCAAAGCTGAAGGCACACGGTCCTCTGACTAATTTGAGAACTCGGTCGTCATCCGCTTTTGACTTTTCGGGCCGCGTACAAGCAACCAAACAGCCATCACGGCGCTGATGAAAAGGAAATTAGCTGACAGGTAGAGAACCTCCAAAGACTCAACACCTCGCACCTCATGGTAAACAAAGCACCGGCGTAGGATCGCTCTTCTTCTTTTTCCACGCCAACACAGCCTCGATCAATGGCTCAGTAATAAAAGCAATTAAAAAAGAGGAGAGGGGGTGGGCTCAGAGCTGCCACCTCCATCGGCTGAGCCCTCAGCAAAGTTTATCGTTAAGGATTATTGGGAAGGACACATCACAGAGCCGTCCCACGCACCCGGAGCCAACCGGCAGTGTCTCCAGACGCTATCGCTCCACCTTGTATTCCCTTTCATGTGGCTGCTGTTAGGTTACGTGCTGATGAAAGGCATCAGTGTAATCCTACACTTCATCTCAACTTTACCGTTGGATGCCACAGTCACTATGAAGGGGGAATGATGAGCCCCTACGAGCAAGAGGCTTTTGAGCGTGTCAGATATATGCCAGCGATCATGAAAGTCCACCGACTGCCTTAAACAGCATCTTAACTCACTACATATTTGTGATTTTTCTCACCACCCATCTTATATAAATGCAGTCGTACGTTCTGGCGTTTTCCACCTCAGTGGAGAGGTCGCATCTGGCGAAGGTTACTGGATTTTTACAATGGTGGGCCTACAAAGATGAATTGAGAACATGTTAGATCCGTCATTTGTTAAATAAACATTGCTTTGGAATGTGTAGGAAACTATGAATTACCAATCATGCTAATGCTATCCGTGCCTTGGTATTTCTTCAACTACAGGTAACTTGTGTCTTAGGAATTGTTTTTATTAACGCTAAGTGATTCCAGCTTTCTCTTTGTCATGTTAAGGTCACATTAAAACCATGCCACATGCCTTCATCCTTATTTTTTGTGCTATTTTATTGTTTTACTCTTTTCCCGGACCTAGACTAAAGTATTTTAGAAAAAAATACCATTACAATATTTATATATTTATTATATATTCATATTTATTACAGTGTTCTAATAATACAAATCAAAGTCAGATGACCAAAACATTGCATTAAATATTGTTTGTTTTTGCAAGCTGTGGTACTGAGTGCAAATTTTTTCTTCACTGTACATTACTTCACTGTATTTTTTTCATACCTTTTTTTAGGCTTTTTTAAAATGTAAAATCTTAATGAAAATCCATTCTGAAAATGAATTATTATTATTACTCTAATTAATGTAAATTAATATAAAATATTATAATATTATAAATAACAATTAAAATTAGTAACATTTTTAAAGAGTGAAATGGACCATTTAAATATTTATTGTATGGAAATTATTTCTAAATGTTTTCTAAAATTCATAAATTTTGTCACTAATATTTTTTCAATAATTGGTGTGCTTTACCTGGTTACCAATGAGACAACAGTGTTGGTGAAGAGCGTGAGAGACATTTGAGACAGTGAAGAAAACAAAGAAAAAAGTTAATATCAATTGTGAACAGAATTTTTTTACACACATCAAGCTGTCATTGAGTGAAACAGTGCATTGTATCATTATATAATATCAGTATATATTATAAATGATAAAATATTAAACACAGTTAGTAGGCAAATCTCATTTACTAGTGATTGAGTCAAGTCCACAGGACCAAAAGTGCTCACAGACACATCCATAACAGCTGGGAAGGTAATGTCTACACAAGCAATGCAGGAATGTTATTCATGGTGTAGGTGAGCACAAAAAGCAATGATAATCGTAGTTTCTGCAACATCTGGACTACAAAGAGCCCCGTTGTTATGAGTAAAGTCAGACTGTTATCTGTCGTCTTTGCTTTCAGAATTTGGAAGAATGCATTTGAATATTTAAAAACTTCCTATTGTGCTTCCCTTGCTAAGAATTATCAAAGCTCAGCAGGAGGCAGATCTAATCATCCACTGTCGTCCTCCGTCAGTCCGACCGTCTCCTGAGCTGCTCGCTAGTGGAGGAGTGAAAACAGGGCAGGAAGTTTGTTGCAGTGAAAAAGCATGAAGTTTTTAGAACAAGACCTGTATAACAGAACAAGGGACAGAGACCCATGTGGTTTCCAATGACCTCCAAGTTGAAGAACAAAGACAAGGCATCATGAAAGGAGACATATGGAATGCCCTTTAATCAGGCTTTCAGAGAGGTAAACAATTATTTTTTGAAGTACACCATCGGTTGCGTCAGATGAGGGCTATAAGGACACATTCCTGCATTTTCTCGGAAGAGGAATTAAGCTTTTCTCTACGAAGCCATTTGCATACAGGCAATTTTCAAATCCATTTGTGGATAAATACGAAGCCAGACATTAGCCAGCTGCTTCTTTCATCAATTCCCTAATAAACCAACGGAAAGCAGGGAAGGGGGCAGAAAAAAAAATCGTATTAAGGCTTTGTATTAGTCAGATATTAAAACCCAATCTTTAATGCGAGCCAAGGGGCATTTCACACTCAATGTGTAATATTTACCATGAAACACTGAGGGCATCACTTCACACGCCGGCTGAGGGAAACCCCCCTCGAGGGAAACAAGTCAACTCTTTCATTCTGCAACTCCTTTTCTCTCTCTATGCCGCTGTCTCCTTTTTTCTTCCACTTTCATCAGTCTGGTGTCACTTGAAAGGCAGCAGCGAGAAACAGAAGAGGATAACTCTGGGTTCCCTTTAGAAGATGTGCTGCACGAATGCAGCTGGGTGCACGAGTTAACCGTGCAAATCGGCCAGCAATCCTTTAAGGATACCTGCAGGTGCCGTTACCACCGTTTTTTTAATGCAGCAAACTGGGAAAAGGAGGCTGGAACCAGTGCCACCCAATCCCCTAATGCACGCTGCTTCCTGCACCCAAAGCAGACACGGTCGACCCTTTGTACTCGTCTTTTCGCCTTGTGGACGTCTGACTGCGGGACTGGCAGTCACGGTGCGCGGAGCGGGAAAATGCGATAGAGGCGTTTGTGTGAAATTTCTTTCATGGGGGACTAGGTTGCACATTTCCCCCTCTTTTTATGGAAGCCACAGCTAATTTTACGCACCCTTATCTGGCCCCCTTTCGCTGGCAAGGCGCCTGCTTCTGCATGGGTCGGAGGCACTGGGCCATTTGCCACGCTCAAAAACGGAGCGAGAGAGAGAGATGCTCCTTGGGGTCTCTCCCTGCTTGGTGGATGTGGGGTGGCTCTCCTCCTGTTTCCATGGCAGCGCCTGGCTTTATTAGAATCCCACTCCAGATGCGGCACAACAGCCTTTCGCCCCTGCCCCCTCTGTGCGTGTGCCATCTTTCCCCTCGCCTCACGCCTCTGACTGTTTTCCAGCGGTTAAGAAACTTGTCAAAAGTGAGGGATGGCGTGGTGTCTTGATAAATTAAGCGTAATGGGATAACAACCGTGCAATTTCACACTTCGATAGCCCGTGGTACTGCCACTATTCAAGGCAGCCCGTTCCCGGTGCCACACGGGGGGAACCAAACATGCCCAATTCTTTCCTATCAACGATATCCCTCTGGCCTAATCCTCTGAAATATGACACCTCTGCCAGGGTGGTGCAAAATAAAGAATTTAAGAATTGACACAGGTAATGCATTCTGGGAAATTAAGTGTTCTTCCACCCTGGTCTATATGAGTGAAGGTTTTAAAGAGATAGTTTGCCCAAAAATGAATATTCTGTCATTATTTACTCTCATTAATTACTCGACCCTCATGTCATTCCAAACCAGTAAGAACTTTGTTCATCTTTGGAACACAAATTAAGATCTTTTTGATAGAATCCAAGAGCTCTCTGACCCTCCCATTTACAGCAAAACAACTGCAATGTTCCCAGACACAGAAACGTATCCACACAATGTAATCCATTTGACATCAGGGCTTCAACCATAATTTTGTGGAGCTACAAGGATACATTTGTGAGCAAAGAAAACAGAAATAACGACTTTATTCAACAATTCTTCTCCTCATCTCGTCTGCATCTGTGCGTCGCCATTGTGGAAAGAGTTTCACGACGCATACGCTTGCTTCTGCTTCATGTAAATGACGGATGTGCGTGTTACGTAAGCAGCAGCACTATGCGCATGCATTGTTTACTGTATAACTGATTCAATCTGGAATCTAATCTATTTTCTAATATATATATATATATATATATATATACATATATACAGTATATACACGCACTGGCCACTTTATTAGGTACACCTTGTTATCACCGGGTTGGACCCCCTTTTGCCTTCAGAACTGTCTTAATTCTTCGTGGCATAGATTCAACAAGGTGTTGGAAACATTCCTCAGAGATTTTGGTCCATATTGACATGATAGCATCACGCAGTTGCTGCAGATTTGTCGGCTGCACATCCATGATGCGAATCTCCCGTTCCACCACATCCCAAAGGTGCTCTATTGGATTGAGATCTGGTGACTGTGGAGGCCATTTGAGTAAAGTGAACTCATTGTCATGTTCAAGAAACCAGTCTGAGATGATTTGAGCTCTTACATGGACTGGCAAAATCTTCTCACATGGATTGGCAAGAGCTTTGTGCTCGTGTATCCTACCTCTCTCAGCACGAAACGTGATCATGTTTGTAACATTTTGTAATAATCCAATATTCCACTATGTGTGTGCTCCACATTCACTTCAATGTTTACCAGCAGAATCAACTTTAAACACTTATGTCTTATTAATACTCACTGGATAGGGTTCTTTTATTTGTGTACACTCACAATGTAACTGAAACATAATATTATTTAATTATTAGTATTAATAAAGTATTTTCACATAGGCAAAAATTTGCACTAAGTTCAAATTACGTTAATTCAGTCGCGTATTCCAGAGGCGAATAGTGTGTAACTGTGATTAAAGTTGAATGCATTTCCATTATATTGATAAAGATTAGCCTCACCAACTTTAGCAATGCATTATGGACACATTGGAATGGCCATAGATCCAGGTCAGAATGCTTGGTTTTGTGACCATTCCTCAGTCCAGACCCATTTTCCAGTCAGTCTGTTCAGGTCAGAGGACTTGGCCATGAGGTTTTGTTGTTTCAGGATTATTGTACGGTTGGAAGATCCAAACATGGCCCATTATAAGATTTCTAACAGAGTCAGTCACTTAGTTGATTTTTTATCTGTTTGTATTTGATAGAATCCATGATGCCATGTGTCTAAACAAGATGTCCAGGACCTCCAGCAGAAATATAGACCCACAACATCAAAAATACAGCAGTATATTTCATTGTACACATGGGGTACTTTTTATCCCTGTGTTCACCAAACCCATCTTGAGTGTTTGCTGCTAAAACCTATTTATTTTGTTTCATCTGACCATAGAAGCCAGTCCCATTTGAAGTTCCAGTCGTGTCTGATAACTGAATATGCTGGAGTTTGTTTTTGGATGAGCTAGGAGAATTTTTCTTGAAACCCTCCCAAACAACATGTGGTGATGTAGGTGCTGTTTGACATTTTTTTTAAAGGTTTTCTGACCCCGAGACTTTTCTGAATTTCTCCAGCTGTGGTCCTTGAAAAGTCTTTAGCCACTCAAACTCTTCTCCTCGCCATTCGTTAGGACGATATAGACACACGTCCTCTTCCAGGCTGTTTCGTAACATGTTATGTTGATTGGAAATTCTTAATTATTGCTCTGATGGTGGAAATGGGAATTTTCTGCCAATTTTCTGAGACTTTTCTTAAAGCCACTTCACTAATTTGTGAAGCTTAATTATCTTTTGCTGCACATCAGAAATATATTCTTTAGTTTTTATAATTGTGATTGTTGATTAAGGGAATTTGGACTTTGTTTTCCCTCTTATTTATATTTCTTTGAAACAGGAAGCCATGGCTGGATAATTTCATGTTCACAATCACCCTGGAGTGCTCAAAATTGTGAATATGAATGGCAATTTTCTTCAGGGATATTTTACTCATAAGTCTCCAACGTGTATTTGAGAAAAACATTTATTCCATAATGATATTTCACCCCATTTAAAATTCTTATTATGCAATGAAAGATAATATTTTTGTGATTTTTTTAAATAAAAGATCAAAAGGATTAACCATGGAGATTCATTTTCACAGCCTTCTTTGATCAAATTTACCAAGGGTGCCGATATTTTTGGCCATTACTACATATATATATATATATATATATATATACATATACATACATACAATCCAAATCACTAAATTAGCTCATTTCAAATTTGATGCCTGCTACAGTTCTAAAAAGTTGGCACGGGGGCAACCAAGGGCTGAAAAAGCAAGACATTTTGAAAAGATTCAGCTGGAAGAACATCTAGCAACTAATTAAGTTAATTGACATCAGGTCTGTAACATGATTAGCCATAAAAGGGATGCCTTAGAAAGGCAGTCTCTCAGAATTAAAGATGGGCAGAGGCTCTCCAATCTGTGAAAGAGGGTGTAAAAAGATTGTGTAATACTTTCAAAACAACATTCCTCAAAATGTCAAATTGCAAAGGCTTTGCAAATCTCATCATCTACAGTGCATAACATGAAAAGATTCAGAGAAACTCAAGGTTCAAGGTTCTTTTATTTGTCACATACTCAATTATACAGAATATAATCAGTAGTGAAATGTATAATAATTCTTACCCCTACTGAAACGTAAAATAAATAAATAGGCCTAAATAATAATAATAAATAACCACTATTAAAGCTGCAAACTCAAATTAAGTGTACAAGCCTGAAGTGGCCATGGGAAGATTTGGGAGAATCCTCGGTGAGCAGCACAAAACAGCTGGTGTAGTCAGGGTTTAATCTGAACGAACCCGGTCCGGATCAGCACCTCCGAACTCCTATCATCTCATTTGATGGATCCTCTTCCTCCAATGAAAGACATTCGTGTCAGGGTTATTATAGTTTTGCATTTTTTAATTGCCTCTTATTTTAATATTGCTTTCAATTTTCGCTATAAATTTCAGTTTAGTTTTTATTTTTGAATAATTTGGTTAATTTCAGTTTAGTTTTTATTTTGTGAACAGTTTTCTACCCTATACAGGTTAGTTTGCGTTTAATTTGAGTTTTAGTAATTAAAGTTTAGCAGAATTAAAATAACACTTTTCACAGTGTTATTTCACAGAAAAGAGCACAGACCAAAGACATTTTAATTTGAGCTTATTGACGCAAACCACTAGCGACACTAAATTAAAGCATGCTGAGATTGAATAGAAAATGAATATTTATTATTTTATTTAGTTGCTGTTGGTTTCGTTTTGTTTTAGTTTTTCATTTATTTTGACATTTTTTAAATGCCTTTTATTTTCTTTAAATAAAGTTATTAACACGACATTTTACAGTTTAAAAATGTATACAACATTTATTATATTTAAACTCGTTTTTAAACTAAGCATTTTTAGAAGCAAAAATAAAACATTTCATATTCGGAAAAAGACCAATGCGGCTCGTTTAGGTAACTTGATTTACTTTGCATTAAATACAATGGGTTTATAGATTAAATGAAACAAACCTATATTCGACAAAAAAAAGGTTATAATCTTACCTTTCAGAAGCGCGTGTCTGGCTTTACAACTTATCGGACATCACCAGCAGCGAAAGTCATTCATGTCTGGATAGTTTTAATTGTTATGATGACATTTATGAATGTACATTATGATGTTTTGCATGTAGAGTATTATATAGTATAATATTATTAATAGCCTATTGACGGCGCTCAGTTGGGGGGCGGCGCGGGAGCGGCATGACTATGAAGCAAAGTTAATTTAGATTTAGAGTAACTAAGGGGTGATAATTTGTTGATATGAGTGCAATAATTCCAAACGAATGCCCAAAAGATAAACTAAAAATCTGTCCTTTTTTCTGCCCTGACTGTGCTGTCGCCCTGGCCTAGATGACTGAGTTCGCCTATATGCACGCGCCGGCCCTGTGTAGGCTATTGATCCGTGCATTATGTCTTGTGAAAGCAGAGCAGTTCACATGTTGCTTCTTTTGCATGTCCAGGTTCTTTATTTCAAATGTGGATGTGCTGCAAGGGTGGTCATTATAGAGGATTTTTTGTATATGCACATACTATAGGTCAGCACAAACATCTTTCATTGGCGCGTAAGGAGGGGGAACCAACAAAATGAGGTGCCGGATCTGGATCCGGCTTGTTCCGGCACAAATTAAGCCCTGGAACTAACCCTTTAAGTTCCATTCTCAATTCAATTCTAAATAGTTCACAACCCTTAAATCATGCCAACATCACGCACTGATGACCTGAGAGAAACATTCAGACTCTGTTGAGGGCATCTGGAGCATTGTGTTTTCTGACGTACTTTCCAATCCAAATATGAGTTACTTCCCAAGCTGAACATAAAGAGTGATGGAAAATGAGATGATTTAGCAGGCTATTATGGGCTATTATTTTTGTTAGACAGCCCTCTGGGTGTGGGGTGCCAAAATGTGGGCCTGACACCCATTAGCCAAACTCATCCATGTGCATGTCACGGTCAATAAGACCCCACTAAAATGTCATCGCCCTAATAGCTACTTACTGCCAGAGCACACACAGGACACATCTCACGCTCCTCTTATCACCATCACGATGGTTCGCAGGCGTCCCATGCAGCTTAGCAGGAGATAATAGCTTTCCAAGCATCACGAATCAGCGTCTGGAAAAGAGAGGCCAACTTATTTTTCTCTGTTCATGGGTATGGTTATCATGCTAGTCTTTCCCACTTTCTTACAGTATTGTACAGAAAGGACAGCATGGGGAATATGGATGCAGTGATGGATGATGGCTAGAATACTAAACACTCCGCTGGGTATTACAAAAGCCTGTCTTACAGGCGGAGTTAAATTTGTTTGTATTGCCAGCTCAAATGCTAAGTATTAGCGAGAATGTGAGGAGAATTCTTAAGTTGGCAGATGTGAGGTGACCTTGTCACACACAGGAAGGACGGCCGTTTGCAACAAGGGAGAAAACGGTTATAGATATAACGCATTCATGCGAGAATATCAGACTCGTATTGATGAGGGCGATGAAGCTCTGCTATTTCTAATGAACGACTAGTGAGAGAGCTGGAAACGTGGAGACATTAATGTGGGACAATTTTGAGTTCATGCACCTTTACTATTTTCTGGAAGGTGATTTTATTAAACCTGAAAAAGAAGCAAATAACATGTAGATCAAATAGAAACCCATGGTATTCGCAACAGTAGGCTTATGGATGTATTATTTGCAGATATACTAAACAGAAAACTAAATTTAGTATATTTAATATAATATTAATATACACTTTTTATTATATTTATTGTTATATTTGAATTGTATTTAATATTTATTGTCATATATTACAGTTATAGAAAATATTTATATTTTATGTATAATGCAAAATATTATATACACTATGAATTATGCACACAATTTGTTATCTATTGTATATACATTTTATGTACTGTATTTTAATTGTATTTTGTATACATTTTTGCTAAATTATTTTTTTATAATTAAACTGACCAAAATTATAAATGCAACACTTTTGTTTTTGCCCCCATTTTTCATGAGCTGAACTCAAGACTTTTTCTATGTACACAAAAGGCCTATTTCTCTCAAATATTGTTCACAAGTCTGTCTAAATCTGTGTTAGTGAGCACTTCTCCTTTGCCGAGATAATCCATCCACCTCACAGGTGTGGCATATCAAATGCTGATTAGACAGCATGATTATTGCACAGGTGTGCCTTAGGCTGAGTAGCCACAAAAAAGGCCACTATAAATGGGCAGTTTTATCACACAGCACAATGCCACAGAAGTTTTGCTGACTGCAGGAATGTCCACCAGAGCTGTTGCCCGTGAATTGAATGTTAATTTCTCTACCATAAGCCGTCTCCAAAGGCATTTCAGAGAATTTGGCAGTACATCCAACCGGCCTCACAACCGCAGACCACGTGTAACCACACCAGCCCAGGACCTCCACATCCAGCATCTTCACCTCCAAGATCATCTGAGACCAGCCACCCGGACAGCTGCTGCAAAAATCGGTTTGCATAACCAAAGAATTTCTACACAAACTATCAGAAACCGTCTCAGGGAAGCTCATCTGCACGCTGTCAGATTGCAGACAGCGTGCATGGCGTCGTGTGGGTGAGCAGTTTGCTGATGTCAATGTTGTGGATCGAGTGGCCCATGATGGCGGTGGGATTATTGTATGGGCAGGCATATGTTATGGACAACGAACACAGGTGCATTTTATTGATGGCATTTTAAATGCACAGAGATACCGTGAGGAGATCCTGATCACCTCATGTTGCAGCATGATAATGCACGGCCCCATGTTGCAAGGATCTGTACACAATTCCTGGAAGCTGAAAACATCCCAGTTCTTGCATGGCCAGCATACTCACCGGACTTGTCACCCATTGAGCATGTTTGGGATGCTCTGGATCAGCGTATACGGCAGCGTGTTCCAGTTCCTGCCAATATCCAGCAACTTCACACAGCCATTGAAGAGGAGTGGACCAACATTCCACAGGCCACAATCAACAACCTGATCAACTCTATCCAAAGGAGATGTGTTGCACTGGGTGAGGCAAAGGGTGGTCACACCAAATACTGAATGGTTTTCGGACCCCCCCAATACAGTAAAACTGCACATTTTAGAGTGGCCTTTTATTGTGGCCAGCCTAAGGCACACCTGTGCAATAATCATGCTGTCTAATCAGCATCTTGATATGCCACACCTGTGAGGTGGATGGATTATCTCGGCAAAGGAGAAGTGCTCACTAACACAGATTTAGACAGATTTGTGAACAATATTTGATAGAAATAGGCCTTTTATGTACATAGAAAAAGTCTTAGATCTTTGAGTTCAGCTCATCTAAAATGGGGGCAAAAACAAAAGTGTTGCGTTTATAATTTTGTTCAGTTTATATACATTTATTACTAAAGATACAAAAATTATAAATACCTCTTGTAAGATTTATTTTGTGATCATTTATTTTAGTTTTTAACATTTGTCTATATTTTCATCTGGCTTGCACTGTGTTCACACATACTCTTGGAATTAAACCCTTAAGCTTGATGTTGCAAACACTATTCTTTTTTATTTGAACTCTACTATTTCAACAGTAAAATTTACAGTATTGTTCAAATAGTGTCAATATAGCACAGATTTTCTAATTATTAGATAAAGTATCTGCCAAATGCATACATATAAATTGCATACTAATTAAAGGCCAATTAAACTGTACAGTGTATAGTTCAACCCAAAACCTGTGAAAAACTACCTCAGACTTTTGCTCACTAAACTTGGTGGCAAGTTGATAGTTTTAAACAGCGTCATCTCAACAAGTATCTGCCTCATATTGCCTTTGCAAGCAATAGAAGCAGCCGAATGTGTTCTCTGTGTTTATGTGCGAGAGTGACACTGGAAAATGCATAATTCATTTTCATTTGGGAGAAATAAATTGGGGAGGGTGGGGAGGGGGAGGCTCTGCTTCAATATCTCGATGAACGCCTCTCTCCGAGACAGCTGGATGCACGTGGCTGGGTAATAATATTAAATTGGTTCTGTCAGGTAATTTCTACAAGTGTTAGCCACACTGGAGTCTGGGGTGCAGCGCAATCAGAAGAGAAGGAATCTGGGGAGGGGGCATCGCATCACGGCTCATCTTAAACTGCTCTGCAGCCGCCTCCTCTCTCCTCGCCGCCTGGCCTCCGTGAAGGTAATTGCAATCTGGGCTTGATGCTGTAAATATTGACCCTCTTGACCTCTTTCTCTGATGGGATTCTAACTGGGGACGTTACATTTGGAGGTGTGTGGGAATGTGTGTGTTAGAGAGAGCATTATATAGAAACACTGAAATTGAAAGATCAGATGCTAATACACACACACACACACACACACACACACATATATATATATATAGTATCTCACAGAATGTAAATGTAATTGTAGTCAATCTTTTGATTGAGCATGCATTTCACTTGCTGAAGACAAAACTAAAGGCAGAAAGACCCACAAACAAACAACAACTGAAGTCAGCTACAGCAAAGGCCTGGCAAACCATCACAAAGGAGGAAACCCAATCTTTGGTAATGTCCATGAGTTTCAGACTTAAGGCAGTCATTGCCTGCAAAGGATTCTCAACAAAATATTCAAATTGAACATTTTATTTATGATTATATTTATTTGTCTAATTACATTCCTAAGCATTTTATGTTATATTTTTGTTCAACCCCTTGAATTAAAGCTTAGTCTGCACTTTTTCAAGTTTCATGTTTTAAATCTATTCTATTCTGAAAATTATGAAAATTGTGTCAGTATCCAAATATATATGGAACTAACTGTATATGTCATATATACATATACTGTATCATATCACCAAAGCTAAAAATGGAAAATGTGCTTGCTTGCTGCCAGCTCAGCTTACTATGTTTTCGATCAGGCACTGGAGATTTTGTGATTTTTCTACTGATAGAGGCACAGTTTTGTTGGTCCTTGTTAAATGTTATGTACAGTATCTCACAGAAGTGAGTACACCCCTCACATTTTTGTAAATATTTTATTATATCTTTTCATGTGACAACACTGAAGAAATGACACTTTGCTACAATGTAAAGTAGTGAGTGTACATCTTGTATAACAGTGTAAATTTGCCGTCCTCTCAAAATAACTCAACACACAGCCAATATGGCGCTTTTCCACTGCATGGTACGGCACGGTACGGTTCACTTTTGGGGGGTTTTCCACTGGGTACTGTACCTGGTACTTTTTTAGTACCACCTCGGCCGGGGTTCCAAGCGATCTGTACCGTTACCAAAACGTGACGTGTAAACTCTACTGATCACTGATTGGCCGGAGAAAATAGTCATTACTGCGTCACTGAACTTGCGACACGAGACCCAACATAGACCTGCTAGATTTAAATCAGAACAGCCAGCGAAAGATCGGACGCACCTTTTTGTATCAACCAAAAAATGTCTGTTTTGTTGCCTGTTGAGGAAGTACAGACGTTCCTCTCATTGATAACCGAGGAGCGGATTCAGCGAGAGCTTGATGGGCGACGCGAAGGAAAAAGCCTTATGTATATACTTTTTGCACTTTGTATATTTTTAGAGTATGTTTTCTGTTTATATGTTTACCTTTGTATCTGTGTTTTTCTTCAATTAAAAACAATCTGATCGAATAAGTGTACCTCCAGACTACATAAAAAATTTATTATTGTATGAGCACGTAATGAACCTCTTGAAAAAGACAAATTATTAATGCCATGATGATACAAACCAACACATAAATAAAAAAAACAAGGGATACATTGTACATTTTGAAATATTATTCAAAATTGTATTGATAATTAACTTTACTGAACATTCTAGATGAATAGTTAACTATTCAAGTAGCGCAGCACACCTGCACGAACATCCCTGCACTCCTCCTCTACAGCCCGTGGCACTGCCTCCACAGTCTCTGCTGCTGGGGGTAAATCCCAAGCATTCTCATAGGCCTCTCCATTGCTGTTAAAAACATCCACATGCCGAGAATGAAAAACACAAATCTGTCGATATGCTCCCTTGTTGTGTTTGTTTGTGGTGCATTTACAATGATGTCACGGCAGTAGTGAATAATCCTGCCCACTCTAAAGCGGTACTAAACTGCAGTGGAAACGCGAACTGAGCCGTGCCGTGCCGTAACGAGCCGTGCCGAGCCGAGTCGTACCACGCAGTGGAAAAGCGTCATTAGTGTTTAAACCGCTGGCCACAAAAGTGAGTACTCAAAAGGTGACTAATCAATTCTCTTTCTGACTCATACTGCAAAGGTTAAGCGTACGGGGCTGTCACGTGATAAACGAACGACTCGAAAAACCCGAAGACACAAAAGGAGAACTAATCAATTCTCTTTCCGACTCATACTGCATAGGTTTAGCTCATGGGGCTGTCACGTGATGAACGAACGATTCAAACCCGAAGACATGTCAGATAAGAGGTCAGGTGAGGTGAGCTAATCATAGACTAAAGACCCAGGTAAACAATGAATTGATATTTTCTGTTTCTCATAGCATTAGATTTTTGTATTGTTTGTAGTGTGATCAACGTTTGCATAAGTAGTAGATGTGTTAGGGAAGTAACATGTAACATTTAAGTTATGCTTTGCTAAAAATAACCAAATTAACGAAATGACTCGAAAAAGATTTGTTAATTTTGTTGAACGAGACTCAAAGTTCAGAGTCGGTAAAATGATCCGAACTTCCCATCACTATTTGTTTGTGCAGACTGCTCGCGCATGCGGCTGTGCACAACTCTGTGTAAGTTGGTTTAATGTAGGCTACTTGTGCAAAATTAATGTAACACAGCCAGTTATGTCTTAAGGGATTAAACGGACTGGACAAACCACATTACTTCTTGTATTTCAAAAGAGATCCGTGCTTGAATGCAGCTTAATAGATTTCCCACTGTCTATGTCATAGTAAAAAACAACAGTACAGATGAAGAAAAATCACTCGCAGTTCTTGAATGGAAAACGTTCAGATAATCTTAAATACTGAAAGCAATCTTTGTTGCTTGTTATGTTTCTATACTCCTCTTTATTATTTGCTACTTGCTTGTATGTTTTGAAGTTATATTAGCCTAGTTTAAAAATCTTAACATACAACTGTTTCATTTTTTTTATTTGTAATTATTTTTCAAAAGTACTTGTAAGGATTTGTAAATGTAAGGATTTTAAGATTCAAGATCAAGAATCGTTCTGAAATCGGATCGTGAGGTGACTATCCCACCCCTAATATCATGAAGTGTAATATTTCACACAGTTCTCTGATCATTCCGATTCAATTTCAGTGAGTGAAGAACCCATTTCTACTGACGTGTGTCATGTATTATTTGCAATATTTTCTCCTTCTCTCTTAAAGTGGTGATGTATCTGGCAGTGTGGGTTTTCTAGGAAATGCGTGTACTCGCTGGACCTCTGATTTTTGTAAATACTAAGGTGTATTGTGCACATTATTTTTACAATTATGTTACAATATTGCGATATTTAAATGATGTGGATTTAAAAAAACAGATGGATCATAATTTAATATTTATTTCTTAGCTGGAAAATATTCAGTTAAGCAATTGATGCTCATGAGTGTGTTATATTGATATTTTGAATTTTAATATTCCAATGTTTAAAAAATTTTTTACAGACGTGATAACCATATATATATATAATGAAAACAATAATTTGAACAAACTTTAAACTTGATTTTATATATAATAACTTAACAATAATTTTCAGCAAAACCTACTTTATTGTCTATAACCTGTATATATTATCTATATAAGCCAGCATTACCTTTGAAAGAGCACAATTGTTAAATACATGTAGCAAAAAATATAGATGCCTTTGCAAGGCATTAAAACACATGCACATGATTATTTAATTTAGCATGAAGTGGCATCTGTAGCCCAAATCTCTCCAACACCTAAATGTTAAACCCTGACACCTGTTCCTTGACTTACCTCGCAGGCTTCTGCAGTTCTCGACCAAACTAATAAAGCCGTGCAGTGACGTTCGAGCTGAAACAAGTTGCTCTTTTAGGAAGTTTATAATGTTCTACTGACACCAGCGTCTCCTATTACTCTTGATCTATGGGCTCTGTAAGGTCATTTCATCCCTGTGGCAACACCAACGTCATGCCGTTCCTTGACTCACAGCTTAGACAAATGCCACTGACCGCTACTGATCTCAAACAAACAAGCGGTTCTCTTGGCGAGTGGTCCTTCCCATTGCTAATGTCAGCCTCACAAACACCAACTCTGACTGACCCGAACATCAACGCATAAACAAAACAAAAAGCCATCAATGCAATCATATCGCCTGAGAGGTGTCTGTGCGTGGATGGCGGGAAGGTTCTCCTAGGTCTTATCGCTTTGAACTACCCTTAAGATCTGCTGAACTTCCATCCCTAACCTCCACACAGCATTTAGGTGCATGATTGATAAGACAAGCAACCAATCAGAACACCCCAGCGACCACATAGCAACATAATAAAAAACCCTCAGAACACCCAAGACAACAAGCTAAATCCTAGAGTTTGACTGTATTTTACCGATCCAGGTTTTTTTTTTGCGGTGAATAGGTTGGAACACACTGACTGATAATCATTTCATCAACTAATAGTTTTTAACTCTTTCCCGGCCACTGATGGAATCAGACGAATTTCCATCTTTTCACTGTTATATGGTTGGAGGCACTAATACACATCTTCTGAAAGAGGACTGAACATCTGGCTCAAAACGTGGTGAAGAAGCAGAAACAAGCGATACCTTCGGTGGCCTAGAGAGCTCAACGCGCTGCAAACAGAAAAAAACATGCAGTACAGGCGATATGTGAAAATAATGTTCACTTTTTCATAAAAGCATGAAACTTGGTACACTTGTGTAGTTTGTGGCCCTAAACATGTTCAGAAATTGAGCAATAACCTTGTGGTTGCCATCGCAATCATTTTACATTCCGCCATAACCAAATTATGTAATTTGTGTCATATTTCCTGAACCAAACATAATGACACAGAAAAGGTGATGTCTATCCCTATGTTTTGATGGTCAAGGATTACAACAATACCATATACAGCAACATAGACTGTTCAGGTGAAGAGTTAATGGTGAAATCAGCAATGTGAGAAGGAAATAACAGTATCTGAGCATCACAGTACCCCAGCATTTACAAAAGTCCATATTATGACAATTCTTTTTTTCTTTCTTTGATAATTAACTAAGATTTTATTCAATAAAAGTGCCACTGCCACCGATTGACAGCTGTAGAGATTATTTTAAAGGGAGCACACTTTGCTTGCTTTCTGTATTTAATCTATTCCTCATAATTTGAATACAAGTTTTAATAAGTGAGTTTTGTCTACCTCATGTAGGAGATTCAATGCAGGTGTGGTTCGGGTCTCAGTTTTTATGTCAAATGGGTGGGGTATGGGATTAAATTGGTGTTGCTGTCAGTTAGTGGGTTCTGTTAATTACTGCAATTGTGGGAAGATCATTTCACCAGCCAGAAAGGTGAACGAAAATGCCTCTCTATTACCACAAGGCATCACTTACTTTCAGATCTCAGGCTTCTGAAGGGGATGTAGCTTCGTAAGAGTGAGGAGGAAGTATAGGGTGCTGAGCCTGTGGCTGTTCTGTACGCAAACATCAATGTCTTGAACTTGATACGAGCCGCAGCCGGTACCCAGTGCTGGAGATAAAGAGAGGTGTGAAATGGGGTCTTTTGGGCTTATGGAAGACCAGTTGTGCCGCTGCATTCTGAATCATTTGTCAATGTTTGATTGCCCATGATGGAAGTTCAGCCAGAAGAGAATTGCAATAGTCCAGCCTAGAAGTGACAAGGGCCTGGGCAAGAAGTTGTGCAGCATACTCTGTTTGGAAGGGCCCGATCCTCCTGATGTTGTGCAATGCAAACCTGCATGATCGAGCTGTCTTTACAATATGGTCCTTGAAGGTCAGCTGGTCACCAAAGAATATTTTTTTATGAACCTAGAAGGATGATGAAATCATGCTGTAGAGTCAGACTGGCAGAGGAAACAAGAAGCGCAGTCTTTGCCAGGTTGAGCTGTAGGTGATGTTCCATCGTCCATGCTGAAATGTTTGCCAGGCAGCCTGAGATCCATGCATCTAATTTTGGATTGTCTGATTGAAATGAATGATGTGTGTCATCAGCATAGCAATGGTAGGAGAAACCAGACTGGTGAAGAGGATGGGTCCAAGAACTGATCACTGAGGAAACCCAGTAGCCAGTTGATGTTCTTTGGATACCTCTCCTCCCAAGGAAACCCCGAAAGACCTACTTGTGAGATAAGATTCAAACCAGTGGAGTGCATATCCGGTGGTGGTAGACAGGATAATCTGATGATTCACATGCTCTAAAAAATGCTGGGTTAAATACAACCCAGTGCTGGGAAAATATTGGACAGAACACATGCTGGGTTGTTTTCAACCAACAGTTGCGTTAAATGTTTAACCCAACCTTCTGGGCAGTAACCCAACCGCTAGGTAAAAACAGCCCAATCACTGCGTTCGTCCATATTTTACCCAGCGCTGGGTTGTATTTAACCATTGTATTTAAGATCGTTTGAAGGAAAACATGCTAACATCGCTATTGAAGAACTGCTACACTACCATCTTCAATAAATTCTTCTCCCCATAAAAGTTTTGGTCAAGCCTACTTATTTTATTTTGTATCAGAGACATCTAGTACATTGGTGAGCTACCCAACAGACTGCTCTGCAAAAATACAGTAAATACGATGATACACAGGGCAACTTTTTAGGTTAGAAGGGGTAGTATGCACTGGAATGTCTAGACAGATATTGTCTTGACAAGAAGTTAAAGTGGATCATAAAGTGTCAGTTGCTGTATTTACATCCAGAGATGAGAAATGGGTGGGTGAGGGAAGAGAGTATGAGACTACAGAGGAAAGATGGAAGGGTGAAAGGAAGCATAGGTTTTGCCTAAAAGTAACTGGTAGAAAAATTGGTGGCATACAGGTAGTAATATGTAGGTTAAATGTACAGACCAAAATTATAAACGCAACACTTTTGTTTTTGCCCCCATTTTTCATGAGCTGAACTCAAAGATCTAAGACTTTTTCTATGTACATAAAAGGCCAGATTTCTCTCAAATATTGTTCACAAATCTGTCTAAATCTGTGTTAGTGAGCACTTCTCCTTTGCCGAGATAATCCATCTACCTCATATGTGTGGCATTTCAAGATGCTGATTAGACAGCATGATTATTGCACAGGTGTGCCTTAGGCTGGCCACAATAAAAGGCCACTCTAAAATGTGCAAGAAATGAAAATTAAAGAAAATCACTCACTGATCTTGACTGAATTACTTTGTAGTTTTAACAATAATTAATCCACAGTCAAACCAAAAATTATTCAGACACCAGATATAATATTTTTATATTTTCTTTTTTTACCAGTGGGTGCAGGACACTATAGTTCATATATGTAAGTGAGTATAGCTAAATAAATTAAACTGTGATGTATTATACCCCAAAATCATTCATACAGTGGACTACCAGTAAAATGGATTTAAAAAAACAGCAAGCAATGTGGCAGTACTTCCGGTGCACTCATTGTCCGAATTCACTCACTCGTTTTCATTCACTCCTTTAAGTGAACTGTATAAGTGGACTAATGTAGGGAATAGTGAATGAGGGTATAGGGGCGATTTCAGATACAGCCCTGAATTGGGTGTGTCTGACAAGGGAGATGTGTGCAGGGCAGGGGTGCTTGTAGGACAGGTTTGAAAACCACTGCCCTATAGTATCATGGTGACTAGTTTTGCACAAGCAAGCACCATTCACATTTTCTTCAGAAAACGTAAAAATGTAGTATGTCTCCGGCTCTTTCTATTTTTCTTTCATCTCAAAGGCCGATATTTTGGGGTCTGGGGCCATCTACAGATCTAACGAAGTGGAGATGAAGCAAATGGGCTGCAGTGAAGCACACCGGCTAAAAGGCTGCCGGTCCAAACTAGATTTTAATCATGTCACTGCTATTTGACATCAGCACTGGGAAGTCCAATGCATTTAGTGAAGTGCTTCGTTTGTCTCCAGAGAAATATGTGCAAGCACCATTCTGCAAAGAAAGATTAATATATAGTTTTGTCCAAGCAACCACCCTTTCACAACAGACCACCATGCAGATAAGATGTGCGCTCTATACACCAGCTACAGGCACAGAGGAAAAATAGAGCCAATCAAGAGCATGCTAGATTATTAACACACTGAATTTGCCAGCACTCCGGGACAAGTCCGATGAAGGAAGTCCACATGTCGTTTCTCTCATCTGAACTTTGATGAATTAATCACTCAACAGTGCTCTCAGAAGCCTCATGCTGCTTTTTCAGATTTTATGTAAGCATTTGCTGAAACAAAAACTTCTATTGCTTGCTTATGAAAAGAGAACTGAAAACATGTTATGCTGCTATCTTTGTTTATGAGTCTTACACCTTATTTTGAGTGCCAAGTAATCTGATTTAGAAGACAAAACAAATACAATTGATAGCAGTGCTTCACTGATATATAAAGTATATTTCTTTACAAATAAAACCATAATTTAGCCAAACAGGGAAAATAAAATAAGCAGTTGAAACAACCGTGCAATGACCACTATTTCCTTCAGTGCTTTGAGCAGCAGTGCCAAAATTACAGTATCACAGCAAATTAAATTCAAATTTACCCGCGTTGAGAGCTTGCGGTCAAAACTGAAAAGAAAAAGACCATACTGCGAAATAATGGAAATAAAACTTTCCAGAAATGATTCTTATGAACCAAAAGCCTAATTGTATCAGTTGCTTTGATTCAGTCTGACGAATCCTTCACTGAAAAAACTCACTAAATCAGAGCAGTTACTGACTCGCTTATGGAAACTGCAAGTTCGTTAATATTGTTGCACTTTTAATTATATGTGATTGTAAAGTTACACATTAATATGGTTGCATGAGTCATTGCTAAATTAGGAGGTTTTAAGATGTTGTTATTCATATATGTACAGCTCTGGAAAAAAAAGAGACCACAGCTAAATTATTAGTTTCTGTGGTTTTTACTATTTTTAGGTGTGTGTATATTTGAGGAAAATTAAATGTTTTTGTTTTATTCTATAAGCAAACAACAATTCTCCTACATTTCAAATAAACACATAGTCATTTAGAGCATTTATGTGCAGAAAATAGTCAAAATAACAACAAATATTCAGTGTTTTCAGACCTCAAATAAGGCAAAGAAAAGTTCATAAATCAATATTTGGATGAATAACCCTGATTTACAATCACAGCTTTCATGCTCTTGATCACATTCCAGAGGTTTTCAATGGGTTTCAGGTCTGGAGATTAGGCCGGCCATGACAGGGTCTTGATCTGGTGGTCCTCCATCCACACCTTGACTGACCTGGCGAATTGTCCTGCAGGAAAAAAACAATCCTCAGAGTTGGAGGACATTGTCAGAGCAGATAGAAGCAAGTTTTCTACCAGAACAGCCTTGTACATGGTTTGATTCAGACATGGCATGATATATAGGCTATACAGGGGTGCACACATGTGATGCGCAACTTAAGTGCGCATGCGCAACCAAAACAATAAAAGGCGCTGGGTAAATTACAGTGGGGAAAATAATTATATTGATTCCCTGCTAACTTTGTAAAATTGCCCACTTAAAAAAAAGAAGGGTTTATCGTTTTTATGGTAGGCTTATTTTGATAGAGACAGAATATCAGAGACAAAATATAGAGACAGACAGATAGAGACAGAATATCAAACAAAAAATCCAGAAAAAAATAGCATTCAAATGTTAAAAAAAGATTTACATTTTAGTAAATCAAATAAGTATTTGATTCCCAAGCAAAATATGACTGGGTGCAGAAGCCCTTGGTGGCAAGCTCAGAGGTAAGATGTTTCTTGTAGTGGGCCACCAGGTTTGCACACATCTCAGGAGGGATTTTGGTCCACTCCTCTTTGCAGATCCTCTCTAAATAATTAAGGTTTCTTGGCTGTCTCTTGGAAACTCGAACCTTCAGCTCCCTCCACAGATTTTCTATGCGATTTAAGGTCTGGAAACGGGCTAGGCCACTCCAGGACCTTAATGTGCTTCTTCTTGAGCCACTCGTTTGTTGCCTTGGCGGTATGTTTTGGGTCATTGTCATGCTGGAAGACCCATCTTCGGTGTTCTGGCAGAGGGAAGGAGGTTCTCATCTAATATTTTATGGTACATGGCCCCATCCATTGGCCCCTCAATGCTGTGAAGTCGTCCTGTACCCATAGCAGAGAAACAGCCCCAAAGTATGATGTTTCTGACTCCGTGTTTGACTGTAGGGATGGTGTTCTTGGGGTGATAGTCAGCATTTATCTTCCTCCAAGCACGGTGAGTCGAGTTGACGCCAAAGAGCTTAATTTTGGTCTCATCTGACCAAAGCACATTCTCCCAAGCCTTCTCTGAATCATTTAGATGTTCATTGGCAAGCTTCAGACGGGTCTGTACATTGCCTTCTTGAGCAGGGGGACCTTGCGGGCGCTGCAGGATTTCAGTCCATTGCGGTGTAGTGTGTTACCAATGGTTTGCTTGGTGACGGTGGTCCCAACTGCCTTGAGATCATTAACAAGCTCCTTCCGTTTAGTTCTGGGATGATCCCTCTCCTTTCTCATGATCATCCTTACCCCATGAGGTGAGCTCTTGCATGGAGCTCCAAAACGAGGGCGATTGATGGTTATTTAGTATTTATTCCATTTCCGAATAATTGTACCAACAGTTGTCTCCTCCTCACCAAGCTTCTTGCTGATGGTTTTGTAGCCAATTCCAGCCTTGTTCAGATCTACAATCTTGTCCATGATGTCCTTTGACAGCTCTTTGGTCTTTCCCATGTTAGTGGAGAGGTTGGAATGGAAGATATAGATTATATGGACAGGTAACTTTTATACACACAATGAGCTGAAATTAGGAGTATCTTCTTAAAGTGATGGGACTAATCTGAGTTCCACATGTGCACAACACAAATCTGTGGGAGACACAATTCCTGCTGGTTGGTAGGGGGATCAAATACTTACTAAAATTAAAATCTTTTTTTATGTTCGATATTCTCTATCAGTTAAAATAAACCTACCATCAAAATGATAAACCCTTCTTGTTTTAAGTGGGAAAACTTACTAAATCAGCAGGGGATCAAATCATTATTTTCCCCACTGTATATGAAAATCAGGCTGCTCATTTGCACAACTGACATGGTTGGTGGCTATTAATGCACAATCACCGTTTTAGATTGACTAACTGTAATATTGTGTTGTAAGATTTCCATTTTAAGTGAACGCATAAATCTTGGGTATGTGTTGCCGTAGAGCAAAACTGTAAATAAACAAAACATATGATTATCTTATGAGCTTCACTTGGCAGTGCTAAAACCTGCAGTGCATATACTTACTTGCCGGGAACCCAAATAAACAAATTAACAAAAAAAGCTGGCTGATTTTAGGTTTAATAAAATTGAAAAATAACATAAATAAAATAAAATATAGTGAAAGTACAAACTTTTTTATTTTAAAAAAAGTAATAATAATATTATTACTATTATTCATAATTGTTTTTTATATAATTATATTTAATAGATCACATGCAGTGTGAACACTAACCCAAAACTCCAAATCTGGTTCTTTGTAAAAATATATATATACAGTGGTGGTCAAAATTATTAGACCATCTGACAGGTCTGAAAATATTTACCTTTTTTACCTCCAAAACATGATTTAATTTCATAATGTTCATGAAACATGCAGATGGTTGCTCCGAGCACAACAAATATCAGATGAAGTAAGTCGTACTGTTTTTATCTACTTTAACTTTAATATTTGGTATGTACGCCTTCTGCGGCAATTACAGCAGCACATCTCTCTGGTATAGTGTCATTATATTTTCTGAGATGTTCAACACCAATGTTATCCCATACCTTCTGCAACTCAAGCCAAAGGCTTTCCTTTGAATGTACAAAAGATCTGTCCAGTTTATTTTCCAACTCGCCCCAAATATGTCCATCATTTTCAAAGTTCCAACAGATTCCTTCCGTTGCAGAAAGTTCTGGCAATAGATTTTTTTATGGATATTGTAATGACCAATTCAACTAAAACAACTTAAACCTCTTAAATATGCCAAGTGTTGTAATAGTTTTGACCACCACATATTTATATTATTAATAATATAAATATCATCATTTCCTCAGCATTCAAGCAACATTCAAGCAAGCACCACTCACATTAAAAATCTTGTTAGATAACATATCAAAATAAGATTTACACACTGTTTTAAATATTTGGTTTATGGCTTATGATTCATGTCACTCACCTCAGTTTAACTCTCAAACAAAATCACTGTTAATCAGTTTGACAGAATCATTAAAAAGAAGAAAAACTAGCTCTATGAATTAAGCAGTTTTTTTTTTTGCATGATTCTAAAATAACCACCTCAATAACTGCTTTGACGGGTCTTCTCGATGCTTTCTCAGGTGAATCTGAAATCAATCGCTCTTTCAGGTCAAAAGGCATTATCTCTACAGCCAATGCAATTTCAGCTGCTGATGCGATGGTGAAAGTTTGAAGCTTGAGAAGCTTATTAACGTTTAATTTCCTCTCCAGACACAATGCAGCTCTTTCTACGGCTGTGGTTGAGCACATAGTGTTCGTAATATGGCATTGTTATAAAACTTTAGCCTGCGAGCTAGCTAATGGTCAGCATTTCTGTCCTTTCTCGACTGAACTCAGGTCACTTTTGTGCCACAGGTAGAAGCAGGTGCAAAGAACCTAATTCCTTTTCTATCCCCTTCTAACCTCTTCCACACTCTTCTCCACCTCATAGACAGACAATCAATACATTATCAGCCACCAGACAGCCAAAGCTACAGCCGCGCCACCAGAGAAGCAATTAGCCACCTTAACAAAGACTGACGCTTGTCTCCATCCTAAACAAATGGAGGCGACGGTTGGGAGAGAGAAAACAAACTCCACATCAAGGTGTTTTTGTCACTTTGCATTTGGATGCCAAGCGCCTCACGCCGGCCCCTAATGGATATTGAATAGACAGGTGCACATTAGGAAAGCGCAACAAACAAACAAATAGTTCTTATCGGGGCAGGCTATTCATTTGAAAAGCAACGTGGGAACCCTGAGGGGACCATTGAAGAGAAAACAAGAGAAGGACCAAACAAGAGCGCGTGAGAGAGAGACACTTCTTTGTTCGACTCATCCCGGGAGTATTCACCACCGTTACGTTTTTCCCGCTACGATCATTCAATGCTAATTAGGTGACAGGAGTTCTGAGTCGGCAATATCGCGTGTTTGCTTTGACACAAAGGCAAAACTCAGCAGGGCAAGATGGCGCGTAAACAAGCGTGACAGTCGTTCCTGACACTGTACCATTCATTTGTTAATTAAGATGGATGACTCATTATGGTCTCGTAAGCTACATGTGCTATGGGGAGAGACGGAGAGAGACACTTCACGCCGGTGTCAGTTGTATAATTGATGCCAGAGCTTGCCGGAGATCTGACGCGCTCTTCCCTCACATGTTTCCAATGAGACGAGGGCCTTTCATTCACTGATGACACACAGGAGGCAGCGTGGGTAAGCCTGCGGCAGAACATACACTAGCCTACACACTTCAAAAGGGCATCGTATACTGTACAGCGCCGACACACACTCGTCATTTCACACGCTGTTTCCAAAAACAAAAATATGTCTCGCAGGGCAAGCCAGATTCAAGATGTCCAAGAACCACACATCTATTTCCCATCTGTTTGGTCACATAAAAATAGCAAGCGCTGACAGAAATGGACAGTTTTAGTCTCATTGGGTGGCTTTTATGAGTCAAGTGACTCGTGTAATTTGTGGTTTATACCATGGTACACTGGAGATAAAACTACTGCTTAAGTTTTTCACCTCATAGTTACTAATTTGAGTAACTCATCTTTGATAATGACTTCAATGTCACTCTACACGAGGGGTGCCCAATCCTGCTCCTGGCGATTGGCTGTCCTGCAAAGTTCAGCTCTAACTATAACATATAATGCATATTATGTATCGCTCTCTGTATTTTTGGAAACGTTATAGTAACTGATATCATTAGCTTTTGGCTTGACTGCATAATCAAACAGCTAACAATTTGTCACAAATATTACACAAACCATGTTCCTGTTGGACATCTCAGAGTGCCTTAGGTAGAAACACTTTGAGAATTATATTAAAAGTTCCACACATAAGTTAGACAAATTATAAATTAGTAAGAAAAAATTACCACTTTTCCCTTAATAATAGAAATGAGAGCTATTGTTGTTTTCACTAATGTGCAACCTGTTCATATATGTTAACATCTCCAAAAAATAGTTTTAGGGTTTCATAACACTTTAAAACATGATGCACTTAGGTGAAAAGCAACAGCACATCTGATATTATTTTGTATTTTAATATAAGCATGTTTGGTCTCAAAGCCAGTGTAGTAAGAAAAACATGAACTTATGTTCAAAACACAATTAATACAATCTAGTCTCATATCCTATGTGGTGTTGCTTGTCATGTCAAGGATTTTTAGATCTTTAAGTGGAAAATTGGTGCAGCTATCTGTGAGGGCAATATTAATCCAATGGCATCAAATGAACATTAATTCATGCACAAATACAGAGGGAAACTATTTTAATAATGTATTGTACTATAATACCCTAATGCATATAAACTACAGCTTGGGATCAGTAAGATTATAGCTTTTGCAGTAAATTGATCAAACCTAAAAGTAAAAACATTTATTAAGTTACAAGTAAGGGTGGGCGATATACGGGTAGACATGATTAAGAGGTAGAAATATCAACCGGTAGAGATTTTGGATTATCGTCTCTCTCACAGTTACATGCTCACATGACATTGCTGTGCTATGTGGTCACGAAAAACATGTGTTTTTCAGCATTGCAGTAAAAAAAAAAGATTTTAAGCCATTGAAATGCAATCAGCAGCAAAATAGAACTAATTTCGCTATATGCACTGATTTCACTAACACTTTCTTTCTACAGTCTACAAGCAGCACAACTGTTCTCAACATAAGAAATGTTTCTCGAGCAGCCTATCAGAATGATTTCTGAAGGATCATATGGCACTTCAAACATTAAACAGTTATTTTAAACTGTAATAATATTTCACAATATCACTGTATTTTTGATTAAACAAAGGCAGCATTGGTGAGCATAAAATACATCAAAGACACAATTTATGGTACCATTACTGTCAAATGTATTTCTTACATTATTAAAACAGATTTTCAACAAACAGTCAAGTCTTTATCCATTCATCTAGACAGCGGATATTCTTATATAAGTTTGAAATAGCTGCCGGGGGCGTTAATAATATGGTCGCCGAGTGAACTGACTTGCTTTAAAGTACTCATTATTTTTTACAGACAGAAACTTTGATCACTAAGTCTACACAAATTTTCCACTATTTTCTTTTCTGTAGCATGTTTGCAAAAACAGTTATGCAATATTTCAAATGCACCAGCCCAGGCTGTTATTGTGATGAAATGCATTTCAACCACTAACCAGTAATAATCAAATCAGTGTTTGGTCACGTTATGCATCAGACAGACGGTCTGTTGTTCTAAATAAGCTGCAATGAGTAACAGACTTTATGCTGATTACTAAACGACTACGAGTGATTAGATTCACACATACGGTGGCAGGTTGCCTGTTTTTCTAAAACGAGTCAAACTCTCGTGGTCTAGAGACACGACGCTCTTGGACGTCCTCGGTCGACTGCGCATGGCACTCGTTGAGCAGTGGGAGCTGGTTTTTAATGGAAAGAGAACAGTGGGAGACGATCTCCTGTTTGAATGTGGGAGCCCCCGCACTACACACTCACACACACGGCCGATGAGTAACGTGAACGCGAGCGAGTGCCGGGTGAATTAATTCAACATCCTCCTCAACACATGCACATATGACAGGCTGAGGACGTGCGGCGGCCAGAACAGCGTGAATCAGCCTGAATCAAGCCTCCTCTCTCTCTCTTTCCCTCGCTGTCAATCATAACATATCTCCCCATCTTTCTCTTTCTACCCCTCGGTGCACAATCCATCCCAGAATCCTTTGCTTTCATTACCGACGGCGAGATGCCCTGCTCACCCGCTGTCTGTTTGGTCCTCACCTCTATCTGAAGTGACCAAGACCTGCATCACATTCACATCACACATTCGACATTTAGAACTGATGCAATCCTGCTAAATACGCTGAGTTCCTTGCATCCCCTATATATACCGGCATTTCCTTTAAAATAATTATTCATTCAATATTCTGTGTCTCAGGATGTTATTATTTGTTTTTCAAAGAACTTTCTGGATCACGTTTCTGGAATTTATACCATAGCCCAAAAGCTTTTATGTAAATTCATGCATTTCATCTCTCCTCTAATAATAATTTACATTGCCTACGGTCTAACATGCATATATACAGATGCATAAATCTAAATTTGGTGTTTTATGGTAATACTTTACAGTAAAGTTCAATATGTTTAATATTACTTTGTGCATTAGGCAGCGAGAACTAACAAGGCACTGTTTTGTCATTTAAATTATGCTATTATTATTCTGGTAACACTTTATTTTAAGGACCAATTCTCAGTATTAACTAGCTGCTTATTAGTATGCATAGTACTAGCATATTGCTGTTTATTAGTACTTATAAAGCACATATTAATGCCTTACTCTGTATGATCATATTTTAGATTCCTTAATCCAACCCCAAACCTAAACTTAACAACTACATTAATACACAGCAAATAAGGAGTTTATTGAGACCAAAGTCATTAATTACTTTTTAACAGGATTTATAACGTAATATAATATATTCTTTTAAAAATGCATTTTTATAAACATAAAATGTATGTATTTACAAATAAAAACACTAGTTAATTTAATTTATAATTCCTACTTTATTAACTTGTATAATATTTTGAATATATTTGTATTTATTTAAAATAAATACATACAAATATGTATTATTTTATTTGTTTATTACTTACAACTATATAACTTGAAATGTTACGGACGTAAATGTAGTAATGAACATTAACCTAAATACTGTTTGCAAATGTTGTTATTTCATAACTAATGTTAACATATACAAACTTATTGTAAAGTGGAACCATTTTTAATATTAAATTAGTATAAGAATAGTACATAAATATACATCAAATGTATCATCCAGCTTTATACATCTATAAATGTTCTGAAGAATTTGCTCCAAAGCTAAAAAAACTGGAAAGGCTGGCCTTTAATTTGCTAAGATTTGCCTCTGTATAATTTAACCAATGTTAAAACCCAGTCAAGGCCTGTAGGCAACAGCATTTTCATTTTCATGTAGAATTACTTCAGGTGTGCATACGTGTCTTTACCTGCATGACAGTATATACACTGTTCTAACATCTGTTCTGTTTACATATGTCCCTGCTTGCGTTTATCCCTCTCTCCATCTCAGTGACATCCCTGTCTCATGTTATCTCTCTCCCACACACATTCTGTCTTTTAAAGCTGTGTATCTATCGCTCTCACTCGCCTTTCAGCTCGTCCATTCATTGTGTCTATCTCTCCTTGTCTCTTTCTGTCTCTCTGATGGACCGAGCGCGGAAAGGAACTACTTTTCCCCCCCAATATCTCTGATTCCATCTACTTTTCCGCCCCCTTTTCTCCTCCATGTCAAAACCCAGACAGATGTCTCATCGCTTTCTTCGGAGATCTTTGACAGCTAAGACGAATCGCGCCACATATAGAATGTGCTCGCAGGTTAGAAATTATCAACTGAAACAACAAAAAACCATTGGAATTATGTGTCTGCAGTCAGGCCGCATCTCAGCGAGCGCGATTACTGTGTTATCAGAGTGTGTCCTCTACGAAATGGGTTTTACAGGATTTCATTTGCTCTATATGAGGGAATCAGGTGCAGAATAGAACATCTAATTCACTGTTGTGATAGACATGGAGACATGCGACCCGGGGCAACACACATTACACACACACACTCACTAGTTATCATGTGGCAGCTGTGAGGAAGTTTGACACGTCTGCCATTTCTCTTTGTTATCCAGACAATCGGAGCGGAGCAGAATGTTTCTTCTCTCTCTACTCTATATAAAGCTTTGGGCTGCAGTGTCTGTCAGAGAGGTACTAAGTTTTCGACAGAGGAACTTACTGTACAATTCAAAGTGAAACTTTACAGGAAAAAAACTCCCGGGGTTGGGATGTGTTGAGAATTACAACATCCCTAATAGGGAAGACACAACCTTATCTGACTTGGGTTATGGGTGTACACGAATATACACTGCCATCGTCATGATACCATATCCATATATTCGAGTTATTAAAGGTGAAATGTAATTTCTGAGCCTGAAATAATGAGTGATTTCCCAAACACTTACCCCATCTTCCATTGCAAACCAAACATATAGCCCTGCCAGTTGTATCTTTGCAGAAACTGGGATTGGATAAAGTATTTTAACATTGAAAAATGGCATGCATCAGCTACAGTATACATGATGCACTGGTGGTCTCTGGTTTAATTTGAGCCATGATATTTTTGAGTTGGTCGGTTTGGTAATTTACAAATGGTGGATGATAACTGGTACAGGTCATAATAAAGGTTTAATTATTAATCTTGACTGTAGAATTAGTTATGATAACAGAGATAAAGCTAGCTGAAAAAAATATAATTTCAGTATAAATATCTAAACATTCCTCAAGAAATCAAGAAACATTTATGTGAGAAGTAAAATGATCGAAGATATAAAGGCTTGTTTTCAGACATATGCTTTTAGCACAGGAAAAAATATCTGACAGCGGGGTAATAAAAATAAACTTAATTCAAAGGGAAAATAAGATTACTTTTCTTATCCCACTGGCATAGTATTTTTCTTGTTTTGAGAAAATAAAACTCACTTAAAAATGTATGCTTCTTTTAGAAAATAAGACTAAATATGTCATTTTGCTTTTCAAGTAAATGTCTTGCACACACACACACACACACACACACACACACACACACACACACACACACACACACACACACCATCTGTCAATGGAGTAAGAAAAATTAAACTTCATTCAAAGGGAAAACAAGTTTATTTTGTCTTGTTTAAAAAAATACATTTTAATAATGTTTTCAGAAAACAACTTAATATGTAATTGTGCTTCTTTATGTTTAGATATTTACATTAACTACAAATCAAGACACTTCATTTTGCATTTGTGCTATAAAAGCTTACAGATTTAGTCAATGTGTGATGAAGAAAGAAAGATTATGAATCCAACACAACTAGTCCATTTATTTCCAACCGAAATCAATTTTGATTAATCCAAGCTCCAAGACGACTTGGTAAAACAGCAAAAAAGTTAACCTAATCATAGTTTCACATAAAATATCATACTTATAGGTATTGTTACAATAAAAGTCTGACACGGTGTCATTCAAAATATCACTTAAATGGTAAAAAGTTCTGCTGATTTTTAGATTTTCTGAAGAAAATGTTTGAGCAACACCCACAGCTAGGTTGTTTTGGTTGGCTACCAGGTCATTTCCATTATCCAAGTCTTTAGTCTTTAGCTCAGGTTCCTCCTTCAGTGCAAGACTAGAGGATCTGATCACCTGCCAACCAAAAAAAAAACGTTTATAAACAGCGATGGAAACACCATAAAATACATTAATAGTTGGCGTAATTATAGTATTTTGTCAAAACTGTGGTCAATATTTGTAAAAGCAGCAAGCAACTTCGGAGAAAAACCATCGTTCAATGCTGAAACGAGCCACGATTCCATTCAGTCAGAGAGTTTTAATCAGTAAAGATGACAGTCGGGTGAAAGCAATGCGTCTGTGTGAAGCAAACATTCATTCATGTCATTTCATGGATGAAAACCGCCACGCAGAAGGGCTCCATTAATCAGCATTAACTCACATCGAGCGGCTTTGACGTGACAGATCTCACTTGACGGGTCTCCTCTCACTTGTAATTCAACACGGCGACTTACGCTTGGACTGCAACCGAGCTTTCAAAAAAAGAAAAAAGTCGAGTAAGAACCTCTGAGGATCTGGCCCTCAGACAGGATGTGACTAGCTTACAGCTCCAGCTTTTAGACCTCGAGATTTCTCTGAGGACTGACAAAACGCTCCCTGCCAGACGAGCGTATGCATTCCGGGGGTGGCAGGGGAGGCAGGGACGCGCTCAGACAGGGACATGTGGACACGGTCTATGTGTCATCGCCTTTTTCACCGGGTGAGATGGAGAGAACGCGTCGAAGAACGCTGGTGACACATGGGCGAGCTGCTTTATTAAAATTCTGCCCACGGTGTTGCCCCTGACACTGACTCAGAGCCACCCCCTCCACCTGCTCCCACAGAGGTCGATCTGCTAATGACGTGGCCACCGGCCCCAAATGTCACTGGATTTCAGCCGATAAGAAGACGAGGTGAGTTTTATGGCTTTTGAATTGCTGGGCTTTGTGAGCCAATACGTGAATATGCGAAAAAGGGGGTTAATATTGCGCATGTGTTTGTGGACTTGTGGGAATATGTTCTGTGTTTCTCCATAACTTGGTGCGTTGACTTGATTGAACATAATTACTTTTACGGAAGAACACCTGCATAGCGAATATGATCCAAGAAATGTTATTTACAGTCTTCAACATGCAACCGTTTACTTCTTAATCAAAATATGTTCTCTGCATCTGGCACTATTTTTCTTTTTAAGTGACGTCACATTACACTCTTATAAATAAAGTTTCCAAAAGGAGGTTTTCATTGTGATGCCATTGAAGGTTCTTTGGGGAACCAAAATGGTTCTTCTGTGAACAGTTCATAAAATAACCATTTTTACATTAGGCTACATTCTTAAAAATAAAGGCTCCAAAGGGGTGTTTCTGCAGTGTCGCCATAGAAGAATCCTTTTTTGTTCCCAAAGAACCTTCCAGTGAATAGTTCTTAATTTTGAAGAACATTTTAAAACTCAAAGAACCCTTTACCACTATATAGAACCTTTTCTGAATTTGAAAGGTTCCATGGATGTTCAAGGTTCTTCATGGAACCATCAATGCCAATAAAGAACCTTTATTTTTAAGAGTGTAATAAAAAAAACATATATATATATTTTTCCATTATTAAGAATCTTTTGTGGAATGGAAAGATTCCATGACAGTTAAAGGTTCTTTGTGGAATCCTAGATTTAAGAGTATGTACTACTGGTTAACTCTAACCAGTAACCAAACAGCTATTTACTCCCTTTCATGCTGTAACTGTAGGTCAAGGTTTACTGGGGGTTCATGAGGGAACTGGTTTGTGAGTTGAAAAAAAAGCTAATAACTAAAGGGTTAGTTCACCCAAAAATGAAAATTCTTTCATTAATTACTCACCCTCACGTCATTCCAAACCCGTAAAACCTTTGTTCATCTTCGATAACAAATTAAGATATTTTAACATAATCTTGCAAAGACATTAATACAATGCTATGTAAAACTAAAGTAATAAAGCTTATGATATTACGATTTGAAAACGAGGTGTTACCTTTGGGATATATTGCTCTCAGAGGTGATTTTGACCTTCAGCCTCCATGTCTTACATACTCCTCAAAAGTGGGTTGTCTTATAAACTCCATCAATAAACTCAGACTTTGCTGTGTAATGATAGTAAGGAGATACAGTATGTCTAGGGCTAAGGAAAGTAGAATATGGTCATGCATTAATATGTATAAGTACTAATAAACAGCCAATATTCTAGTAGGCTAATATACATGCTATTGAGCAGCTAATTAATAGTGAGTGTTCCCTAATCTAAAGTGTTAGCAACAACTACTACAACTACCTTACTATCATTAATGATCAAATTGGGAGTTTATTGATGTAAAACTCCGATATCTCAATATGAACTCAAACATTTCTAAATTTCTTAGCTATGCATTCATTTTAAAGCCCTTTTTATTCCTCTAAAGTAATTTTATGAAAAGTCAATACCGACATACAGGTGCATCTCAATAAATTAGAATGTCGTGGAAAAGTTTGTTTATTTCAATAATTCAACTCAAATTGTGAAAATCGTGTATTGAATAACTTAAATGCACACAGACTGAAGTAGTTTAAGTCTTTGGTTCTTTTAATTGTGATGATTTTGGCCAATTCTCAAAAAATTAGAATATGGTGACATGCCAATCAGCTAATCAACTCAAAACACCTGCAAAGGTTTCCTGAGCCTTCAAAATGGTCTCTCAGTTTGGTTCACTAGGCTACACAATCATGGGGAAGACTGCTGATCTGACAGTTGTCCAGAAGACAATCATTGACACCCTTCACAAGAGCAAAGCCACAAACATTCATTGCCAAAGAGTGCTGCTGTTCACAGAAAGTGCTGTATCCAAGCATGTTAACAGAAATGAGGATTGAAGGAAAAAGTGTGGAAGAAAAAGATGCACAACCATCACCGAGAGAACCGCAGCACTTATGAGGACGTGTCAAGCAAAATCGATTCAAGAATTTGGGTGAACTTCACAAGGAATGGACTGAGGCTGGGGTCAAGGCATCAAGAGCACCACACACAGACGTGTCAAGGAATTTGGCTACAGTTGTCGTCAGAGGCGTCTTACCTGGGCTAAGGAGAAGAAGAACTGGACTGTTGCCCAGTGGTCCAAAGTCCTCTTTTCAGATGAGAGCAAGTTTTGTATTTCATTTGGAAACCAACGTCACTGCACCCGTTTACCAAGAAATTTTGGAGCACTTCATGCTTCCTTCTGCTGACCAGCTTTTTAAAGATGCTGATTTCATTTTCCAGCAGGATTTGGCACCTGCCCACACTGCCAAAAGCACCAAAAGTTGGTTAAATGACCATGGTGTTGGTGTGCTTGACTGGCCAGCAAACTCACCAGACCTGAACCCCAGAGAGAATATATGGGGTATTGTCAAGAGGAAAATGAGAAACAAGAGACCAAAAAATGCAGATGAGCTGAAGGCCACTGTCAAAGAAACCTGGGCTTCCATACCACCTCAGCAGTGCCACAAACTGATCACCTCCATGCCACGCCGAATTGAGGCAGTAATTAAAGCAAAAGGAGCCCCTACCAAGTATTGAGTACATATACAGTAAATGAACATACTTTCCAGAAGGCCAACGATTCACTACAAAACAAATTTTATGAAGTATTCTAATTTGTTGAGATAGTGAATTGGTGGGTTTTTGTTAAATGTGAGCCAAAATCATCACAATTAAAAGAACCAAAGACTTAAACTACTTCACTCTGTGTGCATTGAATTTATTTAATACACGAGTTTCACAATTTGAGTTGAATTACTGAAATAAATTAACTTTTCCACGACATTCTAATTTGAGATGCACCTGTATATCTGAAAATACAAATGAATCTCAACAAAACAGCAATTAAATGGTCCTCTGGAAGGAAACTTTTCACATATTGAATCCGGCCAAAATGCAATTTTTGTTCATAACGTGGAAGACATTGTGAAAATAACGAACTGCACCATTAATGCATCCCGGTGCTCTTAATTCTCATCTGTTAGTTAATAATCCCACAACAAGACTCGGCAGTTTCTAAGAATTAAGTGGCAGGGATTTTTTCAGATTACTTGTTTTAATGAAACAGCTTTTCTCAAATTAGTCGGGCACTCTATTGACAGCAGCCAAAAGCCTGCATTTGTATTCCCGTGCACAGATTGGGTCCTCTCATGAATCAATTTCAAACAGAGAATACGCTGTGAAATTAAATAGCCTTTGGCGAGATTCTACACCCCTGAAATTATTCAAACAGACAGTTGAGAATTGTTATGGTTATGGAAAAGTGGGGTGGCACTATTAGATATCCAATCTTATAACCAACTGTGCGGAAAGCTGAAAACACTCTTCATTAAAAGACTATTGTCGGAGGATTGTTTGCGATGCGCTGACCTCTGCGTCTCCAGGAATCAAAGGACTTTTGTCTGATTTCAAACCGCAATTTCCTGCCTGTGCCCTCAAAAAGCACAGGGCGCTCTGCATGATCAAAAACGTGTTGACGATTTTCCCTGAGTTTTGGTTTACAATGTCTGCTGTCTCTTATTTCAGTTCTTGTTCTAGCTTTAGATGCACAGAACACATAAAAGAGGCTCTTCAAATCTTTTATACATCACCTCGACGCTCAAGATATGTCTGCGGGGCTACACATTCGGCTTTACCACGGTTTCATGAGAAAGATGGTCTTTTATATTCAGTATAATCAGAAAGGCACCACAGCATCTTTTGTGCAAAAAAAACAAAAATCCAATATTTCTGTACACTGTAATACAGACAATTTGACTGGCTTTTATAGAAGTGTGATGGTATATGGCCTTTTTCAGCAGATTATATTTGAATTGCTCCATAAGCAGAGGCTCATGACACTGGTCTGCCATCTAGTGGAGGAGTGACACCAGCTTACACTGAACAACACAACATCTCTGGCACTTCAGATGCCACATATTCTAAAGCTGCTATATTATATTTACTGTATACTACAGAGCGGCAGGACTGACAGGTCAATGATTCAAATCCCACAGAAGGGTTTCTGCAGCTTTGGAAAGGAAGAAAAATAGAAAGAACTTCTATAACATTGCCACTCAGAAAAAAAGTCTTTATGATACTCTATTCTATCTAATGTTTCTAAGATGTTGTATTTATTATATCTATCTATCTATCTATCTATCTATATGTCCATCATGATCTGAATATGCATCCATTTTTCCATCTATCCATCCAACTATCTATCCATCCATCTATCCATCCATCTGAATATGCATCCATTTTTCCATCTATCATCCACCCAACTATCAATCCACCTTACTAGCTGTCTATCATCCACAGTATGTATCTACTCATCTGACTATACATCCATGCATCCGACTAGACATCTCTTCATCGATCCATCTGCTCAACTATCCATCCATCCTCCCATCGATCTATTAATTTATTACACTGTAAAGTTTAAAATAATATTTGATGATAAATGATGTATCTCTGTGGCCTCTTATTAAATCATACGTGTTCATCTGGAGGACATTTTACCTGTCCTCTGTCTTTGAAAACGTTGAAGGTATTTTTTTTGTTCCAGTCTAACAGCTTGTTTTTTCACTGTCCTCTTATACCTGTTTCTCCTTCATATCATCCTCTGATTGTCCTACCCCCCCAATTCTCTCTCTCTCTCTCTCTCTCTCTGATTCTGATATCAATCTACCACTCTCAACCTCTGCCTCATTTCTATCATTTGTTCGTCTGTCCTCTCATCCTCTCTCTCTTTCGCTCTGTGAGGTCAGACATCTTGCTAGCGGGCTGGAAGCGAGAGCTGTTGATTGGGTTTAAGATGTGGTGGAAAGAAGATTCAGGAGAGAGATGATACCGAGAGAGAAAACCAGAGAACTCAAAGCCTGCCGATGCATGAAGGGGTTGCAGACATGTATTTAGAGGACAGATAAAGAGAAATAGTGCAACACTCCCCGAGGAACATGTGTTATTGCTCAGACATAGCTTTTTCAGCACTCAGGAGACCTGAAGGCTTCTGCATTTGTTTTGATGTTAAAATAGCACTGCAGAAATGACACGCTTCACCTTTAAGTCAAGTCTGCCTCATATCTTTCTCCTAAAATTATGTAGAAAATTATGCAATAGTCAACGTACAATAAAAACAGAATATGGCTGCACAATATGAGGGAAAAAAGTGATTTTATCAATGAGTCTATAAAGTAATAATAATAATATAAAATACTCAAAAAATACATATTACTATTGTAAATTTTACTGTTAAAAAACTAGCACTTCAAAATTATTAATAATAATAATTTGACATTACACATTTTAAATTGCAATACTAATATTTATGGTTGTCTTAATTTCTTCATTTTCAAACATTAAACCATCAAACTTTTATTTTGACATAAAAACTGCTGCATGGCAGCTGAGAGCATCTGTTCTTTGGAAAACCTGATGAGAAATTAGTTCATATTGAGAATATTGATGCAAGACTTTGGTATCTTGGCAAATCTGAGCACAGTTTGAGACACTGCTGAGATCTACTCTATAATAAAATGGATAAAACTGAATAAACATCTCCATTTGCACTCCATTTTATCTCATTGCTAGGAGAAACAATTATGATATGCAAGAAAAGACTAAAAAACATCCTGCAGAAAAATAAGATGGAAAACAAGGCTTGAGGAAATGAAACGTGATCTAGGACATTAAACGTCTTCACCGAGGAACTGTTCGCATTGGAAGCTTTAAAGAAACGCATGCATAAAACATCACAAATTTATTGCACAAGTGCGTTTAGTGCTCCAAGGCATTAAAGAACACATGTATTACAACGGGAGGTGTAAATACGTTACTTGAAACAAGAAGAAAGTGCAAAATGACAGCCGAAATGATGGAATGGGAGGATGAACACAAACTAGCTGTAATGCAGTTTATTCCCAGCGAGCAATATCTACTCGAGTTGTTTTTAGTTCGGCGTACATCATTCACTCAGCGTAACCCCACACGCTTATGCAACAGATTTGATTTTGGGTTGTTAACGGAGCACCACCGGCCCTCCCCGCTCCGCATCTGTCCTGTTCTGTGATGAGATTCAGAACACGAGCCGGAAAAAACTTTCTACAGAGGGAAATAAACGTCTCAGCATCTCCTGAGGCCTTGCTTCGTTTTCCCACAGATAAAAGCGGGTAAACAAACGTTCCACTGAAAACAGCCATAATTATCTCGGTGTAAAGGCAATTCACACACTGCTGGGGAGGTGTCTGCGTAGAGTATTTTCAGCTTCTATCAGCTTAATGAGAGGACTGCTGCCAACGCAGACAAACTAATGCTAAACACACTCAATTTAAACCCTAAAGATAACTCTGGAAGGACATGCGTGTTAAAAATAAGTGTCAGGTGAGCACACATTGCAAAAAAAAGCAGTTTAACCAATGTCACTTCTGCAAGTAACCACACATGCATGCTGGCGATGTACAGCAGATCCTCTGCCATTTAAGTGAAATATGTCACCCTTCAAATCAGTGGTGAGACAACTAATTTAAAAGTTTAACAACTGGTTTCACTTCTAGCATCCCAAAATGGATACTTAAAACCCTAACTGGAGTAAACAGCATTATTTAGATTGATGTAAATTACAATTAGGCTGTGCACTGTAAAAAACAAGACAAAACTATTCAATACAAGTATTTTTGTCTTATTTTGCAGGTAGAGTATCTAAAAAATATTTAGCCACTTTCAAGTTGTTCCAAACCTTTATGAGTTTCTTTCTTCTGCTGAACTCAAAAGAAGATATTTGGAAGAATGTGCGTAACCAGTTGTTAGTCTCCATTGACTTTAATAGTATTTTTTTCCCACACTGATTTTTGGGTGAACATTCACTTTAAACAAGACAACTTAAGGGGTAGTTCACTGAAAAATTCAAGTCTTCATTTACAAATAGTTGATGGTAGCCTTACATAGTAGCCTACTGTGGAAGTCAATGGCTACCGTCAACTGTTTGGTTACTAACATTCTTCAAAATATCATCTTTTGTGCTCAACGGAAGAAATAAACTCGTACTTGAAAGTGAGTAAAGGATCTCCCTTTAGTTGAGAAGCAAGCATATGATGTACTTTAACGCATCTTTAATACAAGCATATTTTTGGTATAAACTGCACAGCAAAAAGTGCTTTTCTTACTTAAGATTTTTGTCTTGTTTCCAGTTAAATGGGACCCTCTCTTTGAAATCCAGGCTAAAGTCTCTAAATCTAATTATGAGAAAACAAGTATTAAAGTTTGATTTCTACCATTCATTTCACTATAATTTTAATCTTTGACATGACCTTACTCGGTCAACATTACAGATATAAAGGTTACATTTTCACAGAATATTCTTTACCATTATGAAGGATGATTTTTTTTATAGAAAAAAAGCAAATCACTAAAAAATGCCTTTAGCTGGGTATATATATATATTTTCACTTTATTAGTACAGACTTGCTTGGTCACAAATCAATCTGGCAGCAACTCAAAAGGCACGATCTCTACGAGATCAAAGGAGGATGGTTGTTGGTGTATCGCAATATTCTCACGCACAACCACTCATTCATAGAATGGCAGAGACTCACCAAAATTAAAGGCAACAGTAACTCAAATAACCACTCGACAATAGCAGATTGGAAAAATGTCCAGCAGCAGAAGACCACACCGGGTGCCTAAGAACAGGACACGGAGGGTCACCTGACAATAGAAGATTGGAATAAATCTCGATTTCTGCTGCGACATTCAGATGGTAGGGTCAGAATTTGGCGTAAAGAACATGAAAGCATGGATCCATCCTGCTCTCAACGGTTCAGGCTGGTGGTGGTAGTGTAATGGTGTGGGGGATATTTTGGTCAGCCTACCTGAGTATTGTTGCTGACCATGTCCATCCCTTTATGACTACAGTGTACCCATCTTCTGATGCTACTTCCAGCAGGATAATGCACCATGTCACAAAGCTCAAATCATCTCAGACTGGTTTCTTGAACATGACAATGAGTTCACTTTACTCAAATGACCTCCACAGTCACCAGATCTCAATCCAATAGAGCACCTTTGGGATGTGGTGGAACGGGAGATTCGCATCATGGATGTGCAGCCGACAAATCTGCAATCCTTGTTGAATCTATGCCATGAAGAATAAAGGCAGTTCTGAAGGCAAAGGGGGGTCCAACCCAGTACTAGGACGCTGTACCTAATAAAGTGGCCAGTGAGTGTGTATGGAGAGAGAGAGAGAGAGAGAGAGAGAGAGAGAGATTAATGTTATCTCTGTGAGTCAGTGATCGGCAGCAATGGCTATAGTGAGACTTTAAGTTCATTTTCTTTACGAACAGAGCCGCTGTTGCTACCTCGCTTGTGAGAGTTTTTTCCTTGTAAGTGGATGGTTCTTGGCCAGAAGAAGCTGCTAAGTGGAAAGAAATCAGATTTTCAGACTTATGATTCTATGTCTGGTGACCTCGCTTTCATTCTCCCCAAATTAAATGCGGTGTCTTCTGACAAAGGTCTTGGTTGTATAATCATTATGACATTTGAATCAGATCTACTAGAAATGCTACTGTTAATCATCATATGCTTGACATATGAGAAAAGATGGACGAAATCCTTGGCAGAGAGACTGCAAAATATTGTGCCAGGTTTTATTGTCTAAAGATGAGCCTCTTTGAATGAAGATCCAGTCTTAATGAAAGAGTGTCTGTCTGTCTTCACAGGGGCGCCTTTGCCTTTCATCTCTTTTGTTCTTTGACTTAAGAAATATCAATTTGAAGCTCCTTTAAGAGTGGAACTTGCATAATTCAAAGGCCAGCTAATGCTTTTGTTGAGAGAGGATAGTTCCTTTCATCCCTCAGCGTCTCCGAGCTGCTGTGGTGAAACCTGGAGCCGGCGCTACTGAGGGGAGTTCTGCTCTTCTGCTCTCGCTTTCACAATAAGGCAGATGAGAGAGGCTCTTCTGGGAGAAGAAAGCAAGTGAAAGCGAGAGCAATAGTTGCACTGCATTTGAGCGGAGTTGGCAAGTGTATGTGATCCAAAGTCGAGCCTTTCATATAAAACTGCCTTTTAATTTATGCTGAAATAAATTATAAATAATAAAAAATACTAAGATGTATTTCATTATAGTACTTTCATGTACAACTTACAAAACTTAAGGAAAACTAACAGTGCTTTTTTTCTACTGAAAAATGTCATTTTAATAATCAAGCCAACAGGGTTTTCAATTTCTTAAAGGCAAGACAAGGCTAATTTATTTACATAGCACATTTCATTCACAGTGGTAATTCCAAAGTACTTTACATAAAAGGAAGTAAAATAGTCATTAATAAAATAATAATCACAACAATAAAAACAAGGAATTAAAAAATAATAAAAACAAGTCATTAAAAATGTTCACGGTGCACACAGCAGGGAGGAACGAGGAACACGGAGACGTGGATAAACTCAAAATAACAGTCTTTAATTCAAACAAGGCAGGACAAGACAAGGCAAGGCTGACACACAGAAACACCGGGAGTAACGAGTAGACCAGACGAACACTAACTGAACAGACAGGACTATAAATACACAGGATAATTAGACAGACCCGGCTGGACAGGAATTAACTAATAATGACACTAAACAAGGACAGGAAACAAAAACCAAATAAGCACACAAGAGAAGGGAACACAAGACACACACGACAGTGGACTGACAAAAAACAAATAGTCTCAAGCTTTGTTCACACTCTTCTGTAAAAACCTTCCAAAACATCTAACTATCCCACTACTTCAACCTTACTTTGACCATCATGTCTGACCTATTCACTAAAACTCTGTCTGTAATGGTCGGAATTGAGAGTTGGTAGAGCGATTTATGACTAGAACCCCCTTCTAGCATCTCACATTCTCTCTGTATTTCCTACACCTTCACACAAATGTCCTCTCTGGCTTCTATGGCTCTCAATGCCACAAATACGGCTCTTAGTGCCCATCACTATCAATAATGGGGATAAGCTGGTGCTTTTTGTCAACAGTCCAGAAGACGTGAAATAAAAGTGCGCGCATCCTCGCATGGCTCCGGGGGGTGAATAAAGGACTCATGTAACGAATCCATGAATCCAGTTTTTGTAAAATAAATATCCATATTTCAAACGTAATAAACACTTTTTTCTCACTTCCGCTGATTACCTGAAGCTGGCCAACAATGCAGACAAACAGCAGAGCGCTTCGCATCAAGCAGGTGTTTGAGAAGAACCAGAAGTCTGAGCAGACCATCCAGCAGCTGCAGAGGAAGCTAGAGCATTACCACCGCAAGCTCAGAGAAGTGGAACACAACAGAATACCACGCCAACCCAAAGACGTCCTGCGAGACATGCACCAGGGTTTGAAGGATGTGGGTGCCAAGGTAAAGAGTAAAGACTGTCTACTTTCTTTACATTTTGGTACATTGAAGGTTGTGTGTGGTTGGAGTAGATGTGTAGTGATCTAAAATATTTTCATTTGAACTGGACTTTTTAAATTAAGCCCAGTTCAGACTACACAATTTTAGCCCGATTTTGCCACGATCTGCTTGATGTAGTGTATCGTGGGGATTCGTAAACGACAATGGCGTCGGGACACACGATTTGGAGTCTGAACGGGGCTTTAATTGAAAGAATTAAGAGACTAGTTTCATGTATATCCTTCTATTGTTCAGCTAGTTCTACTATATCTAAGTAATTTCTCAAACAAAAGATTCTCTGTAATTACTTTTTAGAGAGTTATTGCAGTAATCTAATTACTTTGTTGAAGATTATTTTAGAGTAACTTAACCCAGTACTGCTCACTGCTATAAATGAACAAAAAATTATATTACAAATTAAAATCACTGAGCAGTTGTCAGCAAGTAGTCAAATAGTTATATATATATATATATATATATATATAAATTCCTATACATTCGCTTTGGGCTAAAAGATGAATATTTATTCAAAGACTAGATTTGTTCTTTTTTCCCCTCCGAGAAAAACAGGGGGACCAAACTTGAGTGTATTCCCAGAATGTTGAGGTCACCAGTCGCACTTACTGTGAAATCTCTTTTGTTCCGGCCTGCGACAATATATCATCTTCATGCAGTGTAACGGAACGATGACATCACGCTCTGATAATGGAGCTTTTATTGCAACCAAGGTCATCAGAAAACTAGCAATTGGCCCTGACTGAACGCTGTGTGCATGCGGTCCACTGACAAAGAGCATCACTAATCAGAATTAAGCCTCACTGAGATCTAAATGAGATGAATTGAGAGGAATCTCAAGAACACAGTTTGTTCCTTTGTCTCGGGCTCACCTCACGGTTGGGTTCAGATGGAATTTCCACCAGGAGAATAATCACTCGTATTTTCTGACCTTGTGGAGAGATTATATTTCTTGTACCACGGAGCGAAGACAATTCACCCATTCCTTCTAATCAACGAGTATATAAACAAGCTTATTGTTTTCCGTGATTGTTTACAGCACTTCTCTGATGAATGATTATAATAAGTCTTATGATTATTAAATTAATAAAGTCACTTAAACAGATTTTAAACTTGGTCAACGTAAGACATTCATGGCATATTTTAATTCTGTACTGTGAAATATTTCTGAGCGAATGTCTAAATGGCTTTTGGGCTGAGAAAGTTATTACATTTTGATGAAAGACCTTTTTCTTTGGAATGGATTGAACTGCTAATTTGTTCACGGCAACGTTTTAAGAGAGTAAAATAGGGTCAATTTTTATGGGTCATGTTGACTTTAAAACAAACAAAAAAATCTCTCTGAGATTTGTTTAACACTTCTGAATGATTACGACATATGCAAACGTATTTGCTTACAAACATCCTAAAAAGCACACCCAAATGATGAAGAAAAAGTAGAAAAGAAGACGACATACAATATATCAGGAAAAGATGAAGCATTTGTAAGATAGAAAAAAAAGAAAAGAAGCTATTGATGCAAAAATACATAAAGAATTTGAAAGAAAGAAAGCAAGAAAGAAAGAAAAAAAGATGAAGAAAAAGAGTTAAAAAGGAGTTGCATCATATCAGAAAAATATGAATAAGAAAGAAAGAAAGAAAGAAAGAAAGAAAGAAAGAAAGAAAGAAAGAAAGAAAGAAAGAGGTAAAGAAGAAGAGTTGCATCATATCAGAAAAATATGAAAGAAAGAAAGAAAGAAAGAAAGAAAGAAAGAAAGAAAGAGGTAAAGAAGAAGGAGTTGTATCATATCAGAAAAATATGAAAGAAAGAAAGAAAGAAAGAAAGAAAGAAAGAAAGAAAGAAAGAAAGAAAAGAAAGAAGAAGAGTTGATCATAAGAAAGAAAGAATAAAGAAAGAAAGAAAGAAAGAGGTAAAGAAGAAAGTTTCATGATATCATAAAAAGATGATGAAAGAAAGAAAGATGAAGAAAAGAGGTAAAGGAGTTGCATCATATCAAAAAATATGATTAAGAAAGAAAGATGAAGGGAAAGAGGTAAAGAATAATAAAGTTGCATGATATCAGAAAAATATGAAGAATTTGTATGATAGAAGAATAAGAAATGACATGATAGAGAAATCAAAATAAGGATTTTTAAGATAACAAGAGAAAAGAAGAAATTTATGATGATGAATTCTTATGATAGAAGAACAACAAAGAGAAGAAATTGTTTGATATCAAGAAAAAGAAGAACAACAACAAATTGCAAGATTAAAGTTTTTTAATTCAAAATCAGCAAAGATTTAGCAGGAAAAAGATGTGTAGCACAAACTGAAGAATATTTTTGAAGAATATAACTATCCTAAGAGGACTGAATCAGATGACCGAAGGCACGTAGTAGATTGTGTGCAACGGGTTGTTCAGAAAAATGTTGATCATTCAGAGGCCTTAGAAAAGTGTGTATGAAATATGAAACAATGGGCTTTATAGGGTTAAAAAAAGCAAAGATCTCTTTGCAAGCACAAAGCTTCAGGAAGCTTTGTAGACTTCAGGAAGAGACAGCAGCGGCCCTACACTCCTCTTATGATCAGTGGGACCCCTGTGGAGAGGGTGAGTAGCTTCAAGTACCTCGGTGTAAACATCTCCGAGGACCTGACATGGACTACACACATCCAAACACAGGTCAAGAAAGCCAGGCAAAGACTGTACCATCTGCGACAGCTGAGGAAATTCAGGGTCTCACCAGCAATCCTGAAAACTTTCTACTCAGGGACCATAGAAAGTGTACTGACTCAGTGCATCTCAGTGTGGTATAGAAACGCCACAAACCAGGACTGCAGAGTCGTGCGCTTAGCTGAGCGCATCTCAGGGTCTGCTCTCCCCTCTCTGCAGGACATCTACCTCAAACGCTGCAAAAGCAGAGCTGCTAAAATCATCAAGGACTCAACTCACCCCGGTAACCATCTTTTCTGTTTACTGCCATCTGGCAAGCGCTTCAGGAGCATGATGGCAAAAACTGAGAGACTGAGGAGGAGCTTCTTCCCCCAGGCCATCAGGCTCCTAAACTCAAACTCAGTCTCATAACATCTACATAACATCGTAACATCTACAGGACTCAATTTAATAAACTGTAAAAACATCTATTATTCTCCATCATCCGCATTGCTGCTATATGTACATACCCGGTACAACCTGTTTGCACATTCCTCTTGCACATCCCTGTTTATATTATTATTTATTAATCCACAGTATACTGTATTGCACATTTTATCTCATTGCACATCTTACTCCTTATTTTATTTTATTATTTGTTCCTATTTTTATTTTATTCTTACCTATATTTATATATATTCTCTTGTGTTATGTTTCATTGTTTTATTTTTATTTCTTTTGCACTGTCCATTGAGCGGACCTGTCCTGACTTACATTTCACTACTGATTATACCCTGTATGATTGTGTATGTGAAGAATAATAAAGAACCTTGAACCTTGAAAGCAAGGTCTTCAACAGAAGCTCTAAAATTCTGAAGAGCAGCAGCAGGCGTCCCATCAGGCACTTCTATACACCATCACAAAGGAAACACACTCCCAAATGAGAAGAGGATACAGCTAAATCGATCGAGAGCCACTGAAACGAGTTCTCTCACAGGGGAGACCTTGATGAAGAGTCTTGTTATCCAGTCAAAGTGCTGACTCCACGCTTTCCCCGCACAGACTCCATCAGACGTGTCCTCTCTCCCAGGGTGTCTCCTCTCACCGCATAAATCAAAGCTGCTCTTTAAAAAAGCTGTAGATTGTTATTGTGCAAACACGGTGGGTCCTGCAGCTTGCCACTGCATCAGACTCCTGTTTGTTCATTAAATATTAACCCCGGCCGTTTGGTGCCTGCTCCCCCTGAAATAGATTTTCATTTTCTGGAGCGTTCGCTTGGCCCCGCTCGGATCCGAGTTCACTGTGAAGGGCATCGCTGATCTAATCAGATCTCTGCGTGTTGCCTGTGGGAGAGAACCGTGTCCCTCTGCAGTTCAATCTCTTTCTCTCTCGTTCCCGACAAGGCCACTCGGCCGATTTGGTCTCTCTGTCAGCAGAGTTTTCCAGGTGGGAGTGACTCGATGTTACCAACACAGCTCACTTACAAATACTCACTTCTGTCAAATTTAGATTCCTATGTTGATTATTGTCAGTCTACTGCCAAGTGCAAATCGAGGGGTGAGAACCAGAAAGGCGTTAGTGACATTTCACCAACTTTACAGGAGAGCCAAACCAAATCTTTACTATAGTTTGATCTGACTTTGTGTACTGATTTCAAGTGTTTATAATAAAAATGTGTACATGTATGACAGTACTTTTGCCAGTAGAACAAGCTCATTAAGAGCTTTCATTTGATATGATATATATCCATTTCACCAAAAATGGCACTTATGCCTTTCTGGTTCTCACACCTCGATATACAGTATCAGCTCAGTTTAAAACTGAATACGTCACTGACTGCAGAAAAAAAAATCACAAATTTACATCAAAAGCCAGCATTTTTGTTGAATGCACAACAAAAATCTAGAAATTCAGCTAATTTCATGTTTGACATTAAAAAAAATTGACTTTTACTCGTCAACTTTTGTATAAGCACAAGCCAAAGTTTGGAATAATTCAGTTTTTATACTGTAAAAACAGTAATATTGTGAAATATTATTGCAATTTAAAATGTTCTCTGTTTGAGTATGTTTTAGAATATAATTTATTCCTGTGACGCAACGCTAATAATTACTCCAGTCATCAGTGTCACATGATCCTTCAGAAATCATTCTAATATCATATTTTGCTGCTCAATAAATACTTATTATCCAAACCGTGATACACTACCATTCAAATGTAATTTTATTCATTATAAGAGGCATTATATTTATGAAAAACGACAGTAAACCATTTATAGCACAAATGATATAGATGATTTCTATTTTAAATGAATTATGTTAATTTGTAGTCAAAGAATCCCAGAAAAAAAGAGTATCATGGTTTCCACAAAATATTAAGCAGCAAAAAATTAAAATCTAAATTGATAATAAGAACCACCATTATTAATTTGTGGAACTGAATATTACATTCATTATATGTACAAAAGTAATGGGACACCCCCGTCTTTAGAAGAGAAAAAGTAATTTCCAAACTGTGGCAACAAAGAAATGCATGTACTTAAAATTGAATTTCCACCTCTGTTGCAACAGTTTTGAAGTGTATGAAATGACTGTATCCATATGTACAAGTCATTGGTGTTTGGTGATGAGTTTTTGGCTCAAGGTCTGCATTTAAAGTCACACCAGAGGTGTTCAGCTGCTTTCTGCAGACCAGTCAAGTTCTTCCACACTGACTGAATCATCATTTCTCTTTGATTCTTGTCTTATACACAGAGACACTGTCATGTTAGAATAGAAAAGGGTTCTGTCCAAACTGTTGCTATAAAATTAGAAGCACACAATTCCCTAGAATATCATTATATGCTTAAACATTAAGATTTGTACTCATGGAAATTACTAAAGTAGTCAAACCTTTCATTAGAAGGGGGTGACCCAATACTTTTGGCAATATAGTGTATGTCACTGTAATGAGGAGTTGGATATTTTATTCTTCAAAAGTTAATAAAAAAAATTAACCACAGAACGTTATTAAACATTCAATTACATGTAATATTCATAGTATACACACTGCGTTCAGTCTAACAGCACCCCATCAAGACCTTTCAAAAGGAAACATATTCACACATTCTGTACTTTCAGCAAAACTTACAATAAATGTAAAAGATTCAAAAGATAAATTAGGTTTGCATGGGTTTAAATATGCTGTATCACACTATAATGCAGTTACTGTTTCTTCTTTTTCCACCGTCAGCGGCCCTCAAAGTGTCTGATCATCACACTATAAAATCAAAGACGAATTTGTGTCGGTATTTCAGACCAATGAATCTAATAAGCATCATCAGAATCAGCTGATTACAAGCGCCGGAACCAATTAAGGGTCACTGGATGTTTTAATGTTTGTTGTTTTAATCTTTTAGAGAAAGAGCTCACCATCAGATCCTCACTGCTACTTCAGCATATAAATCGTATTTGTACCGCTCACTGAACAACAAGGTTATGAGGCTAACACAGGCTTTGATCATGTTGTTTGATGTGTTCCAGTAGTTCCCATCACAGAGGAGCATGTGATACTATCATCCTGTCAGTCCTGACAGCACAGAGGCGTTTGACAGCTTCAACAGGGCCACGAATCTTAACGTTCACTACTGTCCCGCCTCACGCTATCATTATCATCAAAGCTGATAAACCATCTGAGTTATGAAACCTTCCGGCATGTGTAAACAATCACAGTTTCTCATATCAATATTATCCATTCAAAATAATAATAATAATATTTTTAAGGTAGTGTAAGGTAGAATCAGGGGTGACATTGGGGGAGATCTGGCAAACTATCTGAGAGAGAGCATTAAATGTTACTATTTACAACGTGTTTTTGCAAACAATCAAAGACATATCAGTTGATTTCTTGAATCAGTGACCAATCAGAGGCGTTTTAGTTGGTAGACGCAATGTAAATGAGATTCATTGTGCTTTGTAAATATTCATTAATTATAACGGAACTTTGTGAGATCACGATGAACTAAGATGAGTGACGGTTTAAACACAGAAAATACAGCTGCATATTTATGCTGGATTCACTTCAAAATAGCAGTAATTGATACAGAGACAACCATAGAAATGAGCAGGACAACAATATATGTGAGAGCACCGTCAGTGATTCAATTCTGGAACTGGGCCTGGCCAAGCCTCCACAGATGAATAAAAATGAAAGGTCGTCAACAGACACTTAAAACAGGAAGCATCGCCATTCAAATCAGCAGCAAGAATCAAAATGAGACCACAGTTTAGTAAACGCTGGCGACCTCTGTAAGTTATTCTTGACTGTGCTGTATTAACTGTGCAATAAGGTAAGACATTGTTTTGATCTATATCCGTAAAAGGTTTTTTTTTTTTGAGAAATACATTTTTGTTCTTTTTTTTTGGCAGTTTTTTCTTGCCCCTCCAATTCAAGAGTTAAATATCACCCTTGGGAAGTTTGCATGCTTCATGATTGGTTCCCTGGTTGTATGTGTCTTGTTCTCATTGGTTGGTTTTGTCATGTGTTCCCCTTTGTCAAGTATTTAAGCTGCTCACACCCACTCTTTGGGGCTGATTATTGTATAGCCATTTCCTAGTTCCAAGTGTTCGAGTTTTCGTTCTGTGTTTCCTTGTTTTCCCGTTTTTTGATCTTTGGACGGTTCCTAGTTTCTTGTTTGATTGCCGCCTACCATGACCCTCGCTTGTTTATTGGAATACTCTTTTGCCTCTGCCTGGATTATACTAGGTGCGTTTACATGGGGCATTGTAATCGGTTTAAAAGCTCAACCCGAATGAAAATGCTCCATATAAACACCTCAATCGGAATAAAAATGACCAAACCCAATGACATTTTAATCGGTTTGAGAGGGGTGGGATAAACCTTTCTATAAACCGAACAAAATAAATATTATGCCATGTAAACGCGTTAAACCGTTTACTTTGCGTCTACGTCATCACATTCGGACGCCTCCTCCTCACCTGGCATCCGTATCAGATCTTTCATCATTCCCTTGCAGATGCTGAAGATATACACAGACTTTTTAACTGTGCTCTTGTGAACACCGAATTGATTTGCCACAACACGGCATTCCGCACAGCGTCCGAGTTTGTATAGAACAACTGCAACACGCATAATTAGCGGAATTGGCTTTCTGTCGGCCTCTTCTTCTGGGGCCATAAATCCCTCTACCAGTCCACACAAACGTGTATGACCAGCGACTCATGCGAAAGTTTAGTTTCATTGCAGGTAGGAGCTGCATGATATATTGCATGCGATAGTCATGCACATCTCATCGGTAAAGACGGTTCTGTGATTAGCTGTAAATCTCCATCACCTGCTTTCAGAGGGAGTGGCATTTATACACAGAGACGTAGATCGCTGACAAGCTACGCAATCTCACGTTCAATATCGCATGCGATTCATCTGCGATTATGAGCGCGAATTGCGTAGCTTGTCACTGAACTACGGCTCTGTGTATAAATGCCGCTTCATTTGAAAACAGGTGATGGAGATTTACGGCTAGTCACAGAACCGTCTTAACTGACGAGATGCGCATTACTATCGCATGCAAAATATTGTGCAGCCCTAATTCCAGGTCACTAAATTCGAGCAATACAACCCTTACTATGGACCTTCATCCACACGGGGTAGAAATGAGATGCTCCTTAGAGATGCACAGCCACCAAAAAGGTCAGCTTCCTGTGCCTCGTCTTTTTCTCCTCCACGTTACACTTATATTTTAATGTATCTTTAAATGTTTATACAAATGTTATCAATTAAACTTCATTTGAACTGCTAAGTAACATAGGGCCTAATTAAAAAGGACATAATTAAAATGTATATTTATTCATATAGCTGAAGCTTTTATCCAAAGTGACTTAGTTACAAATGAGAAGAATACAAGCAGAACTGATTCATCCAAGATAGAAAACAATATCAGACATGCTACTAGACCAAACTTCAACAACAACAAGAGGAAGTGCATAACAGCAGATAGAAGACAATATTTTTGAGTGCAATTAAACAAAAGGCTATGAGTTAGTTAGTTAATTAAGGTCTTCATTATATATGCTCCACTTCCCATGAGAGTTGAGGGTTTATTTTGCGATAATGATCATCTAACTGCACATGATCCCTTATACTGAAAGCCACAGTTTCATTAAAAATAATTGTGTTCAGAACATACAGTACTAAGAAAGTAAAGAAAAGTCTCTCTTTTTTGTACCAGTAACTTTAGTCGTGGTCTCCTGTAAACATCTCTATCAATTATTGACTGATTCTAACATAAAAATAAAATCTGCTGACATGCTTCAGAAGAAAATGTGTGAAAGGAGCACAACCCTCTATTTCTGACGTACCCATGGTTCTCTGAACCTCATTTCAGTGAAATTACTTTTTACAATCCAGGTGTGAAAACCTAATTTGGATGCCTAACTTTTGCTGAGTAGTGCTCGTTCTACTGCTGTCCGGGTCATTGGCTCTGAGATCTTCATATGTAGTGTACTACGCATACAACGGGTAAAGACACACACGGATACACAAACATTAACAAACCTCGTGTTTGAACATCTGAGCTGCTTGCTTAATGAAAAGGAGCTTTGACTTGTCTTACCGCTGTGAGACGCACAACATCTAACAGGGATTTTGTCAATTTATGGCAGCATTTTAACACCCCTCTGTGTTTTAAAGTAACAGAACTAAACCGTATGAATAGTTCAGAAATTGTCATCATTTACTCACCCTCATGTTCTTCCAAACCGGTTTGACTCACTTGCTTTGATGAAACACAACAACAGAGTACAGCATACAGTGTCCACATAGCTCCAAAAATTGTTACATTCATACATAAAATATAAATATTGGATGAGAATAGTATTAAACTGAAATGAAAAAATGTGTGTAGAATTTCTTTTTTTATTTATATTTCAGTTTTAGTTTATTTATATATATGAAATATAACAAAACTGTTTATATATATATATATATATATATATATATTTTTTTTTTAGATAATTAGATCACCCTCAGTGTAATCTGTCAAAATAACGGACAGTCTTCAGATTAATTTACGATTAACTTTTCGATTAATGCAACCTCTGATAATTATATACACTGACCACAATTATAAACGCAACACTTTTGTTTTTGGCCCCATTTTTCATGAGCTGAACTCAAATATCTAAGACTTTTTCTATGTACAAAAAAAACTAATTTCTCTCAAATAATGTTCACAAATCTGTCTAAATCTGTGTTAGTGAGCACTTCTCCTTTGCCGAGATAATCCATCCACCTCACAGGTGTGGCATATCAAGATGCTGATTAGACAGCATGATTATTGCACAGGTGTGCCTTAGGCTGGCCACAATAAAAGGCCACTCTAGAGTTAACTGTCTTGTCTTTCAAAATGTGCGTCTCTGTCATTGGATAAGGGGCGTTTGCATAGCTAGTCTCAGTATGGCAGCCGCAGTGGATGGATAGGCTACCAAAACATGAACTAGAGATCTGAAACAATAGCTTCAGAGTCAGCACCCCTAGGGTTAGGGACTGGGTGACCGTACGTCCCGTTTTTTCCCGGGAGTCACAATTCGTTGTCGATTAACTTAAAGTTAGTGAAGGTGCAACAAGCAGAATCGTGCTGATAGAAGTGCTCTCTCTCTCTGTCTCTCTCTCTCTACGCTCCACTTCTTCAGTTCTCATACAGCGCGCGATCTGTTCTCAGTGCTCACTGCTCAAATACACACACATCAGTCCAAATGTCTATCGTGTAGACTAGAGTATCTCACGTAAATACAGTTGGTTATGGCTTAAGTGAGCGTAAACAGGTGGGTGAACACTGAGTGTGTGTCAGTATTACATGCATACCTTCCGTCTTAAAGGGACAGCATTCCTAATTATCTGTGTCATCAATGTTAACCAACAAAAGATGTTAAATAAATGTATACTTGTTAAGTAAACCTACTGATGATAAACCTACAGTGTTCCTGTGGCTCAGTGGTAGAGAATTACGTTAGCAGCGTAAAAGGTTGTGGGTTTAATTCCCAGGGAACACACATACTGACAAAATGTATAGCCTGAATGCACTGTAAGTCGCTTTGGATAAAAGTGTCTGCTAAATACATAATTGTAAATAAATGTATACTTGTTAAGTAAACCTACTGTATCTGAAAAATTAGTTTAATTTGAATCTCTACCAAAAAAATAATTTATTCCAGTTTTTCCTAATTCAATCCTTGATTCAAATTATCATAAGCTTAATTTATTTGGTCTAAAGAGAGAAGAATTGATGACTATTTTTGTTTGAATACTACATATAAAATAGCTACCAAAATAAATGCTGGTAACTTCAGTTTGACTAAAAGTAATGACTAAAAGTTGACAAAAATTCAATGACTTTTCGTCAACTAAAACTAGTCTAAAACTATGAAAGACTCAAATGACTAAAATGTGACAGACTATTAAGCATTTTCATCTCAAGATAAAGACTAAGACTAAATCAAAAATGTCTGCCAAAATTAACACTGCTGGCATGAAACATTCTGAATGCCATATTTGAGACAAACGCAAATGAGATTCGAGAACTAGAGGGGAAGGAGACATATTCAATAATGAATTAACAATTACTTAAATTTCAGTCTGTTCCTCACTCAAACCAAGCCTTTATTTTTGCCATTTTTGGGGCTTGACGGAGTCCATTCCTCTTCAATTGTATTGTATGGAAAAGAACAGCTTGGACATTCACCAAAATGTATCATTCTGTTTTTCTCACATGAAAGAAGTTCATAAACAGATCTTAATGAGTTTTAAGTTTTAATTTTGTGTTTGTTTTTCCAAGTAAAATATCAAAAATTACTTAAAAAAAGATCACATTTCTTGAGAAGCATCACTGTTTAAATATAGCGACTTGTTTTCAGAGAATGTATCTTTAACACTAGTGTTTTTGTACAGTACTGTCAGATTTGTAAAAAAAATTTAAGTATGAACAAGAAGTCCAAAAATCTATGAGTACAGTAAATATATTCAATATAAAATATATCCTAATATAATAGCATGTAATTATATAGCGTTGCTTCAAGTAAATGATCTCATTTTAGAGAGTATTTAGAAAATTAAACTGTAAAACAAGACAACAACACTCATTAAGAACACTTATCAGCACAAAATAACCTCTAATTAAGTTTTTAACAGTGCATTTCTTTATTAAAACCAAACCAACAACTGACTAGCCATTGAAAACCTGCACTTTCTCAAAGCTGTTCCCTAATTAGTCTACGCAGATGTGTTTGATATCTCTCTTAGAAGCACACGCTAATAACCGTCAGTCGTGTGAAGATGGTAAACCACAAAGCAGAACAAACACACAAAAGGTTTGACAGCTTAGTACAGTGAAACACTGTTTAACCTGCCACTAGACTAGACATATTAGCTCATTAACAGCATTCACAACACACACACACTACTGGTCCACAGCCATATTGAACAAGCTGAAAGAATCACAGTCTCTCAGCCGGCAGAGAGGGCTTGTGTGATGAAGCGCTCTGATTGGCCGTTGCTATAACAATAGGGGAGGAGAGACAGCCAAGTGGGGGTGGAGACCCAGCATGATTATAAAATCCTTCAGAGAGGCACATTTGCTTCCTGTATGTGTATATATATATTTTTTTCTGTTATGTTTTCCCGCATCTCCTCCTGTCAGAAGGCTCTCTCATGAGCAGAAGTAGGAGGGAGTGCAGAGAGGGACGCGAGACAAACGACTGTGCCTCTCTCTACTGCATGCATGCGTGCAATGTGCGCTGCAGACTAAATAAGACACCTCCAGTTTTGGATTATCTGTCTGGCGGTGAACTGACTGCCTCCAGACCTGGAGGCCGCCTTCCGCCTCCTCTTTCTCCTCCCTTTCACACTGAAGGAAGAGTAGAGTAGAGACGGTCTACTGTTTGCCTCCTGCAGACTCCAGCCACTCCTGTGAGTATGCAACTGTGTCTGTGCTGTGACATGAACTGTTGTGAATTGACTTTATGACATGCTTGAGATGATATTGACCGTGTTGTTATTTAGAAGCTGAAACCGTGTACATCTACATCTAGCAGTGGAATAATGCCATAAAGGCTCTTTCCAATCAGGTTTCGCTCATCTTTCTAAACCCACACGATGACGCAATATATGCGGCTTGGGGGTCACGCGTGTTCGACGGCGTGGGCTTTGATGCACACATGATTCACGGCCAGGACTATACGCTTGCGGAGAGCATCCTTTAAAGTGACACATTGCAATGTTTACATAACACGCCTGCTTATTGCAGCCTATCTGACAGTAGCCACACCACTCGAACGCACAAATAGAGTTGGTCAATAACATTAGTGTGAAGCAGGACCAGTGTGAAGGCACACTAGGCAGCTGGCAGCGACTCATTAGGGCAGAAAAGAGCTATTAATAAACGAGTCATGCATCTTGAAGTCAAACAGCCCACTGGCTATGGCAGCACTCTTAAAAACAAAGCCTATCAAGGCCGTTGTGGGCTCTTTGCAAGAGTAAAAAGTTGTCTGCAGATAAGTGTTTTGGTTTCTGGATCTTGAAAGCAACAGCATGTGAGGGTTTCCCACAGAAGGAGCGAGTAAAAGTTGTGCTGTTTGAAAGAGTCAACAGAGAAAGCATGAATTCACAAGCGACTTGCGCAACTTTTCAGAGTAGAAGGTTCTGAAAAGTTCATGTGATCATGATCCAGTGAGGGCATGTGGAAAGATGCAAATCATCTTTATGTTTGCTTGAGGGAAGGTTACTTTTAATAAAATGTTATAACTTTGGGACTGGCTACATGTGGCTCATGAGAAATCCACAGTAAATAGATTAAGTAGCAACTCTATCTCTAAAATGCTTGTGAATAAAATTCACAAATATAATAATTTTTGATGCATAAGAGCACAATGTTATATAGCTCTTTGCAGAACTGAATGAGAAACATTTGAGTTTATGGTCAATTTTTTAAGGTCCAATTCTTGCCATCAACAAACCATTAATTACAACTTTTGTCTCAATAAACTGCTAATTTGCTGCTTATTAATAGTTAATAAGGTAAGTTTAGGTATTGAGTACGATTATGGATGTAAAATATGGTCATGCTGTGTAAGTAATAAATAGGCATGCTAATAAGCAACTAGTTAATAGTGAGATGTGATCGCTATACTAAAGTGTTACAGAGATATTGACCGTAACTTGGCAAATTCGAGCACAACTCAATGGTTACATGAGTGCAATGGAGAATAAAAACAATACCAGAAGTCTCTATTGCATCTAAAACAAAACAATTGAGACATAAAGACGTCTTTATATGTGTGTGTTCCTTGCTATAATTGGAAAACCAGTGGAAGCAATAATAGAAATGGTTATTTTTATTAGTTACTCATGCTGACCAGTCAGTTTGCTCCACAAACTTTATTCCACGTGTGGAAGATAACCTTCATTTAATAGACAGAGATAATATTAGGACAAACCTGAGATGTGGTGAAGACAATGGCATTATGTAAGTTTATGAGGTCCTTAGGATGAGAATATGACAGATATTATAACCTCAGTCTAGACAGCAAGCATTTCCTCTCAAAGTTAAATTGTGTATTCAGGAGGAGCAATTGAGGTTTGTTGGTCTTCTAACTCAGTTAATTTCCTTCCTCGGCTGTGAAGCCGTACTTCGAAAAGGCGATAGAAGATAATTGCACAATTGGGCCTAGGAGAGCAGCATCAAATGCAAGGTTTTATTGCTCGTTTGAGATAAATGGTGCCTGGCATATAGTGACGGCTGCAGTGACGCACAAAAATGTCCTAAGCAAAACATATCATATATCATGTGCTTAGATCCGGTGATGTTAATGGCTCGGTGTAAGGGAGCGAAGTATCGAGAGACAACAAAAGCTCCTTCAAGAATTTCCCCGTTGTTCGTATTCAAGCTGGGATACAATTTCAGAGCCCTGTGATTATAAAGAAGTGCTCTTTGCCTTTCGTCTCCGGCTTTGAAATGGAAATGACACACAATTCCCTGTCTAGATGGAAATAACACATAGGGAGAATGAATATGCACAAACGCGGCCCTGTATTGTGCATGGTTCTTGTTAGTCAAAAGAGCTGCTGTGCTTTAACAGTGACAGGAAGATGAGAATGAGGTCGACCCAACATGAACACCAGGGTACAGGCCCGGGGCGGCGTGCAGCTCTCTGTTCAACCTCTTCACCATCTGCCCTGCCGCTATCTCTCGCCTCACTGGCATCAGTGCTCACGGTCCTGTGAACGAATAACCTCTGTTTACACTGCTAGCGAGCGCTTCTCAGTAACGTTCACACCACCGACGGATTCATCGCACAAAACAAAATGCTGGATGTTGTCAATGAACTTACGCAACTTATGTCCGAAACTTTCACGAGTTTGCAACAGGGATGGGACGAATGAACAAAATCTTAATCACAGTATGAGTCAATTTATACTATGATATTTAATTACAGCGTAGATATTTTTGCATGAAAAAAGTTAATTAATGGTTAATAAATTATATAAGTCTTATATTTATTTCCATCAAGTTCCAAATAAAACAACTATTATAAATAAATAATAATAATAGTTCATCACAATCAACTGTGTGTTATTTATCAAGTATTTTAATCATTCTCTGATTGAATTAATTAATAGTTTAAGTATTATATAACATAATCATAATAAAAACAAATATATATATATATTTTATATTTTTATTATATATATATATTTACTATATTTAACATATGATAATTTTAAATGCTAAATTTTTTTTTAAATGTTATTTTTAAATATTAAATGATTTAAATGTTTTACAAATAACACATTGCTGATTGTCATGAACTATTTTAACTTTTTTTTCTTTGGAATGTATTGTTATAAATTATATTATATCTATCTATAATATATATCTATATATCTATCTATATATATATATATATATATATATATATATATATATTATTATACACTAATCAACCACTAATTATTTGGAACTTGAGGGATGCAAATCAAAACTTAACATTATTCATAACAAAGAATGATTCATAAATTAATAAATCACTTTATATAACAATTAAGTAAAAGTATCAACAATTGAATGAGCCATTGTTAAATACTGCTGCACAAATAGTGCTTGTGAGCACATATACATTTCTATATTAATATGGTAAGGTGCAATTTTGCTCAAAGACCAAACATAAGCATCTAAACTCTGAATACCATGTGGTACATATCCTCACACTACCCAGCCCTTGTTTGCCCTAATCAGATAATTGCATGTTGATATGTAAGCTTAGGTACTTAAAGTCATGTACAATTGAAATAATGAGTAATTAACATTCAGCTAATTACATTCACAGAGAGACCCATGCTCTGTTGTAGTAACACAGGCCATGTGCAAATTATATAACGACTTTCAGGTTGGAGTTTTTAATTTTAAGTTTGCTGTATTTTGGTGCACCAAGCACAACTAGATAATCAGTGATCATTTTGATACTATACTTGTAAATAGTATTTAAAAATATAAAAAATATATACAATTCTACAAAATTGACTGATCTTAACATCTGCAGATAGAAAATTGTATTTTTTTTGCCTTCTTTTGGGAGTTTCAACCCTCTCCCTCTTTATAACTTGCACACTGAATAGTCACTGAGAGAAAAAGAGAGATATACTATTGATCTGCACAGACTAATTCTGCTGTTTAAAGTCTCTATTGGGCACTTATTGATTAACTAGAAATAACGTATAGGACTGAGTGAGTGCTTATTGATCAAGCGTGGTTTCAGAGCGCTGATGACATCACTATAAATCTGTGAGTGATTACAGGAGATTAATGGCCTGCTAACTAGACAAATAATTAGACCCTCATAATGTAACAGTTCTTTATTACACGGCATATGGCACAGAGAGACAAAGGTTGTGCGTTCAATGCATTTTAATTACTATCTAACCACCCCAGCAACTGTCTATAGCAACACACTAAAAACCATCCCAAACACCTTAATACCTTCACAATAACAAAAAAAGAATGTACTTCATGCACTCAAACCAGGAAGAATACCCTAGAAACTGCACAGCAATGCAATAAACACCAAAACTGAAGAAGCGGTGTAGAAACAAACACAAAACACTCACAAAAGCCTAGAACCATTTAAAATATCCTAACAACTGCTCAGCAAGAGACTAAAAAACACTTTGAACAGCCTAGCAACTGCATGGCAACACAAAAAAACACTCCGAACAGCCTAGCAACTGCATGGCAACACAAAAAACACTCAGAACAGCATAGCAACTGCATAACAACACAAAACACTCAGAAAAGCAACTGCATAGCAACACAAAACACTCAGAAAAGTCTAGCAACTGCATAGCAACACAAAAAACACTCAGAAAAGCACAACAACTGCATAGCAACACTAAAAACTTTCAGAACAGCCTAACAACTGCATAGCAACACAAAAAACACTCAGAACAGTCTTGCAATTATAACTACTCCGAACAGCTTAGCATTAGCAGCACTCACAAAAACACATTCATCTAGTTTCTCAGTGTTTGACACATGGTGAACAGCTAGTCACAAAGGTTTAGCCTAGCTTCGACAAATTGTTAATCAAGATTTGGCTTCAGCTTTCATGGAACTTGATCATATCCCACATCTTTGAACCTATAGTTTTGACAAGGCTTTACATTTCATATTCAATTCAAGATTATTTGTATAGCGCTTTTCACGATACAATCGTTGCAAAGCAGCTTTACAGGAAATTAAGTCTCTACAATAGATTTATATATTAACTTAATATATTTAACTTATGGCAAAATTTGGTTGATTCTGTATCCTGTCTGAGGGTTGGCTTCCTCTGAGGTCATCCGAGGGGTTGTCATCATCTCTTCTCAGGTGTTCGGTCATCTCAGATCATTTAAGGGTTGGATCCAGACTGAAGCTTGAGTAATTCCTAGTTACCACGGGATGTTAATCCAGAAACAGAGAAACAAATAGAGACATAATTATTAGCGTAGCTGTTGCTCCATCCAAGCAAAAATTATTTGTTCAACCCAAGCTAAAGCATAATAATGTGCATTTGATCAGATATAACTGCAGTACAAAATTATGAGATGCATTATATGAATGCTTGGCTAAAGAGATGTGTCTTTAATCTAGATTTAAACAGAGAGAGTGTGTCTGAACCCCGAACAATATCAGGAAGGCTATTCCAGAGTTTAGGAGCCAAATATGAAAAAGTTCTACCTCCTTTAGTGGACTTTGCTATCCTAGGTACTACCAAGAGTCCAGAGTTTTGCGACCTTAGGGAGCGGGTTGGATTGTAGCGTGATATAAGATTAGTTAGGTACGCAGGAGCTAACCCATTTAGGGCCTTATAGGTAAGTAATAATATTCTGTAACTGATACAAAACTTCATAGGTAGCCAGTGCAGAGACTGTAAAATTGGAGTAATATGATCATATTTTCTTGACCTGGTAAGGACTCTAGCCGCAGCATTTTGTACTATCTGTAGCTTGTTTATTGAAGATGCAGGACAACCACCTAGCAGTGCATTACAATAGTCCAGTCTAGAGGTCATGAATGCATGAACTAGCTTTTCTGCATCAGAAACAGTTAACATGTTCCGTAGCTTGGCAATGTTTCTAAGATGGAAGAATGCTGTTTTTGTAACATGGGAAATATGATTTTCAAAAGATAAGTTGCTGTCTAATACAACACCCAGATTTTTGACTGTAGAGGAAGGAATAGTACATCCGTCTAGTTGCAAATTGTGATTCAAGAGATTCTGTGTACTGTTTTTTGGTCCAATAAGTAATATCTCTGTCTTATCTGAGTAAAAAAAAAAAATGGTCATCCAATCTTTTGACATTTTTAACACACTCGGTTAGCTTAGATATTTTAGAAGTTTCATCTGGTTTTGTTGAGATATATAGTTGAGTATCATCAGCATAACAATGGAAATTAATTTCATAGTTTCTAATAGTATTACCAAGGGGCAACATGTATATTGAACATAGCAGAGGACCTAGGACAGATCCTTGTGGTACTCCATACTTTACTGGTGATAATTGAGATGACTCCCCGTTTAAATAAACAAAGTGGTAGCGATCGGACAGGTAGGATCTAAACCATCTTAGAGCCTGCCCTTGAATACCTGTATAGTTCATAGTATCATGATCTATAGTGTCGAACCCAGCACTAAGATCAAGTAAAACTAGCAATGAGATGCAACCTTGGTCTGACGCAAGAAGCAAGTCATTTGTAATTTTAACAAGTGCAGTTTCTGTGCTATGACGGGGCCTAAAACCTGACTGAAATTCTTCATAGATATAATTTTTTTGCAAGAAGGAGCACAATTGAGCAGACACAACTTTTTCTAAAATTTTTGACATAAACGGAAGATTTGAAATGGGTCTGTAATTTGCCAGTTCACAAGGAATAAGTTTTGGTTTCTTAATAAGAGGCTTAATAACCGCCAGCTTGAATGGTTTTGGGACGTGACCTAAAGATAACGAGGAGTTAATAATATTGAGAAGCGGTTCTTCTGCTACAGGTAACAACTCTTTCAATAGTTTAGTGGGTACAGGATCTAATAAACATGTTGTTGGTTTAGATGCAGTGATAAGTTTATTTAGCTCATCCTGTCCTATAGTTGTAAAGCAATGCAGTTTTTCTTTGGGTGCGATGAATGAAGCTGAAGTACTAGACGCTGTAGAATCTACATTTGTTATTGTATTTCTGATGTTATCTATTTTATCAGTGAAGAAATTAATAAAGTCATTACTATTAAACTGTGAGGGAATATTTAGATCTGGTGACATCTGTTTATTTGTTAATCTAGCCACTGTGCTAAATAAAAACCTTGGATTGTTTTGGTGATTATCTATATGTTTGCGGATATGCTCAATATATGATATATGGATTTCAATAATGAAATCCATATATCCAGATATATACGATTTCAATAATGACCCAATTTATTTGCATCTGAAGTTAAGTCAAGTTATTTAAAGTGACCCCTGGATTGTGGGATGACTCTTATCATGAAGGGGTGACACATAAGTCCTATAATAATACACAAACACAACAAGCTAGTCACTGTAAAGTCCCCCATGTGTTGCATGTGTCTATGTGTGGTCATTTACGGCCAACTTCCTCTGTTCAATCCTTTCATTTTGGCATTTTGAAGAAAAACAAACTGTTCTTAGATCAGTCTTATCTCAGTGAATATCAGGGTGAGGATGTGCCACCCACAGTGCAAACAGAGCCAGTCACCCAGCAGATCTGAGGTGGTTAGTCTGTCAACACACTATTATTCTACAAATCATCGCTCATTGGGGCCATTTATGGGTCATAACTTCTGTGCAGCATCTAGCAAACCAGCATGGGACCGGTTCCTTCAACGCAGCACACACTGACGTGTTAAATCCTGCACAGAAAACCCCATTTCACAGGTGGCTAATCATTTAGCTGTATAGCTTTATTTTCTGTGCTGTTGCTTGTATAGACTCTGTCCAGTAATGACATACTAATTTTTTTAGTTGCAGTCATATAGAAAAGAAAAAAAGTGACAGATCAGAGAAAATATCCCCTTGTGCAGACTGAATTACCTTTTGTTTTGTTTAGTTTGCTAACAATTATGCTAATATTAATCTCAGCCTCTTCATTCCCACGAACCGTTGGCTGAACGTCAGATGCATATCACATACAAAATTGGAAACACTTCAGGTTTGAAAATTGTTGTCATCTGATTGGCTGAATTCTGCAAGATTTCCAGGAGACATGTGTCGCGTTCTTTAACGATCCACCTGAAAACAAAGATGCCTTGGTGCCAAACCCCCTCATGGAGGAAGAAAGCTGTCATGTTTACAACTGTGACAATGATTGCTTATCGGCATCAATTACAAGCTGGGTTTTCAAAAGTATATGAAATATGTTTTTAAGTTTGTGGCATAGTTACCTTGGGGATATTTTCACGCCCCTAAGCATGACGCGGCACAAAACGAAATGTGATTGGTTGCTTTACCTGTCAGTCATATGGGCTCTTGGGCGGGCCTTGGCCATTCAAAGCAGCCACGGTTCCAAGACCTTCTGCCGTCAGTCTGAAGGTCTGGCTATGCGAGACGACCTTAATATTAACCATACAAACAACAATATAATTAACAAGAAAACTAGAAAAAAATTAATTCAAAGATGATGCTAGGGTATTTCAGGGGTGTGTGATATTGACAAAAAAGGTCAATCTTTTATTCATTAATTTGTTTGCAAAGTGTGTTTTTGAGCTAGTAAGCCTGTCATGGACAACTAAATATAGAGTATTTTGTATAATATACAGCATTTGCATGCCTCTAATAGTTTCAGAAGTCAAAAGTCATTGAACATAAACTCAAACATATCTCATCAAAATTTCCTTAATCCACAAAATTAATATAATGAATATAATATAGTATAATAAAATATAATAATAATATAAAATATGAGTAAGTTATTATAATATATTTTAATTAACATATTATAATAAATATAATATTATATATATATATATTTAATTTATATATTAATAATAAAATATATTATACAATAATCATGTCTCCTATCGTTTTATAAGTGTGTGATGTCTCAATATAACAAAAATCTAATAAACCTATTACATTTTTCCAAGACACAGTCATCTTAAAAAAGATCAAAGTATTGCCATAAAAAGACATTTGAAATGTCAAGCTATGAAAGAGCAACCACTGAACATAAAGCAATCAAACATGCACAGGTTAAATCAGTAGTAAGAGAGAGTTAGCAAAAGCACTAAAGTTCATGTGTGCCTCATCCGGGCTCGTTCCAGTAATGTTTACCGTAGTTAGCCTGCTGTTTGCAGTAAATAAAGGAAGGTCTTCACAAGAATGTTGCCCAACATTTCAAGCTGATCCAGTTTTACTCGTTAAAAGGGCAACATTTTGACTTCATATGGAACAAAAGCAAAATGCTGTTTTTACAGATCGCTCAAGATTTTGATAACAGCTAGAGCCTGCTAGCAATCGTCACAGCAGGAGGGAACAAACCCAACACATCTAACGAGCAACAAAATGACCATGAAGTCTCAATAAAATCACAGTTTGATCATTCTCACCAGGCTTAGTTTCTTTTCACGTAATTGTGAGCCAGCTGAACGAACACTAGCACAACTACTAAACACATTTAACCGATAGTTGGCGGTTGTGTTTTGATATATTAACACTAGAGCCATTGTTTTAGCTTGACGCCCAAACATTTTTTTGCTTTGTGCATCTACATAACTAAAGAAAGAGCTTCTTGTAGTCAAACAAGACATCTCTGGCGCTGGTCATAGCCATGCGTACACTGAAAACAAAAGGTCGTCTTTATTGCTTCGTCTAAATGGGACGGGGAACAGCAGACATTTACTGCTGGTAGGCTTTCTAAAAATATATAATCACTCCCTCCCCCAGATTTATGTGCATTTTGGAGCCACGTCAACTGTTTACTCATGTACTGAAAAGCGTACGAGCAAATGAAGGAAAATTACATGACACCGCCACTAACAACATTGCTAATGCATCATTCACAGCTCGCTCCTTTCCAGTCTAATGTGGCCGTCAAAGTAATATGCATCTTTATCTATGTCCACACATGCCGTGAAGCCAAAGGCAATGACAAATGGCCCTTCCTGTCATGTCATTTTCAGCTTTGCCGAATATTAAGCTGTCCATGGAACCCATTTGTCTTAGTTTAGTCGTACGATTTTCAGCTTGACAGGCAGGAATATTGTGTCGGGGCGATACGCATGTGAGGTAGCGCCATCCGTCTTGAGGGGAACGTCTCAATTTCGCAACCGCCAGGGCCGCCGTACGAGGTCAGTTACAGTGCATTCAATCAACCACTAGCTCCAGATAATAAAATGACTAGAGTCACTGGCACCCAAAATGAAACATTTAGGAACCAAATTGAATTTAAGTTGTCAAATAATAGAATCTCTCAATATAAATGGTTGTTCAAAAGCAAAGTTCTCCCTTAAATTCAACCCTACAATACAAGTATGCACTGTCAGAAATAATTGTAATTTTAACAGTAAAATACTAAAAATGCTACAGTAAAACCTGCTGATTAGTTAATGTTCCCTTATTTTTTTACATCGAAAAACTGTAATAGATCTAAGGAGACATTTCATGTAATTTTACAGTTAAATTTAGTTTTTGGAAGTGCAAAAGAACAAGTCATCTTATAATTACAGTGAAAAGAAAACATACATTGACATTCACTGTATGACAGCTGACTTTTGATTTTTAATAAATAATTATTTTTTAATAATAAACATTTTATTTAAAAAAAGATCTTAGCTGGTCAGTTATGTTTATTAGGGTTCACATCTAATTTTATTTAATTAATGCTGCAATATTTTAGTTTTTAAACTGTTTGTTGGAGTATTATAAAGATATAAAAAGATTTTAGTATATTAACACTATTTCAGTAAAAAAAATCAAACTATAAATATAAGTTCAATCTGAAAATAAAATGTGCTAAAATAAAATGATAAAATAGGAGCTTCAACCTGGAAGCAAATAATACTTAGATTCTTCCAAATAAAATAAAATAAAATAGTAGTTTCAATATGGAATTTGGACATTTTAGTAATTTGGTATATTAACACTATTTCAGTTAATGTAGTTTTTTCCCCCGTAAATTTAAGCTGCTGAAAGATGAGTTGGTAATTAAACCTGTCAAACATAAATATCAAATCAGATATGACCAAAAATGACTTTCAGTTCAGTTATTGAATCAGTTGTTTGACCAAATCAAAAGATAATACTGTAAGTTTGAGACTGATTCATTAAAAAGAACCAGCTCATAAGATTCATTTGTTTGAGAATCAGACATCTCGAACACTGTCAACACTCTAAAGATAACATCTCCTCACCAAATCAATGTCATAAAATCACAAATTGATGAATATAAAACTTTCCTGTCCATAGCAAGTTTAGATTTCAATTTTTCGCCACAAATGTGTAAATATTTTTTTCACATTCTATAGCCCTGAGAACTGATAACTAGTTAAACAGAGTCAGAGTGTCAGACTTTTCAACCCAAGTCAGAGTGTTTCTCTTTTCCCTTTGCCTTCCTAAAAGAACAGGCTTTGGCGGGAGGAATCCAGTGTAACTGCTTGTAGCGATGCCATTCTGAAGAACTGTGCTGGCATATTGTGAGTTGTAAAACGCCACTGAAGCATGCATCTGAACGAGCGCTCCTGTCACTGAGGCGTAAACTCATCTGACCGCAGGACTGTGCTTGGCCTGTTTTTATGTGGTTTGGGTTTGAGTCAGAAATGAAAATCTGGGTTACCTCCTAATGTAGCCATTAAAGCATTATTGCACAGGCAAACCATCTTTAGATGATAGACATGAAGCTTCTGATGGACAGGAAAGCTAATTGAATACGTTAGATTAGATAGAACCATGGCGACAAATGCATCAGTTGTAAATGTACCGAATATGATGCACAGATGAGAAAATTATCTTTGGAATCACCCATGGGAAAGATTAATTACAAATGACATCTTTTCAATATCTCACTTGCTTCTCCTAGACAGCAACAACAGACACGGTATGAAAGCAAATCAATCTCATCTAGTTCTTCATAAAATAAATACAAATAAAATGGGAGGTTCAACATAAAAGCAAATATTTCTCAAATTCTTCAAAATTAAAATAGGATGTTAAATATTAAATAAAATACTTTTTAAATGAAATATAACATAAAACATAAATTAATTCCAAATATAATAATTAATAATAATAATAAAATAGGTTTATTATGAATGCAAAAACTTCCCTCAAAAAAGGATGTTCAATATGAAAGTACTTTTAATATAAAAAACATACCAAACAAAACAAAACAAATATGCAAACAAACAAACAAGAGGTAAAATATCAAAGATTGATTCCTTCCAAAAATAAGATTAAATTAATTAAAATAAATTGAAATAAATAGGAGGTTTAATATCGAAGCTTGATTCCTTCAATAATAAAATAAAATAAAACAGGAGGTTCGATATCATAATTGATTCCCTCTAAAAATAATAAAACTAAATAAATGAAAATAAAGTGAAATAAATAGGAGGTTTAATATCAAAGCTTGATTCCTTCAATGATAATAATAAAATAGGAGGTGCAATATGAAAGCAAAAACGTCTTAAATTCTTCTAAATAAATAAAATAAAATAAAACGAGACAATGTGGAAACAAAATTCTCAAATATAAATAAATTACTTTTGTTTATTGCTTTTGTACTCTGTCAACAATGGTCTCATTTGTATGAAACTTATCTCAATAATGTCTTTAATATCTCAGATTTGATAGGTCTGCATTATAAACTCTTAATGTACATCAGCTTTTGAATCGTTCATGTCTATGTTAATTTTAGGAGAAAGAACTGTTACAAGGATCCTTATCTGAGAAAACGATGAACCCTGAGCTATGAAGGAGTCACCTGTGAACAATCAAATTCTCCTCTGGCCATTTCCACACTCATATTTCTGCCCATGAAACCACTGAGACATTATCATTTTTGTGTTTGTTTTTAATACAGAGACACTATCCACAGCTCTGTGAGAGATCATGATTCATTACAACAGCAGAACAAAAGTAAAACACCCTTCATTGCTCTGACCAGTGTGTGGAAGGGGACTCTTCTCCTCATTAATCTGTCTAGACCCCCGACCGCTCCGGTCCTGTTTATTCCACTTCCACTGTGTCCTCACGACTTCCCTAAAACTAGCACTCAAACAGAGCAATAAGGAGAAAGAGAGCAATCGGTTTTTCCCCTAGTTAGTCATTCCTCCCTTTACCGATTTAACTCAAACAACTGCATGTCTGCTCCAAACTGCTATCGTTTCACTTATTTTGGCAAATCTTGAGGTCAAAACTTGTCATTATCTGTTGCCTTTCATTATCAACTTTAAAACAGCCCCACAGTTTCAGGCCCGAATGGTTTTATGATTTTGAACACCAATGTCTCAGGAAATCATCTCCACAGGTTGGGAAAATAAAAGCCAATACAAGTGACTCTGGACACACTGAACACTGGATTCCTGGATTTTTCCTCTTACTGGAGTAGCACCTTTATTCCTCCTGAGACGACATTACAGGAGTGCACTTGCAGATGAATGACTCAGTCGATCCCCTGGCTGTCTGACAGGATCTAGGTCATCTTTTTACAGACACATATTGAGAGAGTCAAGGGTTCGTACAAAATATGATAACTGTTTCTGGATGAGTTGTTTTACATTTATGCATTTTTTAGCAGACGCTTTTATCCAAAGCGACTTACAGTGCATTCAGATTATACATGTTTTTTTTGTCAGTACATGTGTTGCCTGGGAATCGAACCCACAACCTTTGCGCTGCAAATGCAATGCTCTAACCACTGAGCCACAGGAACACTTTCTAGTATTTTTATTTATTTCAAATCTTCTAATATTTCAAATGCATGAATCACATTGTTTTTCTTTCTATTTGAATTGATCCCACATCCCCAATTGTAAGTCTGCTAAGTGACTAAATGTAAATGTAAAATGTAAATGACATCAAAAGCCTATGTCTGTATATGTATCATTTTCCAAGTCAAAACCCTGTTTTTTCCCGAAAAACTGAAAATGAGAAAAATGTCAGCGCTGCAGCTGATTAGCAGTGACATTTCCTCTATTCAATTACAAGCAACAAGTTGTCATTTCTTTATGCAGGAGACGAGGATATCCTTTTTCACCTTCCAATCAAATCACAACACTATTCAGCACCACCGAGGTCTCCTCGTCGCAGTCTCTGCATGCTCTCTCCCTGGACAAAAACTAGCATTTGATCAGCCGCAGTATTGAATGAACCAAACCCACGGGCGCCTAAGCATCAATTAAAGTGTAGGTGAAATGATTTCCCTCCCTGTGCCTCGGTACTCAGCCTCCACAATGCACTGACACCGCTCCGCTGGAGGGCTTAGCCGTATTCGCCAGAGGCAAATGTCATGTTGTTTTCTCATTGTTCAATAAATGGACTTGGTGGACAGACATCTGTGCAGTAATGCCAGTACTGTAATTGCAGTAGCAAAGCCAGATGGGAGAAAAAACATCATTTTTAATGTCGCAAACAATCTCTGCAGGGCGTGCGAATGCTTGAAAAGTTTCGTAACGCATTCAATAACTAGACTCGCAACTATATTTGAGCTCCATTCTTTGAACAATAACCACATAATGATGACCTTGCGGCTGGATGATTCTTTGGGGAAACAAAAAGGGGTCAAACCCGAAATCAAACACCATGTTACTGTCACTCGCGGCCATGAGTGGGAATCTAATAGGCAGATGAGTAATAAAAAAAGCCTTTGTTTTCTCTCTAGTTTGGACGAAAGCAGAAAAGGCGAATTCTTCTGACACGCAACCGTAGAGAAAGCAGCTTGAGACATCACTGTTGCACCATCAAGGGCATCCCGCTGCCAAATGATGGGTTTTCCCGCTCAGAGCCGAGGGCCAAGTTGATCTGGCACGAGAATTAGAGCAGATGCCATTTGATGATGGCGAGCCAGAACGGAGCGGCCAAACTCTGTCAGAGAGATCAGAATCTTCTCATTATTTTCTCACATCTTTTCATGTGGGAAGTCGTGTTCCCAATCAAAACCGCCATAACCCGCAGAGTGTCCAGTCTACGGAGTCTGTGGAAAACTAAATTAGGGTTTGTTTTTCAGTGTGTTTTGCCATGCAGGGGTTCTGGCTGCACTTTTCACTTTGTATGCGGGGTCGTGAATGAGACCTGCATGGATATTTGCCTTTTGGCCGGGCGCACAATGTGCCAGTGTGTGCTCTCTGATCCGTGCAAAGCCAGATCTGTAGTCTGTAAAGAAGACAAATGGGGCGCATCCTGATTTGGAACGCATTCCTGGCAATGAGCAATTAAGCTGCTCTAGAAAGAAAGAGTGAAATAGGAGAGAAAAGGTGGATCTAATCAAAGTATCTTGTTTGTGTGCTATTTTATAAAGGGAAATTTATTACTCCTGCTCAAGCCTCAATATTAAACTTTGACGGACGGATAGTAAAAAAAAAAAAACATTAGAGACCAGAATAACACAGAGGCATAAAGGGATATTTTCTCAAAACAAAAGGAGTATTTTGATTGTATCAATGGTCACCGAAGACAAACCAAACAGTTGACAGAAGCCATTGGCATTCATAGTACTTTGTCCCCATACACTGAATGTAAATGGCTACCATCAACTGTTTGTTTATCAACATTATTTATTTAAATATATTTTTTTGTGTTCAATAGCTGAAATAAATGTATAGATGTTTGGAAAAACTTCAGGGTGAGTAAATGATGACAGAATTGTCATTTCTGGCTATTTACCAATTCCTTAAAAAAGACTCAACAACCACAGAGCAACACTATAGCATCATGGTGGTAGGAGTGTGTGATACTGACCCAAAAAAATGATGTCTCAATATTTGAATGATTTTTTTAAATAATAAAGATAATTAAACAATATTTTGCTTAGTGGTTTTTTATTTATAATGACGGATATTAGCAGATTGACTATAGATAGAGAGAGAAAGAGGAAAATATCAGAGAAAGAAAACATTAAAAAGAAGGGTTATGATTAGGAAAATATCAGAGAAAGAAAACATTAAAAAGAAGGGTTATGATCAGGCAAGAGGTAGGACTCTCGTAAATATCAGAGCAGCTTTCCAGCGGTGAAGAAAACTCAAGGAGTGGGAAGGGCTCGAATCGGATGCCAAGGTTGAGTTGTTTCTTTTTTATAGGTGAGTAACATTGATTTTGCTTCGTTTCACACAACTAATCTGTGTTGCTTATGTTTGAATATGTTTGTGTGTCATCTTCACTTGTTTCCGCGATCGTTGTTGCCATGGTTGTGTAGTACATGTGGGGCGGAGATTTCAAAATAAGGGCGAGGTCCTGTTGGGGTATGGGCGTGTTTTTTATGGTGCTTTCAAATATCAACATCGTTTGGCAAAAATCACTTGGTGCACCTTTAACTATATCATTTATTATATAAATATAAAAAACAGTGACATTCTATGTTAGCTAGCACACCCTAGAACACCAATTACAATATTATCGTTGACAATAAATATTGATAAAAATGATTTCTCTACATTCTGGGGGGATTTTTCAGATTACGATAAATTAAACAATATTCAAATATTATAAATTAAACTATTTTTCTGAGTGTGTTTTTTTTATTGGTACTTTGGCTGGTTAGTCCCCATCTAGTCTCGCGTAGCCAGACCTTCGACCTCACTTTCTTTGGCCAAGGCCCCCCCCATGATGCCGTTTGACCAACATGTCAAACAACCAATCACGGTTTCGTTTCGTTCAGCGTCACGTTTTGGGGCGTGGAAATGTCTCCTCAATAACAGACTGTGTAAAACTCTCAGACATATTTTATAGATTCTATGCCGCAAACTTTAAATTTCACATACTTTTGAAAATCCAGCGTTTATTTGATCCCGATAAGCATTTGTCATCACAGTTGTAAACACGACGGCTTTCTATTTGAATGAGGGGGTTTAGCGCGATGGGATCTGTGTTTCCAGGCGGAACGTTAACGGAACGTGACACACACGTCTCCTGGAAATCCTGTATAATCTAACCAATCCGATGACGACTTCCACACTCCTGAAGTGTTTCCAGATAAGTGTGCCATATGCATCAGACGTTTAGCCAACGGTCTGTGGGCATGACATCTGAGGCTGAGACTAGTCCCCATCTTAATGAGTGATTCATTGAATCATTAAATCAAACGATTCATTCAAAATGGCTGATTCAATTGGAAACTAAGCAAGTGACTATCTTTATGAATGGATCATTGAATTATTGACTCAAATGATGCATTCAAAACGGATTCATTCAAGAATGAAACACTAAAGTGTTCCTTTGAGACACACAAACGTTATGATCCGACTTTTTTGGAACTGTTTATGTACAATATTGTGTCTAAAATGTAACTCACTCAATATTAACTTCTTGTTTGTTAAACTGTTGTATAAAATCAATACAACACCTGCGATCATGCTCATGTACCAGTACCGATATTTGGGAAAATGACACTCGTGCATGATTACTTGACTATCATATCTTCTAAAAACAAAAATACATACAGGGATGTTTTTTTTTTTTTTTTGCTTTCATAATTTGAAATATGGGGGCATTAACTATGTTATAACAGGCTGACAGTTTGTTTACTCTAACAGTGTGTTTGTTTTTTGCATAGATACTCTACTATTTGGAAAAATGGCACTCGTGCTTGCATGATATAACTATCATATCTTATTAAACAATGTTTTGCAAAGTCAGTGACATTATATAATGCTAGCTCGCACATCCTTAGAACAACAACTATCATAGACTTTAAATATTGCACACCCCTACATCGTGGTGACTTTTGCACTCAAATTGACTTCAGGAAATGAAAAGTCTACTTTTATCTGCCTTTTGTGGCAAACAACAAGCACACACAGACAGAGAGGTTAAACATTCAGTGCCTTTGCACGTCTCTCCAATGTTAATGCGATCTTTGATCTTGGCGTCTGGCGGGAGGTGGAGAGGGGTAGTCAAGCACAGCAGGGGCTTTTTGGTGGAGGTTTGGCAGCACAGCTGTGCCTCACTGGTTCATCCACAGACTCATTCAGAGGTCAATACATATCAGACTGCAGTGTTCTGCTTTGCTAACAGTGCAGAGCTAAATTAAGAGTCACCGCTACCAAATGACTCATTCTGGGAATGTAAGCAGAGATCAACACAACAGTGGGAAAATTACGTATTGAGTAACTGAACAACTGGAAGGAGAGGAAGGGCAAACAATGTGATTATAAAGACAATAGAGTTAGATTCTAATATAATACGCGTGTCATTATAATTTTAACTCGAGGGTCAGATCAGAAAAAATACCACCATGAGGAGTGCATGGCTGTATGCACAACATGCCCTTTCGAAGCTTATATTATAATAATGAATGAATTTCATGCTACATTCGTTAATAATACTAAAGGGTGCCCATGGAGTTTACTAATTTCATTCACCAGAGGCCTTTAGGTCACATACACATGCAGAATTGATAATTAGAGAAAACAAGAAACTTTATGAGAAAGCTACTCTGTGCTCAAAGGATTTTAATAAGGCATCTAAAGCTGAATATTAACACAAAGGTAAAGAGAAGCAAATCTATATTACATTATAATTACACAGACCTCTGGAGGGGCAGGGGCGAAATGGCGTTACGAGGGCACAATCGTGGACCGGGGGGAGAGGGGTGTATGGTTTGGTCCCCTTCGGCTAGGGGTGGGCGATATGGCAAGAAAATGCCAAAAAAGGCTATATCCTTTTTTTGTTTTATAAATATCACGATTTTATCACGATTCTTTGTCATGTTGGTTTTTCTATTTGGCAAGTTGTTTGAGCATTACAGCCAAACTAATTTACTTATTATAAAGACAAAGCCTTACAAAGGTAACAAATATAAAAAAATATGGCGGATATTTAGGCCAAAGTGGTTGAAGATAAAAATCCTTGTCATTATTTTATCTTTGTCATTAAAAAATGAGAGCAAAGATACACATTACAAATACACATAATGTACAAATAAAATAAACCGTTTTATTTTCAGGTAGGCTACAAATGTGTTTTTAGCAGAGCATTCAAGACACTGAATGAACAAATATAAAATAAAACACTATATAGATTGATTCCTATTAAAGCAACTTTATTAAAGTTTTTCAGTCAAAAGTAGGCTGAGTGATTTTTCTCTTTGTGTTTTATTATTAACATTACAATAATAATTCACCCCAAAATTTAAATAGGCTAGTGTTTTATTTTTATACCTGCATTTACTCACTCAAAAGTTGTTTTAAACCTGAATGAGTTTCATAAACGCTATTTTGAAGAAGGTGGAAAACCCAGCATTTGCTGGTCAACAGTGACTTACATTTTTTTTCCTACTATCAAAGTCAATGTGGACCAGCAACTGTTTGGTTACACAGATTCTTCAAAATATCTTCTTTCGAGTTCAACACAAGAAATGAATTAATACAGGTTTGGGACAACATACTGAATAAATGAATAAAATATGGCAGAAATACATTTTAGGGTGAAACTATCAGTTAGCAGCATGTTTAGTACTGTCCCTTTACAGCATCTATTGGCAGTTTTTTATAACCAACTGAGTTTATGTAAACGTGTTTTGACAGGAGAAGATCCACTGAATGTAAACAGCGTTTAACCATAAGGCTTTAAATTAAAGCAGATAATGTCATTTGTGATTGTGATTAAGTGTGTCGTGAGAGTAAGTTAACTCTACCGTGTAACACTGATTGAATTTTGGCTTTCATGACAGAAACTGACAGAATATATATATTTCTTATCGTGGAGACATTTTTATCGTCCACGGTTGCAGAAATTTTTTTGGGGGGGCATAGATTTTTACACACCACTATATATATATATATATATATATATTATTTGTCTCTTCTGCATCACCCTAGCGCCATATGAACGTAAACAGCGTATGCTGTTCTGTGTCAGCTGTGTAAATATAGAAATATATATTTTTTTTTTTTTGTTGGGGGGGCATAGATTTACACACCACTGCATACTATATATGCAGAATATATATATAGTTGTATATAAACACACTGTTTACATATATAGTAACCACCAACAGTAACAGCAAATCAAATAAAGTGTATAAAAGTACATTAAATTATAATGAAATTAGCAAAAACCTAAACCTAAATGGATTATAACTGGAGATTTTGGAAACATTTGCCTCATTTTTCTATAGTGCTGGCCTGACTTTAGTGAAATCAGTCTGGTGAAAATGTAAATGTGTACCATCATGTTAATTGTGTTTTAATTCTGATTATGGTATTGAGCCCACATCTATATCAGCCATTAAGAGCTTCAGCCACAGAACAAAAGAGCTGATTGACTGTTACTCTAGCGGATTATGAGCAATATGAGCTCAGTCCAGCCATCATAATCTGACATCTAGATGAAACGTTACTGCATGTGGTTAAAGATGATTCCATGAACATGAAAACCACACATCAGCTGTCTTCAGTGCTTCTGCAGAACCTATGAGGTGGTAACCAGCTTTAACATGCTGTTTACCATTCTAGGAGGCTTTGTGTACCAAATCGCCAGATCACACTGGTTTACATGAAGCAGCAACTAACCTAACCAGCTAGTGCCAGTAACAGACTATCACTGCATCTGCAACTAGCTATTAAACCACACCAGTTTGGCTAAAGCACGATCATCAGAACACGTGAGATGAGCAGCTTCTCCATCACCACTTCTTCTTCAATGACTAGCATGTGCGGTGTCTCAAATCAACAGAAAGCGGCTCACACCAGGAACACAGAGTCCCTCAGCCTCCATATGCCACTGCCCACCGACCAAACCAAAAAACACCTTATTAATAGATTCCATGCCAAAGGTCCCCACGGGGCGTAGTGAGTAAAGAGCGCCGAATGAGTCACGCTGAGAATTCCTTCAGCTTCTTCAGACGCGTCTGGAGGAGATGGCATCACGGCGGAGGATAGGTGGCTCTATTTTGAGTCACCGCGATTCCCCGCAGAACCGAGGCACGTAGCAAATGCAAAAGGCAGCGAGGCGGCGGCTGATGGACGGGGTCGGTCAAATGAGACGAGAAGGCTGTGAATTAGTTGAAGTACATGAAGTATCTTCGGGAGCCAGTAAGTTGGCAGCACATTAGTAAAGTCAGACAAACGCAAACTCAGTTTTATCAGCAATAGCATTAGAGAGATGAAACTCTCCTTCAGAATAAGAATTAGAATAAATTATAGATGGAAAAACCAGCCACCACAGGAAGTTTGACAGAGAATATAAGGTCACCTCTCCGGATGATTCGGTTAACATCTGCTTATGACTCTCTCACATCTTTGGAGGGTCTCAGGAGTTCGGGACGTAATTACACTTGGATGAGATTTTGGATTCAATCAGAGTGAATACAGAAGCAGGAGAGAATATCAATAAAATATGTCCACTGTGTGTGATTAATACTAGGAAACTAAGATATCGAGATCTTTAAAAATCATGTTAATATTCTGCCCTTTGAATACAACTGTATTAGACCTATTTTAGTGACACTAATAGTTAGATTTTTCTTTCACAAAGACTCGTTCAGACACCAGGTGTTGGCACACATGAGGTTAAAGTATTTTCTGGTTAGCTGGTCAATGATAAAGCATTTATTTTCCTCAATTAACAGCCACATATTAAATACATACATATATACTCTAAATGTCTTCTGTTTTTATAGCTATATATATGTAAATAATTTAAAAGATTTGTTTTATGTATGTATGTATGTATGTATGTATGCATGTATAAAATATTATTATATAAATACAAATGTAAACAAAATAAAATTGAAGTTGATTTATATCAAATTTAAAAGATTTTTGAAAAAACCCAAAAAGAGTTTAGTTCACGACCCAAACAAAAGATTGAAACAAATATTGTTTCATGCTAGAAACATATATACGATGTAGACGATGAGATTATTCAGACAGACACTAGTCTGCATTTCATCAGCCCTTTGATGGGACTGTATGCAGCAATAATTGTCTTATGAGAGTCATTTTTAAAAGACAGGAAGACTAAATCATTATCCTTTAACAAAAACAACCACTAATCAAAGAGAGGAAGAGAACGCGAGGCAGAGGAGGGGAAAAACACCACCACAGCTGACAAGGGAACTTTTTTAGCACTATTAGTATTTATTTTATTATTTTGTATTTCTGTTTCAGAGTCATTTGAGAAACAATGGTGCTCTGAGATGCAGTTATTTTAAGGGTAGCTGACGCTAATTAGCAATGGGAGTATTGGCTAGTCTCCCACTTTCAAAATAATTAGTAAAGCACACAGCACGATCTCACACCCGGAATTAAACGAACAGCGCTGGAACCCTTAGCAACCGCTCTGCCTGGTAACGTAGGAGCAGAAAGGAAGAGAATACGAGAGATTTTGATAAGCTCCAGTGAGACAGAGCTGAACTTCAGCTGTGGAGAAATTTAATATAATTAGACATCTATTAATTCTGTCTCTTTAAACAGAGTGTGTTAGTCCATATACAGAAGAAGAAAATAGAAGAATATAATTTTGTATTTGTCACATACACAATTATACAGAGTATAACCAGCAGTGAAATGTGTTCTCTGCATTTAACCCATCCAAGTGCACACACACTGCGGCGCCCGGGGAGCAGTTGGGGGTTCGGTGCCTTGCTCAAGGGTCTCACCTCAGTCGTGGACAATTCCTGCCGGAGCCGAGATTCGAACCCACAACCTCGGGTTACAAGTCCAACGCTCTATCCATTGAGCCACGACTGCCCCAAAAGCAAACACTTTATCGCTTATAAGGAACTTAATGTACACTTTTCAAGTGTATTATAGTACATTTTTACACTTTATTAGTAAAGAAGTCTTACACCAATATGATCTTCATTTTTACCCTTTCTCGAACTAACAAGTATATTGAATGAGTTGCATTATAGACACAATATTGTTTTTTTTTTTTAAATAGTTCCAAAGTCTGATCTGAACGTTTGTGCATCTCAGAGCAACACTGCAGTGTTTGGTTCCTGAATTAATCTGTTTTTGAATGAATCATGAGTCAGTGATTCAATGATCCATTCATAAAGACTAAATTAATTTTCGTTTTGAACAAATCATTTAAATGAATGACTCATTTAGGCAGGGACTTGCTGCCAGCTACTGGCAGTTTTAATGTTATATATTTGTATCCATGACAGATCTAAACCACTCAAAGTACCAGCACAAAAACACACTCAGAAAAATATTGTTTAATTACAGTATTGTTATTGACAAAATCCCCCCAAACACAGAGAAATTATGTCAATATCACACACCCCTAGTTGGACAGATATGAACACATCTGTTTTGACCGATATACCCCAAGAAAAACATATAGCTCAGAGGCTGCTCTTTTATAGCTCATGCATCATAAAGTCTCAGATTATTCTCCAAAAATTCCATTGGGGAGAAAAAACAGACACAAATGAGTCAATAGCTGACCATAAGCAAGAGTATAGAGCTACAAAATCTATGCAGATAGCAGCTCAAATCATTTCTACTTGGAGGAGTTTAATGAGAAACATTTGATTTCATTACTGTGATCTCTTTGATTGCAGACTTGTTATATTGGCGTTTTTTTGTGTACACAACACCAAACTTGGCACTCTGACAGAGTGTAAAACAGCAAGCAATGCCAGAACAGAGGCAAATCTCTCTGAAAAGTTGTAAACATTCAATCTCAGATTCTTCAGCTAGATTTTAAAAGACAAAAACACAAGAGAGTGAATAATATCACGACAGCTTTCATGCAGAGAGCACAACAAAACAAATGTCATCTTCTCAAATAAAATAACCAACACATTAACTCACACTGTTCTTGCATCCTCCACAGGACTTCTGGTCCAGCGACATGAATAAGATGAAGAACTTCAAGAGGCGTTTCTCCCTTTCTGTGCCACGAACAGAGACGATAGATGAGAACGAGTTTACAGAACAGATAAACCAGCTCAACATCCGCTGCAATGACGGTACGGCTTTGCTTTTGATGTTTGCATCTCACATTCAAAGCACAAGAGTCTGATGTGAGAATCATGAAACCCACGGAAATAAACAAGACTTATGTGACTTATTATATAGATGATACCTGATGCCGCTGCAGCAGTGATCAGATGCTACTAATTGACTCACTTGAATCAACAACCATTATTTTATCCAGGAAGTGGTTCAAATCTATAAAGATAGATAGTGTAGCACAATGAGAAAAGTAGATTCATTGGTTTCCAACAAAGGTCAAAACAAATGAGGAGAAGGGTAAATGATTCTGACTGAGGTGGGAAAAAGTAACTACATTTTGATTTAAGATTAACACAACTTTGTTCTTTTAAAGTCAGCCAAAGACATTCCAAACCTATTTTACATCCATAACATGACATGATATACATGAAGGAAACAGGACATGCAAACAGATAAAATGTAGGGTGGGACATTTCATCCAATGGGAATTGGTTAAACTGATGAATAGCACACAATAATACCAGGGACATTCATTAAGAAAGTAAACACTGTAGTGTCCGTTTTGAAGCATCACCAAAAGTCAGCTGAGGCTACCTTTCGCAATTCAAAGCTTTCTGGATTGTTCTCAAATGGAATGAGATCTCACCAAGAGCCCAGGAAAATGAGTGGCCCATAAGAGTTTGATAATCTCTCCAAGAGATGGAAGAGAGATGCATCAAGCGGCCTGCGATGACCTCGGGGGTGAGAGCCGCTCCAGAGAAGATGAGGAGGAAACGGGATTCTGACCCTCCAGCGTCCACGCTCTTCGTTCTCAGTGGTGCTTATCTTTGTGCCTGCATTATTAATGCAGTGGTAATAGTACAATTCTGCTCCGCTCTCTGGCTCTATGGTCTTAACGCCTTCTTGAGTCAATGTTAAATAGAATTTCAAGGGAGAGACTACAAGCAAGACCACTTTAAGAATTTAAGACTCTGTCAAAGATCTACAGGGGTTTTAGCACACCTTCGGTCTTGCAATATAAATCGATAATGCTTGCTATTGGCCAGTCTGTATCTGTATATGATATTATCATATTCATAATCGCATATGATGCGATTTCAAGTTTTCCTTTCTCTTTTGAGTGTTACAAGCTGTTCGTGCATAGATGAGATCCCTAAAGTTGCAAAGACTAAAGTCTCAAACCCAAAGAGATTCTTTATAAAAGTTAACTCATCCACGCCCCCTAAAACGGCTCATTCAAACACGCCTCCACATGTGTTAATGCCGCCATGTGTAATCACATGCAAAGAATCACGGAGTGGTTTCAGTAACCGCAGTAGTGTTGATTCAGCCATGACAGGGGGAAGCTGTGGAACATAGCATATGTTTGATCAATTTATAGCCTTCTAAAATCATCACGACTTGCCTAAAATAAAATCTATATATAAACCAGTTCAAGCATATCACAATGTTAGTTTAAATGTTCTTCCTAAATTTAATTTATAATTATAGACGCATATTATCCAATCTTTTGAGCGGAGCTAAAGCGCATATAGAAAGCTTTAAATTACTACTTTAAAGCTAAATAATTCAAATGGAAAATAGAAACTATTTCAGTAATCCTAAAGATGCATTTCTCTCTAAAGGCACGTCCAGTGAAAAGATGGCTAGTCTTTTTTTTCATCACCATAATTGACGGATGTCTAAAATATAAAAATAAGGAAATGCCTAAAACAGACCCGATTACAATTTGCGTTTTATTTTATAATTCTATATAATTTAAAAATAAAACACGAATTATAATTGCATAGGCTATATTTAAAACTTTCTCCTATAATTGTATTGCTGCTAATATTTGTATCTGAATACCTTAAAATTAAAAGATTTGCTGCAATGCAATTTTGTCTGATGTGAATTATTTAGCCTATAATTTTTTTTTATCCGTGCACGAACGTGCAAAACGCTTTAAAAATTACTTTATTGCATTGCAGATCCTTTTAAAGAACTGTTCTCGATAAGTTGTATGGGTAGCCTAGCTTGATTGTAAAACATTGTCATGAATTCGTTGTATTCCCAATTGTAAAACAGCTAGCCTAATTAATTATTGTAGGCTAACCCGATCTTATGAAAGGTGCATATAGCACGAATTTCACGTTTTTATTTGGCGTGATATTGGAAGGTATGAATTGACTTTGGTGTGCAAAAGATTTTCGCATTGGTCTGAATGAAAATGCAAATTCACTCTTTGCTACTAGGTGCCACTTTTGGAGCGTTATAAGCTCACAAACACTGCTTTAAATGAAATCGACCAATCACCGCAGACTGGCGTCACGCAAAGGAGGGGTTTGGAAAAATGAATTGTTGAATGAGTCGTTTGAGTCATTGAGCAAATAAGGTAAAAATAAATGCATATTATAAGAAAATTAAAGTGTTTTTTTGACTTTTCATGCATGCCAACTTGTTGTTTGGGACTCCCAAAACCAAAAAATTAACCTTTCATAACCCATAATAGGGGCACTTTAATAAAGAAACTAAAATAAATATTACCACTTTGCTATTAAAAAAACAAAACTGAACTACACTCTTAAAAAAGCTTCTTCTTCAAGCGATGCCATAGAAGAACCATTTTTGGTTCCACAAAGAACCATTCAGTCAAAGGTTCTTTAAAGAACCGTCTCTTCCTTACCTTTTTATAATCTGAAGAACCTTCTTTCACCACAAATAACATTTTGTGAAACAGAAAGGTCCTTCAGATGTTAAAGGTTCTTTATGGAACCATTTAGACAAAAAGGTGGTTCTATGGCATCGTGAAGCACCTTTATTTTTAAGTGTATTTTAATGGCTGCAATAGCAGCTGTGTAATGGGGAAGAGAGAGAGAGAGAAAAAGACACGGGCTCCAGTCGGACTCGGACTGAGAATTCTGATAAGCTGTCGGACAAGGGAAATTCATTCCCTCGTTTCAATTAAAAGTTCCCCCCGGCTCGGCGGGCCCATATGCACCTGCATACCCAGACGCTACACCACTGATAATGCCGATTAAATTCATCTGAAAGAAGAAAGTCATGTACATGTAGGATGGCTTGAGGGTGAGTAAATCATGGGGTAATTTTCATCTTTTGGTGAACAATCCCTTTAAACTGAAGCTGAATATTAGTGGCATTAAATTGCCCTAAATGGAAGTATTTGGTTGCTCCGACCATCTCTTCTTGTCTAAGCTAGCATTTACTGGTTAGAATAAGTTGTAAGGTGCATAGAACTTTGTTAAAAGACAAAACTCTGACTACACAAGATTGAGTAAACTCATACTAAGAAGCTAAACCAGTCGATGAACCCTTGGTCCATGGCAGGGTGGGGAATTAGGACCTGGTTGCATGCTGGGAAAAAAACATTTGTTTGGGGAGAAATCAGGCTCCTCAGCTGTCTGTTTGAGGCAGCTGTTTCCACAACGCTCCATTTTCCCCCCACCATGAACCAGCTGCTCCCATTGGCTGATGGGACGGCACGCTGTTACTTCCTCCACCCTCGGGAGAGATGGCAGCGACGGAGACAGCTGGAGCAGGATGGAGTTTGGAAGGAAGGAGCGGATCCGAGTACAGGCGGGGAGGAGACGCAAGAGCGCTTTTCTTCTATTTACCCCGTCCCCTTCCCTCCAGCTGCAAATGAACCTCCAAGCCAAGCGTGGCGGGAGAGCCGTCTATGGGTCGGGGTGGAGAAAGCATCAGAAACGCCTTGAGAAATGGAATGCTTCATTCCAATTTACTCGCCCATATACCTAAGATTATTAGAACTCAATTACCGCAAGGTTAATGTGGAAGAAACCGATCCGAGACACGTTAGGGAGTCAGACCTCATATTTCCTCCTTGCCAGCATGTCTACCTCCATTATCTCGTTATATTTGTGATGTATCGCTGATCGAGACACATCCGAGTCATTCTCCATGGAGAGGCGCCCATGATGGAGCCATCATGCAAATATTAACGCAGTCTTTTGGTTAACAAGTGTTTCTTGATTGCCACAAAGATTTAAGCTATATTTAATGATAATGCTTACAAAATGGCTTTTCGACAGATTCCTTGGGGTGTTCGAACATAATTACAGACCCAGAAACACCCACGCACACACACTAAATCTCATTGAGTAGTTTATACTGCAAAGGATGAATGTAATGTGTGTTATGCAGAACTGAAAGGAGAGGCATCTCATTTAGAGACAGCCATCAAAATAACCACCAGCTGTCTGTGTGGCCCTCTGGCTAGGCATGAATAAAGAGTGTGCTCATTTCAGATGAAAAACGGCAAGGACTGCAGTGTCTGGATGGTTTCGCTCAGAGGTACGAATCAAAACAATCATACGAACACCACAACAAGGAACCAGGTGTTCAGGTGCACATCAAATAGCTTATGTTAAAAGCACACACGCCCGGAGAAATGTGAAAAAGGACTTGAAGGCCTTTTACAAAACTTGTGTTGCCTATGAATTCTGTGGAGCAAAAAACTAAACACTTACAAAACAGAGTGTTCCTGAAAGGTTAAATGCTGCATTGTAACATTGCAATCAAATTTAACTATGTGCGCAGCACAACTCTATATTTAACTCTCTGAATTGTTAAAACTTCTCATTACACATCTTAAATTTTTATTATAAACAAACCATATGGCAGTAAGTAAATTAAAAGCAATCAATCAATCAATCAATCAATCAATCAATCAATCAATCAATCAATCAATCAATCAACCATTAAAATTTGGTCTCCGAAATATTTTTTATTACAAATACATTTTATTCAGTAAGGATGCAAAATGACAGAAAGCCTTTGTTATATAAATACATATATACATTTACACATACATATACACATATATATATATAGGGTACAACTGGGCTAAACGCGCCTTGGGGTAAAAGGCGCCTTTGATATTATTTTAATCTAAACCACTAGATGGCACAAAAAACATGGCGTAACACTTTTTAAAACATCCGCTTTTCAAGATGCACTTGTATATCTCTGATCTTTGACACGATCGCGTGCAGCAGAGCAAAGTTGATTCTGTGCTTACTTGATCTAATATTTTATGTTTTTTAAAATGTTGTAGATTTAAGTAGCAAATGAGAATCGCTAAAATGAATGCATATATTTTTTTGAGACAAGGGTCTTTACGATTTTCCAGTTTTGCTTAAGATAATCAAGGCAACAGTTTTTAAATAACAAAAGAATATATGAAAGTATGGTATTTGGGGTAAAAAGCGCCCCTGCTGTTGGGGCTAAAGGCGCAGTAATTAACATGATTATTAATAGATCGCTGAATTTTCCATTTGTGACATGACATGGTTAGATTCAGATGGTAAATATAATATATTATGTTGGGTGTCCATATTAAAGATAATCACCATGTTTAGAATGAAACCATCATATTTAAAAACATGATATTAATCATATCATATAATAAAATATAATTTGTTGTTACTACTGTAAATATAAAATCAATTATTATTGTATCTCCTTCAATACTTTCAGAATCTTTACTTATTAAAATTATTTTGTTTCTGTATTTTTAAATATATATTTTATATTAACATTTTAATGACAGTATATTTATTGAACAAAAATGCATTCTTTTATTTTTCAAAATAACCAGAAAATAGTACGAACTATGCTAAAGTGATTGTTTTCAACAAGTATTAACATTAATTTAAAAACATTATTTTAGTTGAAGTATTTGTATCAATACCATAGGCCTTTTACCCCATGACGGTGAGCCGTTTACCCTGTGTGTGGGGTAAAAAGCCCCTCTTGCCACCTCATACATTTATACGATTTTTAAACAAAATAAACAACTTGAATTATTTATTTTCACATAAAATCTGTTGCTCCATAAATGTTCCATACAATGTATATATATATTTATTGCAATTATACATTTTAGGCGCAGTGAAAAGCACATTTGTTCTTAAGCTGGGCCTTTAGCCCCGTTGTACCCTACACATATACACTCACCGGCCACTTTATTAGGTAGGCTACACCTGATCAATTGCTTGGTAACACAAATTGCTAATCAGCCAATCACATGGCAGCAACTCAGTGCATTTAGGCATCTAGATGTGGTGAAGACGACTTGCTGAAGTTCAAACCGAGCATCAGAACGGGGAAGAAAGGGATTTAAGTGACTTTGAATGTGTAATGGTTGTTGGTGCCAGACAGGCTGGTCTGAGTATTTCAGAAACTGCTGATCTACTGGGATTTTCACGCAAAACCATCTCTAGTGTTTACAGAGAATGGTCTGAAAGAGAGAAAATATCCAGAGAGCGGCAGTTGTGTAGATTAAAAGCCTTGTTGATCAGAGGTCAGAGGAGAATGGGCAGACTGGTTAGAGATGATAGAAAGGCAACAGTAACTCAAATAACCACTTGTTACAACCAAGATTTATGCAGAATACCATCTCTGAACACACAACACGTCGAACCCTGAAGCAGATGGGCTACAGCAGCAGAAGACCACACCGGGTGCCGCTCCTGTCAGCTAAGAACAGGACACGGAGGATACTATTCACACAGGCTCACCAAAATTGGACAATAGAAGATTGGAAAAACATTGCCTGGTCTGATGAGTCTCGATTTCTGCTGCGACATTCAGATAGTAGGGTCAGAATTTGCCGTAAAGAACATGAAAGCATGGATCCATCCTGCCTTGTCTCAACGGTTCAGGCTTGGTGGTGGTGTGTAATGGTGTGGGGGATATTTTCTTGGCACACTTTGGGTCCTTAGTACCAATTGAGCATCGTTTAAATACCACAGCCTACCTGAGTATTGTTGCTGACCATGTCCATCCCTTTATGACTACAGTGTACCCATCTTCTGATGCTACTTCCAGCAGAATAATGCACCATGTCACAAAGCTCAAATCATCTCAGACTGGTTTCTTGAACATGACAATGAGTTCACTTTACTCAAATGGCCTCCACAGTCACCAGATCTCAATCCAATAGAGCACCTTTGGGATGTGGTGGAACGGGGAGATTCGCATCATGGATGTGCAGCCGACAAATCTGCAGCAACTGCGTGATGCTATCATGTCAATATGGAACCAAAATCTCTGAGGAATGTTTCCAACACCTTGTTGAATCTATGCCACGAAGAATTAAGGCAGTTCTGTATTTTTATCAAGACAAAAGGGGGTCCAGCAAGGTGTACCTCAAAAAAAAAAATAAAGTTGTCAGTGAGTGTGATAAAAAAACTAATATTTTTATATATATATATATATATATATATATATATATATATATATATATATATATATTAGGAGTTGTCCTAACCCCAACAACTGGGTTAAGACATTTTCAAAACAGATTTTCATAGTCGAATCTACACCCAGGCTATATACATTGTTTGTCATTTTATTCCCTGGGAATCGAACCCACAACCTTGCTAACCAATATTCGACTGATAGTCGAATCATAAATTTGGAGGCGGGACAAAATACATTACCAAGAGTCACTTCATTTATTTACTTTCTCTAATCTCAAGTGAGAACACTTTCGACAGTCCTTACCTTCTAAACATAACCTCCTCCTTATCACACGGTGGAGGGAAAATGACACATCGCAGCTACAAACGGGGTAAATAATGTCTTATCTACTAAATTTTAGTCTTCTGTTTTTTTATTAAAAGATAGTTAACATTAAATGTCAGCGAAACAAAATGTGCCTAAGTATTCACACACAAATGTTTAATGGTGTTCTTATTATAACGTAAAATTATGTAGGCTATATGCCATAGTTATTCATGTTCTGCATTTCTACAACCGTTTTGAGCTGCCCGCTGAAGATCACCACCCCCGAGAAAGGACCTGTAAAATTATTAATTAGTATTTTTTGTTATGAATGGGATTTAACTAATTTCTCTCATACAGAATACACTTGAAAAAGGAAGTTTGGAAAGAAAGCAAAGACAAATTTATGTTTCTTTAATGAAGGACTTTACAGGCTATCTGCACTAAATTAACTCCTTTTGTGGATGCCATCTGTAGTCTCCCAATATGCACAACACAACGGCAACAACATGCAAGAAACATGGCAGCTAAACTCAGAATTAACAGCGTTTTATTATAATAGTGTTCTCATTATAATGTTATGTATATATATATGTATATATGTATTATGTATATAACATTATAACCAAAACCAAATGCATCTCATATGAAATAAATAATAGCAGGCCTATATACACTATATATAAAGAACACCAATTGTTTTGAAATAACTTGTACCCTACCTGATCGGAAAGAAACCCTGTATTTCACTCTGCCTGTGCCAATTTGAGTCTATTTAAAGATTTAAAAAGTGATAAGTGAACTATGATAAAATAATAATAATAAATATATAGTATCAGGAACCCAAATATAGTGACACATATTTTGATAAAGGGCTGATATATATATATAATATTAATATATATATATATATACCCCCCCCTTTTTTTATATCGTTCTTTCATACATACATTGTTAAACACACACATATATATAAATAGAAAATTCATGGATGAAAAATTTTGACTCCCGCGTTTTTTGGCTTAAAAACAATGACAGTACATTTAGGGAAAAAAGCTGTCCTATTTAAGTACCCAAAATACTTTACAATTCTATTCACACACATCAAATAGTTATGAAAAAAACATATTTTCAAAATTGACAATAATAATAACATTGACAATAACAATAAATGATTATTGAGCACCAAATCAATAATTTATGAAAGATCATGTGACATTGAAGAATGGTGTAATGGCTGCTGAACATTCAGCTTTGCAGAACAGTAATAAATTACACTTTAAAATATATTAAAATTGAAAACAGTTATTTTAAACTTGAGTTATTTTTATTTTAATAATATTTAACAATGGCTGCCTTTTTATTCAAGGGCGACCACTGCTCCCCATCCCTCTTTTTACTGTATTTTTTATCAAATAAATGCAGCCTTGGTAAGCATTTCATCTCTCAAGGAAATAAAAAAAAAAAAAAAAATGGTACTGACTGAAATACTGATAAAAATTTATCCACAGAATTTATGTATATATATTAATCAAGGACAGAATATATAGGAACATGTTGTTTTTAACAAACCGGTTGTCTCTTAACCCCAACACTGCAGCTGGGTTAACCAAGACATTTTTCAAAACAGTTTTTACATTTATGCATTTAGCAGACACTTTTATCATGTTTCAAAGTGACTTTACAGTGCATTAGGTCATTCATTCTTAAACACAACGGAAACAAGACGCAACATAACAAAATCAGCACAACACAATGGAAACAAGACGCAACATAATGAAATCAGCACAACCAATGAAAAAAGACGCAACATAACAAAATCGCACAAAACAACAGACACAACCGCAACATAACAAAATCAGCACAACACAAAGACACAAGCTGCAACTAACGAACGCACAACACAATGGAACAAGCGCAACTAACGAAATCAGCACAACACTGAGCCACAGCCGAACATAAAGAAATCAGCACAACACAACAGACACAATTTTTGGTAATAACAAATCAGCACAACCAAAAGAAAACAAACGCAACATAACGAAATTAGCACAACACAACAGACACAAGCCGCAAATGCACGAAATCAGCACAACACAACAGACACAAGCCGCAACATAACAAAATCAGCACAACACAACAGAAACAAGACGCAACATAACTAAATTAGCACAACAAAACAGACACAAGCCGCAACATAACGAAATCAGCACAACACAACAGACACAAGCCGCAACATATGAAATCAGCACAAACATGGAACAAAGATGCAACACAACGGAAACAAGCCGCAACATACCAAATCAGCACAACAACGAAACAAGACGCAACATAACAAAATCAGCACAACACAACGGAAACAAGCCGCAACATAACAAAATCAGCACAACACAACGGAAACAAGACGCAACATAACAAAATCAGCACAACACAACAGACACAAGCCGCAACATAACAAAATCAGCACAACACAACGGAAACAAGACGCAACATAACAAAATCAGCACAACACAACGGAAACAAGACGCAACATAACAAAATCAGCACAACACAACGGAAACAAGACGCAACATAACAAAATCAGCACAACACAACAGACACAAGCCACAACATAACAAAATCAGCACAACACAACGGAAACAAGCCGCAACATAACAAAATCAGCACAACACAACAGAAACAAGACGCAACATAACAAATCAGCACAACACAATGGAAACAAGACGCAACATAAAAAAATCAGCACAACAAACAGAACAAGCCGCAACATAACAAATCAGCACAACACAACAGACACAAGCCGCAACATAACGAAATAGCACAACAAAACAGAAACAAGAGCAACATAACGAATAGCACAAACACAACGGAAACAAGACGCAGGTAAAAAATCAGCACAACACAACAGACACAAGCCGCAACATAACGAAATCAGCACAACACAACGGAAACAAGATGCAACATAACGAAATCAGCACAACACAACGGAAACAAGACGCAACATAACAAAATCAGCACAACACAACAGACACAAGCCGCAACATAACGAAATCAGCACAACACAATTGAAACAAGACGCAACATAACGAAATCAGCACGACACAACGGAAACAAGCCGCAACATAACGAAATCAGCACAACACAATGGAAACAAGACGCAACATAACAAAATCAGCACAACACAACAGCACAAGACGCAACATAACGAAATCAGCACGACACAACGGAAACAAGACGCAACATAACAAATCAGCACAACACAATGGAAACAGAAGCAACATAACAAAATCAGCACAACACAACAGACACAAGCCGCAACATACAAAATCAGCACAACACAATGGAAACAAGATGCACATAACGAAATCAGCACAACAAACAGACACAAGCCGCAACATAACAAAATCAACCACACACAACGGAACAAGACGCAACATAATAAATTGCACAACACAACAGAAACAAGCCGCAAACATAACGAATCAGCACACACAACAGAACAAGCCGCAAACATAACAAAAATCAGCACAACACAACAGACACAAGACGCAACATAACTAAATTAGCACAACACAACAGACACAAGCCGCAACATAATGAAATCAGCACTACAAAACAGACACAAGCCGCAACAACGAAATCAGCACGCAACACAATAGAAATCAGCACAACACAACGGAAACAAGCCGCAACATAACAAAATCAGCACAACACAACGGAAACAAGACGCAATAACAAAATCAGCACAACACAACAGACACAAGCCGCAACATAACAAAATCAGCACAACACAAAAGACACAAGCCGCAACATAACAAAATCAGCACAACACAATGGAAACAAGACGCAACATAACGAAATCAGCACAACACAATGGAAACAAGACGCAACACATCAAGAAATCAGCACAACACAACAGAAACAAGACGCAACATAACTAAATTAGCACAACACACAGGACACAAGCCGCAACATACGAAATCAGCACAACACAACAGACACAAGCCGCAACATACGAAATCAGCACAACACAAAGGAAACAAGACGCAACATAACAAAATCAGCACAAAACAGACACAAGCCGAGCAAACATAACGAAATCAGCACAACACAATTGAAACAAGACGCAACATAACGAAATCAGCACGACACAACGGAAACAAGCCGCAACATAACGAAATCAGCACAACACAATGGAAACAAGACGCAACATAACAAAATCAGCACAACAACAAAGGAAACAAGACGCAACATAACAAAATCAGCACAACACAACAGACACAAGCCGCAAACATAAAAATCAGCACAACACAATTGAAACAAGAGCCCATAACGAAAATCAGCACACACAACGGAAACAAGAACACATAACGACATCAGCAAACAAATGGGAACAAACGCAACATAACGAAATTCAGCACAACACAACGGAAACAGACGCAACATAACAAAACAGCACAACACACAGACACAAGCCGCAACATAACGAAATCAGCACGACACAACGGAAACAAGACGCAACATAACGAAATCAGCACAACACAATGGAAACAAGATGCAACATAACAAAATCAGCACAACACAACAGACACAAGCCGCAACATAATGAAATCAGCACAACACAATGGAAACAAGATGCAACGCATAACGAAATCAGCACAACACACAGACACAAGCCGCAACATAACAAAATCAACACAACACAACAGAAACAAGAGCAACATAACAAAATTAGCACAACACAACAGAAACAGCCGCAACATAACAAAACAGCACAACACAACAGACACAAGCCGCAACATAACAAATCAGCACAACACAACAGAAACAAGACGCAACATAACAAAATCAGCACAACACAACAGACACAAGCCGCAACATAACGAAACAGCACTACACAAGAAAACCGCAACATAACGAAATAAGCACAACACAATAAGAACACAAGATGCAACACAACAGAAACAGCCGCAATAACAAAATCAGCACAACACAACAGAAACAAGACGCAACATAACAAAATCAGCACAACACAACGGAAACAAGCGCAACATAACAAAATCAGCACAACACAACGGAAACAAGACGCAACATAACAAAATCAGCACAACACAACAGACACAAGCCGCAACATAACAAAATCAGCACAACACAACAGAAACAAGACGCAACATAACAAAATCAGCACAACACAACGGAAACAAGACGCAACATAACAAAATCAGCACAACACAACAGACACAAGCCGCAACATAACAAAATCAGCACAACACAACGGAAACAAACGCAAATAACAAAATCAGCACAACACAATGGAAACAACGGTCACAACACAACAGACAGAAAAATCAGCAAACCACATTGGAAACAAGACCGCAACATAACAAAAAATCAGCACAACACAACCGAAACAAAGCAACATAACAAAATCAGCACAACATAACAATGGAAACAAGACGCAATATAACAAACAGCACAAACAATGGAAACAAGATGCAACATAATGAAATCAGCACAACACAATGGGAACAAGCAGCAACACACTGGAAACAAGTCCCAACACAACAGAAACAAGCTGCAAAGCAATGGAATTAGCACAACACAACTGGAAACAAGCCGCAACACAACAGAAACAAGCTGCAACACAATGGAATTAGCACAACACAACAGAAATAAAACGCAACACAGTGAAATTATTCCTATGCATTGTGTTGTGGAGATTTTGTTGTGTTGTGCACTACTGGGCCACTGTAAATCTGGGTTCCCAAAATAACATTTTAAGTGAAAAATTCTTAACATAACTTTTTTTTCTTGGTGTGAAGACCATTATAATAATCTAAAGAACGCTTTTCCACTCTAAAGAACCTTTAGTGGCTCCATTGATATTAGAGGTTCTTCATGGAATCATCGATGCCAATAAAGAACCTTTATGTTTACCAGTTTGTTTTTTTTGTCTTTAATCATTATCTGGTTGCATAGCCACATTGCATCACTATTTAAAAAATAAATAAATGCATGTTCTCACAGCAGCTACTAGTTCACCAGCTGGTTTATGCCCCCATGGGACTTATGGGATAGCTTTGATATAGATATAAGCCTCCGATACAATTCCTCAAGGGAGGTTTGAGCTCTTGGAAGTTCGCAGAGATGTAGGAAGGTTCTTAATAGACCTGGTTCGTGTGTTTAGATGTACAGACAGACTCTGCTGGAGCCCAATGGGAGAAAGCGGTCTGGGCAGAGGGCCGTCTGAGCCCTGAGGCCTCTAAGAAATAGGACACACACATACTCCGACATCCAGGGTCGACAGCAGCCTACTGGCAGAGCAAGCACAAATACTAGTGCAGGTCCCGGGCACAGAAAGTCATTTCAGGACAGAGCGTTGGAAACTGATGGTTTCAAACAGTTAACTGTAAAGATGTTGTCAGACATATCTATTATTCCTTTTGACCTCTTCACAGACTCTGAGGAGACACTACAAAGGGTCAAACTACAGGGCTTTGCTTCTATTGTCTACTTCAATATTTCTTCCAACATTAGCCAGGTTTCCATCCAAAGTTGCGAATTTAACTTATGCGCAACATTTGAATATCACATAAAACATTTGCGAATAAGCACCGTTTCCATCCAATGAATCAACGAGAACAAAATAGTCACTTCTTGATAAACTGGCTCTAAATATCACTAAGAAAAGTCACTTAGATATCACTACGAAGAATGAGCAGACGCAACACATTAAATGCGGTCATTGCTTTGGAGGTGGATGACTCCTGTTTGGGAACGCAGTCGTGTAAAACAGTTCTGGGAGGCAATTAAACAGAAATACTTTGACAACAAACTTGGCTCGGGCATTTCTGAATGACCATAACAACATTTCAGATGCTGTGCAAGAAGATCAGTCCGCTGGTTAGTCTAATTATGCCGTCTCATAGCGCAAAGTCAAATGGCTTTTTTGATGCGCATGTGTAATTTATTCAGCATGTGCGTTTCCATCTCCCATCATTCACATTAGGCTTCAAGCGAGCGTAAAAACTTTTTTTGTGAATTAAGAGATATTTTTTTTCGAAAATTGCTGTTTCCATCACTCGTTTCTGATGCAATGTTTCAAAATGTGCATAAAAATAGGGTGATGGAAACATAGCTAGTAACTCTTCTGCAAAGCAACATATTTGTGTTTATACATATATTTTGATTTATATACATATAGGTTACAGCACAACCATTTCCATGTTAGAATGATTTCTGAGGGATCATGTGACACTGAAGACAGGAGTAAATTCAGCACTGATGAACATTGAGTTTTGCATCACAGAAATAAATTATATTTTAAAGCAAATTCAAATTCTTAAAATTCTTAAAATAGAAAACCATTATTTTAAAATGCAATAATATTTCACAATATTAAACAATTTTTTTTCTATGTATTGTTGATCAAATAAATGCAGCCTTGATGGGTATAAGAGACTTGCATAAGAAACTTACTCAGCTGCTCTAAACTAACAGTATTGGTGACTATTTGGAAGACAATAACAACAGAGACTGTGGAAAATTACATAAAAACAATGCCAACAAGAAAGCAAGGTGTTATCAAGGCCAAAGGAGGCCATGCAAAATAAAAATAAAATATGGAAGTTTTTTTATTGTTATTATGTGTGAATAAAGACTATTTGGTTGTTTCAGTTTGTTATTTCGCCAAATAAATGATTATACCATTTTTTGTTTTTAAACACATTTTTGACACATTCCTAAAACATGTATTTTCTCTCTTCATTATGGACATGTGTTCTAATAAATGTGTTAAGCACTGTATAAATAAATATTTAATATATACATTACAGATTAATACATATTTATTTTTTTAAATTTAAATATTAATAAATAAATATAATATGTAGTATTTATAAATAGCAATTACATATTTTATATATTACATATAATTTGTATATTTAATATTTTCATTATAGATAAATATAAATTACAATATCAATATGTATAAATGTATATTTATATATTATATATGAATTTACTTATGAATTTGTTACTTATAAATTTTATATTAACTATTTAATTTGTTTTCTAATAGAGTGGAGAACCCATCAAAATGATTCATTTACATTCAGATATCAATCTTGAAATCTTAGGAAAATCTAAATCCTTCAAATCAAAAGAGTTCGATAGAACAAAGCAGGAAAAATGCAGGAGTTTTGACGTGATTGGTCTTAAGACAATGTCATCTGTTCATATGTATACAGACCATACATAATGCAGCACCAACCGAATGCAAAAAGAAGTGGCAGACATTCAACAAACATATGGCTTAAAGAACTATAAGCTATAACCTTTATTTTACAGAACTACTCAAAACACAGTATGTCTTGAAATATTGCTGAAGACAGTGGATTTGTTACAAAAGCAGTAACAGCAGTGAGAGCATTTACCATACTGACAGCATAACGACATGGTGTCTGCATGTGAAAAGCCCTCTCCGCATTTATAAATGCATCCCTATAAAGCAGCACAGCTAAAAATATTAAAGCTATTATTAAAAATGAGAAGGACAAATTAAACTGTTCAACTCTTTTCCACTTTCATCTCAAAGATTCACTGCTTACGCAATCTCTCCTCAAAACTGGACACCTAAGAAAAAAAGGAAAGACGAATCTCCTCAGCACATCCCCTTGTATTTGCTCGCCCCGCACGCTATTTGCTTGAAACCCTCAGCGGCGCATCTGGATTTTGTCACTAGAGAAGGCCAGGATGTGATTTGACACGTGCAGTAGGTAGATGAAGGATATGAAAGATTGGTGGGGAGTCCAGATTGCGGCTGGACATCCTGGAGAGGAAAATCTCTCAGATAGAGAGCGAGAGGACCAGAAAGAGAGAGAGAGCAGAAAATGACTCGCCTGCTACGACCCCAATTACCACCGAGGAGATCAAAGAGCTCGCTTCCACTGTGATATTTAAATGATGAGCCTGGATAGGGCCTCGCTTTTCATATCTGCAAATGAAGGAAACCAAGACCCACCGCCGCCCTCTCCCTCTCTCGCTCATTTGCCGTGCCTTTGTGCCGGGGTTTGAAAGCGGTACGTAACAGTTTCATTCGCCTTCCGCTGAATTATAATGAAACTGAAAGCCAACTGTAGGAGCCTGTTTAATAAATTCATGCATTTTTATGGTGCCATAATATATTAGAGTGTATAATGGTCATTCAAATCTTACATAATATTGTTTGCATGCTTCATTTGTAGAATTTGCATTGAGATTACTTAGATTTGCATGAAAAGCGGTACTGTCTCTTTAAGACTATCAGCAGGAAAAAGTGAAAGCAGCAAGAACACGGCGCAGAAGGTACAGACATTTATCGCATAAATAATACAATATACTGGCTTCTAAAATCTTTTTTGTAATGTTCATTCAATGATTTACTCATTTGCTGTAATAGTTTTTTTATGTAACTCTTTAGGGAAAACATATTTATGTATGTGATTAACTGTGATTCATAATCAGCATATAATGTAATTAATCTGATTTAACTTTTGAATCAATTGCTCTAGTTTGAATTAAGAATAGACTGACAAGAGTAACAACGATTTTAATAGAATCATTATTCAATACAAATGTGTGGATGCATAAATAAATAAAAGGTATATCTGGACAAAATCAGTGAACGTGGTGCAATAAACCATAAAAGGACGTAACAACATCATAAAGCATCATGAAAGTAGGCCATGTGACTCATTAACAAACGTTCAAATCCTCTGAAGCTGTATGATAGCTTTATGTAAGAAACCGATATTTCAAAAGCTGTTCGAGCTGAACTCGAGAACCAAATCACCACTGATTTCTTTATGGATTTGTTTAGGTTTTATTAAATCATGTAGTAGTAGCAGTAGTAGGAATACTAATAATACAAATAATAATTAAATATTTTAATATAATGCATAGTAATATATGTATATAAAAAGTTACATATTATACATTCATTACAATTACTATTAATAAATACTTTACAGCTCAATAGTATTATAGTGACTTTTTTATATGTTTTATAAATTAATTTAGCAGTAGTAGCAATAATAATAATAATAACAACAATAATAATAATAATAGCAAGTAGATGTCTTTCCCTGATTTGTTCTGCCCTTTTTTAATGGAATAATACACATACAGTTTCATGGTCAGTAAAAATGATATTTTCTCAGGTCACCGCAAAATGTTAGTTTTAGGCCCTGCTTATGATAGATGCTTTTTTTGGACTGAGCATCCTCAGTCGTTATTCTCCTAATTATCTGTAAGTCAACAGGACGTTTTGTTCTTGAAGAAAGTCAGTCCTACAGGTCTGGAAGGACATGAGAGTGAGTAAACGAGGACAGAAACTACCCCTTTAACCTTCATTCTCTTAATGTTTACTGAAACGCAACACCAACCAGCCCTCCAACGCTCCTCTCACTATAGTCATTTTCTCCGTTTTTCACTCTTTGTCTGTTTTTAAATTAGCATGTGGGCTACGGGACATTTACCTCTCTCTTAACAAATCAAGGATAGCAAAACATTTACCCATCTGTTTGGCCAAAACCATCGCCCGCTGCATTCCTAGGCCAGGTGTGCACATAAAATGCAATTAAATCTATATGAGAATGATGGGGAGAGAGAGAGAGAGAGAGAGAGAGAGAGAGAGAATGGGGGGGCTGGTATTGAATTTCAGATCTGCTGAAAAGCAGGATGTGATATAAATATTGATGAATCAGACGGCTACCTGAGAGACGGAATAGCTATCTCTTGTTATCTGGATCCCGACATTGCCTTTGTTAACAGTCTGTGTTGTCATAGCAACAAGCAATTAAATGGCAGCATGCATTTAAACATCAGAGACAAGTTGAGATTCATGCTGCTGAACAATAGAGGGGAAAAAACGCCGGCTGTGTGTGATTGCTAGGAGAATCGGAAAACATTTCAGAGTGAGAGAGAAAAGTTGTGAGGTACCGCTTAATTGATGGTATACAAAGGCCGTGTAAATGCTGAAGTACTCTCTATATCTCACAATACATGCGAGCTTGAAGCCTAGTTTACTAAGGTACACATGATGCAACACGTATATGTAACAGTGACCTCACACTTTTCCCATTCATTTTCTCCACAGCATTTCAAAAATATCTCCAATAATGCCATGAACGAATCAAGTAGCTCCGAAATGCATCACATTTCATTTAAAGCAAAAAACATGAAAATCTGATTAAAAAAATAACTTATTTTATATTGTCATGTATAGGTAACAGAGCACATGTACAAAAATGAATGGGGAAAAACAATAACAAAATGTTAAACATTCAAGTAGACTGATATACAAATATTATTTGTATCATTTTAATGTTTTATTAATATCATTCATTACTATTTTATTAATATTTAGATGTTTTAATTTAAAACAATTATTTACTTGAAGTAACTTATGTATTTATCTTTTTTTCATTTTCTTTTTAGATTGCGTATTTATTATATTTATATTTATAATACTAATACTATTTAATAATAATTAAATATAATATATAATAATACAATATAATATATATGTATGTAATATATTAAATATTTAATAGCAAGATATATAGATAGATGGATAGATGATAGATGGATGGATGGATGGATGAATAGATAGATAAATAGTTTATTTTATTCACTCTAAGTAGTGTGCATTGACAACTATCTGAAATACAGCAAGTTTAAGATTTTTTGTAGTTTTTTAATTAAAGAAACCAATCCTGTACTTTGACTATAAGTAACGAAACTGACTTTTTTGTATCTGTTAGATCTGATTCAGAGACTTACAGTTACAAAATATTGCAAAATATATCAATTTTAACAGTGATTATATAATGTGCAGTGCATTATCATTATGTTTATGGCTATCACTTCTCAGATCTTTGTTTCCATGGTAACAGCTTCTTTTCTGATTGGTCGATATCTCATTAGTATTATAGATCATTTAGTTCTTCAAAGTGAATTTGGTTTTTAAACATGCTTTATGAAGTTGAAACCACTACAGAAGAATCAATCACCACTTAATGCCCACAGAGCATGGGAGGTGTATCCGTATCACTAAAACACTTTCTGGATGAAGAAAACGAATTAGACTTAAGATATCTACTGTGCTTCGAATCCAAAAATGTCAAGTGGACACATGATTGGTTGAGGTCTTTGGCATCCTCCAATCAGAAATCACGTTACTGAGTGCACGTTAGGAAACATCTACATAAATGCATTGATACGACGTGTTGAGCGATGCTATTGCTGAGAAGTGAGGAGCCTTCAGGGTGCACTTAACAGTTATAATCCTATTACTAATGATCTTCCATTCAAAAAACTAATTACCCGAGAATGATAGCCTTTGAATATGCAAGCGCTAAGCCACCCTTATTACCTGAAACATCAAATATCACTGAACAGATTCTGTGATTCATCCTTGCAATTCGCCATGTTAATGGGGATACTCAGGTTCGCCAAATAAAGAAGGGAAAGGGCTGAAGCCTTAGCCTCATTATGTACGGACAGAGACGGGCTTTTGATCGCCCAGCGAGGCCTACTCCTGCTTTCAAGGCTGTCACTGACATAAAGGAGCATTAGTGATCTTTTGTGCACCTAGAAAGGGTTTTAAAAAGAGAATGAGAGGAGGCATGAAAGACTACAACAAATTAAACCGTGAGTAAAAAAGGAGAATAGGACGGTCTGTCAGATATTCATTTTATTTATGCTCAAAGTGACTGTTTAGCTGTTTCGTGAACCGACATCTTGCCCCTTACCAGGACAGTGATTATTATTAGCTATGCCATGGCTTTTCCTTAACCAGTGACAATAGCTGCGTTTCCATCCACCTATTTTTATGCGCATTTTAGAATATCGCATAAAAAAACTCTGGATGGAAACGGCAAGATGCGCATAAATTCTAAAAATGTGCATAAAAAACGTATGCGCACATTTGAGTGGGATAAACGTTTTATCTGTTAAGAAAAAATACACATAAACCACGATGGAAACACATTTACGAATAAATCCCTCCATGCGCATCAAAAAAGTCATGTGACTTTGCGCTTTGAGACGGGATAACTTGACTAGCAGTGGACCGATCTCGTTCAAAGCATCTATATGTTCATTCTGAGGAAAGTCTGTCACCAAAGTATTTCTGTATAATTGTCTTACACGACTGCGTTCCCAAACAGCCGGCATCCACCTCCGAACGCAGTACAGCATTTATTGTGTTACGTCTGCTCGCTGTGAGGTGCAAGTCATTTATATCATATATGAAAATGATTATATTCAGTGGCTTCTCCAATATTCTTAGTGATATTTAGTGCCACAGTTTACCAGGAAGTGACGATTTTGTTCTCTCTGACTCGTTGGATGGAAACGGTGCTTTATTTGCATGTTTTAATGCGATATTCCAGTTTTGCGCATAAGTTAAATTTGAATCTTTGGATGGAAACATAGCTAATGTCAGACACCTAAATATGATCTTCTTCCGTGTAGGTAGCTACATGTTTTCTAGCAAACTTAACTGACTTGGGGCTAGTTCACACACACAAAAAAAAAAAAACGACAAACATCATTTACTTGCTCTCATATAAGAAGTATGAGTTTCTTTCATCTGTTGAACACAAAGGAAGAGATTTAGAAGAATGTTGAAAACCAAACAGCTGCTGGCAGCCACTGACCACCATATTATCCCCCCCCCCTTTCTTTAGAAGACAATGGCTACCTGTTATGCTCTACTGGTATTTATTTATTCATTTATTTGCCGACTGAATTGTTACAAACCCTTAAAAGTGTACTAATAGTATACATTTCATATTGACTACACAATCCGTGAGGATTTTTGGTCTGTGCATTTTCGGTGACTCTGCCGGTACATGTTTTAGCGAGTGACTGAAACAATTAATTGACCAATTCTTTCAAAAATGCAGATTCGTTCAGGAACTGACTTAATGAACAAATCATTGATTTGCCGATTCATTTACATACATTCAGGAACAAAACATTACTACTTTTATGAATGAGTCATAAAATGAGCCATTTAAAATATTCACTCAACAACACTATTTTACTCAGGATCCACTCTTTCTACATACTTGGTTTCAATTGTCTGACTCACTCATTTTATATATAATATTATAATATATTTTAAAGAATATTATAGAAAAATATAACTGCAACAAGCACCTCCTCAAGATATTGGATTAAAAAAAAAAAACAATGCCAATATTACAAAATATAACATTAAAAAAGTGTATAAATCACTCGATTTTCTAAAGAAACATCAACACCAGCAGGTAACGTTACAGCGGGAGTATGCGTCTCTCTCGCCTCCCCTGAGCCCATTGAATTTAAACAGCCCCACTAAAGCCTGTGGTAAGTTTGGTGAGGGGTAACGGAGAATGAATGGGGGAAAGTCACGTGAGAGGAGGCAATGCCTCCATCGTGACATGACTGGATATGACTGGTTATGTTTGACTGTGATTGGTTCATGCAATAATTCCCACCTCTTATGTTTGGGCATCTTCCAGGCTCATGAATCATTCTGAATGAACAATATAAAGCAAAGACTATTTTTTTTAAAACGTATACAACTCACATAGTGATATAACCACTATATTCTTGGCAGAATATAGAATATACCATATTTTGACATCAATATTTTAATAATACTTTATCTGAAAACAATGCGGTGGATATTCCTCTTCTCACAAGGTGCCTTTATTAATAACAAAACGAGAGCATCTGTCCCAGCCTTTGTCATTTCCCATCTATGACCTGAGAGTCATGTCTCTCCCTCTGTCCCCGCAATTGGATCTTTCACACCCTCATGCAGCTTTGATGATTTTCTAAGCTTCACATCTCTCCTCCTTGTTTGACGGTGCAGAAACCAGTGACTGTGCGTTGTGACAGTCTGGGCAAGCGAGTCGATGCAGGTGGTCATCCTTACCTTTCATCACGTCGCTGTTAGCCCGAGCGGAGAGGTACAGTGAGAGCGTGATGTTGGAGGTCAGTTTGTGTGCCAGCCCGGATCAGATGAGATGGGCTTTGATGTTTGGTAGGGGCCCGAGTCGCTCAGGCAGTTCAGATCCAATTTCTGACCCTGTCGTCGACACACGCTCTGGGGTCAGGACTCTAATACCCCTCTGGCCTGTCGACAGGGAGGGATTCTGATCCCTCCACAAACTCAGGACAACAGCAAATGCCAAGTAAGATTAGAGCCGTCGATATTAACCTGTGCACACCACAAGGAATTCAAATGCCGTATTAGATGGGCGACTGCAGGGTCCGGCTCCGAATCACTCGTAGATTCAGTTGAGCTCGTATTGACACAGATTGCACGATCTGATTCCAATTCACAAGCTCTTGATTCGATATCAATTAATTTGGATATTTCTCAGGCACAGTACTTGTTATTAAATAAAATTCAATAGAAATAACAGGCTAAGTAAACATGGTAACAATTAAATTAGGTTCTATTATTTATTATCTTTAGTTAATGCATTACCATTACCTTCTGATGAGATACCTTCTGATCTTCATTTATGTTTATTTCATGCTAGAGTAATAAATAATAAGAGACGATCGTTCACATGCTCTACACAGTTATGTCATGGCACATTAAATACTGACAAATTGGCATTTATGGTTTGAATTTTGTGATAAAATTGACAGATTTTGAAAGCTAAAACATTGTTTAGTTAAGTTTTGTTCATGCATCAACAGAAAACAGACTTAAAAGCCTGTTCACACCAATGACGATAACTATAACAATAAATAAAGTTTAAAATAGCCTATTAAGTAAAAATCATTCTAATTCTATGAGAACAGGGAACTCTAACGGCACAAAGCGACAACATCAGAATCATTCTCGGAACAATTCTTTCAGCTGATGAACAATAAAACTTTGGGAATTAGAATGAAATCAAGCATTTATAAAGGTGCTGTATGTAATGTTTTGACTGTAGTAAAGCATAAATATTTTTGCAGATATTTAGGAAACATTCTAAGTAGACATATTTGTTTCTTCAAAAAAAAGAATGCTACATTTATTCTACTTTGAAATGTGCTTTCCGTGTCGGAATGTCTGTTTTTGTTTGGTCTGTGTGACTCCGCCCACTGACAATTTACCCAATAGTATTACAACACCGCGGGTTGCCAGTGGGTGGAAAACACAGCGTATTGCAGCCATGGAAGCCTGCAAATGAATTTAATCAGAGATCTCAGATTCTACCCAACCTAAAAGGCCTCGGCATCCATCTAAAAACTCTATGACCAGAGGTATATTAACATGTGGATAAATCAACGTATCAATTTACTTCGTAAGGCTCATCGTCTTCCATTGTGAATTGCATGTCCTCAATCTGGCAACCCGCATGAGCCTTGAGTCTGAGGAGGAGGGGGCGGAGAATCAATATTTATAATTTGGACTGCAGTACCCATTTCAACCACTAACTGGCAACATAACATACTGCACATTTAAAGCAACAGCTGACATAAATGTATTAATAAACAGAACATTACAGTATGATGGTGTGGATGCTAATATAGTTCTCTTAACGGTTATTGTTTTTAGTGTTAATGGGCCTTAAGAGATTGACCTTGTTATTTAAGAATGGATATCGAGATTAAATGAGGATTGATAAAAAAAAATATTGACTGATACTGGCAACTCCTAACAGGGACACGCAAAACAGCTGTCGTGATCTTCTCGGATAAAATAGAGACAGCTGTGGGTAATGCGACCGCGTCGACCGGCCTTCTCTGCCAGATGTGACATTTTGCGGCGTTTCTAAATAGCTCCGATAAAGAGTTCACTTGTGCGGTCCGGAGAGGATGAGACCGGCATAAATGAGAATGGATGAGCCTAGCAGGCAATTCTCATTCAGCACCGGGCTCGGCACAATAATGAGGTGGATCTCAATTATGCCACCACGGCACTGTGAAATGGACCGGGGGCTCCCACCCCGACGCCTCCGGAGGCCCTTCAAGCCCCCTCGTCCAAATTGAACTGATGGAGCAGAAAAGCCATTTTGATTTTCGTTCTCACCTCTGAAAACACGGTTTGGCAGCGATAATGCCAGGCTGCTGTGGGCATCTACCGTGCGCTTGCGAAGGGGGTCAGCCGTAACGTCGGTGGGTCCCTATCGGACGTGCCGTATAGGGGCGTAATTGGATTTGTGCTGACAGTCTGTTGACACAGACGTTATTAATTGGGGTGGCTGGATTGACACGCACTTAGATAGCCACATCATAAATGCATGAAACTCGGCATGATAATTGTGACCGCTCCGCTAACTGCGGCAGGCTTGATTAATGATCCCGTCATCAGCATATGCCAAAGCTGACCTCACGGTTATTGAGTTAGCGGGCTAATCAGAGAAGAGGTGGGGCGACTATGGCTCGAGAGATTGTTGAAGCTCTTCAAACGACTCTTATGATTTAATGAATGCAACAGTTGCCATTGAGGTTTCCGGAGTAGTAGAAGCAAACAACCAAACAAAGCACAGCGGGATCACTAAAACATGGCCTATAGGCTTTGAGTGTGGGTACAGAACTGAAAAAATATATAATGTTAAAGTTTACTGAATATATCAAGCAATTGTTTTTTTTTTTTTTTATGGTTCAGCATGCTCAGAAGTGTTCACTTATGCTCTCCAGCTTCTTCCATTCGCTCACAAAATGTGCTTTTCCTTTCCTATCACTCAATACCCTTAGATAAAAGAATACTGTCAAATATGTATTATAAATATTAAATGAGTTGAGGCTACAGGATGGTTTCTGACCATCAGCTCCATCTACTGAACCACAGTCAGACAGAAAATCCCTACAGTGCTGACAAAATAATCATATTCTGCACGTCACATCTATAAAACGCTGCAATCATTTTTCTCGTATGGTGATGCTAACTATTAATATGGCCAAATTAAAATAAGGGAAATTATTTTCACATCCCAAACTATTTTTACAAGACAATACTAGGACAATTACCTAATTTAATAAAGAATGTATTATTATTATGTTATTAATACATTATTATGTATCATTATTATTATTATGTTAACATGTTTGTTTTCAGAAAAATTCATTTTATAATTATTATAGTTACTAGGCAGAAAATACTAGCACAATAATTAAAAATAAAAAATATTATTATTAACATTGTTACTACTACGAAATATGTATGCACAATTACTAGTTTGTGTGGCATTGTTAAAATATTTTAAAAAATGTCCAGTTATTCAATTAATTGGCATTTGTGTTAAGCACATTCTAGCGATCATTCCTCTGTTACTATTTTCAAAACTACTGGCAGATAAAGTTGAAGAAAAGTGAGAACTATGGGTATCAGACTCATCTATATCTCTAAAGACGTGTGTTTGTTTCCTACAGGTGTGGTGCCCAGTAGTCTGGGTTTACACAGCCTGCAGCCCAGTCCAGTGGCTCCAGACAGCCAGGCTCTATCTCCCACCCAACTGCAGTACCGCAACAAAGTCCAGCACCGCCGATTCTCCATGGAGGTGAGTCCTGTTTAATCAGCTCATCCTTCTCCATGCTCAGGCCCAGCCAAGTGCTCTTTCCAGAGGCTTTGATGGAGTCCTAGTGATCCAAACAGAACAACACACGCTCTGCTTGTAATCTTGTCTGGGTCCTTAATAAAGTCCTTGCCAGAGGCACTAAAGCCTAGTTATCAAATGCTTTGTTTCTCTTTAAGGTGACACTGGGAGACAGGTTTTGTCTATTAACTAGGGATGTAACGATTCACTCAACTCACAATGTGATATGAATCACTATAACGATTTCACAATATGCTTATTTTAACAAAATTAGTTTAAAGACAAATTACAAATGAAAAGGTGTCCTTTTATTATTTCTAAGACAGCATTTCTTTGTGAAACTAAAATATAATAAAACTCCACTGTTCTGTGTGTGTGTGTGTGTGTGTGTGTGTGTGTGTGTGTGTGTGTGTGTGTGTGTGTGTGTGTGTGTGTGTGTGTGTGTGTGTGTGTGTGTGTGTGTGTGTGTGTGTGTGTGTGTGTGTGTGTGTGTGTGTGTGTGTGTGTGTGTGTGTGTGTGTGTGTGTGTGTGTGTGTGTATTTTGGGAAATAGTAAAAAAAAAAATCTAATTTTATTGGGATTTTAGCAGAAATTGTGGTGTGTACATATATAGTGTCATAAATAAGTTCAAAATAAACCGTGCTAAGTGGATTGCTGAATGACAACAGACTAATCAGAGGCCTGCCTTGATCAACTTCCCCGTTTTTCTCCTCTCTTCCACCATAATCATCCATGCGACTCTGTATCTGTGTGACAGGAAAGCCTCTGTTGGAGGCACACGAGAAAGATGGAGTCCATCATTAAATGGAGTGGAAGTATTACCTGTAAGTTAGTCCATCGCCACAAAAGACAGACTCTACATTCGGAGAGTTCTTTGCCTCGGCTGTCAGCTTTCTTATTCAGTGGCCATGAATCTAAAGGGGGGAAATTGGAATGAATGCCCTCTCCCATTTTCAAATCTGACAGCTTTTTTCTGCTCTCGCAACCCTTTTATCTGCACCGTGCACACTTATTTTATTCCCACAGGCATGACGGGAGAGCGCCGAGGACTTTTTATTCCCTGGTTTTATTGAGAATCGCTGGCTAGTTTTATTGCACGACCGTACAAACTCAGCCACAAGGCAGAGCTGGAAGAAATCACAGGGAATGCTCTCATTTTTCAGAGCACATAAGATTCCCCTCATTGTCGTGCTATTTTCGGGTCTCTCATGGCGATGAATCGAGTTACGAACTAACTCCATCAGAGCTTCATAAATCCAAGAAGATTGTTGGTTATACTTCAGCTCGTCATAAGATACAATATTTTGTCCTACCCTGCCTTGGCGTGTTAAGATTATGCCAGAACCCTTTACTACTGAGTGAGAGTCTCCGTACTGGAGAAAAGTGACAGGTTTTCTCATCGTCATGGTAAGAAGAGTCAGCTCTGCCTATAGGTGTAGAGTTGTGTTGTGTGGAGGAGAAAGCTGTCATATTCACCTTGACAAGCTGTGTTTTCATATGTGTGCTAGCTGAACGCTAATAGCTGACAGCTCTTTGATGTGTGCGCAGGATGTAACGAAGAGGATGTCTCTGCCCATGGATATTCGTCTCCCACCAGAGCTTCTGAAGAAGTTACAGATGGAAAGCCCTCCACCGTGCAAACCGCTCAGCCGCATGTCCAGAAGAGCCTCGCTGGTTAGTAACCAATCTAAACTCACTTAGACAGTTAGATAGTGATCACAATAAGAACATTATTTAGTCTAAGTTCACACTAATAACTACAGACTAACTCTAAAACCTATAGTTATATAAAACAATAATGATAAAGAAAGATTATTTATAATGATAGTTACTACTATTATTTATAAAGATATTAACTATAAAGTAGTTAATATCTCAACAAAATTGCAAGAAAAGCAAACCTGTCTGCAAATATTCAAATTCTGTTCCAAAAACATAAGAGCTATCTACCCAGACAACATTTTTAGGCATTATAGGCATACAATAGTACACAGATAACCATTTATTTTCTTTTTTTATCTTAAACTATGGAAGCCCATTTGCACCGCTGAATAAAAAATAAAAGAGGTAACTGCAAATTTGTATCTCGCAATGCATACTTTTGTATGAACCCTCAGAATCACGAGATATGAACTCACAATTATGACTTTTTTCTCAGAATGGAAATTAATTTATTTCTCACAATTGCGAGTTTATATCCCACTATTCTGACTTTATAACTCGCAATTGCAAGTTTATATCTTACACTTCTGAGAAAAAATAATAGAATTGTGAGTTTGTATTATGCTATTCTGAGAAAAAATATAAATAAACTGCTTCCATATTAAACAACAAATGTGTTTTTGCAGATAATGATATCCCAGAATGCACTGCAACAAGCTTGTTCAGTGGCCTGGGTCCTGGTAGTATTATTTGCTTTCATTTTTCCCATAGGGTTTACAGTTATAAGAACCACAGCAACCAGTTACTAGGTGAATCACAACTAACTTTGATTTGAAGCCAAAACAAAGAAGTATTTGAAAATTAGACAAAAAGACAACAACATGCTTAATGACTTTACTAGAGAGATAATTACAATCTCATAAAGCATAGGGAAAAAGCTGGAAAAATAAAAGTAGCGATTTAAAGTTGTTAATTAAAGAAATTTAAATGTATTGCAAAAGAAACGCATATTATGCATACAAATAATAGTAGTTTGAGAGTGTAAGAAAACTGACTCTACATCATTCACAGTTCTCTGATTGGTGGAGTTTTCTCTGCAGAATCATGGGAAATGTAGTTTTCACCAGATATTCCACTGCTGAATGCAATACATTGAAATAATGTAGGCTGATGTCTTCAAAAGAAGCATATAATATTGATTAACAACCTTGTAGCTCACAGTTGGTCTGACTTGTAGATTTTTAAGTTAGACTTAATATTGAAAAATAATTCACAATGTTAAAAATGAATGCCATTTTTACTTCATTACACTCTATAGCAAGGGTAGGCAACGTCGGTCCTGGAGTGCCGATGTCCTGCAGAGTTTAGCTCCAGGACAGACGTTGCCTACCCCTGCCCTATAGTGACCATTAAGTTCAACTACTGTCAAACTATAGGCCTACTACTGCTTTCGAAATATATATTGCGAGTAGTGCTATACACAACATGCACAACAGGTTTGCACACTTAATGCGTTGGTCTAGAATTTCTATCTGCATCCTTCACTCACTCTACTTCACGTCACCAGTGGTCTCAAACTCAATTCCTGGAGGGCCACAGCTCTGCAGAGTTTAGCTTCAACCAGCTCCAAATCACACCTGCTTGGAAGTTTCTAGCGATACTGAAGACCTTAATTTGCTGGATCAGGTGTGTTTGATTAGGGTTGGAGCAAATCTGTGCAGAGCTGTGGCCCTCCAGGAATTGAGTTTGAGACCAATGCGTTAAAGAATACTAGAAACCCTAACAACAGCCTCACCTACATTTCTTCAGTGCGCTTATTTACATGTGTTGATATCCATGCACTGTTTACAACTTCAAAAACTATTCATTAATGTAATCAACAAACTATTTCAACAAATTGAAGACGTTGGTCACACTGTATTCTATTCTATTCCAGTCGGACATTGGCTTTGGGAAACTGGAGACCTATGTGAAGTTGGGGAAACTAGGAGAGGTAAGATGTTTTTACTTTCCTTGGTGAAAACAACAACTACAAAAAGCAAAAATTAAAACCATAAAACGGCAGCCATCGAAATGAAGAATCAAATGTGTTCATTACGAGATTCCCCGCAGGCGATTACAGTGAATATGAGTCGTGTTGAATGTGGATTCTGATTTAATGGGCTTTTTTTTGGCATGAAGAGACGTCTCTAATATGCTCAAAGCTGTACTGCGACTAGCCCGTCGATTTTCCATTAAGTGCAACAAAGCATGCACATTGCAAATTGTGAGAAATAATGTACTACATACAGTACAACCCTGAGGAATACCGTATCTAATGACTGCGTGAGAAAAACCTGAAGTATTGGAAGAATACTGGACTCGGGCTGCAGTGAATTCCCTTCAATAAAGAAACAAATAGCAGTAAAGCAGGTTTTCATATCTTTGTATCAGCAGTTATAAATGTTTTCATTAATGTTTAAAGGTGCTTTTAGCTCTGCCTGGAAAAGTCAGGGAAATTAATACAAAAAATTTTAAAAGTGCGATATGATTTTATTCTAGTTATGCTCAGCTCTAAAATATTACATCAGCTAGAAATTGCGCTTTTGTGAGTAAAATATCAGTAATATAATATTTAAAAACCTTAATAGGCATGTCATTTAGCAGACACCTTTATACAAGGATTATCAATTTACAAGACAATCGACTTTAAGCAATATTAGGTTTTCTACGTACCTAGTAAGGCTTTGAACCAAACTGAACCCACTGAAGTGTTTTTTTTTATTAATATTTGTATCCAGCACGGACACAATAAATTGATTAAAAGTGTCAGTGAAGACATGTATATTGTTACATAAGATTTTGAAATAAAAGCTGTTCTTTAGAACTGTCTATCACCATTTCCACAGAAATATTAAATTAATTATTATAAGAAATGTTTATTGAAAAATCATCATATTAGAATGATTTTGAAGGATCATGTGACACTAAAGACTGGAGTAATGCTGAAAATTCAGCTTTGCATCACAGGAATAAATTACATTCGAGATTCGACAGTATCATCACATAGAAAACACTTACATTTTACAACTATTTCACTATATAAACATTTGTACTGTATTTTTTTTAAATAAATGCATTATCCACTTAAAACAAAGAAAACAAAAAAGTGCCATAAAACATCAAAAGTGCATTTTTGGAATTTAATTTTTTTCCTAGCTATGCTCATCTCTAGCCAACATACAGTGAACTACGGTCAATATATGAAATGACTTTTTATAGACAATAGATCACTGGTTTTAATGAGCAGTTTGGATTTTCTGGACATTGTGGATGACAAAGATCTCTAACCAAACTAGAAACTAGATCAACACTCTGGCTGGTCTATTTCAGTGGTTCTCGTCTAGTGAATAGTTGAATGCAAAAAAAAACAATGCAATTTACCATAATTATTTTTAGGACTAACAAAGTGGTTTCATGTTGACATCAATGACCACATTTCAAGTCAACCTCTACAATATTTTTGCACAAATGAATCTGTCACTTGGTAGAAGCTTGTAAAATCAGACAGGAGCAGACATGGCCAGGTTGAGTGATATGTCATCAAACCAACAACTGTCCATCGAAATCCAAGAGACATTTGTGACCATGGACCACAAAATCAGACTTAAGTGTCATTTTTTCAAAATTGAGATTTATACATCATATGAAAGCTGAATAAATAAACTTTCCATTGATGTATGGTTTGTTAGGATAGGACAATATTTGGCTGAGATGCAATTATTTGATAATCTGAAATCTGAGGGTGCAAAAAAATCTAAATATTGAGAAAAACACCTTTAAAGTTGTCCAAATGAAGTTCTTAGCAATCAACAATTAAGTTTTGATATATTTATGGTAATACATTTACAAAATATCTTCATGGAACATGATCTTTACTTAATATCCTAATGTTTTTGGCATAAAATAAAAATGTATAATTTTGACCCATTCAATGTATTTTTGTCTATTGCTACAAATATACCCCAGCGACTTAAGACTGGTTTTGTGGTCCAAGGTCACATTTGAGAACCAAACATACTCCTAATTTGTCACATTGCTGCGATTACGCAATTTCAATTGCTTTTGTGCAATACATAATTTTGGGCTACCAAAGTGAAATCTGGTTCCTCGAGCAAAACCCAGTAGAGAACCACTGGTCTATTCAGCACCACTCCTCTTCCCCAGAAGATTGACATATTTTTGTCTTCCTGTCTGTCAAACAGGGCACATACGCAACGGTATTCAAGGGCCGTAGCAAACTCACAGAAAACCTGGTGGCCCTGAAAGAGATTCGTCTGGAGCACGAAGAGGGCGCCCCGTGCACGGCCATACGGGAAGGTAGCGTCCTCCTCTTTCAAACACACAACTATGATTTTGAGCTCACCAGTTGTTCAAGACCCACATTGTCACGAAGAGTATACAATTTAAACTGGCAAGCCACAGGCATCTTCTTCACCCAGCCTGAATCACTCCATCTAAATGAGATGGAGTACGTGAGCGGGGTTGCTAATGGAGAACACCGATGTGAAGCAAGGCTGCCACCCAGTGGCTGATGAGCTCTCGCTAAAGGGAACACCGTGCATTACAAAACATGTCAGGAGAGGTCAGGGTTAGGCAAGATCCAGCCAGAACTCCAGTTCTTTTAACTTGTTTCAGATTTAAAATGACGGGGATCCCTTTCTTTAAAGAAAAGGCTGAGACACAGAAGGCCTCAGCACAAGTGTGCATTCATTCTCCCTTTAATATTTAGTGTTTCCTATTGCATAAAAAGACTTCAGATGAGGGGTAAATTAAAGCATTCTTACAAATCCATATTAATAATTATTTCATTAAAATAACAAATAATACATCATTAAGTAATTAGACATAAATATATAATTCTTTAGAGATTTTTAGTAATTCAGTAAGGACACAATAAATTGATCAAAAACAACAGTCAAGACATTTATAATGTTGCTAAAGATTTAAAAAAAAAAGTGCTTTTTGAAAGTTTCTATTCATGAAATAATCCTGAAAAAAAAATCAAAAACTGTAAGCAACACACCTGTTTTTAACAATGATAATAAGAAGAAATAGAGCAGCAAATCAAAATATTAAAATATTTTATAATTTGTGTTAGATGTATATATAATAAATAAAAAGAAAACAAGTAGCTAGAATAGAAAAAGAATAGGGAACTTTTTAAAGAAAAATAGAGTTTAAGTGTTAGAGGGCTTTTTTCTTAATAAAAAATAAAACTAATAGACAAAAACAATAGTAGGCTATAGAGAGTGCTAGAATTAGAGGGTCAAAAAAGATGGAAGACATGTGTTTTTCGCCTTTTATTAAGAAATATAACAATTATATGTTTCGAGAAATAGCAAATATGTTGGCTGTTTATGGGTAATACTATTTCATTTTTCAGTATGCATTATTACAAAACAACTCTTAGAATAGTTTTCTAATTTGAATGACAAGTCTGCATCCTGTTTGGCTCGATTAAAATTCAGGAACTAGATTAGAATTTCAAAAGACAATTTCATGTTGCACAACCTTGCTGGAGGTTATTATTGTAGGCGCTCATCATATTGTTGTTGTGTTGCACCAGTGTCGCTGCTGAAGAACCTGAAACACGCCAACATCGTAACGCTGCATGACATCATCCACACGGACCGATGTCTCACCCTTGTCTTTGAGTATCTGGTAAGCCACGTCGCACAGCTTTTCTTCTGAATGCCATGAAAACAGTAGCCGCCTGTCCACAGGGCTTTGTGATTTTGGGCGGGGTGGTATTTGACGTATTTTCCTCTTCAGCGTGACCGGATCAGTCGGTTTTAAATGCTATTTTTGTCTTTGCAGGACAGTGACTTGAAGCAGTACCTGGACAACTGTGGAAACCTAATGAGCATGCACAATGTGAAGGTAACAGCCAAAAACATCAACAAGCTTACCAATTAAAAGTCAACAGAGCTGTCTACATAGGCAGCATCCTAACGCTAAATAGTAATAGAGACACGACAGCTGATTCTGACTGTGGCATGTTAACATGTTGCTAAGTTTCCAATCACGAGTGATTTATCAATCGATTTCTAGCACAAAGCCGCTCGACAACATCACAGCCAATCAGAAGATATGCTTCAATATACAGTTTTTGGACCAATGAGATTTCACTGGGCGGGGCTACTTAGCAGACCCAGAGAAGCCATGAGGTCTCATTTGAGATTTGTCTTACCTCTAGGGAAAACTCTGGTGGAAATTAGAGCATTGGGAACCCATAATTGACTAATTAGTTTGTTTAAATGACTAATAAGTCAATTTATTCAAAGAAAATTAAATAGAAATTATGTATAGATCTCTAGCTGACATTTCAAACACTGATTAACAGCATCTAATGATTTGGAAATAGCCCATATGTTGTACGATAATGGGGAATTTAGGCTGAAAATTAATACATTTATAAAAACTACACCAACAGCAGTAATCAACTTTTATAATTGGTTAAGCTAATAGCTTTTAGCATGTCACTTTATCATGTTGCACCTGGATAAAATATGGTGTCAGGCATAAAATCAAATAAAATACGGGGAAACGAGGTCATTAAAATGTTAAATGAAAAAAATGTAATTTATACTTGTCATTATTGAATAAAAAATATAGTTGAATTTTAAACTTTCAAATATTTGAGAATATTTTGCAATGCATTCTGGGATTGCAACTTCCATTTCATCCCTTTCAATGTAATGTAAAATAAACTAAAATAAAATAGATAGAAACAAAAAAAAACACTGTTTAACTATAGATAAAATACTAAAATAACTACATAAAAACGAATAAAGCTATTAAAACACATCACACACATCAACATACCTTACTAAAATTAATATAAAATAAAAATTAATATAAAATATTACAAAATGTAAAAAAATATATAAATTAAAATCTATATTATTTCAACTATGAAATAGCATCAGTAATATTAATGATAATAATAGCATCCCAATTATACTAAAATAGCAGTAAATGATCAATATTTCTATATTTCCAGTGGATACATGTGATGTTGCCTTAAAATGATCTCAAAATGAGGCATCTTAGAAGGCAGCTGGCTACATTTAAAAAGCGCTCTTTGTTGGTACTTTACGTTTAGAAATGCTAACATCCGCCTCTGTGTCTTGTAGATATTTATGTTCCAGCTTCTTCGTGGTTTATCATATTGTCATACGAGGAAGATTCTCCACCGGGACCTGAAGCCTCAGAATCTGCTCATTAATGACAAGGGAGAACTCAAACTGGCAGACTTTGGTGAGACTTTCTTACAAGGCCTGGATTTTCACTGATGCCTTTACTTTGGTGCGCTGTACAAAGAATATCTTGTTATTAGCACATTACCCAGCAGCGGTCTCCCATGTGACTCTTGGCTCAGATTCTGGGTTACCCAGCAACGTTTGTTCATCGCCTTAACTATCTGTCTAATCTTGCTTGTTAAGGTTTGGCCAGAGCAAAATCAGTCCCAACAAAAACCTATTCGAATGAGGTCGTGACCTTGTGGTATCGACCTCCTGATGTCCTGCTGGGTTCCACAGAGTACTCAACACCGATAGACATGTGGTAAGATGTTCCTCCCATAAACCGCTGCTAGAAAACACAATAGAGCTACAGTACGGCATCGGCCACAATGTGTTGCTAACATCAGGAAAACTTCAAGCTAAACTTATAATACTGCTCATACACAATGCTCAGAGACTGTAAAAAGGCAAAAATAGTCCATAATCTAAAATTATAATCATGATATATACTGGAGACCAGGCTCTTTTGACTTGGGTCAGTAAAGAACATCACAGCAACCACCGAGCAACTTGTAAAACAAAGCACCACTCATGTTTTCTTACACACAACATTTAAATATACAATTTTAACCATAAATCAGTCATTAGTTACATTTGCAAAAAAAGCACTAATATTTTCTTCAGCAAATGTGAAAACCTGTCTTAAATTGGTAAAACTTGTCCTTTTAAATTAGACAGATTTAACCATTTAAACTAGACAAATTTAACAATGTTAATGATATAAAATTAACCAATTTAACTAAACTAATGTAAGCATTTAAATAATACAAATATAACAAAAGCACAACTCATAATTTATTTCTCTTGACGCATTTAACTAGCCAATGTAACAATTTAAATAAATAAATATAACCATTTGAATTATAAATTAGTTGAATTAGATACAACTGCAAAAAAAGCACCACTCATATTTCCTTCAGCAAATGTAAAACCTGGTTAAAATGTGTATTCCTTTTAAATTAGACAAATTTAACCATTTAAATAATATAAATTTAACCAATTTAACTAATACAAATGTAACCCTGAAATCATACAAATTTTAATTTAAATAGGCAATTTAACCATTTAAATCAGCTACTAGATACATTTGCAAACAAAGCACCGCTCATATTTTCTCTAGACACATTTAAACATTTGAACTAGCCAATGTAACCATTTAAATTAGAGATTAGTTGAATTAGATCAATTTAACTCTGTACAGCACTCAAAATAAATCACAGCAAAGCTTAGTATTTGCATCTATTTGAGTTAAAAAGTTAAATAAAATTCCACAAGGTACTTATTCAGATTACTTTCATTTGAATAAACTGTATACATTTCATTGGTATAAAAATGGCTAGCTGTGGAATAAGCAAGATTCACTTAGTTAAAATGTATGTTTATGTTTTGTATGGTTTAGATTTATCAATTACATATACCTGCTTATTGTGCATTTCAATTAATTCAATTAATTAGTTATAAATCTCACTTGTTTTGTTTATGTATGACTTATGAATATGCATCACATTAAGTTCATGTTAAAAGTAAAACTGTAATGGATGAAAAATCTTAAATATAGGACAAGCATGTATGGTATACTGTTAACATAAATCAAGTTTTATTTCTTATAAAGTGTTTTTGAGATGAGTGCCATCACTGGAACTGTTTTGCTTTCTCAGCACTCAAACACATTCAATTCAGTCTTTTTTTATTTATTCAACATCTCATGTCAAAATAACTAAATGGATTCACATAACCTTTTGTTTTAGAAATAAAAATCCCATTTATGAACCTTCTGAAATAATACATCAAACTGCCTTTTGATTATGCCAAAGAGCTCTTGACTGTTGCTCAGTCATCCAGAAGAAACATTAAGTTAGAAAATTGAATTCTGTCTTTCCTGACACAACCTTTTAACATCGCACGCGCACCCTGACACGCACTCCTCGGGCCACCTTGGATAGCTGACACGGACTCGGACACAAATGCTTTTTTAAAGCTAAGCCGTCCTGTTCGATGAAAATGCTGTAGTGTTTAATCCTCAGGATTAGTCCAGTGGGCTAATCAATCCGAGCGTGACAGCAGCCACATGTGTCTTTCCCGTATCTCCACCTCGCAGCTTTCCCCAAACTACCCTCCAGTCAAGCAGACGTCAAACTGTGAGACGCCGTATCTTAGACATCTCTGACAGTCCTGATCTGATATATTCAAATCATGTCTGCTGGCTTCATTTAAAAGCTTTGACGTATAGAATAACAGCACTGAAATGAAAGAGATTGTATGATCATAACACAGCAGTAAAATGATGGATGTCTCTGTGTGACTATAGGGGTGTGGGCTGTATCATGTACGAAATGGCGACAGGCCGTCCCATGTTTCCTGGATCGACTGTCAAAGAGGAACTACACCTGATATTTCGCCTCATGGGTACGAGAGACATTTTGTGTCATTTTAATTGTGATTACAACACTTGAAAATAAAGGTTCTTTATTGGCATCTGTGGTTCCATGAAGAACTTTTAACATCCCTGAAATCTTTCCAATCCACAAAAGGTTCTTTAAAGTGGAAAAAGATTTTTTAGATTATTCAAATGTTCTTATACAGAGAAAAAAAAGTTATTTTAAGAAAGGTTCTTTAGACGAGAACCAAAAAACGGTTCTCTAACAGCAAATGTGAAAACCGGCTGCAACAATATATCTCGGCTAATCTAAAACCCAGTGACGGGTAGGTTTAGGGGCGGGGTTAGGGGTAGGTCATTCGTACAAATTCAGACGAATCGGCAACTTGTAAAATACGTACGATTTAGCACAAATCCTATGAATTTGTACGAGTGAGGTTGTACGAATATCGTACAAATTAGCCACCTCGTAAAATATGTACGAATTGCCGTGAAATCGGGCTGGAAAACCTGGTTACATGTGCACGTTTAAATTACATTTCTCATTTTAATTAGATCAGTTTGTCTAGTTAAAACAACTAGACCATTCTAAAGTTAGTTAGGTTTATTTTTATGTTTTTAAAATATGCCTTTTGCTCACCAAGTCTGCATTTATTTGATTAAAAATGCAGTAAAAACACTTTAAAATATGCTGGGTTAAAAACATCCCAATTTGGTTTATTTGGCAACCCAGCACTGGGTAAATATTGGACAAAACACATGCTGGGTTATTTTGACCCAGCTGGTTGGATTAAATGTTTTTACCCACCATGCTGGGTTGTTTTATTTGTCGGCTATTGTTTGAAAATTATTATATTGCTGGCTTAAAATAAGATTAGAGAACATTTTACATCAAATTAAATTAAAATCAGTACTTAAATGAATAAAATCAAATACAATTATGAATAAATGGCGTTTCCATTGTGCAAAGTGACCGCTGCTGACGCAGCTGACTGACATCTCGTCCTTATGTTGAATTGCGTAAAATAATGCAATTCACCGTAAAGACATTATAAATGAAATAACATGTAAACAAACCTTTATTTCGCTGAAGAAGTGCTCCAAATCAGCCGTGGCGCTGAGAACCGCTCTCCCGTGTAGAGGACTCAATAAGCCCACAATCTCACTGTAACTCAGCAGCTGGCTTGTTTTGTCGGAGACAAGCTCAACCCAGCGGTTGGGTAGAAAAAAAATGACACAGCAGCTTAGTTACAGAAAAACCACCCAGCACCTGGGTAAAAGGTTTTTAAAAATAACCCTATAAAATGACCCAACAAGTGCAGTAATATTGCAAAATATTATTACAATTTTAAACAGTTGTTTCTATTTGAAAATATAAATCATTCTAATATTCCGATTTGAAATTAAAACAATTTAATTTCAATTTAATGTGCCCTTTGTGAATAAAAGTAAAAATTGCTTTAAAAAAAAAAAAACTTTTGCTCATTTATAGGACAAGACCAGACTGACATATGAAGTGAAAAATAATTACAATGAATGTAACATTCAACATTTGCCTTTATATAAAACACACACACACACACACACACACACACACACACACACACACACACACACACACACACACACACACACACACACACACACACACACACACACACACACACACACACACACACACACACACACACACACACACACACACACACACACACACACACACACACACACACAGTCTGGCATATGTGGTTTACGGGGACTCTCCATAGGCGTAATGGCTCTTGCCCTACACCTACTCTACACCTAAACTTAGCCCTAACAGGAGACTTTGTGCATTTTTAGATTTTCAAAAAAACACCATTTACTATGTTTTTAAGCCTTTTGGTTTGCGGGGACATAGGCAGTGTCCTTATAAACCACCTTCATGTTGTAATACCCATGTTATTATACAGATTTTTGTCCTCATAAACCATATATACCAGTTCTCACACACACACACACACAACACACACACACACAACACACACACACACACACACACACACACACACACACACACACACACACACACACACACACACACACACACACACAAAACATGTAGACTTTATTTGCATCCAAAACTACTTGTTTCAAACTTTACTTACTAAGTGAATTACTGGCACACTCTCAGATTGAGTGATTACATGCTCCTCAAAAGCGCTCGTTCCAGCAACCAGCTGTAAACATGACAACCAGTGCAATTTGATTCAGAAGCTGTGCAAAGCCAGCCAACCGAATCAGAGCTTGCCAGATCAACAAAATATCTGGTATTTTTTATGCAATATGCATCAGGCGGTCAGCGAACGGGCTGTGGGTGGTCGTGGGAGCCCGTCTGAAGCTGAATGGATGTCTAATTATCTCACTGTAGGACACATTCTGAAATACTTTCACTTCTTTCCATAACCAGGCACCCCAACTGAGGAGACCTGGCCCAGAATCCCAGCTAATGAGGAATTCAAATCCTACCTGTTTCCTCAGTACAGAGCACAAGCACTCATTAATCATGTGCCCAGGTAACACAGAAACACCACAAACTAACTCGCAAGCAACAGGACTAGCTTTCGGCTTCTCTAAATAAAACGTACAAACAAAAACACACCTGTATGTATAAATAACAACAGAGCTCTATGTTTTGGAGACTTTGCATGCTATGAATTATAGATGGTGAATATTGTAATATAAAGCATGTTTTTTTTTAGGCTTGACACAGAGGGAATAGATCTTCTTACCGCTCTATTGATGGTAAGTGAAATAATCTGTGGGGAAAAAAATTGTATTATTCTGATTTGAGCTAGAAACATACTTAACGCAAGTATATGCAAACACTAATTTGAAGCCTCAGCTAATGCACCACAAGCGTGAGTATTTCTGGGTTGTTAATAATTAAAAGTACAGAATTGTACATAATTATTTTATTTTTTTTTTTTACAAAATAAGCCATTTAATGTTTCATTTAATTCATTTTAATGTTTAGAATATACACAATTTCATAATTATTAAAGCAATACTTCACCCAAAAACTAAAATTTGCTGAAATTGTACTCACTCTCTGGCCATCCAAGATGTTTGATTCTTCATCAGAACAGATTTGGAGAAATGTATCATTACATATCATTACTCACCAATGGCTCCTCTGCAGTGAATGGGTGCCGCCAGAATGAGAGTCCAAACAGCTGATAAAACACCACAATAATCCACACCACTCCAGTCCATCAATTACTGTCATGTGAAACAAAAAGCTGCATCTTTGTAGGAAACAAATACATCATTAAGATGTTTTAACTTTAAACCATCGTTTCTAGACAAAATACAGTACATAATGTTGTTTTCTCACAGCATATTTGTTTAAAACTGCACATATTTTCCTCCTGATTCAGACAATAAAAATGTTCCTCCTGAGAAAGCAATATTATGGATATAGGACTCATACTTTGACTGAAAGCAATGGTTTGACGTTAAAAATATGTTAATGATCGATTTGTTTCTTACAAACCCGCAGCTTTTTGCTTCATAAGATGTACTGATGGACTGGAGTGGTGTGGATTACTTGTGATGTTTTTATCAGCTGTTTCGACTCTCATTCTGACGGCACCCATTCACTGGATCCATTGCTGAGCAAGTGATGTAATGCTACATTTCTCTCAATATGTTCCAATGAAGAAGCATCATTGAACTTTCATTGCATACATCTACACTTTCATTGCACATTTAATTCTTTATGCCCTCCTAAATATTTCAAATTAGCAGCACATGTGCCCTTATTATTAAATAAAATAATAATAACTAAGTGTCAAGCCCTTTATTTATGTACTTGCACATTTTTACTGAAAACATATTACCGGTATCTGAGGTGCACTGTTCTGTCAATAGTTATCTTTGGAATGTTGAGGAGGTGCCGATGAGATATGAGATAATAGATTTACACAATATGAGGATTTGCCAGTCTATATCAGATGTCAGAAACAACAGCCCTGCAGGGCTGTACTGAGAAGAGCACACACACATGCCTCGCCAGCAGTGCTACTGTGTTTAGAAACGCCCTGCTGATGAAGGTCATCGGAGGACGACATGTGGCAGAATAGCAGGAGGACAATATTTCTGGTATCACAGCATGGATAAAAAAGGAATACTTCTGGCTATTTTGATAGAAAAAATGTAAGCAAGTCACGGTCTATACATCTGATGAAGTCTCCATTTATTGTTAAAAACACTGCCGTCTTAACAGATGATAACAATAACCCCAGGTGTGCACCTGTAAGCACAGCCATGCAACTATGCATGCAATTCTGGTGGCATCTGCATAATAAGAGATTAATAATTTGTTAATACTGATATTCACATTTTTCTGTTGGTTGATATCAGGTCATACTGATACATTTCTCCAAAACATCACTACAACATGCTATAATGTATGTAAAAGCTGCTCATTCTCAGCTGAGAAACATGTATAGGCAGCATTTTGTGTACTATTATAAGAATTATTATCAATAACAATATTAGACTCAGACTGGTCACAAATATTCATATTTTTAACATCGTGTTTTTAGCCCTGTGTTACTCTAATCATTATGCATCATTTCAAAAATCTAAAACAAAATAATTATAAAAAATCAGATGAGAAATGAGGATAATAAGCAATTATATTTATGCAAAGATGTTTTGCAATCAGAATGTTCACAAATTAATATTACACATTTATGTTTTACCAATACAGCCCCTATGGTCTTCTAATAGTCTAATCATGTATATAAATTATCAATAACATTAATTATTGTGTCAAAATTTAGAAATTATTACTACAAATAAGATAAATTAAAAGATAAACTATTAATCAATTAAACTGAATAATAATAATAATAATACTCTCAAATTAAAAACAATTATTGTAGCATAAATAAAACATCATTATACATTGGGTCAAAAATCTAAAATAATAAAAATAATAACATCAAAATAATCTCAAATAAAAAAAATCATAATTATTGTGGCAAAACTAAGCAATAAAATAAAAAAATTGATCAACTACTATTCAATTAAAATCTATAAATCATAAATAAAATCCATATAAAAAAAATATAAAACAAAAAACATCGGTCAAGCTCTAGCATTAGAACAGACATTTATGTGTGATTTCTAACAACAGCACATGTACTCAGACCAGAGGCCAGTGAGGTGCAACTGTCTTCAGCTCCCACAAATCCCCAGGTGAAGAAAGACCTTGTTAAGAGCGTCGCTGCCGAGACGGAGTGAGCTCAGAAGCTAATTATAGTGTCAACTTCCCCTCTCTGCCTGCTCTCCTCCAGGTCCAATTAGTTTGATACAGGCAGGGGTGTCAGGCACGGGGCATTCTAGCGTTATCAAAACACAGGTAAACATAGGACACCTCCACGCTTCACTCAGGTACAGGCAAGAGGAAGGACCTTTCAGAGGAATATTGTTCAAGATTATGTTGGGGGAATGACTGAACAAAGAGGGGTGCCACAGGCTAAAGACTCAATGCTGATCACAGCGCTCGGACTGTAGTCTACAGTATACGTAGCATATACAGTTATGCATGTAAATGGTAGAGCTAGACTATATATTGTATTGGAAGTAGAATTTTTGTTTTATTAAAACAGATTATTGAAGTACATTTTACAAGAAAATACTTTTTCAGTTTTTTCTACTTCAAAATCTAATTAATATGTTACTTTCCATTTCTCTGTAATTAATTCTGAAATTGACTAGCAATTTATAAGTGAAAATTGTTTCTACACAATTGTTTTTTTTTCATTGTACATTTCAGGACAAAAAAAGCAGAAAAATATGCCTTCTAAATGTATAATTATAATTTATAATACAGAGCAACTAAAATATCTTTATTCACTTCTTTTAAAAATACTGATCTTTTTGCTGGTTTTAGAGTGATTTTGACCCCATTTTAAAATAAATAAATAAATATTTAAAAATGTATTCGTTCTAAAAAACAAAAAAATTAAAAAGAAAACACTAAAAGTTGTGTTTTAGGTTTAGGATTTACAGGTACATCTAAAAAAAATTAGGATATGGTGAAAAAGTAAATTTTTCTTGTAACTTATTTAAAAAAATTAAGCTTTCATATATTTTAGATTCATTGCAAGTAAAACACTTCAAATGTTTTTTGGGTTTTAATTTTGATGATTAGAGCTTACAGCTAATGAAAGTCAAAAATCAGTATCTCAAATATTAGAATATTTACATTTGAGTTTCAATAAATGACCATCCATACAGTATAAATTGTGGGTATCTCTTGTTCTTTGAAAACACAATAATGGGGAACACTGCTGACTTGGCAATGGTCCAGAAGACGATCATTGACACCCTCCACAAAGAGGGTAAGTCACAGAGGGTCATTACTGAAAGGGGTGGCTGTTCAAGGAGTGCTGTATCAAAGCATATTAAATGCAAAGTTGACTGGAAGGAAGAAATTGGGTAGGAAAATGTGCACAAGCAACAGGGATGACCGCAAGCTTGAGAATACTGTCAAGCAAAGCTGATTCAAACACTTGGGAGAGCTTCACAAGGAGTGAACTGAAGCTGGAGTCAGTGCATCAAGAGTCACCACGCTCAGACATCTTCAGGAAAAGAGCTACCAAGCCACTTCTGAAACAGAAACATCGTCAGAAGCATCTTACCTAAATGTATAATTATAATTTATAATACAGAGCAACTAAAATATCTTTATTCACTTCTTTTAAAAATACTGATCTTTTTGCAGTCTTTATTCAGACTGTTTTAGAGTGATTTTGACCCAGAGTTCATTTTACGGGAGGGAAAATAAATAGCTGTCCTTCAATACTCCGTAGTCTCCTCCCTGATGGTTGAAGAAGCTATGTGAAAACCTGCAATGCTGAGGGCTTTGCGGGTGAGACGGGTGCTGTAGATGTCCTGGAGGGAGGGGGAGAGAGACACCAAAAAACTCAAATCCGTTGAAGGGACTTGCGGCAGGACGCATTGCAGGCGCCATACCACACAGTTGCAGCTGTTTTAGGTTTAGGATTTACAGGTACATCTAAAAAAAATTAGGATATGGTGAAAAAGTAAATTTTTCTTGTAACTTATTTAAAAAATTCAGCACAATCCTTGGGGGGCTTTCATATATTTTAGATTCAGGTCTCCCGGTCAGAAAGTACAAGTTGCACACGATGTATTGAGCCCCAGCTGGACCAGCTGTTGAGGGATGATTGTGTTGAATGCTGAACTGAAGTCTTTTGACATACGTGTCCGTTTGTCCAGATGTTGATGATGGCGATGGCATATCGGTCGAGCGGTTGGACCTATATGCAAACTGGAAGGGGTCCAGGGAAAAAGTCAAAAATCAGTATCTCAAAATATTAGAATATTTACATTTGAGTTTCAATAAATGACCATCCATACAGTATAAATCTCCTCACGCTGTGTGGGTATCTCTTGCTTCAAAGCGAGCGAAGAAGGCATTTGAAATGGTGCTGTCACAATAATGGGGAACACTGCTGACTTGGCAATGCCCTCCTCATCTCCAGCTCCAGAAGACGATCATTGACACCCTCCACAAAGACTTGGTGATGTAAGTCACAGAGGGTCATTACTGAAAGTAGGGTGGCTGTTCAACTGGTTTGAGTGCTGTATCAAAGCATATTAAATGTAAAGTTGACTGGAAGGAAGAAATTGGGTAGGAAAATGTGCACAAGCAACATGGGATGACCGCAAGCTTGAGAATACTGTCAAGCAAAGCTGATTCAAACACTTGGGAGAGCTTCACAAGGAGTGAACTGAAGCTGGAGCTGGCTTGTTTGGGTTCTAGCCTAGCTCACCTCCGCGCTTACCCCTCTTCTGCTTCCTCTCACGCCGCTTGTACTGGGCGAGATGCAGTAGTGGGGGACACTCGAGGTCCCGCAGTGCGCGGAGTTTAACTCTAACAATGTGGCTGCCGACATCGAAGAAACTCACGACTGTATGCGCGCTTGAAGACAGGTAGACGAGACGAATATGTACAAAAACATTGCGACTTACAGGAAACACGAAAACATCGTCAGAAGCATCTTACCTGGGCTAAGGAGAAAAAGAACTGGACTGTTGCTCAGTGGTCCAAAGTCCTCTTTTCAGATGAAAGTAAATTTTGCATTTCATTTGGAAATCAAGGTCCCAGAGTCTGGAGGAAGAGTGGAGAGGCACAGAATCCATGTTGCTTGAAGTCCAGTGTGAAGTTTCCACAGTCAGTGATGATTTGGGCTGCCATGTCATCTGCTGGTGTTGGTCCACTGTGTTTTCTGAAGTCCACAGTCAACGCAGCCATCTACCAGGACATTTTAGAGCACTTCATGCTTCCTTCTGCTGACAAGCTTTATGGAGATGCTGATTTCATTTTCCAGCAGGACTTGGCACCTGCCCACACTGCCAAAGGTACCAAAAGCTGGTTCAATGACCATGGTGTTACTGTGCTTGATTGGCCAGCAAACTCGCCTGACCTGAACCCCAGAGAGAATCTAGATGAGAGACACCAGACCCAACAATGCAGATGACCTGAAGGCCGCTATCAAAGCAACCTGGGCTTCATTACACCTGAGCAGTGCCACAGGCTGATTGTCTCCATGCCACGCCGCATTGATGCAGTAATTCTAGCATATGAAAGTGCATAGAAATTAACATACTTTTCAAAAGCCTGACATTTCTGTTTAAAATATATTTTTTATTTGATCTTATGTAATATACTAATTTTCTGAGACACTGAAATTTGGGTTTTCATTATCTGTAAGCCATAATCATCCAAATTTCAAGAAATAAAGGCTTGACATATTTCACTCTATGTGTAATGAATCTATATAAAATATTGGTTTCACTTTCTGAAATGAGTGATAAAAAATATTGACCTTTTTCATGATATTCTAATTATTTTAGATGTACCTGTAGTACTTGTCTACCCTTTTTTTAAATGTTTTTTTCTTCTTCATTAAGTGGGTTTGCTGGTCTTGGTCTCCCAACTCTAGTCAGACTCTTTTTGTTTTGTTTTGTTTTGTTTGTTTGTTTGTTGCTGGTTTTAGAGGGTTTTTTGGGCCACTTTTGGCTAGTCAGACTGGAAAGCCAGCTTAAACCATCTAAAACCATCAAATTATTAGCTTAATTTACTAAATTTTAAAATCAATACACTTGGTCTCCAGAATGACAGTAGGGTAAATGTATTTAAGGGGTTTATAAATGTGCCAAATAATGTCCTAAATCTATACCTACAAACTTTACCCGGATGGTGTCAGATGGTAAACATAACTAAAAGAGGTAAGGTCAGTGTGTAATAGTTACAATTTGTTTAATTTAAGAACAGAAGTCGTCGTCAATGGGAGGTCTAAGACTGTGTGCGTTTGTATTTCGGTATTTGTGTAGAAACATGAATGCGTTTCTCTCTTTCTCTCTGCGCGCTCTGATGGCGCGCGCAGCTTGAGTGCGCGCTGACCTGTCATTATGATGAAAGACCGCGGAGCGCGCGATTCGTTAATGGTGACAGCGGCCTTAATGAGTCCGAACCGTGCACCTGTTTCTCATCAAACCCCGCTGACTGATCGCGCCGTCAGCCTCACACAATGCGCTCGCTTGAAACACCGCCAAACTTCGCCGGAGACAATTTTATCACTTTGTGTGAGATGACAGCAGGGTGATGGGTGCTTCATTATTTAAAACTATTATATAGCTCAGGCATCAACAAGTCAGGGGAGCTGTGCTCAAATCCAGTCATTAGTGAAGAGCACACACGACGGGGATGATCACAGGCGGCTACTGTAACTTCACACGCGTCACATAAAAGATCAGCATTCAAGTTCTGTGCCTTTAGTGCACTTTTGTTAGCTTTGAGAGGATCTACTGTATTGTAAAAATCAATAAACATTTTTATTCAAACTTAAGTTGATTAAAACAAGTGTAGTCTTTCTCTGCTGAGATAAAAATATTCTTAAATTTATATTATATTTAAAGTAATGTATAATGTGTTTTTAATGTCATTGAGTACTTAACTGATCAAAATTAATTTGAATTAAAACTTAGGTTGATTAAGGCATATATATATAAATATTACAACATATGCTAAATTCAGATTGAAATATGTATAATATTAATATTATTTATATAAGCAATATCATACTCGTAGCCATGTGATATGGCTGTATATCGGCACGGCTGTGATTTGGCCGTAGGTAATTCAAGCAAACGGTGAAACGGTTGGAGTTCCGTTAACACTAGAATATCGCACTCCTATCAGACAATCAGATTCGAGGACCAAAAATAACTATTGCATAAATAATACAAAAAATTGCACCATTTTATCATTATTTATTTAGTCAGACGAATACATACACACTGAAAAAAAAAAAAAAAATGCATAAATTCTCTGTTTCCCCCTCATTTTTTTTGTTTTGTTTCTGTTCAGTACGACACCAGGCGCAGGATTTCGGCCGAGTCGTCTCTGAGACACTCTTACTTCCTGACTCTGGGCGAGAACATTCACTCCATAACTGACAGTGAGTTTATCCCAATATTTTCATTATTTCTAGAATATAACATCACCCCAACACGAGCCTTCTAATCTGTCTTTCACCTTGATGATACAAGACAATACATTTGCTTTGATCATCACCCACTCGTCTTCTATCCTCTCTAGCCTCGTCTGTGTTTTCACTGAGGGAGATCCAACTACAGAAGGATCCGGGACACAAGAGCTCAGTATTCCAGCCGCCAGGTATTCCGTTCCATTGCTTTGACATCAGAGTGCAACTTGATCATGTTTAGTCATGCACATTAATCCCATCCATAAACCTGTAAGAATAAATGCTTTAAAACATACTCACCTGCACTCCTGCAGATCCGTCTAACAGTGGGTCGTTTTCTCCAAATCCAGGTCGAGGCAAGAACCGCAGACAAAGCATATTCTGAGGACAAAAATCAAAGCGGTGTGCATGGAGAGATCGCCAGAACAAAACCACGATGAAGCTTTGTTTCTCCATCCAAAACATGCATGCATCCATTCACATACACACCAATGTATTAGTCTGTACTTCAGAAAACGGACTGTATAGAAGTGAATCATCCTCAGTCATAACATGAGCTGGTTACAAGTGTACCCAGGTGAAAAACAAGTACACTTCCATAATGTACGTAAAGTGCTCTATTTCCGCGCACTAATTTTGTTCTTAATATACTCAAAATGATTATTTAGTACTTCTTAAGAAAAACGTATGATCATCTAAGTGTACTCAACTATGCTATTTTGAGACACAATGAATATGAACTAAAATGCACTTTTGACATACCATCTTTGTATTTTAAAAAAAATTATTTAGTTACCACTTGTAGTACACCTGACTTGAGTGTACTAGTGTATGAAAGATGGGTTCAAGTGTGCTACAAGTGCTAACTACAATTTTTTTTTTAAATAGAGATAGTATGTTAAAAGCGTTCATTTTCATTGTGTCTCAAAATAGCACAGTTGAGCACACTTAGAATTTATCTTAAGAGGTATTAAATAATAGTTTTTAGTATATTAAGTACAAAATGAGTGCGTGAAAATAGAGCACTTTAAGTACATTATGGAAGTGCACTTGTTTTTCACCTGGGTAACCAAAGCTCAAAACAAATCTCTCCGGCAGTCTATTGCAAACCTAAAAACCACACTGATCCTAAAGACATTTAGACTTGAGTTCAGCCTCTTCTCCACCTGCATCTAGTAGTATTTTCAGACGTTCATAGTATTTTTAATAGTGCGTGTATGTGTATGTGCAAGAAACATGGTAGCTTCATGTCCTAGTTTTCCACTGAGTGAAATTCCATTCATTTCTGTTTGAGGTTTGACTTGTTTTGCCATACGTGTTTGAGGAGTCATTGCACAAGCTGATATTGCGGTTTATTTCATAAGCATTCATTCAGTACTATAATACAGAGAAGAGCTGACGCATTAAAAATGTAAATTGTCATAGAAATATTTGAGCCATTGAATAGAGAATTACTTGAATTCTGTCATGAAACAATTTAAGTTTAACCACTAAAGGTGCTGTAAGTTATTCTAGAACAGAATTATTCTAAATCCAACCCCGTCCACAAAATGATTGACAGGCAAAGAGTGTATCTGGCTAGAAAAAAGTACTCGCTTACAGCATCTTTAACTAGTTCCTCATTTATTAAATCTTCAAAAGGTGCCTTTTGCAGACCGTATGAGATCATGGGGTCCAATTTTACGCCTCTCGAAAAACCATCTACTTCAATCTCCTCAAGGATCTCGGTCCTTTCAAATAATTGCACATGCAGATATTCGTTTTGCTATTTAAGCTAATTGCTACTCCGTATTTGCACATGGCATGCAAGTGTCCTGGACCTGAAACCTAATGTTGTTCACCTTCTCGTACTGTATCTTGTAGTTTAAAAATGAAAGCCCGATGACTCTGTTGTAAATGGCACTGAGCGCAAGCTAGTTTTACAGTGGACAGAAATTAAAAGCTTGGTCACCAGGGAACAGAAATATCGAGAATGAGTGACAAAGAGGAAATTCTATCAAATATAATGACTTAAAATTATTTAGTTTAACGTTACTGCAGCAGCGGCACTAATTTATGTGATTTGTGGTAAATGAAAATATTTTAAATACTCTATTGAAAAGAATTAATATATAAATATATGTATTTTGACAAGTGTTTTCTTTATTCTCAGTGAACTTTTGCCAGAAAAAAACAATAAACTATGGTATTAAATGAACTTAGATGATGTCTAAATGTTTTATAAAAGATTTAGATTTTTGTATGAAACGTGATATTAAATATTTTGTGTGATTTGTCTATTCAATTATGATATTCTGAAGCTGAATGTATTGTGACTGCGAAAATGCCAAAAATAATTCAATAATAAACTAAATAAATGATGACGTTGAATTGAACCATGGGAATGTGACTCGTAAACAATAGTCTTACTGTCTTGAATGTGCTGTTTGTCATAAGTACACTTCACAAAGTAAACTTGAAATAGGATTTGGTCTAGGTAATATACTGTCTTCTGGACAGCAAGATAAACCTGTGTGCAAATTATTAGTGTGTGTGTTGTTAGCATAGCTGCAACAAAAGACTTGTATAAGAACTCGTTGGACCTGTCAGGTGCACTCGGTACGGTTCAAATGAAAATATCTATAAAACAAAACAGTCCAAATATGAGTAACGCCCCAGGCAGGCGTGCGTGATTTCTTACCCTCACATTTAAGTTGACTGATGACGAGCCGACCAACCTGTTGAGAAACACACCTGTTGCACTGATCTGTTTGAATCTTTTAAATGAATCATTTCGTTTTCTTGAACCGGTTCGTTTGAGTCATGAGTCGATAAGTGTTATTTTTGGCCAGGACCAGGTTTGATAAAACATGTGGCACTGATCTCCTCCTGGTGGTGTTGGAAGTATAAATAATTTTAATGAATCAAAATCGTTAATGAACTAGTTCGTTTATCCAACCAATGAACGAACTTTCCCACAAGTCGCTGCGTGGCGTAAACGTTTATTGCATTTAAATATTAGCTTAAGTCAAATGCTCGTCGTCGTATGTTGGTATTTGTTATTTAACTGTAGGCCGATATATGTCATATTTTGCGTTGATAACGACTTCAGTATGTTTAAATGTATGTCTAATGGGAGGCTGTACAAGATTATAATTAAAAGAGTTTCTTTAACTTTTCAACAAAACACACACACACACACAAAACATCAGTAAGATTAAATACATGATGCAAAACATGACCAGCGCTTCTCCACAAACGGGGCAGTTCAGACTGAATCGTTCAAAAGAACCGATTCGAATGAACAACTCACTCGCGAATCGGACAAGCATCGCTCTGATGACTCTGAACACGCGACTGTCACTTTAGGCAAGTCTCCTCTCGCGCCCAGGATGAATTCCACTGCATAAATGCTTCAAGAACACCTCAGAAACGTTCTCCAGCATGAAGCAACTGATTAACGAGCGGATCTGCGCGTTATTCCGCAGTAACTGGCAGCATACTCTTACATACTGGAGTGTGTTTTTTAGTTTTGGACTATGTGTCGCTTTTCTGGGTCCGACCATTCTGGACCTGAGATGTCAGACTCAGTCCACGCTACAGGAGATCACTCTGGTCTTCTTCTCCCAACAGTTTTTCCTCTTTATTGGAAGCACCATTGGAGGATTCTTCAGTAAAACGTGAGTGTTTTGAAGAGATCTATTGCAGTTTATATTTTAGTTCTTTATTCTTTGGTGGTTGACATGTAATGTCCAACTTTCTCAGTAGTATGACATGTTGAATTTAATTTTAAAATATTTAAATGTAAAATATCCCAGTTTTATATCCCCGTCCTTAATTAGACCAATGCTACACATGCAGCTATTATGATCTTATATTATTGTAATATAGAATGTTGGTACTTTTAAAAATTCTAAAGTACTTTAAATCAGAAAAAGGGACATTATACGTCCTAAAGATATACACTGTAATAGTAAATATCTATGCTGAATAAAAAGGGTTAATGGGCCTGTTGTATGGCAGCTTCCTCATATCATATTTTATTTACAGCTGTGGTTTTTACAGTTTTTAAGAAAACAATTACTTGGCCTACTTCCTCAAAACAATAAGGAACTGAAAAAGAGGCCTTTCGATGATTATCGGTCTGTGTCTGTCTGTCTGTCTGTCTGTGTCTGTGTCTGTCTGTCTGTCTGTCTGTCTGTGTCTGTCTGTATCTGTCTGTCTGTCTGTCTGTGTCTGTCTGTGTCAGTGCCTGTGTCTGTCTGTCTGTCGGCAGGCCTACTGATAATTACTGATATAATAATGAACTGGATGGCTGGAATACACTACAAGACTTTTCAGATTTTACAGTAAGCCGTCACAGATGAAAACTGGCCATCATACACTAAACGACTGAGGATCACACACTCCCAGACTTTAAAGTCTTTCCAATCACAACAAACTCACAGAAACGTGTCGTGACTCGTGACAAATGAAAACAAATCAGCTGAAAATATCAAACCTGTCTGATATGTTACGACTGAAGGGAATCATAGTCTGAAGCTGAGTGTGTGACCATCATACAGTATACGATTTTCTATGAAATGTCAACTCAAATCTGCAGACTGGCTCTGATTTTTGGCTACTAGCGTCAACTTCTCCAGACTGTAAATCGGGGGAAATCGCGTAGTGTATTCCAGCCTTAAGTTAAGCCCGGCTCACACTGTGCGATTTTGGCCACGATTTGGTTATCTGAGACTAATTTTGAAAATCCTAAAATATTCCTATAATCCTAGGCTAAAATCTGTAGTCTTTGATCGCTGGTTTGGCATGTTCACCGACAGCCGATTAATGGCTGTTGCGATCAAATTTCACCCCGACGGAATTCTGGTCAGTGTCTGAAGATTTGGCGCACAGTCCTGCAGTGTGACTACCCCTACGATGAATGTCACACTGTCTCTGTTTTTCAAGACGAGCTATGAGCAGAATTAATGCTAGAGAATTATTCTATCAGCCATAAACTCCAGCGCTCCCGTCCTCCGCTCACGGAATTCATCTGATATGTTGTCTTTTCTATATAAACACTGGTTGCGCCGCTGTTTTCATGTGGGTGTGTAGAACTGCATACACTATTCTTCTTAAATACACCGGTATTGTTGCCGTTCATATACTTTTCATGATAGCCAACATTCCGGTCCCGCGTGCAACGCAGTTCCCAGTCACTGAACGTGTATGGGTAGATAATGTAAAACTCCGGACAAGTTTTCTTGCACACACCCGTTTTTAACTCGTCTTGACTTTCGTACAGTCTGACATTAATGACAACTGAGATCCCATAGTGTGACATGATCATCATGTCCGTACAGTCTGACAAGTACAAACTCGCACAGTGTGAGCCCGGCTTAAGTCTCGTGACGACAGAGGTTTTGTTGTTGTTGTTATTTTCCTCTCCCACTCATGGATCTTACACTTTCTCATGAGATAAAGCTTTTTAAATGCATCCTTCATGATAGTAAACTGTTTTTGGTATCCTCTAATCATGGTAACCGTCGATTATTTGATTTCTTAAGGACTGATCGGTTTCTAACCCATCCGTGACCTCTCTCTGGAGATCCCAGTAGTGGTCATGCGCTCATTAAAGTCGTGCTGTCTCAGTTATCTGGGATGATGCGAGTCATAAACACATACGCTGCCCTACTGCTGTTTTGCCTGACAGATGAAGATATGATCAAGAAATTCACTTTTGTGAAGGGCATTTTTGTTAAGTGGGTTCAAAAAGGTTAGGCACAACATCTGCTCCTTTAAAGCAACATTCAAAGAAGAACTGAGTGATTTTTATGGCTATAAGCAAATATTTTCTCTGTGAAGTAAACTGCTGATAATTACTTGATATCAGTTTACAGTTTGTTTTGTAGTCACCCCACAGTTCTAAGACTGAACATGGAACTATTGACTGAAAAACAAGTAAAACGATGCAGATACTATAGCCAGCATGGCTCTCTCGTGATTTAGTCGTCCCTCAGGTCTCTTTTAATTGCTTTTATTTGGAAACTTGAGCTCTCAGTGTCACACTAGTCCCTTTCTTTTAGTTTCCCTCATTACAGATAATCATATTACTTTGTTTATCTCCGTGGATTTGAGTATGGTTCTCTTGTAAAAGATGGTTATCTCTGTTTTACAGTCCTGACTATATTTAACCACACACCATTCTCTGTGTTTACCTCTGTCTGTTCTGCTCTATTGATTTTACAGTTTGTGGCATGCATCTTAATGCTGTCTTCACGTGCTATCGGAATGATAATAAATACGAGTTTCCCAGATGGAAATTGGACCGGAATGGCTTCTTAAGTCATATTTATGAAAGGGAAACTTTTAGTTTTTTCCAACACAATATCCACACTGCTTTCTCTTGCCATTACAGTCATGTATATAAATAATCATTTGATGCATATTCTATGTATTTTACTCAAAACAGCATTTATGTGACTGAAATGTCAGAATTGTTAGCAAGATAATGAGAGCATGACAATGCAATAGTGCAAATAATGTTTATATGTTTGTCAACAAATGAGATGCTAGGCTATATTTTATACAAAATCCAATGGATATAAGACTAGATATTAGACCAATTATCATAAGACTTCCTCAAGAAATAGACAAGAATGAACCTGGTATCCTCCTTGATTGACAATAAAGCACTTAAACACGACAAACTTAAGTGGGACATTTCCGATAGCACGTGAACGGTAGAAAACTGGTATAAAGCAAGCGTCACATATCCACAGGTATCACCTGTTATCAGCAGAAGCAGCGTTTGATAAGTCATGCAAACAGAAGTTAAATGGGCCAAGGTGAAAATAAAGTCTGAGATGTCTGGAAATAAAATTGGGCAGCATTACAGAGACGAACACTGAGCAACTTTATTTCAAAAGACTCACCTGAGGCTGTTTCAAGTGAGATCTGTTTAAAATGTATTTCTGTTTATTCTCTATAATTCCTATTTTTTATATTTATATAGCATACTACTAACTATGCTCAGTCACTTTTTTCTGCTATAAAAAGTTTTACCCCTAGAGAATGCACTGTATTTTGGTAACCTATATTCTGAACCAAACCTGACTACTAGTACTATTACTTTAATATGGTATTTTATTTGATGCACAATACCTCACATGTTTCTCTTAGGCTTGTGAATTCTTTATCAGCACTGGCTGTGTCCAGCCTCACCATCTCTGTGGTTTTTGCCGTCATCCCACTATGCCATAAGTTGCTCCTGTTGGCCTTTGCCTTGGCGGTATCTGGTCTCGCCATGGGCATCATTGACACCATCTCTAACCTACAACTTGTCAAGATCTACCAGAAAGACTCCACGGTTTTCCTGCAGGTCAGTATCTAGTCAGTAACTTCCAAAACATGTCAAATATAGTATCTTTTACCGTGCATGATTACAGTGTTTGTCTGAAAGGCTGTGGCAGAAATATGCCATTCACATGAATGAAGCCTTTACACGCAAAGTATACAAATCATTTTCTTTGAACAAAAAGTTCTGTTGTCCTCGATCCACCCTCAATCCCGCTTGACTTTTCTCTAGAACACAAAACGAGTTCTTCTGAACTATATACACACTACAGTTCAAAAGCTAGGGGATGAGGTCTTTATGCTCAACCAGGCTGCATTTATTTGATCAAAAACACAATACCAATTTAATAGTGTGAAATATTATTAGCATTTAAAATAAATGTTTACTATTTAAATATTTTAAAAAGTAATTTTAAAAAGCTGAATTTTCAGCATCATTACTCCAGTCTTCAGTCTCATATGATCCTTCAAAAATCATTTTTATATGCTGATTTGCTATTCAAGAAACATTTTTATTATTATCGATTTGAAAACATTTGTGCGGTTTAATATTTTAGTGGAAACTGTGATACACTTTTTAGGGTTCTTTGATGAGTAGAAAGTAAAAAAACAGGAAAAACAGCATTTATTTGAAATATAAATCTTCTGTAATATTTTAAATGTCATAACTAAAAGTTAATATTATATAGTTTCTATATGTATTTTTTATATTACCACGTACCATGACACGCTGGGTTTTCTCATTGAATAGTTTTTCACTCAGAAGTGATTAAGTAAATCTCATTATATGACAATTATTGATGACTTTAAACAGATGTTACACTTGAACTCATCATGGCCAGTGTTCAGTCATATTTTGGAGAGGAGGGAAACTCACCCAAGGGGTCTTCTCGGAAATTAAACTTTGTAGTGAAGGATTGTGGGTGTTCAATTTAGCAATTTACATGTATATTTAAGGAGCTGATTGATATGGTGGGTTAAATGTAGGTTCATATGAGCTGATGTGTTTTTCTCATCAGCATTCATCACTCAAGAATACAAAATGTCTTTAATATTTAAACTGCAAATCTTCAAAAATAAGCTATATTTTGGGTCAGCATTTCCAGAACCAGTTTCAGTGTCGTCTAAAAACGGTTCCAAGTAAAAAGCAGATACACCCTTGGTATACAAAAGGGTTAAAATGTTTAACAGTAAGAAATCCACACCAGTCTTGCAGCAACAGCATAATTGAGTGTGATGTTGCTCTACCAGTTTCTAAAGGAGGACGTTCATATTTATGTTATTTAGATTACATAGACTGCTTATATTTGCTCCGTCAGTTAAATAGTTGGATTACAATGTTGTGAAACAGAATTTCTGCTGTTACATTACAATCATATCATAGAAAGTAATGATTAGAACAACTTTACAGATTTACTCAGTGAAATTAAACATAATCTATCTCTTTTTACACATGGATTATGTTTAAAATCATATTAAAACAATATGGCTTGAGGTCAAAATCACTACAGTGCATGTCTTGAGTGGTTTATTCTGTTTAAAAAGATCAATATGATAACTCCAGGGCTTTTACTAAAACTGAAACTGGGGTATTTTAGGACTGTTAACTTAATTAGTTTGTTTTAACTGGAAATAAGTAAAGACTAAAATGGTACTAAAATAAAAAATGTACTACAAAAATACTAAAAATAACATAAAACTGAAAAAAAAAAACTTGGCATATTAATATGCGCTAGTGATTTCTTCCTGATGTTGTGGGTCTGACACAAAGCGACCATCGTTTCAGTTTTAAACAAGCATCCAATCAGAACTGTGTTTTATAAAGTTCCTCTAAAAACTTTTGCTTTGTAAGAATCTTGTCTCTTTGAACGTGATGTGATGTGTTGAACGAATTTTTGATACAAAATGTTTTCTCATGCTCGTTCCGTCACAGCACTGCGGACTGTTTCATCCCGTCAAAGATTGACTAATCCTCGAGCCAATAGCCTTCGGGTATGAGATGCGACGGAGCATGTGATTTGTTGAATGTTTTGAACGAATACGCCCTTCACTGACTGATTTGTTTTTGAGTCTGACTCTGAACGAGAGCGAGATCTCGTTTCGTGAATGAGATGAATGAACTGGTACATGTCCGTGAATGAAAAGAGCCAGTTGTTGAACGATAATGATGGCGAACCGAGCTCGACTCGTGTAGTTTGGCATATTTTCAGCAAAGAAAGGAATTTACACTTTACCATTGGAATGAAAACTGACTTACTAACGTTACTCTGTTTAGTTTTGTGGTGTATTTTGTGGTGATCTCTCTCGTTCAGCGCTCTGTACAGTAGTCAAGTAAATTATTAAAAGTGCAAAATATACCACAAAAGTAAGTCTAAAACACCTAGTAAGTCAGTTTTCATTACAATGGTAAAGTGTGCATTTCTTTCTTTGCTGTAAACATGCCAAACTACACGTGCTGTGTTCGCCATCATTATCTTAAACAACTGGTTCATTCACGAACGATTGGATCTGAACGAATACGCCCATCACTGACCGAGTCGCTGTGTTGAGTCCGAATTGAACGAACTGGAACATGTCACTTGAGTCAGTCTCATTCAGCAGAACACGGATGCAAAGCGCTGTTATATGAACTGTGCACAGATGTTTATATATTCATATTTAACGTACAGAATATAACTCCCCGACACGTTAAACATGATCCCAGATTTATGAATGTGTAAGTCTGCCCAAACAATTAAAATATGAATATGTGCTTTGGTCATCTGACCACGTATTTAGACTTATTTCATTTATTTAATGGGTAGATTAGGCACAAGTTTTAATAAAGCCAAATAATTTTTTTAGCAATTAGGTTTGTTGACTTGTACATAAGACACTCTCATAAGACACCTGCTGGCGTATTTATGTAATATGAAGAAATGGTCACTGAACAAATCATGAACGAGTCTGAACGAATCATTTTGGTGAAGGAACTGAAAATGAACGAATCTCTTGAACGAATCAAAGTTTCCATCACTAGTTGTCTCTGATCTCTTCTAGGCCCTTCACTTCTTTGTGGGTCTCGGCGCTTTAGTGAGTCCCCTCATCGCTGACCCCTTCCTGTCAGAGACCAGCTGTGTGATTGGGAACAGCAGCACCAATGCAACATCATTATGGCATCTGAGGAACAAGCTCGCAGGCATACATGTGCACAACGTGTCCAGTGTCCACCTCCACACCGACGGAGAGGTGGTGACCAACGTTTCCTACGCCTTCTGGATCATGGCTATCATCAATGTAAGTATTGAGTTTTACGAGTTTGTGCCATCAGAACACAAGCTAGACTACTTATCATGTGGAGTTCGTGTGCATGCTAAATGCTCTGTCGGCTCTAACGTCGAAGGAAGGGCAGCTGGGAAGGTATTTGAATAAAAGAAATGAATCAAGATTGTCTCCATGGCAGCTGAACTCCATCTAACAGTTCTGTTTACACACTGGCTATAATATAGTGGAGAAATAGAGTTAGTATAACTGATACACACCCAACACCTGATCAATGTAGCACTCATATAATGTGTATAGTGAATAATATAGTAGTATTTCTAATCACAGCAGGAACACTATATTGCTGCTGTCCCATAAGTGCCACCTGCGTTCTCATTCAGTCGTCTGCTGTTTTTCTTTCGTTCAGATGTTTTATGTAGTATAGTTTCACGAAGCTAAAGTCAGACCATTACGTTTTTGCTTCAAATTACGAAATAATACAATCTAATTTAAATCCAAAACTGCTCATGCTGCATAAATGCTGCATCTTTGTTTGTACCGTGATAAAAATGCATTGGTTGTCTCTCATTTGAAATGGAAAGCGCACAGAAGATATTTCATTTATATGTTATTTATTCATTTGTTTTGGGGTTTGTTTTATATTTTTTATTTAGTTTTGTTATATGCCATATTTCAAATTAAACCGAAATTTGCAGCATTTTGTCTGAGAAATAATAAAAGAACAACTTTTGATTTAGAAATTGTCCTGAATCTCATTATGTTAAAAGAATCGTATTGTGAAATCAGTATCGTGAATCGAATCGTGAAGTGTTACATCGCATACAGTACATATAATCATCAGTAGGTCAGTGTTTTGATAAATTAATATATATTTTTTTCAAATTAATTTCAAATAAATGCTGTCCTTTGAACTTTCTATTCAAAGAAACCTGAAAAGATTCATAATTCACAGAAAAATATGAAGCAGCACAACTGTTTTCAATATTGATAATAATCAGAAATATTTCTTGAGCAGCAAATCAACATATTAGAATGATTTCTGAAGATCATGTGACACTGAAGACTGGAGTAATGATGCTGCAAATTCAGCTCTGATCACAGGAATAAACTACATTTTACAACATATTCAAATACATATTCGAATAGAACCATTGTTTTAAATGGTAATAATAATTCACAATATTACTGTTTTAGTGTATGCTTGATGAAATAAATACAGCCCTGTTGAGCAGAAGATACTTTTTTATATAAATATAAAAAATCTTACAGACCCCAAAACTCTAACTGGTTGTGTGCATACAAATAAATAAATAATAATAATTGGTAGTGTGCATACATTAAAATAATGTTTCATGCAAGAATTGAATGCTGAAACATGCTAGAACTGAATAAACATGAATGATGTTTGCTTGTATTTGCATTTGTTTGCATAATGTTCATCGAATAGCACAGAAACTAATAAACAGCAATAAAAAATACAATAATTTGTTATAATTTATTTTTAATTCCAGACATAAATGTTTGCATCTGAGTGATGATGCAAACAATTCCTAAACTGTTGTTCAGAACAGATTTATTGTAATGTGATGTTTGACATTGATTCTGATCTGACAGAGATGAATCGCAAGTTTAATTTGGCATTTAGCTAAAAACTGCTGTCTGAGGTTAAATAGTTTCCTTCGAGTCTTCTTTACAATAGAGTTTTAAAGGGTTAGTTCACCCAAAAATGAAATTATGTCATTAATTACCCCATGTCGTTCCAAACCCGTAAGACCTTTTTTCATCTTCGGAACACAAATGAAGATATTTGTGATGAAATCCGAGAGCTTTCTGACTCTGCAGAGACAGCAACACAACTGACACGTCCAAGGCTCAGAAAGGTAGTAAGGACATCGTTAAAACCGTCATTTTATGAAGCTACGAGAATACTTTTAGTGCACAAAGAAAACAAAAATAACGACTTTATTCAACAATTTCTTCTCTGCTGTGTCAGTCTTTGCTGCACGTTTTCCGAGAATAACATGATGGATTTCATCAAAAATATCTCAATTTGTGTTCCGAAGATGAATGAAGGTCTTACGGGGTTGGAACGACATAAGAGTGAGTAATTAATGACAGAATTTTCATTTTTAAGTGAACTATCCTTTTCAAACTGGTTCAACTGAATCTGTTCAAAAGAATGCTTCCTTTACGAATCATCAATCGTATTTTTACATGTGTTACACTGTCTTCTCTGCACGTAGCTTCCTGTACCCATCGGCATATTAATCCTGATGTATCGGGAGCGGCTGTTCGCGTGCGGATCAGACCCCAGTCAGCGTTTACTAGATGGAGACGTGCTAGCGATGAAAACCTGGGGAACCACGGGTCTGTCAGAAGACATTGGACATCAGAAAGAGACATCCAGAAGTAAGATGCCACCCCCAGCACTGATGAAATAATTACCATGTGGGATCAGACCACGTTCATAGTTAGTGTTCAAGCACATAACGTGCGGCCAGAAAGGAGGTTTCTGTAATCTTCCCGCTCTTGTGTGTCTCAGGCCATGTAGACTTGTTCGGCTGCTGTCTCCATGGCAACGCGCACAGCTTTCCGCTGTCTTTCTTTGGGATCCATATCCTCGGGGGTCTGGTGCTCTTCTTTTCTGACGGTATAGTGGTAAGCAGGATTAGCACTTCACAGCCGCTTCAGCTCTGTAGTTGAAGAGTGTTTGCTTAATTACTTGAACTCATGTATTATTTACTCTCACGCACCTCAGGGCTCATACACAGGCTTTGTGTACACCTACGCAGTGGCGCCCCCTATGAATCTACCTCACAAGACCGCCGGATACTTGCCGTGCGTCTTCTGGGCGGCCATCACTGTCGGCCGACTGTCCGCCATTCCTCTGTCTTACCGATTTAAACCTGTACGCTTGCTCATCGTCAGTCAGGTCAGTATCTTTGCTTTGCTTTTGAAGACAGTTTTGTGGAAAGTATTAAAAAAAAAAGTTGTTGCTGACTCTTAAGTGTACAAGGTAACCGGAGAGTGTGCAAACATATTTTGTTTTTGCAAAGATACAGTAAAAACAATAATATTATGATAAGTTATTGAAGTTTTAAAGAACAATTTTCTATTTAAATGTATTTTAAAATGTAATTTATTCCTGTGATGCAAAGCTGACATCACATGATCCTTCATTCTGAGGTGCTGATTTGCCACTCAGCTATTATCATTTATTATTGGAGTTATTAATAATGCTTTTTATATATATTTTTTTTGTTGTTGTTGTGGAAACCATGATGCTTTTTTCAGGATTTTCATTAATTTTCATCAATTATACATTCCTTTACTGTCTTTTATAATAATTTATCTTTGCTGAATAAATTTATTAATATATATTTTTTTAAATCATACTCCAAAGTGTATCATGATTTCTACCAAAAATATTAAGCAGAAGAAGACCGTCTTCAACATGCTTCTGAAAATTAAACACACTGCCATCATTGGGAGAATGTACATTTTAAAATATTATTCCAACATTTTAACTGGTAGTATATAATATAATACACATTAAATAATTTAGCAGACGCTTTTATCCAAAGCGACTTACAAATGAGGACAATGGAAGCAATAAAAATCAACAAAAGAGCAACAACATGCAGGTGCTATGACAAGTATCAGTTAGCTTAAGGCAGTACACGTAGCAAGGTTTTTTTATTATAATAAACAAAAAGAAAACTGATATAATAGATAAAGAATAGCGCAAGCTAATTTTAGAGGCTGTTTTGTTTATTGTATAATAAATAAAAAGAAAACAGATAGAAAACAAAAAGTTTAGAAAAGCTAGTGTTATTTTTTTCAAGAATAGAATTGGTATAGAGAGTGCTAGAGTTAGAGGGTCAAATAAAGATGGAAGAGATGTGTTTTAGCCGTTTCTTGAAGATGCTGTTCGGACCGAGTCCAGGAGGAAACATTTCATTTAAAAGTCTGTGAAAGTGATTTTGTGCCTCTTTGGGATGGTACAGTAATGCGTCGTTCACTTGCAGAACGCAAGCTTCTAGAGGGCACATAAGTCTGAAGTAATGAATTTAGGTAAAGGGGTGCAGAGCCAGTGGGGCTTTTGTAGGCAAACATTAATGCCTTGAATTTAATGCGAGCAGCTATTGGTAGCCAGTGCAAATTCATAAACAGAGGTGTGATGTGCTCTTTTGGGCTCATTAAAGATTAATCTTGCTGCTGCATTTTGGATTAATTGTAGAGGTTTGATGGAACTGGCTGGAAGACCTGCCAAGAGAGCATTGCAATAGTCAAGTCTGGACAGAACAAGAGCCTGAACAAGGAGTTGTGAAGCATGTTCCGAGAGAAAGGGCCTGATCTTCTTAATATTGAATAAAGTAAATCTGCAGGTTATATTTATAGTGTGTGTGTGTGTGTGTGTGTGTGTGTGTGTGTGTGTGTGTGTGTGTGTGTGTGTGTGTGTGTGTGTGTGTGTGTGTGTGTGTGTGTGTGTGTGTGTGTGTGTGTGTGTGTGTGTGTGTGTGTGTGTGTGTAAATATATTACAAATGTCTACTTTCTTCTTTAAAAAAACACCTTAATAAAAGTTGGGGTTTAGGATTTAGTATGAGTTTTTTCTACCCTTTTGTGCCTATTTTTTTGTCTACATCAAGTGGTTTTATATATAATATGTGTAATATAATATAATGTATATAATATAAAATCTTTATTTACTTATTTAAAATAAAGTTGTGTTTTAGGTTTAGGATTTAGTATAAGATGTCTACCCTTTTTGTCTATATTTTTATGTTTTATTTATTTAGTCTACAATAAGTGAGTTTGCTGGTCTTAGCTGGTCTCCCAACATGTTCAGTTTTTTGAGAGGGTTTTGGGAGACTTTTTGGCTGGTCATGTATGTGTGAAAATTAACAGAAATAAACATGTTCATAATAAACTAAGAAAAATATTACATTTTAATGTGATATAAATAATGTTTGTGTATGTGTATATATATATATATTTTTTTTTTTTTTATTGCAGTTTTGATAATCAATGTTTTCATAGTTTACATGCATACAATAATGGTCCTGTTTTCAAAAACATGCACTTAAAAACCAATTTATAATTTACAAGCCGTCAAAACGCTGTTGTTGTGTAAGTATGGCCAAAACTCAAAGTGTTCCCTTTTTAGTTGAAAATGGTCTAAACTAAACAACAGCAACCAAGTTGTCATTACAGACTCTCTCCTGACAGCCTGCTGTTGAGTCAGATGAACTATAAAAAAGGTTTATGCTATCAAAAAAAAAAAAAAGATGTCACGCACGATGCACCAAGGGAAACTTTGGACAGGAACAAACATCCTAGTTCTGCATCCTGCTCTGCCCTGTCCATTCACCAGACGGGACATTTGTTTATCTGGTGTGACTAAGGCTCCTTTCTCATTTCACGCTTTTATTTGCGCCAAACGTTTATGACAGCTGGCCTCTTAATTTCCGTTCCTCGCGCAGATAAAGCAGGGGTTGTTCACCTCGCATAACAAAGCCTTTGTTGATGGTGCGTGTCCAAATGCAAATCCTCTCCATTCTGTTCTCTCGTAGGTGGGTGTGATAGTCACAGTACTTCTGCTGCTGATCTTCTCCAACAGCCGTGTGTTCCTCTTCATCGGCACCTGCTGTCTCGGCCTATTTATAAGCAGTGTCTTCCCCTGCATGCTCGCATTCACTGAAGACGTCCTGGAGTACAAAGGTATTGCGACAGATGGACCGCTGCTGTCTCCGGCATTGTTAAATCTCCTTTTTGTCCACGGCTTTCATTGATTTGACAGTAGCCATTGGTGGTTTCTCTGTTCAGTGTTTATTCAAGGTTTACTGCTGAGCCAAAGGCAACAGGAGCCGCCCCGTTTAATTCTTTCCGCTGTTGGCCTTTGACTTTCTGGGAAGGTTTGGCCGACAGCTCTTGCTTCTTACAGTAGAGACAATCGTTTTTAAACCCAGCGGTCAAACCCTTTGGGAGAAATTATTTCAAAATAAATGGCTAATAACCGAGCGCCCTCTGTATGCCGCAGATATGGGGGTTGTTAGGGTAGAGCGATTAAAAAATGTCATTATCATTAAAAATATCCCTATCATTAGAGCAGGTCTGGGCTGGAATTTAACTGACTGCATTCAGCTGTAACAGATGTATTGAAATGCATATGAATCCTGGACAATTTGAATAAAAATGAATGGGAGAAATCCCATTGCTGTTGCAAGTGAAGTCCTGACTAAAAGTGCCACTCAGTTTTTTGATCGAGATATCGACAGTGTGTTAAATGGACCTGCATTACAAATGCAGTGCGAGTTAGTGTGGCGATTGAGCAAAATAAACTCAGAATTGCAGTATAGCTTATGCAATTATCAAATAGCAAAGGTTGTGATTGAATTAAATACATGTATGCGTGGTGTGTTTCAGAGTGAAGCATGGCGCTGTGTTCTTTTACACGCAAGCAGTTCCAGTGTTGTTTTAGTATCATTCAAATACTATTATATTGTATTCATATTTTGAATTGGTTTTTATTTTTGTATTTTGCTTTCATTTTAATATTTGTTAAAGTTTTAGTAATCTTGAATGCATTTGTCATTTTTATTATCTTTTTTCAAATATGACTATATAGTTTTTAGTTTTAGATATTGTAGTTTATCAAGTTAAACTAAATGGAAAAAGAGGGGGGGGGGTTATTTCATGTCAGTTAACATTTATTAAGTAAGAATTATTTTCTTTTAGTTAACTATATTAACCATTGTGTACCCTTGTACTGTAAAGGTTGTTATTATTATACTTTTCATATGTTCTATTTCTTTTTTCTTTCATAGTGAAATATTTTTGATAATTATTATTCTTTTATAGTCATTTTAGGTATAATTACCAAGTCTTTGGCCAAGCTGTGCATACCTACAGACAATCACAGCTCTGTGGAAAAAAGATTGCATTTGGAATCACAATTGCTATTTTAATTATAAAAATCTGATTTTTTTTTGTATCCCTCAAATCTTGAAGCCCTAAGTTAGCGTTGTTTAAGTTTTATTCAGCGGTCATCAGATTTCAATGGCAGTTTTAACGTTGCTGCAACATAACTTTGAGAAACCATTTCGTTTTTTCTTTATAATAGTATTTTTAAACATATTACCTAGATTTAAAAAAAAAGAAAAGAAAAAAAAATCTGAGTTTGTGTTTGGTTTCTTCTTCAGGTTGTGCCACCACAGTCATGGTGACCAGCGCAGGGATGGGTGAGATGTTACTTCAGGTGCTCGTGGGTTCGGTAAGTCTGACTTAAATATTAAATCTAGGCTCCTGGGGATTGAACCCATGACCTTTGCTCTGCACACACCATCATGGTCTACCAGCTATTCGTGTAACTGTTGATTGAGTCTCTTTCCTCCCTCAGGTGATGCACAATCAAGGTAGCTTCAGTTTCCTGTTGTGTGGAATGATCTTCGGCTGCCTGGGATTCACTCTCTTCATCCTGCTGTTCTTCGTCCAGCAAAGTCACAAAAACTTCACAGAAGGTGCGTCGACTCTGAATTTCCATCGTTGCCCATAACCGGGATCAAACTGAAAATGGCCTTTTTCTAATGTGTTTGGTTGATGCTTTTATTCAAAGCAACTTACATCGAGTTCGCGGTATACATTTGTGTGTTTATTGGGAATGGAACCTATAACCTTGGCATTGCTAAAGCCATACTCTTCTACATGCAGTTGAATAAAAGTAGTCTTGTCCTGTTAGCTTAAACTGTTTGGCTTATGAAATAACGCTTATCAGAGGTCACTTTCTAACATATCTTCATGTTTTTTCATACAGCTTTCCCTGGTGACTCCTCTACCGAAAGACTTGAGGAAAATGGGATCAAGACCTGTTCCGCTGCCGTGCTGAACTCATGGGACACGTCAGAGCAGAAAGCATCCATCGATCCGTAACAGTGGAGAAGATGGATGAAAATATGACCGGAGCAAAGGGACAATGGTGTCGTTGACTCAGGGACCAAACATATCCTTGGATGAGCATGCAAATCATTGACAATCGACAGAGCTAAAACATGTAAATGATTTAAAGCTTTATTTTTGTATTAAAATATTTTTGATGAATGAAATAATCTTGTGCACAAATGTAACAATTCTCAACAGCAGCAATGTCACTGGAGATGTGCAATACAATAACTTTTCTAGAGAAAAGTTGGTTTAGTGTTTATTGTTAAAAACACACTGACCAATCAACACTTGAATATCAATGGTTTCATTGTATCAAAATAATGACATAAAAATACAGTATTTTTTTGAATATGTAAAAGCGCTGCAATGATTTCTTTGAAAGCAACTCTAAGAATCTGAATCGGACTGAGCTCAAACCCTACTGATGATCAGTCTTATTCACATCAATCTCTGCCAAAGCCAATGTGCTCAGAACACATTTGTGGTTGGGAGATTAAAAGGTCCGTAACGTCTTCCTGGAAAAGTTTCCTTGTGTTGTACGGCTTCAGGTCTGACGGTTCCTCTAAACCAGTGACCTCGGCGCTCAGGAGAGCAATCCTGATTGTAGGAGGTTGCGGTGTCAGCGTATTTCTCTTGGTGTGGGTAAAATCGTATTTGTTTTTTCTGGTTCACGCAGGTGTCAGACCTGCTAACGTTAACACAATCTCTGCATTAATGAGGTCAGCTTTCTGCAGCTGTATTTGATGAAGACACACAAGCCAAACGAGTTACACATTTGTTTGAGTTTTTATAGAAATCTTCATTCCCTTCCAACATCCACAGATTAGTACAACAGGTATGCCAATGAACACAGAATTTATAAACATTTGACAATCTGAAAATACTGAAAAAAAATATTGAAAACATTTGATGCCAATATTGTACCATAACAATAGAATTGATAACACTTTATTTTTACATCATCCCTTTTTTCCACAAAATAAAATGTTGCTCATGAGAAACACAATATTGTTCTAAATACAGTGCATTTATGACGTTGACATTTAGAGGATGAGAAAATCTGATGTGTTTGAAACATTGGCACTTTCCAAGAATAGGGTACAAAATATTATTATATCAACCATATGTTGTTATTGATAACGTTATGATACATAAGTTGGTAAATTGTCTATTGTATATGCAGTTTCCAAAAACTTTGAGAAATGTCCGAATATGGGTTAAAAACTTGATTTGTAATTTTATTTGTGGTGCTCTTGCGATAAAATTCAAATAAAATATACCATAATGGGTAACAGGGTTGCAAATCATTATTTTTCACTCAGTTTGCCAAGTGTTGGTTTGTATTCAAAGAGCAAACATATTTCATATGGAAAAGATACCCTGCTGCAGAGGCTTCAACCCTGCTCCTGAGAGCTACCGTCCTGCAGGCTTAAGAATCAGCTCCTGAAGAGCTACCGTCCTGCACTTCAATGCTCAACCCTGCTCCTGGAGAGCTACCAAATTCCTGCAGGCTTCAGCTCAACCCTGCTCCTGGAAGAGACGTGTCAACCCTGCAGGGACCCTGCTCCTGTGAGAGCTCAGGTCCTGCTCCTGAAGAGGCAGGCTTCAGCTCAAACCCTGCTCCTGGAGAGCTACCGTCCTGCAGGCTTCAGCTCAACCCTGCTCCTGGAGAGCTACCGTCCTGCAGGCTTCAGCCCAACCCTGCTCCTGGAGAGCTACCGTCCTGCAGGCTTCAGCTCCACCCTGCTGCAGCACGCCTGTCTGTATTATCTAGTCCTGAACACCTTGATTAGCTGGTTCAGGTGTGTTTGATTGGGGTTGGAGCTGAAATCTTCAGGATGGTAGCTCTCCAGGAGCAGGGTTGGAGACCACTGAATATACATTAATTGAATATCAATTGCATTTCATATTATATAATATTTTAAGACTCTGATTTGCTTGCTCAAAAAAAGAATGCCAGTTTATACCCTATCAGTAAAAAGTGCCATTTTTTTCTAAAATAGAGCTTTTTGACTTTTTGGAGTAAGAAATTCTTTAAAGATAAAATATTCTTATAGTAATCGACAAAGCAATCATAAAATTGATTTTATTTATGCCAGAAAGTCTTAAAATGAATTACAAAATCTCTGTGCAGCAAAACGTTTCAATGCATAGTTTACAAATATTGATTCAAAACCAAAATTTGAGTGTTTGGGGCGGCGGAGCCACTAGTAAGATGAGATCAGCTTTACAACAGATTCTAAAAAACACAAAGCACCAAGAGAATAAAATGAGGAGAGAGGGGAAAAGAGACTATTTTAAGTGCATTAAAATTCAACAGATGTTCAGTATTTCTACAATAACTAAATGTTCTTGGGAGAAACCCAAACTCAAACAAACAGAAGATACAAAAGACATCATTGCTTAACAGCTAAACATATAGAACAACCCCATTTGATCCATTACAGGGAGAATTATAATTCTCATAGAAACAAAACAAATGACTATTTAATGAAGTAAAAATAAATGCAGCCAAACTAAGCTGCATTTTCCCCCCCCAAACAACAACAACAAACAACAAAATCTAAGTGGGTAAGAGAGCATTTAACAAAAATAATGGAAACAGGTTCAAAAACAAGTCACATTGCCCACTGCACAAAATCCATTATTCAAAATGTAAAAGGCATTAAGCAACTCAATATCCCTCTAAGAGAAGGCAATTGCATGTGCAGTGCTCACGATACAGGCAAGAGCAATCAAACACAGCCTGAATTCTGCAGGAATACAATACAGGACCTCAGGGAAACAGCTCAGAGTGAAAACACTACAAAACTACCGCACGATGCTACAGACACCCCATCACGTCTTACTGTATGTACAGTCAAACTTTTCAACTTCTTTTCCTAAAGGAATATTTCAAATATACCTTATATGAATTTCTTTCTTCCGTGAAGCACAAGTCCGAGCTGCTCTTTTTCCATACAATGAAAGTAGAAGGTGTATAGGTACAAAAGCAACTTAAATTTATCACGTTATATGAAATAGTCTGAAATTTCAGTATGTTCTCTGCTCATAACAACTGTATGGCTTCATAAAAAAGTTAAGCACAAATCATACATACAAATGATTTTTCTTTTTTTCAGGACATTCTGCAAAACATCTCATTTTTGTCATGCAGGTTTGGAACAACAGTAAAAATTAGAACAATAAACGACATGCATGTTAGCTGTTTGCACTCTTGTACTACAAGGGCAGCTATTAAATGGAATAAAATGTCCCTATGCTTGATTTATGCTTACAGGCTGAAAATATTAACCCGACAGTACTAGAAAGTATGAGTAAACCATCAATATTTCATATGATCCATTTTCCACTAGATCTGAAAATAGATTCTAGCTCTTATCTATGTTCATGATATGTTAATGGAATATTCTGGGTTAAATACAACTTAAGCTTGTATTTAATAACATTTACTTTACAACAAATTAGGGTAACTGTGGGTAATCATACAATACCTGAGAGCTTAATTTGAGATGCTGAACAGTTCCTGTATACACACACACACACACACACACACACACACACACACACACACACACACACACACACACACACACACACACACACACACACACACACACACACACACACACACACACACACACACACACACACACACACACACACACACACACACACACACACACACACACACACACACACACACACACACACACATCCCTTTGTATTTTTATCATTGCACTTTAAGTGGTCCTATAGGGTGGGACTAACAGAGTTCATTTTCTGCTATTTGAATGTCAGCATTTAAGCCTTGTTCCAGCTTTTCATCTAATGCATGTCAGTTATAAATCATGGCTTGTTGAGTTTAAGACTCTAGAGGTAGGATTTTATATTGTGCAACATATGGGCATTAATTTCCTATACTGGTTGGAGATGTAAAACACTGCAAAAACAACACACCGATACTGCGTTGACATCAAATGAAGAAAGACTGCAACGAGTAGCTGCAGTATTTGGTTCAGATGTTAAGCGATCTTTACTGCAGTTGTGCAATATTCAATTCTCTTTCAGAATACAAACTCCACTGGACTTGTTTTGGGTATTCTATACAATGCCTGATCACAAGCACTACTTTACAATTAGAGGTAAATAAATCAATGAATCTTTGAAATTATACATGACATATGACAAACACGATTGTGCAAAAGTTTAGGGACTCCAATTTGTGTTTTTCATGTTTCTGAAGAAAGTCTCTTATGCTCTCTAGTGCTCATTTATTTAAAGCCAAAACAGTAAAATTCTCAATGGTTACTACTATTTAAAATAACTTTTCTATTTTAATATATTTTCAAATCTATTTAATTCATGTGATGCAAAGATACATTTTCAGCATCATTCCTCCAGTCTGCAGTGTCACACGATCCTTAAAAAAAACATTCTAATATGTTAATATAATATGCTAATATAGTTCAATATTAATTATTATCAATGTTGAAAACAATTATGTTAATTCATATTTTTGTGGAAAGTGATGATTTTAAGATTAAGAGTTTAGAATTTGTAAGATTCTTTGACAACTAGAACATTCAAAAGAACAGATGTATTTGAAATATAAATATTGTTACATTATAAGTACCTTTACTGACCCTTTTAATCAATTTATGGCATCCTCCTTTAATTCCTTAAAACTATACACTTATAGAAAATAGTGTAACTAAAACATTTCTTTATGGATTTACTATAATGCAAACTCAAATATATTTGTTGCCTTCAAAAACACATGGCAGTTCTGACAGACCATCAATGGAATATATATATATGGTCTAATCTACCAGCAGGGGTTAACTGTGCCATGCTAACCAGCTGCAACAAGGACAGACACTTCTGACTGGGCATTACAAACAGCTTTGCCTTGTTGTCCAAGGTAGATTGCATTCTGCAGAGGGATTGAATCGTGCACAACACCGGGAAAGCTGACAAATGCCGGAATGGTTTTGAGCATTTGGCCTGGGCTCTACAGACAGCCATCCAGTTACGGTACACATCCAACCGATCTCCAGCAATCAGCCATCCTAATGGTGGGATGAGGCTTTAAGCACTGAGCCGGTGCCGTTCCATTCTAGTTTATACTGTGTACGCTCCATTAGATTAATGGTGAATCCTTGGGTTTTCCCACTCAACTGAAATCATTCCTAATGGCTTCCAGTCTTTTAGAGAGGAGGAAATGGTTTATATGAAAAGATTTGCATGATAAGCATGGCCACAGTGGCATATCTGGTTGTGTGACGGTAATGGTTCAATGGCATTGGGGCGTGTTTGGAAACACGCTTCATTAGACAGTCGCCATCAAGCATTGCAGCGTGGGCGATGCCAATCTGGCCTACTCAAAAATGTGCATCATGGTCAAAGCACCAGAAAAGACGGGGTTAATGTTATAAGATGACATTTTAAAATGTGTTTTCCAATGATGCGGGTTACATCAAGAACGTCCTGAGTGTTAGCCTCAGTATTCATTAAGAGATAGTTCACCCAAAAATGACTGAAATGTCATTTTGTTGCAAACCTCCATGACTTTATTTCTTCTGTGGAACACAAAAGATGATATTTGCATTATATGTCTCAGAATCAAGGTCAATCGGGTCCAATGTTGTTGACTTTGTTCTCCAAAAGATTGTGTTCCTCATAAAAAACAAAGACATACAGGTTTGGAATAACTTGAGGAATTATCCTAAATAAACTTGACTTCTAGCGATTCGGATTGTATTCATTACATAAAGTGATTGTGCTCATGTGGCTCTCGATTAATAAAATGCCGTCAGGAAAGTGTTTGAGGGCTGTTACTGGGTGATCCACCGAACTGTAGATGTAGACACACAAACTGGATCCCTGGGACGCATTCATTTTATAAAATAAGCCAACTAAGTTCACTACTTTTCTGGATGGCTAGTAAACACGAATAGGAGCAAAAGCCCAAGTAAGTGCAGCTTGTTTTCATCTAAGTGCTGTTTATATGGTCACAGAACACTGTAAATGCATGGCAGTAATTGCAGCATGAGGAATAAGACAGAGGGCACCATTGTCAAAATCACAAGGCAAAGGGGCGGTTTAGCTTGGCAAGGCAGGTTTGTTTGAGGACTTCCCAAACAAAAGGCAAACACGAGTTGAGGAGAGGTGAACTTGTTGGATTATGTACAAAACGATCCCTCTTTGTCCAAAGCAGAACAAGGATCTTGCTGTACAAACACACGGTGCCGACGTCACGTGAGAATCTCTTCTGCATCTGATCGAAGTCTTGAGCTCCACAAGAAACAAAACTAAATTCAATCTAACGATCAAACAACGGGCGTTTTACGACAAAATCCCATTTTGGCAGCTGTGCAGATCAACAGCCATCTGCTTTAGTCACACTAGAGCCAGTCCCTGAAAACCAGCACATTAAAAAAGAGACACGAAAGATTTACAGTGTCCTGCAGACACCATCTGACGGCTTGATTTACATCCGAAGGAACAGTATCCGTGACATCACAAAGGTTCGAGAGTCAAACGGATGCTCTTGATGCTTAAACGGCAGTCATAAATCTTTGTTACCTGAAGGGTACCAGATCAGGAGAACAGAATGAGGTTAATCTGTGTTTATCAATCAAGAACATGAGGCAAAGATGATGTGCTGGTCTTTGTCCTCCTCTTATGTCTTCTGTGGGTCGGGTGAGAGAGGGCCGGGCGTGTTGGTGCCGTCTAAGTTATACACGGGAACAGAGAACTGCGTGGAACTTAGGACAGAAGGAAACTGATAAAAGGAAAAGAAACAGAATGAAAAAACTGAAAGAATCCTTTCTGGAATATTATGATTTAATTGTGAACATTTCAATGTGTCTAAATGTGATTTTACCAGTGTTGTTTTCATTAACTGATATTACACTATTACATTAATTGCAAAAAATAATGAACTAAAATACTATAAATGATAACAATTTAGCACAAGGACCAATTCTCTCAATTAACTAGTTGCTTATTAGCATGACCATTATGAAGCTGATTATTAGTGCTCATAAAGCACTTATTCTGCATGATTATATTCTACATCACTAATCCTACACAATATCTAAACTTAACAACTACCTTACTAACATAAGCAGCTTATTCTAAGTTTCTTAGCGAGACAGTTACCTTACTGTGACCTATTAATTGTGAATAAATTGTAGTTAATGAACTTAGAAAAACTTGAAAAAGAAATTTGAGGGAATAAAAGTAAAAGGAAAAAGGCAAAATAAAAAAAAAAAAAAAAAAAGTAAAGCTTAGTGACAGTAAAAACTGACAAAAATATAACTAATTTGAAATGTTAATAAGAGGTAAATAGTATATAAATATTTCTAAAATAACACTAGTGTTTAGACTTTCATACCTACATTTTTGGTGCAGATGGTTTGAGTTGATAAGATAAATTATTAAATCATAAATTTTATCATAAAGTAATATTCAATAATGGATAGCCCATAACTATACCAAACAATTAAAAACAATTATAATAATAGCATCTGTAAAGGAACACATTATGACAAATATTATAATTAAAATATTGTAATACATTTGTTGTAAATATAAATAATATCATAAAATTAAATACTTCACTACACATATATATATATTATATTATTGTTATATAAGTGTGATATTTCAAGGCTTAGAAATGACATTTTTCTCTTTTGAAATTCCCCGATATTCCCAGGAGCGTGGGAATCCTAAACAACTTTGAACAAAGAGATCACTCCCATTATATTCAACAAAGCTGTTTTCACTAAAAGCTCCGTATCGTGTTGCTTATGATTTTTGTCTTTCTCAAATCAGTGGAAACAAAGGCTGGTTTGAGCACCAGCACCATATTTGATGAAAAGGAATATCTGTGGTACTCTCAGGTGATGTGATTTGAATCCAAATAATAAAATGTGATTGTAGTCTTGCCATTAACTTAGTAAACCATGTCAAGGGGCTCACCTGGAAGAGGGTGTGCGTGCCCTGTCTCCGGGCGGGACTGAGGGGTGCCACCGGACTGAGTGTGCTCCAGAAATGGATATTGGACAGGAGTGGGCTGGGTGTGAGCAGCAGGGGTGTCTGCAACAAATGTGAACTTTTTCAGACCTTTATACAAAATGACTCTTTCCAGCTTGCATTCATTAAAGATGCCTTCCCAAATACTCGTGGCACAAAGCATTTGCAAGAGGCATAACCCTGAAACATAAATGTTTAATTAAAAGTGGCTTAATGAGACTTTAAGAAGCAATAAGAATTAATCACAGGGCAAGGGTGCTGCATTTCCCCAAAAAACATAAATAATAGATTTGAATTATAGTATATTTCATCTTTCATCTCGCTGAAGAGACAGCAGGAGGTTGATCCTCTAGGGCTGGCTGTATGAGTGCTCGTAAATGCAAAGATTGTGCAGTCTTAACGAGGCGATCCATCAAAGCAGCATCTAGCTAAACCTCACAGTATGATCACGGTCATGTAACAGCCAATGAGTGTCTCCCAGGAGCATCATCACGAGCTCAGGTGGTGCACTACTGCCCTCTAGTGTCTCCAAATCACATCAATGCAACCAAAACGACTGCAATTACACCTCATCATATTCCTGTTCAGGATAGCCACACATTTTAAGAAAAAGATATGTTGGTTGTATTTAGTTATTGTCTTTTAAACAACACACCCTCAGAGACGGTGATGACTTTTAGCATCATTGGTCAGTTTTTGTATTTTTACAACAGCTTGCTTACATTTACAAGCATATTACGCATATTAAACAGGTTTACAAGCAATTCTAACATAAAAGTTGCACCTATCACAAGAAAGCAACTGTTGTTGGTCATTTAGATTTATATACACTACTAGTCAATGGGTTTTGAACAGTACGATTGTTTATTTTCAAGAAGTCTCTTCTGCTCACCAAGCCTGCATGTATATGATCCAAAATAGAGCAAAAGCAGGGTAATATTGTTAAATATGTTTACTATTTAAAACAACTGCTTTCTATTAGAATATATTTGAAAATGTAATTTATTTCTGTGATCAGAGCTGAATTTTCAGCATCATTACTCCAGTCTTCAGTGTCACATGATCTTCAGAAATCATTCTAATATGCTGATTTTCTGTTCTAGAAACATTTTTTATTAATATTATTATTATCAATATGTAAAACTGTTGAGAACATTTTTCATGATTCTTTGATGAATAGAAAGATCCAAAGATCAGCATGTATCTGAAATAAAAAGATTTTGTATATTGAAACTGTTATTTTAAATAGCAAAAATATTTCAAAATTGTACTGTTTTTGCTGTACTTTGGATCAGTGCTAATTTCGTCGACGAAGACTACGACGAAAAATATTCGTCAACGAACCTTTTTTCTGTGACTAAGACTAGACGTTGACGAGCTAAAATTAATATCTGATGATAAAAACTATGACGAAATGTTGCGTCTTCGTTAACAAGACGAGACGGGACTAAAATGTGATTTGAGGACTACCGGTCATTCAAAATGTGCATCTCTGTCATTGTATAAGGGGCTTTATATCTAGTCTCAGTATGGCATCCGCAGTGGACGGATAGGCTACCAAAACATGAACTAGCGATCTGAAACAATGGCCTCAGCACCCGAATGGTTGAGGACTGGGTGACCAGACGTCCCGCTTTTCCCAGGAGTCACAATTCGTTGTCGATTAAAGGTGGGATAAGCGGAATCGTGCTGATAGAAGTGCTCTCTCTCTCTCTGTCTCTCTCACACGCTCCACTTCTTCAGTTCTCATACAGCGCGATCTGTTCTCAGTGCTCACTGCTCAAATACACACACATCAGTCCAAATGTCTATCGTGTAGACTAGAGTATCTCACGTAAATACAGTCGGTTATGGCTTAAGTGAGCGTAAACAGGTGGGTGAAAACTGAGTGTGTGTCAGTATTACATGCATACCTTCCGTCTTAAAGGGACAGCGTTCCTAATTATCCGTGTCATCAATGTTAACCAACAAAAGATGTTAAATAAATGTATACTTGTTAAGTAAACCTACTGTATCTGAAAAATGAGTTGAATTTGCTTAATTTAAATAATAATAATACTTTAAAGATACATTTTTTATGCCTTCATTTGAGAACCAGACACAGAACACAGAATTTTTGAGAAAAAAGTAAACATTTCATAAGGCTATTTTAAGAATAAATTTGAAGAAACTAAGTTGTTTTTATGCATTCAAATAATTAGATGTGCTACAACACAGAATTAAAATTTGGTAACAATAAAACACGGCGAAAGAAAATAAAACGCCCACTTATGAAAGTGGATAAAGATTTTCAATTTCTTGAAGTCTTTAACAACCTAATGTTATGTTTATGCTCACCTGCAGCCTACTACAAAAGGACCCCCTTTTATCTAAATGTTGTATTTAATTTAATGTTCGACAGGTTTGTTTAGTTTTTTGTCAAATGTAACTATATAATTGTCATTTTCTGCAATCATATAATTACTATAACACTTATAATATGTTGCGTGACATATAAAAGGGTAGGTACATTGTGTGCACATGATCAGGATAGTACCACCTCCAGGAAAAACCCTGCATGTATCTATGTGAAACAAGCGTATAAGAGAAGTGAGGCAGCAACAGCAAATAACTGCACAAGAGGAGATACCTCTAGTGACACGGATAGATACTGTGACCCGACACGAAATCTGCTGATGGTCTGATGATTCGAACAAATCAATGACAGGGGGAAAAACCCAGCACTGTCCATGTGTGACGGGGAGGTCAGGAGGACACTGACCTGCAGTAAGGCGGGGGTGAGAGAGGCCGTATGAAGGGATGGGCTGCACAGATTGAAAGGGCTGAGGTCAGAGCTGGTCACCACCAGCCTTGGCATCAACTCCAGGCCTCTGGGTTTCTTAGACTTTCCGCTGAGATTGCGCAGTGAATATTCAGACATCTCGGACACTAGGAAAGTGTCCTTGGAAACAGAGGTGTGCTGGTCCTGATAGAGCAAGACAGGGAGAGAAAGATGAGCATGTTCTTCTGTTTGCGAGGTTCAATACACTGCAGAACTTTAATAGGATTGAGATGAACACGTTTTTAATATTTACATTACACAATATTCTTATTTGAAGTGATTCAAGCCCTTTTCATGCTACATTTACAACAAATAAACAACATAAACATAAAATATTGCCAAAATTTCCACACTAAATCTAATTTAGCCATTGCCTATAATTGAAAATAACAGTATAAATATATAAACATGGGTACAACAGGGCTAAAGGCCCATCTTAAGAAAAAATTTGATATTCACTGCACCTAAAATGTATAATTAAAATGTAAAAATATATGCGCTGTATTGAACATTAATGGAGCAACAGATTTTGTGTGAAAATAAATAATTCAAGTTGTTTATTTTGTTTAAAAATCGTATAAATGTATGAGGTGGCAAGAGTTTAAAGGCCCACCAGCACGGGTATTTATACAAATACTTCGGCTAAAATAATGTTTATGTTTTTTTTAAAGTTAGTGCTTGTTCAAAACAATCAATTTAGCAAAGTTTGTCATATTTTCTGCATATTTTGAAAAATAAAAGAATGCATTTTTGTTCAAGAAATATACTATCATTAAAATGTTAATAGAAAAATATATTTTAAAATACAGAAACAAAATCATTTTAATAAGTAAAGATTCTGAAAGTATTGAAGGAGATCCAATAATAATTGAATATATATTTACAGTAGTAAAAACAAATTATATTTTATTATATGATATAATTAATATCATGTTTTTCCATATGATGGTTTCATTCTAAACATGGTGATTGATAATATGGACAGCCAACATAATATGATATTTACCATCTGAATCTAACCATGTCATGTCAATAAATGGAAAAATCAGCGATCTATTAATTATCATGTTAATTACTGCGCCTTTAGCCCCAACAGCAGGGGCGCTTTTTACCCCAAATACCATACTTTTACATATTCTTTCGTTATTTAAAAACTGTTGCTTTAATTATCTTAAATAAAACTGAAAATCATAAAGACATTTGTCTCAAAATGTATGCATTAATTTTAGTGATTCTCATTTGATACTTAAATCTACAACATAAAAAAAACATAAATATTAGATCAAGTAAGCACAAGATCAACTTTGGGCGTCAAAGATCAGACACATATGCACGTGTAACTTGAAAAGCAAATGTTTTGGAAAGTGCTAAACCATGTTTTGTGCCATCGTGTGGTTTAGATGAAAATAATATCAAAAGCGCCTTTAGCCCTGTTGTATATATATATATATATGTAAATATATATACAGTCATGGACAAAAATATTGCCACCCTTGGTAAATATGATCAAAGAAGGCTGTGAAAATTAATCTGCATTGTTAATCCTTTTGATCTTTTATTTTTAAAAAAATCACAAAAATTTGACCTTTCATTGGATAATACGAATTTAAAATGGGGGAAATATTATTATGAAATAAATGTTTTTCTCTGATACACATTGGCCACAATTAACGGCACCCTTTTATTCAATACTTTTTGAAACCTCCATTTTCCAGTTTAACAGCTCAACATGTTCTCCTATAATGCCTGATGAGGTTAGAGAACACCTGACAAGAGATCAGAGACCATTCCTTCATCCAGAATCACTCCAGACCCTTCAGATTCACAGCTTCTTCTCTTCAGTTCACCTCACTCATGTTCTACAGGTTTCAGGTCAGAGGACTGGAATGGCCATAGCAGAAGCTTGGTTTTTGTTTACGGATCCATTTTGTGTTGTTTTTGAGGTTTGTGTTTGGATTATTGTACGGTGGAAGATCCAAACATGGCCCATTATAAGATTTCTAACAGAGTCAGTCACTTGTTGATTTTTTATCTGTTTGTATTTGATAGAATCCATGATGCCATGTGTCTAAACAAGATGTCCAGGATCCAGACCTCCAGCAGAAATATAGACCCACAACATCAAAAATACAGCAGTATATTTCATTGTACACATGGGGTACTTTTTAATCCCTGTGTTCACTAAACCCATCTTGAGTGTTTGCTGCTAAAACCTATTTTTTTGTTTCATCTGACCATAGAAGCCAGTCCCATTTGAAGTTCCAGTCGTGTCTGATAACTGAATATGCTGGAGTTTGTTTTTGGATGAGCTAGAAGAATTTTTCTTGAAATCCTCCCAAACAACATGTGGTGATGTAGGTGCTGTTTGACACATTTTTTTAAAGGTTTTCTGACCCCTGAGACTTTTCTGAATTTCTCCAGCTGTGGTCCTTGGAGAGTCTTTAGCCACTCAAACTCTCCTCCTCGCCGTGCATTAGGACGATATAGACACACGTCCTCTTCCAGGCTGTTTCGTAACATGTTATGTTGATTGGAAATTCTTAATTATTGCCCTGATGGTGGAAAAAGAAATTGTCACTACTCTAGCTCTTTTCTTAAAGTCACTCCCCTTTTGTGAAGCCCTTTTGTGAAGCTCATTGTGATGGAATTATTTGGGCTTTGTTTTCCCTCTTATTTATATTTTTGAACAGGAAGCCATGCTGATAATTTCATGTTCATCAGATTTAAATTTTGCAGATTTTATCCAAAGTGACTTACAATTGGGGATACATAAAGCGATTAATCTTGAAGAGGCAAACAGACAGAGGAAGTGCTCGTAACACACAGTCTCAGGCATTGTTTAAATAAGTACAATCTAGCAAGGGAGAGAAAGATAAAGAGAAAGATTAAGTTTTTTTTTCTTTTAAGTTTAGGATGAAGTCAAGTAGTGTTGAAAGAGATGAGTTTTCAGTTGTTGCTTGAAGATTGACAGGGATCCAGCATTCCGGATGGGGTGGGAAGATCATTCCACCAGCCAGGAACGGTGAACGAGAATGTTCTGGAGAGTGATTTTGAGCCTCTCTGTGATGGTACCACGAGGCGTCGCTCACTAGCAGATCTCAGACTTCTGGAGGGGATGTAGATTCGTAATAGTGAGTGGAAGTAGGAGGGTGCTGAGCCTGTGGTTGTTCTATATGCAAGCATCAGTGTCTTGAACTGGATGCGAGCTGCAACTGGTAGCCAGTGCAAGGAGATAAAGAGAGGTGTAACATGTGCTCTTTTGGGCTCGTTGAAGACCAGTCGTGCCGCTGCATTCTGAATCATTTGTAGAGGTTTGATTGTGTTTGATGGAAGTCCAGCCAGAAGAGCATTGCAGTAGTCCAGCCTAGAAATGACAAGCCTCATCATCACCCTGGAGTGCTCAGAATTGTGAATATGAATGAGAATATGCTTCAGAGATATTTTACTCATAAGAATTTCTAGGGGTGCCGCCAATAATTGTGTTCAACGTGTATTTGAGAAAAACATATATATATATATATGTGTGTGTGTGTGTGTGTGTGTGTGTGTACATTTCAGCTGTGATAAGGTTAACAATGCATTGTTGTTGGTTGAGAAAAATCTGTTGTTAAATTAGTTGTTCTGCATCCAAATAGTTTAAATAAAAATATAAACAAATAAACAAACAAATATTTTAGACAGTTGTTCCCCCAAATAATATATAACACACAATTTTACAACTGTTAAAAATAAAATAAAATAAGCATCTTGCATTGTTGTTGGAGTAAAATCTTTCACAGTGTACATTCTTCTTCAATTCTACATCAATTATTTGTAAATTAATTATGTTTATTGAAAAGGCATATGCTACAAACAACTCTGAGGTGGCATTGTATTTACAGGTGCATCTCAATTAATTAGAATGTCGTGGAAAAGTTCATTTATTTCAGTAATTCAACTCAAATTGTGAAACTCGTGTATTAAATAAATTCAATGCACACAGACTGAAGTAGTTTAAGTCTTTGGTTCTTTTAATTGTGATGATTTTGGCAAAATCACATTTCACAAAAACCCACCAAATCTCAACAAATTAGAATACTTCATAAGACCAATACAAATATTTTTTTTAGTGAATTGTTGGCCTTCTGGAAAGTATGTTCATTTACTGTATATGTACTCAATACTTGGTAGGGGCTCCTTTTGCTTTAATTACTGCCTCAATTCGGCGTGGCATGGAGGTGATCAGTTTGTGGCACTGCTGAGGTGGTATGGAAGCCCAGGTTTCTTTGACAGTGGCCTTCAGCTCATCTGCATTTTTTGGTCTCTTGTTTCTCATTTTCCTCTTGACAATACCTCATATATTCTCTCTGGGGTTCAGGTCTGGTGAGTTTGCTGGCCAGTCAAGCACACCAACACCATGGTCATTTAACCAACTTTTGGTGCTTTTGGCAGTGTGGGCAGGTGCCAAATCGATTTTGCTTGACAATCCTCATAAGGCTGCGGTTCTCTCGGTTGGTTGTGCATCTTTTTCTTCCACACTTTTTCCTTCCACTCAACTTTCTGTTAAAATGCTTGGATACAGCACTCTGTGAACAGCCAGCTTCTTTGGCAATGAATGTTTGTGGCTTACCCTCCTTGTGAAGGGTGTCAATGATTGTCTTCTGGACAACTGTCAGATCAGCAGTCTTCCCCATGATTGTGTAGCCTAGTGAACCAAACTGAGAGACCATTTTGAAGGCTCAGGAAACCTTTGCAGGTGTTTTGAGTTGATTAGCTGATTGGCATGTCACCATATTCTAATTTGTTGAGATCAAAATCATCACAATTAAAAGAACCAAAGACTTAAACTACTTCAGTCTGTGTGCATTGAATTTATTTAATACACGAGTTTCACAATTTGAGTTGAATTACTGAAATAAATGAACTTTTCCACGACATTCTAATTTATTGAGATGCACCTGTACTAAGAGCCACCAAAAACTGAATCTCATGAAGAATCATTTTGCAACAGCGACTCTCTGAATCAAAATACAGTCGAAACGTGAGATGCCTAAAGAGTCCTGATTCATTTGAAATCTTCTTGTGCATGTTTCTGGTTCAGAAAAAAAATCAAATGCAAAGTAAAAACTCCGCAAATCTACTAGCTTATATTCTAGCATTTGACACACCACCTTCTGCATAAGTAGGAATCAGCACTAAGTGTTAGAGGTCTGCACGGGCTCAAAACTGAAGCCCGAACCCGGCCCGTACCCGAGATCGTCTGACCCAACCCGACCCGACCCAAGCGGCACAGTTAAATTTAGAGCCCGAACCCGACCCGAAATCTCCCCCCCCCCCCACAACGAATATAAAAAAAAAAAAAAAAAAAAAAGGAAAAAGGCTGCATTTCACGATTGCATGCAAAGAAACAGATTAATCAAGGCTCTGCCATTTCACAAACATTTACCAGTTATGAAAGTTTGTGAACATCAGGTGCAGCGGTCGCATACATTCTGCCGAGTTTATGAATTTTGTATGGACAAGAAGATAATTCTTCCACCGTGCAAATTATGGTAATTTTTTGTCAGTTAAGGCTCGTTAGCATTCTGTCTACTTTAAATCAGACATAAGATCTTAAATAAGATTGTATTTATTTGAATGAATTAATCATTTATTTGAATTAGCGAGAGAGAGAGAGAGAGAGAGAGGGATGAATGTTGCGCGTGCATGTGAACCTGCGTCTGCGCGTCTCTCTCTACAAGCAATGAGGCTTAGTTACTTCAAAAACAGCGATTTTGCCGCCTCATTGCAGATAAATATAATGTTGTGACTTGCGAGTCAGTAGCCTGTCGAAGCTATTTTACTAATAAAAGTTTCCGTGCTGTTTGTGCTCTGCGCGATCTCTGATATGTGCAATGTGTGTGCGTGCGTCTATGAAAGCAGCGAAGCCTCTGCATATAGTTTTGGTTTAGCTACAAACCCGAACCCGACCCGAGCCCGAAGCTATCCATTAAACATTAACCCGAAACCCGACCCCGCCAGTCCCGAAATACTTTCGGGTTTCGGGTCGGGTTTCGGGTAGCAGACCTCTACTAAGAGTCATACCTGCAGCTGTAACTCTGAGGGCTGTGAGGAGAGGGACTCAATTTCACTGTCAATCACCAGCTCCTGGGAATCCGTCATCGGAGAAGAAGAGGGCGACTGGGAACGCGTGAGTGGTGATGAAGAGACTCTTGAGAGCGGGAAGCCCGTCATGGCGTTCTCTGAGGTGGGATTCTCCACAAACGCACACACTACATGTGAGAAGGCGGCCTGTTTGGCCTCAGGTTCTGCCAGAGCGGGCTGTAGGGCTTGGGCGATTTGTGCCGAAAGTTCAGGCTTCCCTATAACAGATGGAGTGGTGTGTCTGCTCTGTGGCATGGTCCCAAATTTAATGACGGTGGGTGGCTGGGGCGACTCCTGGGCTGTCTTTTTCTCCATTAGCTTTTCTCCTGGATTTTCAATCTTCATCGATTTAAAAAGCTGCGTTCCTGACTGCAGAGAAGTCAAAGTGAAGGATGAATACAAGCCAGAGTGGATATAGTCATTCCGACCGGACGATTTGAACAGACCCGGTGTTTCTGCACCTCGGTCTAGGGCAGCTTTGCTGTCTTTATCCCTGGAGAAGTTTGCAAGTTTGTCGGAGACGGGCAGAGGTCCGTTTGAGCCGCCATCTGCACTCTCCATTCTGGCCATGACATCTCCCTTTAGGATCTCAGGGTACGATACAAACCGATACACAAACTTCTGCCCGTTTACTTTTTTGATGATGTTCTGCCAGGAAAAAACAGAGAACATTTGAGAAAATGTCTAAAAATATCTACGCAATTACCCAAACAAACCAACCAAAACGTCTCGCATGTACATTTTTACAATCCAGTCTGTTGTGTTCTTCTACGCTCTCTCACTTGGACTAAACAAAATAACATGCAATTAAATAAATGAACCCGTGTTAAGAGACCAGAAAGAATGTGGAAAACGATACTTCTTGCCCTGTGGTGCCAAGATGAGGCTTAAAAAGCTAGCACACCAAACCCTCGGTTCCCACTCAAGAATACACTCCTAGCGAGAGGCCATGACTTTCTTACTGCACTAACGGGCTCGGTGACCCTCTTGTTTCAGAGTGACTTGATTGTGTGTTTACAACAACAAACTGATGGAGGAGTGTGGGGGCGACGAGAGGGCTGAAAGCTAGCAATTATAATAAACACTGATTTAAATATGAGTATAACAGTGTTTTTACCAGGTAAATCAGAAAAGCCTGAAAGATGAGTTCATCCAATGACAAAAAAACAATCAAGTGGCATAAAAGTTGTCCATACACAGTTTTCCCAAATAATATTTTTCATGTTAATAAAATATCTAATAAATGGTAAATAAGTCATATGTATACTATTACTTAACTTCATTAGTTTGTCAACGCCAAATCAAAGTGAATTTAGACATATTTAAAAATGTATAATCTTAAGTATATAACAACTATTTGTTTTGAAATTATTAGTTGATAAATAAGTTGAATATTTAAAATTAGAAAGTTGCTATAATAGAGCGAGTTAAAGCATTTGTCCAAGTTCAAGCTTAAATACAGTCCTATAGATTTAAGTTTGTTTACTTTTTTCATTGATACAGGTTTATAAGGACAGTTGTCATTAAGTAAATTATTTTGTTTTTAAAAAAGAACATTAGTGCTAAATAAATGTTTAAAATACCTTTTAACTAATTAAAATGACAAAAACACAATTAAACTAATATCAAATACCTCATCACAAAACTAAATTAGCACAATACAATGGCTAAAGTAATCTGAAATCAGGCGGTAAGAAGTGCCATTATCAAAAATTGGGAGAAAATAAATAAATACATCACTAACATCGGCTTATAAACATTATTGTTCTTATATCAGACAATCAAGGATCTTGGAATCATGGAAGTCATGACTATGAAAACTGACAAAAATGTTAGTCTTCTCCTCATACAAAGTTATCAAACGGCTTTAAAAGACTTGGAATAATGATCACAAGTTGCATAGACTACCTTTATGATGGTATTTTGACATTTTGACAAACCCCATCCAAATCTTCTACAAAACATCAAGAAAGTTTAGACCAACATGAAGGTGAGCCGCTGACTGCTGAGATGTTTCAGATGCTTGATGACAATAGTACACACCTTGTCGTAGTAGTAACGCAGAGCCCGGCTGAGTTTGTCGTAGTTCATGCTGGGTTTGTTCTTGCGGGCGCCCCATAATCTGGCCACCTCCTCTGCCTGCAGCAGTTTGAACTCTCCATCCTCATTGGTCCAGCAGATGAGCTGGTCATTGCTGGGATCCAACAGAAGCTGCAGCAGGAACTGCCACAGGGTGACTGAGCTGTCCATGTCCTTCTCTATTCACAGGCGTGGGGGAAACGTTACCTAACGAGATCCTGTTCGCACTCGCAGACTGACCGACACGTCACGGCATATTCCGGCAAATATTCCGACAGAGGCTGAAATCAAAATGCAATTACATCAATTAGATGGGTGCAAATAAATGCCACTGGTTGACATGACCAGCATCAACCACTTATTTTATGAACCTTATATCTTAAAAGACCAAATGTAGATTGTCCATTCGAAAACATGGTAAATATGTGCACCATATTAAATACCAAATGGTACTGACTTCAGCGTAATCCTGGCCATGCGGAGAGTGCAGGACGACTGTGTGTGTAAGCAGCTTAAATAAAAACTAAATCTGCCTTGACTCATTCGATATCCAGCTGGTAGTTGCCAAAGAGAGTGAAAAAAAGTCTCCCACATACAATCTGACAGAACAGAACACACAAATATAGAAACACAGAGGCGAGACGTGACAGCTTTCCTCAGACTGTAGGAGACAACGTCTGGGAATGTTAAATAAAGAGTTCAGGAAAATATGAACCTAGAATTCATCACTAATTACATAGAGCACAAAGTTGGGGCCTGTTGCATGATAGTGTTTGCGTACTGTAAATGTGACAATTGTGCATCCTTAATTTAATGGCAAAAATTATTATTTATACTTATTTTTCTTTATTAAAGACTTAAATGACCCTAGATATTTACATAATTATACTTTAAGTTAAAAAAAAATATTTCAGTGTAATGGTGCATGTTGCCATCATATATTGGCATTTATTATCATCAATTATTATTTAAGTCTACAGTATACTGTCCTGCACATTTTATTTTATTCTTATTTTTTACTTCATTTTTTTTTTCCATACCTATATTAATGTATATTCTCTTGTGTTTGTATTCCATATAGTTGCACTGTCCATGGAGCGGACCTGACTTACATTTAACTGCTGGTTATATTCTGTATAAATATGTATGTGACGAATAAAAAACAATATTTACTATACACCGATCTAAACACTACATTTACACTTACACCTGAATGGTTTTGATCTATGATGTCATTGTCAACTTACATATTTCATATATTTCCATACAGAATAGAAACCTTTAAAGACACACGTGCCTTTGTTTTGAGCTTAACGTAAAATTCCAAGACCAAAGGTTGGCAAAAACACTGACAATGAATCTTAAATGTGTATTTAATCCCAAAAGATCCATGTAAACTCGCATGATGTATTGAAGATTGTTGTACAGGAGTTAATGCAAAACCTCCACGTCAATTCAACCACATTTAACACCCCAGACGGGTCAAAGTACATCATTCGTTTTAGTTTTCAAATTCGTCTACAATACTTAATATGATAAATTGTATAGTGACTAAAACATACTCGAATGTCTAAAAATGTTAAACTGCAACCTGTTAGAACATGAGTTTCGTTCGTTAGCATCGAGCTAATGTCTGTCAAACTCACCTGAGAAGCTTTTTGCTCTCCAGACTCGGTCGGCCGAAAACAAGCCGACGAGGACCAACTGGAGTGGTTTCCGACGGATTAAAGTTGGTCCTCGTCGGCTTGTTTTCGGCCGTCCAAAAATAAATAATAGAGAAAATAAAAATTTTTTGCGGCCGCTTCTTCTTTTCCTCTTACAGACCAACTGACAACGCCAGTTTTCTTGTATGTTTACATCGTGTAGAGAGATCTGGTGGTTAGCTAGCATAGCGTGCTAGTCTGCTAGCTAACGCAGTCTTAGCCAACTTTAGACTAATTAAACTAACACGAGCTGACATAAATTTAACTATTTAAAGCAATTGTATGCCTTATTTACAACGAGAACGACAAAAAATAGGCAGAGAATGAGAAGGGGAAACGCTATAGTCTCTGCATCTCTCGTACTCAATAGTTTTAACTGCAACCACAATAATACAAAAACAGGAAGCTACAAGCCCACCAGACTAAACACTTTCACTCCAACAGCGCTCAATAAAACTCCAGAACAAAGCCTCAGATTTTAAGAATCCGTATGAAATTAGGTCCATTCAGTTTGAATAGCGTTAAAATCCTCAAAATGTAGGTTCAGCAGCATGAGAGTCGCAGTGAAGCCAATGAAGTGCAGTGAAAGCATGCAGATCATCTCATGATGAACGGTCTCATTTCATCTATGACCATATTCAAATGCATTACCCATCAATGTAAAATACTACTCCTGGTTCAAAAGAAACTCAAATTGAAATGTTATATAACCCATTCAGTTTGATTGCACTTTGACATTTAGATAAGAAATGACAGACAGGCAGATAGAATATGTGTTCTTTATACGTAGTTATATACGTAGATCAAAATGTTTGGTTTTGGGGAATGTTCTATTTTATATAGTTTATATTTTTTTCTGCGCTCTCCATGTTTAATCTCCTTTTACATTTTGCACATTCCCCAAAACCAAACATTTTTATCTACGTATATCACTTGTCAACAATCCATACACTACATAACCAAAGGTTTGTAGACACCCTTCTGAAGCAGTTGGATCAAAATTGACCACACCCTCTGTGATTTATTTATAACATTGTCTCATTTATACTCATTTGCCATGTGCGTAGGAAAGAGTGGCAGAATAAAAGTGTCATTTTAGTCTTCCAAACAGATTCCAGCTCTGCAGAAAAAAAACATGAACAAATAAATGCAGGCACAAGCTCAACATTCTTACCGTACAAGATCAGTGACTGACGCTTATACTGGAAGGCTTTCGTGATGATTCTTTGCAGATATTCTCCTAAAACATGCACTAACTAATGCCAACAAAGCATTTGTCAGAATTAAAAGTGCTCTGCATTATAAAGAAAACCATGTGAAGTATTAAAAGCATAATCACTTATTTAAAAGACTTAATTGTCCATACAATTCCAAAACAGAAGATTATTTTTGTCAACTGAAAATTATTTGACCTCTTCCTCCAGTTTGTAAAAACTAAAATGTCTGTAGTTATAATGGAAATATGGGGGGGGGGGTCTGGAGGGTTACAGCAGGAATGTGAAGTTTGCAGTTTTGTAAAAAAAAAAAAAAAAATAAAATTCTTACATACAACATTTTTTGATAATTAGACTTAATTATAGAGACGTCTAAATCGTCTCTTAAATAGGCTGTTATGCATAAGTGGAAGTCTCTTTCTGATGTCTTTGCACCAATCATCGTTATTGTTACATAAATCTAAAAATATACCAGCAGTTTCCGTTACCTGAAATAATGCTGAAATAAAATGAAACAAAGTAAAATAATGAAAAGCCTAAAGTAAAATGTCTTTGCAACTAATTTAAATAAAATAAGTTGAAGTACTAAAATGACTAAAAATAAAACGTAAATGAAATAAATGGAAATATTTAAACAAAAACTTACTAAAATGACGTCAAAATGTAAATAAAAACCTAAATAAAAATGTTTACATGTAACAAACTTTGAAATGAACAAAATAAAGTAGAAATACTAACAAAACTAAATAGAAACACCAAAAAAAGAAAAACTAATAAGAATGACAAAAGCATATAATGTTTAAAATTAAATTAATAAAAAAACTCAAAATAATAATAGTAATAGTAGAGTTTAGAAAGTCACCCGGTTTACCTTCACACGATCGTTACTGGAGTTAAAATATTGGTTAGAATTTGCACAGACTTGGTTAGTATGTCAAGATTTAACCTGTATTTAACCCAGAACTTTCTTTAAATAGCTGATTAGACTTTAAACCTTAAAGGTGAAATATCACAGCTTTTCCAAAAGTGTATTTTTTTTTTTTACTTTATTTTCTTACATAGGAAAATAGCAATTTTTCAGTTATTCCAAAATATAACCTAAATTTGACCAGCTATACGGCATGAGAGCAGCTATAGTCGGATGGTCTGTGTAAATGAAAACTGGTAATGCATTAACGTGATGTTGTAGGTAAAGGAAATAAGTTAACGCTTTTATTGGGATGAAGGTGGTCAAGGATGATAATGTTATAAAACCCAAATAATGATCTTACATGACAGTACTACTCGAAAAACACTGTAAATCAGGATGCTCTCAGCCCGATATTAAAAATGATGTACCTACGTGATCATTCAGAAACTGCTATAAACGTTAGAGTATTGATAAGTCCAGATACTAAGTATGTAGAAGAGCACCTGCTATGAAAGCCTACATGAGCTACTAAGTACATCGAGGGGGAAGAAATAACACATAAAGTAGTTAAGACCAGATGTAAAAAGGCAAGATGATGGCAAGGAAATTCTCTCTATGTGGTAGATTAACATGACCTTCTCGAAAAAGAAACTCAAACACAGTCCCATTAGTGACAGACTTGAAGCCTTCAATGATGTATCTGTAAGATGATGTCCAGATAGCTTCATTTCGACAGGAAGCGATCAGCTGCCAGTTTTTGTGAACAGTAACACCTGTCCTCAGCGATTTAGCTTATCAACCGTGACGGCACTAAGTAGAAAAAAATGCATTTATCTAATGCAAAGCACATTACGACGACATAAAGGAAACACTTCTCTTTGTGTGATTACAGATCGAAGAGAAAATTGTTTCTAGCTTATATATGTTTTACAGTACATAAGTTCATCCATACATGTAGTGATGTTATCCACGGCCCCGTGGAGCCCGGTTTGGCATACGCTCTCTCAACAGACTGAGAGAGATGAGGCACGAGAGAAAAAAAACTTGGAGAGCTACTTGATGCATAAATACCTTTCAGCTGGCGCAGGGATGTGATTGGGCAAAGACAATTCCGGATATTTCAACGTGATTGGGTTTGCGCAAAGGGGGGAGGGGCGGGGACTAAAACATTCGAAGTAAAGTAAAAATGACAAAACTTAAATATGTTTTAAAACACTGTGACCTGTCACAAATACCTCCATCGGAGCTAATTTTACATTACATAAGAATTCCTCTTAAAAGAGATGCATCTCATGCAGAAATGTCAAAATTAAATAATTAAATTAAAATACTTTTTTTCATATTGTGACATTATTTTCATGACAATTAAGTGCATTTCCACTCCAAATTATCTGCAAAAACTCATTCTCATGACTGTAACACAGTTACCATTTTTTATTTTGATAGTAGAAATGTATACATTAATTTCAATAACTAATACGTTCATAGTGTACACTTATAATTGTACTTTACAAATTAAATATTAATTTAATATTAAGTAATACGGTAATATTTTTTTTTTAAATGAGAATGAGATGTTTTTGCATTACAATAATACAAATTTGTTTTTTGCATGGCTACTGATCATTTTGAGTTTTTATGCAACATACAAGTAAAACATTCTTTTTTTGTTTTACTTATTATTTGTGGATAAAATATGATTAAATATTGCATTTTTCTTGAGATTCACCCTGACAGAGGCCAAGTTTGATAATGCATAATATCATAGCCTAAATAATAGTGCAAATTGTCTTAATTTAAGGGAAATTCTGCAGCATTCTTGCTTCAGTTAACGTGCTAGAGTCGACCAAAATACTGTTTTCCTTGTATATTTTCACCTGGTTAGATCTATAACAATATTCACAAACTGTACAGGAAATATAATTTCTTCAAATTATACTCCGTATTGCTCTTTAGATCTCCAGACTTCCTGCAACCTTGTTTAAAGGCAATAAGAACCGATCTCGAAAGCTGTTGCAGCTCAACCTGTAAGCTTTATACCAGCGAAGGACGAAACGTGATCAAACCGACTGTGAGCTTTACTTCAGCCCACCAAAAAAAGCCAGAAATCTGCTTTGAGCTTAACAATCACATCCCTGAGTTTCAAGTTAGCTGACTGTAGCACCAAGATAAACAAACATCTGGATAAACGATAAAAAAATGGGGGAGGAAACCGAGACAAAAATGAAGGCGGAGGGTTCCAGCTTGTGAGCCCGTTTAGATAGCATAGCTTTCCCTCTCAGACTCCAGGTTTATCCGGGGATCAGACGTTTGCCCTGACCAGTCTGCCGGCGCGAGGACCCCGGTGCACCTTGGTGTGCTTGGACAGGTGGTCGCTCCTGGCAAACTTTTTGTCGCACAGTGTGCACTCATAAGGCTTGACTCCCGAGTGAGACCGCCGATGGCGGGACAGCTCATCAGAGCGAGAGAACCTTTAAAGCACAAAACACAGCAGGACATACACATCAGCTCACAATTCTGGAAAAAATCATTTAATCAAGGCCACGTTACAGGATTTGATGTTAATCAGCTCACAGCCCATTTACAAGGCTCCCACACTAGTCGACTAATGAATTTCTATGACTTGCTCATGAGATTTGATCATTTTTAATATTCTGTTTGGCTGAGGTCATCTATGCCTGGTAACATAGGATTGAACAAATGTTTAAATATTTTTGAAAGAAGTCTATTATGCTCACCAACAGTGTTGGATAAGTAACTCAGTAAGTGATTCATTATTAGTTACTAATTACATCTTCAACAGTGTAATTAGATTACTGTACAAATTACTCTCTCCAAAAAGTATTTAATTACGTATTACTAATTACTTTCTAAATCCAATATTAACCTCGACAAGTTAATGATACAAGGATAGACATGAAAAAGTTATTTTAATTATTTCAAGTAACTAAGTAAATTATTCCTAAAGATGTCCGAGTTCCTCTCCCCATGCAACTGATACTCAACTGCCATTGGCTCATCTGCGTTAGAGGGGAGGGGCTTACCGATTACCAATATTCGTATTTACTCAAAGTATTTAAAATGAAAAGGGCACATAAAAAGCATGCATTTTAATGTTAGACTTTACATTTTGATGTTAAATCCACTATTGTATTATGTATAAATGTTCTAATCTACAGTCTATACACACTATTAAGTTCAATTACATAAGTAACTTAATTAAATTACAGAAAAAATTTGAGTAATCCCTTACTTTACTTTTTCAAGGGAAACGTAATTAATGTACAGTAACTAATTAGTTACACTCAACATTGCTCATCAAGACTGCATTTGTTTTATCAAACATACGGTAAAAACAGCAATATTGTGAAATATTTTTACATTTCAAAATAAAAAAACTTTTCAATTAAATATACAACCCAAATTCTGGAAATGTTGGGATATTTTTTTTATTTGAATAAAAATACAATTAAAAGACCTTCAAATAACATGAGCCAATATTTTATTCACAATAGAACATAACATGTTTAAACGGAGAAATTGTACACTTTTATCCACTAAATGAGCTCATTTCAAATTTGATGCCTGCTACAGGTCTAAAAAAAAGTTGGTACGGGGCAACTAAGGGCTGAAAAAGCAAGAGATTTTGAAAAGATTCAGCTGGGAGAACATCTAGCAACTATTTAAGTTAAATGACATCAGGTCTGAAACATGATTAGCTGTAAGAGGGATGTTTTAGAGAGGCAGAGTCTCTCAGAAGTAAAGATGTGCAGAGGACACTGCATCAGTCATCGCCATGATTCTGTCATTGACATTACTAAATGGGCCCAGGAATACTTCCAGAAACCACTGTTGGTAAACACAATTTGTGTTTACCATAAGGACGCCGTGTCCTCCGGGCTAAAGAGGAGGGAGACCCTCCAGTGTGTCCTCAGCGTTCAGTTCAAAAGCCAGCATCGCTGATGGTATGGGGGTGCATAAGTGCATACGGTATGGGCAGCTTGCATGTTTTGGAAGGCACTCAGAATGCTGAAAGGTATTTAAAGGTTTTAGAGCAACACATGCTCCCCTCCAGAAGATGTGTATTTCAGCAGGACAATGTAAAACCACATACTGCAGCTATTACAGCAGCATGGATTCATAGTAGAAGAGTCCGGGTGCTGAACTGGCCTGCCTGCAGTCCAGATCTTTCACCTATAGAGAATATTTGGCTCATATTTAAATGAAATATACGTTAAAGACAACCACGAACTCTTCAGTAGCTGGAAACCTATATCAGGCAAGAATAGGACCAAATTCCAACACCAAAACTCCAGAAACTCATAACCTCGATGCCCAGATGTCTTCAAACTGTTTTGAAAAGAAGATGAGATGCTACACCAGGGGTAGGCAACGTCGGTCCTGGAGTGCCGCTGTCCTGTAGAGTTTAGCTCCAACCCTAATCAAACACACCTGAACAAGCTAATCAAGGTCTTCAGAATAACTAGGGCTACAGGCAGGTGAGGTTTTTTTCAGGGTTGGAGCTAAACAATGCAGGACCGACGTTGCCTACCCCTGTGCTACACCATGGTAAACATGCCCCGTCCCAACTATTTTGAGACCTGTAGCAGGCATCAAATTTGAAATGAGCTCATTTTGTGCATAAAATTGTACAATTTCTGAGTTTAAACTTTTATGTTATCTATGTTCTATTGTGAATAAAATATTGGCTCATGTGATTTGAAATCCTTTTAGTTTTTATTTTATTCAAATAAAATAAAAAACGTCCCAACATTTCCAGAATTCGGGTTGTATACATTTTAAATATAATTTATTCCTGTGATGCAAAGCTGAATTTTCAGCATAATTACTCCAGTCTTCAGTGTCACATGATCCTTCAGAAATCTGCTGATTCTAATACGAACTCATATTAGAAATCATTCTAATATGAACTTTCTATTTTTTTATCATTTTATAGAAATTGCATTCTAGACAATCAAATATAATGTAACAAAAAAGATAAATAAATGCTGTTCTTTTGAACTAAGAAACCTGAAAAAATGCATCACGATTTCTACAAAAAAATATTAAGCAGCACAACTATTTTTAACATTGATAACATTGTTATAATATTTCACAATATAAGTGTTTTTACCGTATGTTTGATCAAACAAATGCAGCCTTGATGAGCATAATAGACTACTTTCAAACATATTTAAAAATCTTGTTCAATCCAATGTTACCAGGCATAGATGACATCAGCCAAACAGAGAAGTTGTTTCAGAGATGGAGCAGATTTTTATGAAAGATTATGAAGAAGTATTTTTTGTGTATCTTACATAATTAGACCAAAGCAGCATTTAACGACACTGTTATCTCCTGTAGAGATGAACTAATGAAATGTGCAACATTCACACTGTTATTGAACTAATTTGAATCATCATTGAGCTGCAGTCGAACAATGACACTATTGTCTTTTTAGAGCTTCTGAAATTGTATTAATTTCATAATTGAGGAATATTGCAACTTTGAAACAATCTGTATTGTATAAAATGCAATACAAGTAAATGTGACTTGACAATTACAAGAGCAAATAGGATTAATTTTAATGTGGTTATCATCGCTGACAGATCTCTCACATTCATGTTGATTATTTTCATGAATAAATGTCCAGTTTCAGTGCTCACCTCCACCCACAGTCTGGCCAGCTGCACAGGTAGGGTTTCTCTCCCGTGTGTCTGCGGAAATGAGCCTTCAGGTGGCTGCTTTTGGTGTACATCTTCTCACACCCGGGGTGAGAGCATTTATGTACCCGCATGGTTTCCGTGGAGGTCCTGGATGGATGTGGGGTGATGGCTTTGACCAGGCCCGTGCCCGCGATTCCGACCGCCCTGATGGCAATAGGCAGGGGAGCGATCTTCACATACTTTTGGTCTTGGTAGAATGCCTCGCCCACAATGGGGAAGAGAGTTGCTGAGGGCACCTGCGGTGAAAGAAGGGTAATGTTCTGTGCCCCTTGGACACCGAGCACCAGGTGGGCCACCCGGAGCCCATTGACCACACCCGATTGGCCGTCTGGCTGTGGGAGGGCGTGGCTTAGCTGGAGAGGTTGTAATTGAAGCACAAATGGAGCACCGACGAGAACCGGCGCAGCACTAGCCGTGGTATTAACGCTCTGAGCAGCAGGAGGCGTTGTGGTTGGGCTGGATTTAGGCTCTGCGTCACTGGGGGAAGACGGCTGTATGGGAGGCTCATCCTCCTTTGACTTTTCCTCCGGACTCAGAGGAGCATCACTCAGAAGCTCCATCTTCTCCAGCAAGAACTCCTCAATGTCCTCCAGGGTTGGAGAGAAGGTGCTGGAGAGCTGAGGTATAAAATCAGGCAGCTTGGGCGGCTGAGTCAACATCTCCTCGGTGAAGTCTAAAAAGATCTGCAGCTGTCCATCGTCCTCATCTTCCTCCCCTGGACTGTAGCAGGGTTGAGCTCCAGCATCTCCGGTTTCGGGACTGGAGCATGAGATGGAGCTGCCCCTCTCGCTGCTCTCGCTGCCGCTCACTTCCACAAAGGGCAAGGTGGCCAAGGCATAGTCCGCAAACGATTCATTAGCAGCGGCCACCGCTTTGTCACTTATGGAGACCATTTGTTGGTGTGCAGATCAGAGGAAGGCTGAAGGTATTGCCACGATTTGTAAACACTGCGACAAAAAAGAAGTTGCAAATTGAATATTGAGGAGAAGCAGTGATGTACAGTAGAACACTAAAGTATTTGAACACGTTTTAAACACACTAAAATAAAGCAAATATATTTCATATTTCCATGCCACATTTCATTCTAAAAATCATAAGGGAAGAACAATATATATATATAATAGTTAACTTTTTTGACCACCTGCCACATAACTTTTTACCAGCCAGTTTTTTTTTTTTTTTTTTTTTGCCTAGGTGAAAAATAGAAATCACACAAACATTATTCTTTAATGTAAATATTTTCAAAATAAATATTATGGTGTGTAATTCAAGTTATATAACGAAATACTTAATTATACAGTAATAATACTCTTAGACTATATATTTTTTAATATATTGATTTGCTGGTCACAGACAATATGTCAAAATAATATACTGACAGCTGCTAATCTGAGTCCACAAAAAAAGCTCTCCTCCGGAAGCGCAGTCAAATAATATTTTAAATATGACTTCGCTTTCTCTGAGCCATACGGCAATGCATACATTTCGTCACTGCGGTCATAAACACACTCACGAACCTTGCCGTTGTCGCCATTGTCCACGTATTAAAACGTCGTCTTTTACTTTTCTTTGACTCATCCTATCTTTTTGTTGGTGTTCGTTTCAGCTGGCCTCTTTTCCAGTAATGTGCCGCCACATTTTGAGCTAAAATCCAACGAAATGACGGACTTAAAAAAAAAAACACACAAAAAAACAACAACTAATGAATCACTCAATTCTCACACCCGCCATGTGGCAGGTAGACTGACAGGTTTACCCGCCAATTGCAAAAATCACCCGCACGGGTGTTAATTTCAGGCCCTGTATATATATATATATAGGCATGTAAATATTTATGGGTGTGTATTTATTTATATATACTTAATTATACAGTACGCACAAATATATTATGGAGACAATAAAATAATAATTTGACAGCACTAATAAAAAAAAAATTCCAAGCTTAATATAAATAAATAAAATTATATATAAATAATGAAATATATATGAAAAGGTTTTTGAACCTTCACGTTTTTTTTTTTGCATATTTGTCACACTTAAAAGATTCAGATCATCAAACTAATTTTAATATTACACAGAGATAATGCAAGTAAATACAAAATGCAGTTTTTAAACGATGATTTCATTTACTAAGAGAAAAAAGCTGTCCAAACCTACCTGGCCCTATCTGAAATATGAATTGCCCCCTCCTGTTAAATCATGAAAGAACTGTGATTATCTACATTATTTTAGAAAGCAGAGTTAAATTTCACTAGATACACTCAGGCCTGATTACTGCCAGACCGGTTGAACCAAGAAATCACTTAAATAGAACGTGTCTGACAAAGTGAAACATGCTTAAAGAGCCACACATCATACCACGATATAAAGAAATTCAAGAATAGATGAGAAACAAAATAGTTGACATGTATTAGTCTGGAAAGGTTATAAAGCCATTTCTAAGACTTTGGGACTCCAGCAAACCACAGTCAGAGCCATTATCCACAAATGGAGAAAACTTTTAACAGTGGTGAACCTTCCCAGGAGTGGCCTGGAGTATACCAAAATTACTCCAAGAGCACAACAACGACTCATCCAGGAGGTCATATAAGAACCCTAGAACAACATCTAAAGAACTGCAGGCCTCACTTGCCTCAATTAAGGTCAGTGTTCATGATTCAACAATAAGAAAGAGACTGGGCAACAACGGCATCAATGGGAGAGTCCCAAGGCAAAGGCCACTGCTGACCAAAAAGAACACAAAGGCTCGTCTCACATAGGACCTTAAACCGTCCTTTCATCCTCAAACCCTCCAATGTGGCTCAATTAAAAACTCTGAAAAGAGTGGGCCAACATTCCTCCGCGGTGATGTGAAAGACTCCTTGCCAGTTATCACAAACGCTTGATTGCAGGGTGCTACGCTACGCTAACGCTTGCTACACAGGGTGGCACAACCAGTTAATAGATTTAGGGGATTTAGTTGGGCTTAATTGAAACTTTTTCACTGCCTTTTGTATTTTGGTTACTTTGTAATTAAAATGAGTTTGAGCTTTGCAAAAAAAAGTACAAAACCCAAAAGAGGCTAAAACTGTGCTTTCATTTTTATATATAATAAATTTGAGAAAGTTCTAATATACTTGACAGGTATTGTTTTTTTTTCAACTATTTTTTCACTGAACGACAAATACTTGGACTTTTGCAACTTATTTACAAAAATCTGTTACAAAATATCATATAGTTAATTCAGGTTGTATTCTGTGATTAGCAAATTATGTTTCGATCTTTTTGGCCGAGAGAGCTCAACACGCTCAAATTGAATCTTTACAACGCAAGCTGCAAATGCTCACAACACAACCAAAAATTAAACTCACAAATAGAAAATATGCAAAATAAAAAAAACTAAAAATAAACGCGCTGCAAAAAATTTGGTTGTGTTGTACAAAAGGGGCCCGTTTCAGAAAGGAGGTTAAGTGAAAACTCTGAGGTAAACCCTAAAACTCTGGGTGTTTTCAAATGGAGGTTTTTTCAAGCCCGTTTCTGAAAGAGAGGTAACTTCTACTTTTATATACTCCGTGAACCTAACCTGGTCGGGAGCAGGTTTTCTTCGGTAAACCCAGATATTTCGGTCTCCTCTCCCTTTTTATATTTAGCGAGGTTTAAATGCCTAATTCAAAGAAAAGATTTTCTTACTGAGTATTTTTTGTCTAATACAAATACTTGATTGTCAATATTTAGTCTTGTTTCCTGGGGATTTTCCTTTTTAAGTATTTTTAAAACAAGTAAAATTTCCGCCATTTAAGAAAAATACTTGCAAACGGACTAAACTACCCCATTTGGAAGATTTCAGAAAAATACACTTTAAAACATGAACGACAAATACAGATTTTAGGGAAAGTGGATCGCTCTCATACTCATTTTCATTTGTCCTGGGCACAAACAAAGAGGAGTTTAATTCATGAAAAAACGGTTTAAATGAGGCTGATCTGATAAAACAAAAATCACCTGGAAGTGGTTACAAAATAGCTCATTATAGTTAAGTCAGCATATCTCCACCATCATCGTCTGTATTCTGTGAGGTGCCAGATAGCATACACTTGGCACATCTCTCTTATTCACATTACTAATTATTAAGTGATGTTTTTTTTTTTTTTTCGTTTTTTGCACATCTATTGTTTTCTTTTGCACATTTTATTCTTATTTCTCTTTTTTTACCATATATACGGTTACTTTTATATAATTTTTTATTCTTTTGCACTGCCGAGAGAGTACATTTCACTTCTAATTATCTGTATAATTTATTAACATGAAACCTTGGAGGGGTGCAAATAGAAAAAAACACCTTTTGGATTTGAATTCTTCCAAATTATCCTCTTCAGAGTGGTGCTGGTTCTACCTCTGCCTTCTTGCTGTCGTCAAGTCAGTAGTTAATTGTAACTAAGAAATCCAGGTTGGATTAGAGAATATTTCTATGTGAAAAGTGTTTTTTGGAAAAACACGCATTACAAACATTTGACATTAAATATCATTCAAATGCTTAAGCCCACACATATGAACACTTAAAACCTTGAAACTGTGTTTTTAATTAAGCTGCTGCACGTTCTTGTTTCATTTTTCGGTATTTTTACTTTTTTTGTGGCTGTGGGATACCATTAAAAAATAGAAAACCTCTGAAAACCAGTTATTAAGTTATTGCAGTTATTAAGAGTTAAAGTTAATTGACGAAGTAAACTGACGTCTTTTTGCGGACCATGGTGAATCGTAACTTCGGTGCTCTGCTGAAGACTTTTCAACTACGCGCATAGTCAAACATTTATAACACAATTGGTTAACCGAAAACTGTTTCCCATTGTAACTCAACTCTGAGCATTTCTTAGAGTTGGTTGAACTTATTGAAACCTGCTGTCAAACTGTTGAAAATATTTTCTTGATTTGCTCGTGCTTTTTCTATTTGCATGCGTTTTCTGAAGTTGCAGCGCGTTGACCTCTCTCGGCCACCGTACTTTTGCAGTGAAAAATGCATTTTAAGTGTCCATATAGTTCTGGAGCCAATATTTCCATGCGCCCATGCTCATCTTTACAGCGCGTGCAGAGATTAAAGTACCGAGGTCTCTGGGCTAGAGAGAGGAGGGGCTGTTCAAAACACCATAACACAAATCACCATCACAACAAATCACAATGCAAACTAAACCGATTCAGTTACGGGAAACGACTGAATCCTAGCTTGCATAAACACTGCACCGATGCTCAACTACAGCACACACATGAGGCACTAGACATGTGTTTCACTAAAGTGCGTCAGCAGGGCAGGAAAACAGGCCTGCACACATGCTCTCAACACACACACAGCCGAGCAAAACTGCCGCTTCTGCACAACACGGCCACAACCTTCCCAGAAACAGGTGTCAAGTTCAACAACGTGGGGTCATTTAGATCGAATCTGACCCTCTGTTTAAAAATCGACTTCCGTTTGCTTTATCGAACGCAAAACGATATATGCATGCCTCTTTACCTCGTGTAAATATGGATTGAGATTTCCGGATTGTGGATGTGTGACATAGGTTGAATCCAGATGTCCCTTTCAATGGTATTGTTGGGAAGAACATCGTCCTTGCCACGGTTCCATGTTGGCATTTCTCACTGAGGCCTGTCACATGACACGCATCGAAATGCACTCGAGGGCACGGATCCGATTCCTCGCCTCTGATTGGCTGCGTGGTGGGGGCTCGCCCAAAAACGAGTTACGTCATTAGTTAGAGTAACAGGAGTCATGAATTATTTATAAGAACAGAAAAAACAGCCAATGAAAGAAAAAAACTGTTTTAAATGCATACGTAATTATAATTTATATATTATTTATATTATATATAATATTTTTTAAATGCAACATCCAACTGGTAATTTCAAGAAATGTTTACATGAAATGTTTAAAAGTTAAATGATACATTTTATCATTTAAAAACACAGCTATCATAAATAACATGACAATGCTGCTATTTACTGATACCTAGTTGTCCTTTTCTCTTTTTATTTATTTATTTATTTGTGTATTTAATTATTTATTTATTCATATTTTCACAGAAAAAAATACAAAGTCAAGTTTGATTCATAAAGTCTATTTATTTGTTTATTATGATTAATATATTGGTCAAAAAACAACAATTGAAAGAAAAGGAAAAAAGAAAGAAACACATGGAAATATAAGAGGACTGAGTGAATGATGGAGCAAATGTGGGTAAATATGTCTGTTGAATATGAAAAATGAAAGCAGCTGCTATAGAGACACTAGATGGCAGTATTGATGAAAACTGTCTGATGCCACGAATCATAAGTCAAGAGGTGGCCCACTATAGCTAAACATTTTATCATGCTAGTCCTATAAAATGCAGTATCAGTTTATTATATTTTTATTGTAATTAATATAGTTGCAAATAGCTTTTATCTTTTAGATTAAGGTGCTAAATGATAGCAACATTAGGCTTTATCTTAGAACCAAATAAAAAAAGTACCTAAAAATACACAAATTAATTATTTGAAATTAAATGCTATGCCCTGCAAACTCAAACACGTGTTATTGCATAAAATAAATCTTTAAGACATGCCGTTTAGACTTGTTTCTCCAGCACAATAATAAAGAAAAGAATAACCAGCAAGTCTTCGGCCATGTTCTTTTCTTTCTTTAGATAATGTAAACATCACTTTCTTTAACAGGTTAAACAGGGCTGTGTCACAATATTCAAAACCTGAATACACTTACTCACATTCAGCATGTTTACTTTTCTGCACTCATCTAATACTTCATTGTTACTTGTGTTATTGCTCTCCTTAATAGCTATACAATTGTGCAATATTGCAAATATAATATTGTAAGCCACAGGTTATGTAACAATAGTTTTGTCAAATAATTGAATGCTCAAATAAGACCTTTTTATGTAAATGTATGGCCATATATTGTTTGCTGAATATTACAGCCTATGTTTTTTTTCTAATAAATTACCTGTATGTATTCAATTGCACTTTTACATCTCTCTCTTCAAAAATACTAAACAGAACCAGCTGCCCTTTATAGTTTGTGCTCTGTTGGTAACATCTTTGTATCAATATGCTCTGAATCTTACTTGGTCAACAGAGAAGCAACGTATCTGTCATCTCGTATAAAGAGGGACAATGAGACAGCAATCCGCTAAAATGGCTTCTCATGCCTCTGAAGTGTTGTGGACGATCTTACTGCAAGGGAAGGCTTCCCTATAGAAATACAAATATGTACAGCCACCAGACTCAACAGAGAAGCACAGGCCATGTATGCTGTCACACTCTGGAAGAGCTGTACGATGGAGCCCATAGCGTCTCTGGGGGTGAAGAGTGGGCTGGCTGGACGCTGGGCTTCTGCGGGACCACCTGAGATTTTTACTATAAAAAGTCGCTGCGCAGCAAGTAGGCGCAAGTGTAGTGTCTAAAATTTGCTTGGTTGGCGCCAATTTTCATCATACATTTCACACATGTCTTGTGTTAACCTAATTCCCACATATTTTCTCCCGAGTTTAATATATATTTTTTAGATATGTTCATTAATTCATTCCTCTGATTTTCTTGCAAAAGGAAGTAGGGGAAATTTACCTATAAATAAATGAAATTTTTTAGTGTTGTGGCTCCAAGGTCATAGTCACATGCAGATCAAGTGATTGTGAGTTTTTTATATTGCTTTGGAAGAGTATCGTGCCTGGATACCCACTGACGCACCCATTCGTTTTTTTATGCTTATTCGTGGACGGCATCTCTGATCTGATTAATATTAGATCTTCCTCCCTGAGAGGAATTTTGCTCCTGTCGGTGGAGAAAAACACCTGGAAATTGAGAAGTGCAACTGGTTAGGATATAAACATTAATGTGGAAGATATACAAATGCATGATGGTTTGTTTGGAGTCGTTACCTGTGCGTTTGAGTGGTACAGGCATGTGAGTGTGTACGGCAGAATCTGCAGGGTGCAGAAGGTGTATCCTGTAGCAGCAGCCATGATGGTGACTAATATAATGTTGTGGGATACGGCCATAACTGCAGTGCTCACTGCCAGCAGAATCATGCTGCTCAGGTACAGCTTTCTGACTCCAATACACAACACCATACGCTCCATAAGCAATGAGAAGATCACAGAGGTCACACACTGGAGGAAAAGACCCAGGCTGGCCATTCGCACACCTGGAGTGACACAAAAATAACACACAAATATTTAGATTTTTCCCCCATATAAATTATTACTCCAGTCTTCAGTGCCATGTGATCCTTCAGAAATCATTCTAATATACTATATTATTAATGTCTTTACTGTCACTTGAACAATGTAAACAATATTGACTTAAGTATTGACTTTCTTTTAAAAAATCACCCAACATTTAAATTAATTAAGTATTAGTATTGTTCAAATTACTATAATTTTTCATATAGTAATATATCTACATAGTAATTAATAGTAACATACATTTTATATTATAGATCTAGTTATTAAAAGTAATATTATTATGTTAATATTAATGGTAATATTAATACTAATAAGTGTGTGTGTGTGTGTGTGTGTGTGTGTGTGTGTGTGTGTGTGTGTGTGTGTGTGTGTGTGTGTGTGTGTGTGTGCGTGCGTGTGTGTGTGTGTGTGTGTGCGTGCGTGCGTGCGTGCGTGCGTGTGTAGCTACACGTGCGTGTGTGCGTGCTATGAATATATTTACTGTTATTAGCTCAGCAACATGCTAACACTAACTGAAATAAATGAACTGTGAGTGTAGACTCATCTTGAATATAAACATATTTTGTTTATCTGCACTAGAGATTTTCTTCCAGACTTTTGTTGTTTAAATGTAAAACAAGTGAAGAAAAAAATTGCAGTAAGTGCAGTAAGACAGTAAGACGACATACACTCTTATTAAAGATACACTCTCAGGAAAAAAGGTACAAAAGCTGTCACTGGTGTAGTATCTTTTCAAAAGGTACACTTTTGTATCTTTTTTACCCATAACGGGTACTGCCCCAGTGACATCTTTTGTACCTTTTTTACTCCTAAAGGGTACATATTAGTACCTTTTGAAAGGGTGCCAGCCCAGAGACAGCTTTTGTATCTTTTTGTACCATCTGAGAGTTCATTGCATTCTCTTAAAACAAGTTTTAAAATCATATGCAGTGTTGCTTCTCGAGTAAATGTATCTTGCATGTTTCAAGTATATTTTCTGTATATATTACAGATAAAACTGCACCTTCATCATAGCGTATCCGTCCCGAGGAGCCTGGCTCATCACTGGGCACCCCGTTATACAATCCCTCTCCAACAAAGTCCGTGTAGAAGAGCATAAAGGACATAAGTGCCATCCAACTAAACAACTCAGCCACGAACAGCCTTGCAATGACTTTTGGCATGCGACTGCACAGCGAGTAGAGTCGGGGAGCCACGGAAAGGAGACTAGAGAACGTCCTATGCAAAAACAGAAATCTGGGGAATGCCACACAAGGGGAGCAGCAAGTCTTCAGGTTTTCATGCCTTCTGGAAACCTCAGCTTCCCCCAGCCGTTCTCTTCCTGTCTGCTCCTCAGAGATGAAGATCATACTCATCAAACAGGCGAGAAAAATGAAGGTCAGAACAATGTAAATGAAGGCCTCTTGTCCACCCAAGTAGACCACAGTATCCGAAGTGGTCCAGTCAACTGCGGGCAGCAGGTAGCCAATGCATCCACCCACACTGAGCATGAGGGAGTAGACGGAGAAAGCCTTGCGACTCTCCTCTTCTCCAGGAAAGAGGTCAGAAACCAAGGCCTCCAAAGGTGTGAAGCAGGCCTGACCACAGAATTCCATCAAACAAATGGCAAGGACCAGCAGTGGGACCTCCAGCCAATGCCCCTGTTGTTTTGTGAGCAGGGTGACGAGGGTGGACGTCTGCGGGATGATCAAGAGACCGAGCAGGACACCCATGCACAACACCCATATGAAGGGACGTCTGCGACCATATTTACTCCTCAAGCTATCACTCGCCGAACCGATTAGAGGGACAACGATCAGCCCCAGCACAGGTCCCACAGCTGAAATAAAACATAAAATCATAAAGCATCAAATTATAAGTTGACTCTGAATGTGAGTTTCTGTTAAATGAATTTTGTAGGACACAATGTTTTCCTCTGTAAAAATGTTATACAATACAGTACAATTTAATTCATTTATTTATTTAGTATTTAATCAATTCATTACAATATATTTTGTTACTGAATCATTTTATTTATTTTTAACTATTGAATACTTTACTTTAAAAAACAATATATCTTTATGGTATTATGATATTTTTTTAAATGATACAGCTGCCTTTACACTTTAGAAAAGAGGCCCTTCACAAGGAGATCAACATATCCTTGGCATTAAAAACGTTAAAAAAGATGATGGAAGTGTCAATGCATTGACGTGGAATTTGTAGCTCAGTAAGTGAGTCAAATGTAACCATAAATATGTGAACTTGACGGAATGGAACAGTTCCCTTGTTATAATGCGTCATATGTTTCAGTCTGGCGAATTTGATTCATTTTAGTTCAGTCAGTAAAAGATTCGTCAGAAGGATTTGCCAGTCTGGTCAAATCAATGAGCTTATGCGTCTATTTGAACGATTGATGAAAAGAACCGGCTCATTCGAATCATCTGTTCGTGAATCGAAGCACGCATGTGTCGCTATGTTTGTTTTCACGTCAGCGTTCAAGGAGCGTTGAATAGCGTGAAAACACGGCGACATACCTTCTTGCGTCATGTCAGAAACGTGTATAGGCTAAATGTCCTTTAAGGAACTTTTTATCTGTGTTTGACAGCTTATATTTTACATATTTGTGATATAGTAGGCTGAACGCATTCTTCTCAGTATGCGCAAATCGCGTATTTCGACACGGACCTGCCTTTTCAAAAGCCTTGGAGCGCACGATAAGCCATTCCAACACCTTCAAAATGTTTGGTTATCAGTCCAGATCTTTAATAACTTGGCCACCCGCTGCCCTCTAACATAACTTTTGACAATGAGCTCTTTTGAAGTGACTTACCCAGTACCATGGTCATGAATCGTTCTTCCACCCCTGCCTCCAGCAGCATGGGTGGGATGTAGATGGTCCCAGCAGCCAAACATACCTCCAGACCACATGTTAATGAGTTAATCAAGAACAACTGCGAGATCCGGTCATACATGTCCAGATGACCCACTCTTCACCTCTTTAAACTCTGCAGTGATGAAAGAAGCTGTTTAGCCATACTGGAATATTCCTATACTTTGAAGCATATATCCATCTGTTACATGCTCTTCCACACACAGCTACCAAATGGATTCAGAAGACTAAATATTGTACATGAATAATATGGTCCTTTTCGGATTTGTCCATTTGCTGTTTTTCTCAAGAATTTTACTCGAGCATGAGTATGCCAACCAGCTCCCTATGTTTCAGTCGTGTGATTATGACCGTTGACACCAGGATGTGTGACAGAATATTACACCCTTGAGTCAACAGAGTGTGTTTGTTTGGGACTATAAAATAATGAGGAGTTTCTATAGGACTCAGCTGATGATCTTTGAAATGTGTACTGATCACAGTGCATCAATTAGCTTGATGCTTTATTTAATTGTTATGAAAAAATTAAAATGCATGACAACAATAAACAAAAAATGGCATATGTAGCAATCATTTCCGCAGTGTAGACAGTTTCTTTGCCAGTTTCAGATCAGCTTTGCTTGTGGCTTTTGGAAGGCCGCTGGTTTTTTCTCAGATCTTTCCAGTATAACTGACTCATGGAATATTTGGTCATGGTTTGGAGAAATTCGAGATGCCTGCTCAGTCCACACTGACGTGAATTATAAAAGCGTTTGAATGACGTACATCTGTATTTAGTCCATTTATCAAAGTGAAAATCTCCTGTTTCACTTAATTGGTGAAGCTCACAAAAGCTGTTAAGTACAAGGAAATGAAGCATGTTTTTTGGCCCATTATGAGTTTTTACGCTGTGACATTACTTTCATGACAATTAAGCACAGAGATCTCATTATTGTTATTAAGTATTCATACATTTTGGCAGAATCTGTTGTACTGCATCAACAATATATTAGTGCTGTCAAACGATTAATCGCGATTAATCGCATCCAAAATAATTATTTACATAATGTATACTGTGTATATTTATTATGTATATAAATATATATATAAAAATACGTATATATATACACACAATTTATACACATATAAACATGCATAAATATAAATTGCTGTGTGTGTGTATTATATATATATATATATATATGTGACCCTGGACCACAAAAGCAGTCTTAAGTCGTTGGGGTATATTTGTAGCAATAGCCAAAAATACATTGTATGGCCAAAATCATTGATTTTTTTCTTTTATGCCAAAATTCATTAGGATATTAAGTAAAAATCATGTTCCATGAAGACGTTATGTAAATTTCCTATACGTCAAAACTTAATTTTTGATTAGTAATATGCATTGCTAAGAACTTCATTTAGACAGCTTTAAAGGCGATTTTATCAATTTTGCATCCTCAGATTCCATATTTTCAAATAGTTATATCTCAGCCAAATATTGTCCAATCCCAACAAACCATACATCAGTGTCAAGCGTATCAATGGCAAGCTGGTTTTGTGGTCCAGGGTCACGTGTACTGTATATACAGGCTATATATACAGGTGCATCTCAAAACATTTGAATATCGGGAAAAAGTTATTTTTTTTGTAACTTATTTCAAAAAGTGAAACTTTCATATATTCTAGATTTATTACATATAAAGTTAAACATTTCAAAAGTTTTTTTGTTTGTTTGTTTTAATTTTGATGATTAGCGTTTACTACATGTACATGTAAGAACTTTTTCATGATATTCAATATTTTTAAGATGCACCAGTATATGTTGTTGATGTTAATATATTTTTTTAATCATTTTGTTAGGTGCTGCATTAAATTGACCAAGAAATCACAGAAAAGTCATACAAAAAGTTACTTTTGCTACTTTCAGTACATAAAAATTATAAACAGCTCAACATGTTGATACTAATAACATTTTATATATATTTTTTTTTTGAGCAGCAAATCAGCATAATAAACTAATTTCTAAAGGATCATGTGACTCTGAAGACTGGAGTAATGTTGTAATTGTAATATTATTTTATAAATTGTAATAATATTTCACATTTTAATATATGACTGTTTTTACCGTAGTTTAAACTATTTTTAAAAACTCAAATAAATGCAACCTTGGTGAGCATAAAATACTTTTTAGATACTTTTACTCCAAACCTTTTCTATGTTGTATATCTTTAAAAAACTGCATCATTCAGAACTTTAAAATATGACTACATTATGTACAGAAATACTGTGAGGCCACTTAAGCTCAGAACCTTCTCGTGAATATTACTTGTTCATTGACAGTAAGCGCTAAGTCCTCATGTCACAGTGCGTTGACAGATTATTGGGAAAGAAGGGGCAACATGCGCAAACACATTTGAATTGAACTCTTAGGAGTGACACTCTTTTATTTCGCTGTCAAGCACGTACGCCGGACTCCTGCCTCAGCTAAGAGTACAAGGTCTTGAGTATAACCTGAGTTGAACATAACTGAGCCATGAAAAGATTTTAGACAGGAAAAAGCACTGAAGCGCGTCACATCTTACCTGATGCTGCCTCTGACAGGGAACTTCAGGTCCTGGAAAATGATTTGTTTCTTAAATTGACATTCTGTATGTATGAATAAACCTGTTTAAGGATCAATTAACATGCATTTTAGCACTTAACTAATATTATTTGAACCAAATTATTAAAAATGTTATTTTTACTGGCCAATTACAACTAATAATCAATATTTACCAAGTTATACATGACATTTAAAACCAATAAATCAAAACTATAATAAACAACAATACTATAAAGACATCTATTCTATAAAGTTATGGTTTTACAGCCACAGGTGCATCATCAGCCACACATCAAGATTTGAGATACTTGCGTTTCATTTCCATCTGTCAGCTGGAGTGGTGTGGTCCCCTGTGGCTTCACTGATCCCATGTGGATGTGTAGAAAGTGCAGTGAAATCAGTAGAAGTTTAATGAGCTGTTCCAGGAGCGCCGCAGGAAATGGGCGGGATGAGCTGTGAGAACACACACGTCTGAAAGCCACATCACAGAGACTCTACTCGATCTTCAGCATTCTTGCTGGGTTTTCAGCAGAATACACATAAAAGACATTTAAGTCCAGCACGACAGGTGTGTCTGCTGTTATAGAGTCATTTCCTTTAATGGATTATTTACAGTAAATGGGATGTGAAGATTTGAGCTTTTGTGAGGGGATCAACTACAGGAAAACTATCAGTTCTATCTATCTATTCTATCTATCTATCTATCTGTCTGTCTGTCTGTCTGTCTGTCTGTCTGTCTGTCTGTCTGTCTGTCTATCTGTCATATCTGTCTGTCTGAAAAGTCTGTATCTGTCTGTCTGTCTACTCTTCTCTCTCTCTCTCTCTCTCTCTCTCTTCTCTCTCTCTCTCTCTCTCTCTCTCTGTCTATCTCTCTCTCTCTCTCTCTCTCTCTCTCTCTCTCTCTCTTCTCTCTCTCTCTCTCTATCTCAATCTCAATCTATCTCAATTCTATCTCTAGTCTGTCTGTCTGTCTGTCTGTCTGTCTTCTCTCTGTCTGTCTGTCTGTGTGTGTGTTGTGTGTGTGTGTTGTATGTCTGTCTGTCTGTCACAGACTATCTCTCTCTCTATCTCTCTGTCTGTCTGTCTGTCTGTCTGTCTGTCTGTCTGTCTGTCTGTCTGTCTGTCTGTCTGTCTGTCTGTCTGTCTGTCTGTCTGTCTGTCTGTCTGTCTGTCTGTCTGTCTGTCTGTCTGTCTGTCTGTCTGTCTGTCTGTCTATCTACAGGTGCATCTCAATAAATTAGAATGTCGTGGAAAAGTTCATTTATTTCAGTAATTCAACTCAAATTGTGAAACTCGTGTATTAAATAAATTCAATGCACACAGACTGAAGTAGTTTAAGTCTTTGGTTCTTTTAATTGTGATGATTTTGCCTCACATTTAACGAAAACCCACCAATTCACATGAGCATTTTTACTCAAATCAATAAGAAATTCCAATATGATGTGAACAAGAAGTTAATTGTCCAGAGATCTGAACATTGTTTCGAGAAAAAAAAAATTCATTCGAGAATTGAGCCGAAGCAATTGAGAAAAACTGTTAAGTCATAAACTGAATATGATTACACAAGGTGTATTAGATGGAGTTTAGCATGTCAGACATGTCACTGTTTAACATGTGATGTTCACCTGCCCTGGTGGAAATAAATGTGGATGGTTCAGTTTGATTTCGTTTTGAGAAATCCAAAATATTAGGGCATGTGTCAAATTTCAACACCTTGTTAGTAAAGTAAAAGAATCTGAGCTATGAGAAAGAAGTTTCTGTTTTCTGTGTGTCACGTGTGGGAGCAGTTGTTTCACATTTACAGGGTCACACGTATACTAGTATTAATTATTAATTTACATTTGATTATTTGAACTATACTGAGTAGTGTAGCACTTTTTGTTATTTTTAAACTTCTAAAAAATATATTTTTATTTCTTTAATTTTTAACTTTGAAATTGTTTACAAATATTTGAAAAACAGGAAATAAGAAATGCTTTTTGGACCCAGAAAACATGATTGCAAACACCTAATGGTTAAAAGTCTTGTTCGTTTCTCATTTTCAAGCAGACTAACTGTTTAACATTTTTCACACTCACTTTTTTACACCTTCAGCTTCTTGTTTTTTTTGTCAGCCTTCAACTTCCCCTTTTTACTGAAACTTACAAACATTTATTTATGTTTTATAATGACAGTGCGTTATTGTAGTAAACTTACATTTTGACTCAAGAAGTACAGAAACTCTGGTAAAAGTTGAAGTACTGACTACACTTTTTACTAAAAATAAAATAAAGATGTATGGGCTCTGACTTGTACTTAAGCACAGCCATTACAACGACCTGTACTGGCCGTGTCATGCTGGCAACTGGACCTCATAATAATACAAAAGAACTTAAATTGTGTTAGCGAATGAATGTATCCAGGCTGAACAACCATGTCGAACACAAGAAGAGAAAAGACCAAGCTGACAGAATAAATCAATCCTTGGAAACAACTCAAAATTACTGCTATGCTTTAAAAATGACGAAATTGAGATGAGTTACATTGTACATTTTATTGAAATGCAAACAGAATGAAAATTAGAATGCAAACACACCATTACAAATATCTAAGGTTTATTATAAAATTAAGATTTTATGATGAAAATAAAAATCAGTCATTTCTTATTTTTTGTCAGGGATTCTTATATGAGAGAGAAAAAATAACTCTACACTGAAGAAAAATGTTTGGCTATGCATGTTTACTTCTGCTTTCTTTAAAGAAAGTGTTATTTGTCCTATACCCAACATATGGTGTTATGTAACACATCTGTGTTCTTCAAGCCAGCTGGGGTATTTTATACGAATCAAATATATTTAGAATGTTAATCGACTTCTATCTCTGTATGGAATAATAGGCTATGATGATTTCTTCCTCATTCTCTGATATGAAAGCTTGTCAGATCACTAAAGGAAGTCATTTGAAACACTCCACTGATGTTAATTGAACTTGGATTAATAAACATGTCATTCAATGTTCTCTTTGTTTGACAACAGGTTTGCAAACAGGCTCATCTGTATCGCAGGTGTGTTACTGTGGTATGTATCATCGCACAGACTGATTTTATTTTCATAGTTGTCGCCCTGGGAATGTTTCTAATTCTCAGTCATGTAAAACTCCCTCTGTGTCACACACAACGTCAGCCATTCTCCCTTGATACACCAGTAGGTTGAAAAAGAAGCGTAGTGACAAAAATAATAGCCTATATTGATCATGGGAAAAAAAGTTGTACTAGTTTAAGTACATATACCAGAAAATTCAAAGATATGGCTAACACTTAAACAGTCTCAGACTTGCACATGCGTTGAAGTAAATGAAACAACACTGTCATCATGTGTTGGATTTTAGTATTGTGTATAGAAACAAACATAGAAATACAAACTAACTTAAAGCCTACTAAAATCAAGTTTGCTTTTATTATTAACTGCAAAATAAGCACTTCATATTCTATATTTAAACTTTAAATCTTAACTTGATCAAACTGTAATTCATAGGATAAAGATTTATGCTATTAGCACGGACGTGTCTCATGTAACCCCATTCTGATAATTCAGACAACTATGCATTATGCATGTGATTGTTTTTCATCTAGTTTCTAGCGAAATGCAGTTCTGTCACCATTTGAGATCTCTAAAGTGCTGTCAGAACTGATTCAACTATGAATTTACTTAAAGGAATGGTTCACCCTAAAATGGACATTTTCTGAAAACATATTCACCCTCAGGCTATCCAAGATGTAGAGTTTGTTTTTTCATTCGAGCAGAATTGGGGAAATTTAGCATTCCATCACTTGCTCACCAGTGGATCCTCTGCAGTGAATGGGTGCCGTCAGAATAAGAGTCCAAACAGCTGATAAAAACATCACAATAATCCACAACGTGAAACAAAAATCTGCATGTTTGCAGGAAACAAATCCATCAAGACTTTTAAACCATTGCTTCCAGGTTTATGAAATGTAGGATGCTTTATTTCTACAAATCTTCTCTGACAAACCAACCAACTCATCTACATATTGGATAGCCTAAGGGCGAGTAAGTTCTCATTTTGGGTGAACTATTCCTCTAAGACTGTGTTTTTCGGTGACACAAATGGAAACTCATTGAGGAAGCATTAAACTTATGCCGTTTCTTATTGTTCTCATGATTTTAAGACAAACTGACTAAGTTGAAACTATTGATTTTGAATAATGAAAACATTTAAATGACTGGATTTTCAAGGAAGATGTTTTGCACAAGAAGACACCAGTACGAGTGTTACTCATTAAAATGAAGATACTTTTTATTTCTTTTCTTAAAAAAAAAAAAAAAAAAAAAAAATCTGAGGAAAAAAAAAAAAAAAAAGAAACTTACAAATTAAGATCAAGCACAAAAAAAAACATTCATACATTTTTGGACAGCTAGGTTAAAACCAATTCATAGACAGCATGAGTGGAAAATATTCAGAGATGCCTGGCAGAAAGGATCGAACCTAGTCAGAATGCCATGTATGCGCTGTAGACAGAAAAGCATCATGGGATGTACATCATATGTGTCTGAAATTAAAACCAAGCAGCAACAGAAATATATATTTAATGAGCAAACACACATAAAGTATGAATAGTACAATTCTTCTCCATCCTCACAATGCAAATAAACCTCTCCGTCACAAACGCATCTGATCCAGGGCTGAAGAAAAACAACATTTGACTCTTTAAAACATGATTTGCTCGGCTGAAGAGATCCCTCAACAACAGCAATACAATCTCGGACAAAAACGGGTACAAGTCCCGGTTTCTGAAAGTTTAGCTTTGTGGTACAAGATAAAGAAAACGGCTTGGTAAGGCAAAAACAGTGAGCGAGACTCCAGATTCACATTTCTCATGCAATTAACCGTTTTAAGGCCCGATCTCAGAACACTCGCTGCACGCCTCTTGAGAAAAGAGATGAAAACATCTGTACTGCAGCCGTTTTACGAGATGATCAGAGTGAAATGAGCATGAATCTAGAAATATCCCGGGTTCAAAATGAGCTTAGCTCAATGATGACATCTGCAGAACGGATGATCACAGAAAATGCACTTACAGGGGAGCAAACCTTGTACAGTTGCTGTATAGACTTCCATTATAAGTGCACAACAAACTGAGGTACAAATCTTTAAGATTTTCGGTGGAAATTCTGCAGATTTCATAAACAGAACTTTACATTTTTAACCCAGATTATTATTTTCAAACAGTAACAGCATTATGGTTTAAACGACACCAATCGAGACCAATCATTTATTTAAAAAGGTAAAACTACAAAGTGTGCACCGCGACGAAAGAAACTCAAAACATGAGCATTAGTTTCTCCGTCTTCAGCTGATGATCAACGTGTAAAGAGCTGCAAGCGCATGATGAATAAATACAAAACGAATCCTCGGATAAGCACGACCCTGACCGCTAGTATCAAAACAAACGCTGTCAACTATTACGACACTTTCTAACGAATGGCTTTCTAGATAGTCACTACACAACAAACGCATCGGATCTCATTCAGGAAACACTGTTGTAGAACTTCGCAAAACTATTCATAGGTAAACTGCTGTATTTTGTGGTATGTTTCGCAAATACGGTTTTGCAAACAAATTGAACAATTTAGTCCTCGTTTATTAAATACAAGCACAATCTAATTGGCTGTAAGTTTGTAAACACTTGCGTTTACACTTGTTTTTGACTGAGGCCCTTAGTTGCAGTACTTTACGCAAGAATGGTTTTACGAACATTTTACACCGTAATTAATTTCATGAATGATAACCATCGGTCGCAACAATGCAGAGTGAACGCTATGCTTTATACATGTTACGGAAATGAAAGAGCAAAAGCATTTTTGGAGAATTCGGTCATGTGATTACCCCGGGGGCGAGCAGCGACGCTACTTGGTTGGAACGATGGGCTTCCCTCGAGATTATATACCCATAAATAAACAGACTCGGACACATTTTACTCAATAATATATATAGATATACGCTCACAAGTCGTGGGAAAATGTCCTTCGCGATATGGAAATTATAACAAAAAAAAAAAAGTTCTAACCGTTGAGCCAGGCCACAACAGAAACGGAAAAAAATCTGAAAAGCAAACAAACCCACCAAAAAGAAAAGAAAAGAGTGTAAAGGGAAATAGAAGAAAGGGACAACATTAGTAACATGGCTAGTCTTCCCCGGATGGAGCCTCCTCTTCTGAGCCATCCTCTTCCTCATCTTCTTCCTCGTCTTCAGGGGCTTCATCCTTCGTCTTTTTGGCTGGAGGAGACTCTTTCTTCTCCACCTCTTCTTCCTCCTCCTCGTCTTCAAGAGGGCTCTCGGGTTCCTCGTCGTCTTTGGGCGAGGATTTCTCTACTGCTTTAGCCGCACTCGGGCGTCCTTTCCCTTTGCCTTTCATAGGGCTGGGGTTCACTGAGGGACAAACAAACATCCCGTTTATAAAGATTGGGGTTATTAAGAGTTTCTTTTTTATGTTTCATTCAGCAAGGATGATTTCGATTTCAAATAATTGATGTTCTTTTGAACTTTATTCATCAAAGAATTGTGAAAAAAAATAAAATACAATAAGCACAACAATTGTTGTAAATATTGATCATAATCTTGTGCATCAAATCAGCATATTAGAATGATTTCTGAAGGATCATGACACTGAACACTAGAGTAATGATGCTGAACGTTCAGCTTTGCCATTACACAAATATATTACATTTTCACATATATTAAACAAAACTGTTATTTTAAATAGTATTTATTTCATAACATTATCGTTTTTGAGGCATATTTTGCATAAGAGTATTCTTTTTTCAAAAACATTAAAATAATCTTACTGACCTGTACCTCATGGCTACAGTAGTACCGCAGTATATTTAATTCAACTTCAAAATATTTCTGCCTGAGGTCTTTTTTGGATGTTCAAATTCAACAGCCTCAGGCCTTAAATGAGAGAACTAAAGGAATAGTTGACCCAAAAAATGATACCGTGTCATTATTTTATGCTAACATCATTTACAGGTCATTTCAAGCCCGTGTGATGTTCTTTGTTTCTTGAAACACTCTTGACTCTTGTCCATACCCTAAAATCTCGAGAGCGGCAGTGGTTACCTGTGGCCTTTAGTCGGGGTTTAGGGGACTTCTTGTCCTTCTTCTCCACTCTCCTTCCTCCTTTCGGCACTACCTTTTTGCCTTTCTTTTTGGAGTGCCCATAGTCGCTGTCATCATCATCATCAACCATGAAGTCTTCATCGCTGCCGGACTCTTCTGCAACAGAGAAAATTGTAATATACGGGCGTCTAAATACTGGCTCAAGTCAAAAGAGACAAAAAGGCTTCTATACATTTCTTGTTCACTTGTTTTATCATTTACCAGGCCAAAATCATTAGCAACTATAAGCAATGTTAATAATAAGAATGCTTGATAAAAGTGACAAACATATTTAACAACAGGGTAAAAACTAGCACACTTACTGTCCAGGTATGCCTGCTCTTCCTCATCCTTTTCCTCATCCTCACTGCCTCCGTCTCCCAGAAGGATTTCTCTCTGTTTGGACACAGCCTTTGACGCAGCCTGCCTCACCTGCCTAGGTTTCCTGCTCACCTCTTTATCATCATCATCATCTTCATCACTGTCATCTGCAGAGGAATCACAAGTGTCATGCACAACAGATGCACCCATATTTTCATTTATGCTTTATTTAATTTGCATCTATTTTCATATCTGATTTCAGGTCGCGCACTCTTAAACAGTGATTGTTTGATATATTGATCACATGATTTTATTCTGTCTTACCGGGCAGTTCTTGGCCAAAGTAGGACTAGACTTTATGCTGATAGTTTCACGTCTGGTGCTGCACGTTTAATGCATTTTTTGTCGATCCGAGACTCACCTCCACCTCGTTTCCTCTTCAGTAACTTCTTGCCTGGCTTCTCCACCTTCGCTTTCTTTCCTTTTTTGGCTTTTTTATCATCAAAGTCACTTCCTCCATCTTCGTCTTCCTCTTTCTCCTTCTCTACAAAGTCGTTGTCTTCATCACTACCGAAATCATCTGTTAAAACACAAGATTAGAGAGTAATAATCTTATAAATAATTTTTATAAATAAAAAATGTATCTACGGTAATTCATCTACATTTACGGTAGATGAAACTAACTAACGCAACTTACCTGCAGAATCATTTTTGGATTTGGTGAGTTTGTCATCTGAATCCTCGCTGTAAGACAACAGAAAAGGTACGTTAGTAGGGATGTAACGATTAACCGCGAGCCGGTTGAAAATCGATTCAAACATGTGATTAAATTAGGGGTAGGAGTTTATATGAACGTATGTCTGAGGGGAACTTACTGTCTTTAGATGGTATTTTTTATTTTCATCTGCCTCTGTATAATGCATATTAAAGTTCATAAGGGCAGCACTGCTTGTTTACTAGTGATGTTCATGACTGGTTTGAGAACGAATCGTTCGATTTAACCGGTTCACCAAATCGAATAGAATCGTTTGAAACGGTTCACGTCTCAATTATTCAGTTTATAAATGTACCTGACACTCCCTCGGAGTCGAAATAAACCAATATCCCGAGTTAAGTTACTCCATCACTACACTGACTGAACTGCTGTGATTGAGAACTGATGAGCACGAGCAGAGCAGCTGATCTGAGTTATCGGCTAAGCGATGAACCGCCGTCCAATCGAATAGAAGTTTAACGGTTCACGTCTCAATTATTCAGAGTCTGACCTCCCTCGGAGTCGACTGTACCAATATCCCGAGTTAAGTTACTGCACTACACTACTGACTGCAGCTGATGAGCACTGAGCGAGCAGCTGACTGACGTTGATGCAGAAGCGGTGCATATGCAGAGCATCGCACGCCCATTGTGCTTTCATACTGGCAGCGTTTGTCACGCGCAGCTGAACCGCGGCTTGTACTGCTGCAATAAAGACGAGTATCGTCATTTCTGTCATATTTTCGAGCGTTCTCCTCTGAATACTGTGTGCCATGTGCTTAGATGCATGATATGGCCAGCAAACTCTGTGATGCGACCGTGTCCCCCTCCCCTCTGTCCCACACATGTAAATAACATATCATATATATAGGTTTAGACGATCAACTTGAGCCAAGTTTTCAAGTTGTGTATACGAAAATATTGCCAACCCTGTCCGGAAACATTATGTCACATTTTGTATGAGGAATATTCATTTTTGCCATCTAACAGAAGTTGCATATGCTAGATTGAATAGGCTATGTTACGTAAATCTTTTGTGTATCAGTCTGTAGAATTAATAAATCAGAATTGGGGGTTCAAATAGGACTCTGGAAAATAGAAAGGACTCACTATTCTAATGCACTGTAGCCGTGTGTTTATGCATGTACTGTTGATTTTTGTATTAAGGTGCGTTTTTTGTATTGCTTGTTTAGTAATTATCGATGTGAATTTATGTGAGACGCACGCTGTGAGATCCAAGACAAATTTTGGAGAGAATTCCAACAATAAAGTGTAATTTTATATGTGTAATGAATAATTGAATTAAAAAAGTAATATTAAAGCTAACAAATGCCTCTAGTTTTATTAATTTAACAGATCTTAACAGGCAATAACTCGTGGAAGTGATGTGTTTTTGTACATTTTATTTTTTCTTATGATGATTGTGAAACACATCACTTACATGATTTTATGGTGATTTTTTTTTTTTTTGTTAATCGGGTCAATTTTGATCAAGAACAATGCACTGTGACTTTAATTCAGTGTAAGCGGCAGAGCAAAAAAGGACTCGGTGCCGAAACGATCGCGGCACTGCCGCTTCTGCTAAGCTCCTGCTACGCGCTGGTGCGCCACTTCTGCGTGCGGTGTGAATGCTCTAATCTGTTAACATGGGCGACGAAAAAAATACGCGCTGCTTACGCGTGCAGAGTGAAACTAACGTGAGCATGCATGTTTACAGCGGAAACCAAGGAAAGGCTTTAAGCTCCACCTGCTGGCAGAGAGTGAATCTGGGTCTCATTCAGCTCGTCTGCTGTTTGTTTCATTAAATTATACAGTCTTATTTAGATTTTAAAAATGCTCATGTTGCATGTATGCAGCATCTTTGATTGGATCATGATTAAAATGCAGCGGTTGCCTCTAATTTTACATGGAGAGAGCACAAAGTCTTATTTTGTTTATATGAAGAGATTTATTTGATTTGGGGCTTGTTTGAAAATTTAGTTTTGTTATTTGCGTTTACATTATATTTAAATGTAGTTATTTAACAGACGCTTTTATCCAAAGCGACTTACAAATGAGGACAATAGAAGCAAACAAAACCAACAAAAGAGCAATAATATGCAATAAAGTGCGATATTAGTACATTATTATGGTGTTATATTTCAATTTCACATAGAAACGTGCTGCATTTTGTCCAAGCAATAATAAAAGGACACATGTAATTTATAATTTATCTTAAATCTGATTTTGTTCAAATAAAATCGTGAATCGAATCGTGAGTTGAGTGAATCGTTACATCTCTATACGTTAGTAGTTGATCTTTAAAGGACAATGTCCTGGTGTGTGGTATTTATTTCCTAGTTATAATTAACTGCCGTATATGTGGGTCATAAGGAGAAAATGGATCTCAAAAAGGTTCAAGTTCCCCAGAGATCCAAGCACATGCGAAACCATGTCATGAAATTCACTTGTTCGTACCATTTGGTACATATAAAATAATTTAAAATGCATTAATCTGATACTAATTGTTGAAACGCTGAAAATAGACAGATTCTTGCCTGTCTTCCTGCGAATTCTTAGACTTCTTGATCTTGATTTCACGAGGTGGAGCACGTATCTTCCTAGTTGTTTCCTTTCCTCTCCCAAAGTCCTCATCTGGAGGCAAAAACGAAGGCAGATTGAACAAAGTACACAATAGCACAAACTGATTACTTAAAACAGATTTGAATTGACCTGCAGAATGCTTAAATGCCAATACTGAGTAAACATGCAAAGAGTACTGTTGACATGAAGCTTAAACAATGGATTTTAGAGATGGTTTATTACCTGCATCATCAGACTCGTTGAACTGGGAGTAATTCACCACCTTTCTGTTCCTGTAAGAGAGACAACATACTGTAACGCGAGTTTCCAAGCACACATGTGTGATGCATGTGGTGTTAATTCATGTGGAATGTGGTCAGCATTTCTTCAGGAAACTAAAGCTCATTTAACACGACCCGCTTCATTATGTTTACTTTAATTAATGATCGCTAAACAGTTTCTCAATTAGAATTTCAATGAGGGTTTCATTAACACTGCAGTCTTGTCCCATTTAACCACTCAGGCCCAACGCAGTGTTGAGATGCTAGAAGAGCCACAAGTTACTTCCAAGTAATTTGATGGATCACAAGACTTTTTGAATTATAATTTACAATACACTGGGGGGTGTTGAAACTATTTCCACTCAGAAATTGCTAGTAAATTTAACAAATAATTACAAAAACTGGCACATTAGTGATACATTGAATTAAATGTGTAAATTACAAAAAAATAATGCAGAAATACTTTCCTCTCAGATATAGCTAGTGAATTTTACTAATAGGCTAATTACAAAGAAATGGCTAGACACATTTCATTAAATGTGTAATTTACAAAGTATTGAGACCGAAATAGTATTGTCTCCATTTTTCACAGCACACTTAAAAATCAATTCAGAGAGCACATGATATTATACAAAATAAAATATATTTTAAACGGAAAAACCTCAAAATTGCGCAGGAATCTTGTAATTTCATCTACAATAATAATTAAGCTCGCGAAACCAATTTCGGCGGAAACGTCATGTTTTTTAGTAACAATAGTTATTACTGTCTTTATGTATTAATAATAGTAAGTGTTGTCGTAAAAACAGTATCTTTCGCCTGTGGTCATCGTGGGGGAAGTTTGTGAGGGCAGCGCGGGGCCATTTTATAGTCGATAGACGACGAATCATGAATGTGGCGATATTTTTTTATCTTTTGTAGGTAAAAATAACACATAGCCATATATCTAATCTGCTGTTGCCATCTGACCTCAAAATGTGCAGTGAATATCAAATTTAGTGCACATAATTCCAAACCGGAGGTGTGGTCGCTCTTAACCACCCCGCCCCCCTCTGACGTCACCGCGTCGTGTTAATTTATCGCTATCGAAAAAAACTCAAAACGCGCTTAACGTTAGCTCCCCAAAAACACCAACGGGCTTTCGCAATCTTTTGTTTCTGCATCACTGGGTTATTTGCGCAAATATGTGCGCATAACAGGTTACAAAATGACTCGAGTGGGCCAATGAGCACCTTCAGTGGGATTTTATTACCCTCCTGAAGCTTTGGCGAGGATGAATGGGAAGCCATATTCTCACTGGCTTAACGTTACAAGGAAACATGAAGCCATTGAGTGCTTCTTACACGACAAATATATTCTGAAATATAGGTAGGTGAATGCACAAGGAACATCAGATTGCAGAATACTGGTTGATGCACATTAGAAACGTGCGAGATCTAGCCATAAATATTAAAAGAGTCAATCCTCCGCCACTGGGAAAGAGACAACGAGCAAAACGCATTCACGAATGAGCAAAAACGTTACAAAATCGAGCTCGAAACAAGAACCTAAGGATGCCTGGCACATGCGTGAAGCCCAGGACTCTGTGCATGCAGCAGCCATCAGCAGGACGAATGGAAACCCACGTACCTCACTGGTCTTGCCATTTTGCAGGAATACTGTAGAGGTTAAAATTGTGAAAGAGCAAAAGAAAAGCGGGGGAAATGCAGACGAAATGTGGTATTTTAAAACACAAGAGGGCTAAAGGTGACGTCGCAAAACCAACACCCTCTCTCTGTGGTAAAAACTAAACAATGCGGAAAGACTCCTGCTCTACGAAAGTATTTAGTTTAAATTGTACCTTCAGCTACTCAAAATGGTGAATAAAACAAACTGAAACTGCAGCCTTCGCGCAACCTAACGATTGGATGGAGGGCGGGCATTTTCCTTTAAACTCCGCCCACTCGGCTGTATTTGCCCAGAGAGCGACGCTATTGGTCAGTTTAAACGAATGTTTGATTTGTGATTGGGTTTCGCGGCTGTCGATCAAACAAAGGGTCTCCAACGCAATTACCCTCCCCCTCGCTTGCGGATAGGTTGAACAGCATGGCTCAGAAACAAAAAGAGGCCCTTACGATATGCAAGATGTCCCAGTTTGTGTGTAGAACAACTTTGTGTTGCTTGTTTCGTTTGAAATGTAGTTTATATAAATGAATTTGCGCTTTATATAATGAGAGCGCACAACAGAAGGCTTGAAACCCCCAAATTATTATTTTGTTCCCCCTGTATACTGGCCTAAAATGACATTTTAAATAGATTATTACTGCAAATATAATGATAGCAAAACATAGCAATGCTAACAGTAAACAGGCCTAGTATTGTTTAACACTGATATCATATTTCATCAATTGAATTTATGTGTGATAATAATGTTCATTATAATTTTAATGAGAAATCATGCAAATGTTTGAATACTATACTTTCCCCCGTCATTCCGATTATGATTCCCAATAAGAAAAAAATGAAAAACGCAGTGCAAAATAAATAAATGCTGTAATCAAACCTAATCTACTGTCTCCAGACCATCTACCCTCAGCTTTGTTTGCTCTGTTTTGTTTGTTCAGTTGACATTACGGCTCAGAAATGATCTTAGTTTGTTGTTGTTTTAGTTGTTATTATTTCTTGCTCTGAAATTAAGTTTGCGTAAATTAATATGTGGTTCGAGAGCATAGAACAGAAGGGGTTTAGAAAGGTTTAAGACCCACAAAGTATTGATTTTATCTGACTTTTACCTTAAAACGTGCCTCAACTTGATAATTATTGAAACAATGTTATTGCAAATTTAATAATGTAGCTATTACTTTAATGTTGACCTTCATTTGTGTTTATGTTATAACGGCTTAAAACATCCACCCTTGCTATTTTGATGGACATGAATGTGAATAGCAATGCAGGCTGCTTGATATTCAGTCTCCAGTCACATGACTGCAAGGCATCTGTATTCCAGCATAAGCAATGAATCTAACATGTCATTTCAAAGGATGTTCATGCATACATGGAATGCAGTGACTGTGTATTTCTCTTTATTTCTGTTCCAGGGGGAAAGGATTTCGTCCTCTTTATTCCCCCAGTCTTTCGCTGCAGACCCTGAATCCTCTCTGTTCAGCAGTTATTGAAGTGAGGAGAAGGTATGTCTCCATGGCAACCAGGTATGATTCTCATCCCTTTTATTTATTTATTTAGTTGCCCATCCATCAGTGTTTGGATATCTTGAGCCTTCTCTAATCTTCCAAAGCATCTCTGTATGAGTTCCTGAGAAATAAATCTGCTACTATCGAGGCTCAGTCGTCTCATATTGTTTATGTTTATTTGGATGCATGTCATCTGTTGCCACAGCAACCACTCACTTTTCTCCCTGGAGTGCACACAGAAATCACATCTTTGCTGTCACAAAAAGTAGGACATGTGCAAAAAAATGCTCACGCAGGCTATAACACCATCCAGATGTGGTGCCCACTGCATGAACCTGTATTTGCTCTCAGCTCATGGGCAAAGTACAGTGGAGTGCAATTAAACCAGGAGTTGCTGTTATAGTGCTTAGAAACCGTGTCAGACCAAAAATTCATTTCATGTGGTAAAAACTCAATTTTAGTGTTGGTGAATCATACAAAATCTCTCAAAACCTGTCCTAACCTGCCCTCTCAAAATCCAAAGAAATAAACAGGATTTGTGTTTTCCAACCAAGAATGTTTGTAGAACCATTCACTTTCTTTTGCATTGTGAGAAATAAATAAACCAAAGAAATAATAATAATAATAATAATAATAATAATATAATCAATTGTTTAGACTGGTAGTTGAGAAGATTGTATTTTGTTAAAGTTACTAAATAAATATATCTAAACAACTAAGAAAATAATGTAGATGAAAATATCACAATGCAAAAATGTAAATTGTTCTCAAATAGACTTAATTTTCTTAATGCAAATTATAATTTTGATTAAATAAATACATATGTTTTTGTCTTCTAGGGTGACCTGGATATATTTACTGAGATGCATTCAGGTAGGGATCTCACACATGGTGTGCTAATGCTTTGAACGGGAACATGTTACATCTTTATACTTTAGTGACAGATTTTAAAATGCACTCAGGAAAAAGCTAATAACTGATGCAACTCTACAGTTGCAAGGCTAATAAAAAGACACAAGAGGGCAGTATGGCACTGCTATGATATGATTTGCATAGAAATTATAATCTAGTCTTGTACCTAGATATGGGTATCTTAATAATAGAGCTGTTATGCAGTGTTAGTGTTTCTATGTGTTCTTCAAGTGAGTTAATGTGCATAACTATTGTGATTATATTAAAACTGTCTTGACTGTGTAATTTCTGTGTGTGGGCTCTGTATATAATAGTAATCTGTTGTAGTCTGTTTACATGACTACAAAAAATTAAGCCATGCTTAAAAAAAATGTCAGTGTCTTTATTGAACTCTACAGCACAAAATATCAAACCAAGAGCCATTTGTTTGAAAGAAAGGTTTCATGCCATATATTTTGCGAATAGGTGGTTTTATATTTTGCTATTTGTGGCAGTGACATTAATGCTTTCTTAATTGTACAGATACTTTTTGGTGCTGTATGTAGGTATGTCATGCATAGCATAGGGTTAAGCTAAAGGGTTTATATGGTCATGAAAGGCGTTGAATTGCACAAACAGGGTTAGTAAGTGTTGTTTATAATGATAATCTCTTGATTAATGTGAAATAGTTATACCAAAAAATGAAAATTAGCTTAACATTTACTCTCCCTTTGGCCATACAAGAATTAGATGAGGTTTTTTTTGTTCATCGGAGAAGATTTGGAGAAAAGTAGCATTAGACATTACTTGCTCACCAATGGATCCTCTGCAGTGAATGGGTGCCGTCAGAATGAGAGTCCAAACAGCTGATAAAAACATCACAATAATACACAAGTAATCCACTCCAGTCCACCAGTTAATGTCTTGCTGCATATTGAACAAATCTGTCATTAAATCATTTTAACTTAAACCATCACTTCTGGCCAAAACAAGAGCCCATAATCGATGATAACTCCTCCAGTGAAAAAGTCAATCCCCTGTTGTCCTCTCACATCTAAATGTTGTTTTGGACTGTAAATGGTGCTTGATCTATGCATATTTCTCTCCTGATTCAGACTTGATGAATCCCACTGGAGAAAGCAATGTAATGGATCGATGACTCTTATTTTAGCTGGAAGCAGCAAGTTAAAAATGTCTTAATGATGGGTTTGTTTCTTCTAAACATGCAGCTTTTCACTTCACAAGATGTTAATTGATTAACTGGAGTCGTGTGGATTACTTGTGGGTTACTGTGATTTTTTTCTCTTTTTTAAAATCATTATAATGGCACCCATTGCACTACTCTAGGTCCTGGCAAAACCTCTCTCGGGATTTCTTTATTTGCATTTGGATTGCAAGTGCTCTAATACCTCTGAAATGTTGTATTCTGATTGTAGCATCCTGTAATTGTACAGTGCGGAATACTGTAAGTGCACGCCATAGATGTTGTCGATAGATTTGAGCTTGCTAGACCAGCCCCAAACTAGTACTTTCTAGCATGAACCTTCTTTGACCAACATGCAAATTCATGCTGCAGGCTAATGCATATCAGAGAAGCACCCACTGAGTCCACACAGTTGTGGGTGTCGCTCTGCGTTTTAAAGATGCTAACTGTGTCAGGTTGTTTAGCAGGTGAAGGTTCGGGTGCAGGTTGCATGTAAAAGAGCAGGCATTTTCTCTCGCCACAGCACCAAACAGCATCTCCGTCCTCCGGATGCAGCTGCGTCCCATCGCTGAACCTCTGATAGCACACTTCAGTCAGTGCTGTGGGGAGTTTATTCATATAGATCTCAACAAACACGCAGCGAGAACCCAGGCTAGGGATGTTGAATTTTCAAACCGTACTTATTTACAATCGCAGGCAGACTATTCTTGAACAAGAGCCCTGCAGAAAAATGAGAGGAGACTCGCAGCGAGATGACGGCAGGGGAAATAATGTCTTTTTTATTGAAGTATGCCAAATTATAGAATCAAATAGGTCGTTATACCCTTTATATCTAAATGATGTATATTTCTTAATATGAGTTGCAACTTTAGTGTATTTTTTATTTGATTTGATGGTGTCATTTTCAATCAGCTTATGCCAAAAAATTGAAAATATAATATAAGAGTTGACCTATTAATTACTCTTAGTAAGAGAAAGATGTTATCAAAAATGTGTAACGTGTCATTTCCACCACAAAATTGAATTAGTAATATGATATTTGATGGGAATGATGAGATTTTAAGTCCACATCTGCCCTTTTATATCTAGATATAACCCAGATGCTGAGAAGTCACTGAATGTAAATCTTCCAGCAAGAAGCCCCACACAGGAAAACACAATTTTTCTCAGATTTGCTTTGTTTCTCCTGAAAATAATTAGTTTCCGTGATCCTCCCCAAAACGTTCTCTAACATTTTACATGAAGCAACACTGAGTTTTAATCTGCAGCGAACTCCAGATGGCTTGAAGTAGGACTTTGAAACCACCGACAAGCAATGGCTGGAAAATGAGGGGCCGCAGAGCTTTAACGCCCCGCTCCGCAAAGCAACTTATTTAAATTAGAACAAAGACGTTCCGGGATGAAACATTCTCCTCCACCAGAAGACATTTTAAAGCTAGAATATATTCAATGCTAATGCCTTTGAAACTTCCAAGAGAGATGTTTTAAGGGATTCTTAAGCCACATTGAAGAGTTTAAAAACTTTCACACAGCTAGATAAAATCTTTAAATTATTAAATCTTTAGAATGTTCATTTCTAACAGTCAACTGAAAAAAATTAGGCTTATAAACTATTGCTAAAAAAAAGGATTCCATTAAGTCTGTACAAAAAAAATACATCTTAAAGGTCAAACACAGTACGAACAGAGATATTCTCCACAAAAACTACATAAGAAAGTAGTCTTAGTGGTTAGGAAGTTAAAGCAATTTTCAATACAGCAAATGTGGCCTGGTTACATTAATGCATTTGGGGGAAGTTAATGGGGCAATGCACTGCATTTTGATGTTTACATAACGGCTATTTTAATAAATCGCTTACTAATCTCGTCTGTGCAAAGTTTAATTCAGTATTTCTCCTGTCATGGTTATGCAAAGACCATAAAACAGAGATTTGCTTGCTTTGAACTTTACAACTTATTGTTCAACTCAGGTTTGATGAATTTTTGGCTCAAGGTCTGCATTTAAAGTCACACCAGAGGTGTTCAGCTGCTTTCTGCAGACCAGTCAAGTTCTTCCACACTGACTGAATCATCATTTCTCTTTGATTCTTGTCTTATACACAGAGACACTGTCATGTTAGAATAGAAAAGGGTTCTGTCCAGGGTTCTGTCCAAACTGTAGAAGCACAATACAATTCCCTAGAATCACATTATATGCTGATTTGGATCACTGGAACCTTTCAGTAGAAGGGGGTAGGGGGTTGGCAATATAAATAGTGTATGTGACAAGATGAACAAGATGTATTTTTTTCAGCTGTTTTAATATCCAGCAGGTGAAATTGTGATCACTCCTAAGCAGCCTATCACCTCTTACTTTGAAACTGAGAAATGATGCTACTCACAACAAATAAGTACAAAGAAAGGCAAGTAACATTGAATTAAACATGAACTTTTTTGAAATAGAGAGACTGAAAGATTATTTTCTTATAAAACATACTTCAGTAATCTTTATTTACAACTTTAAAAAATATTTTTCGGTAGCATTAGTGATGCTTGCCTAAGCAACAGCACACATAATCTGTAGAGTCTACATATGTACAAAACGCTGTTTAATAGAGCCAAATCCTCCTAAAATAAATCCCATATCATAAAGCTGTCTGGTTGAGATGCATTTCAAGAGCTCCCAATCTGCATAATGTAAGTCAGTTGATTTTAAGCCGTTTGCTTGGAAAGGCAAATGAGCGGCAGCTCTTTCCATATGTTCATGCGAGTAAACAGACATGGTGGATTGTGTCATAACTGTTTGTCTCTATAGACATCAGCCACCTGTTGGGGAAATCTGCTTGATGTTCTCGAATCCAAACGATAATGAGACACGTCAGGTTGTGTCAGCTGCCGCCACCCCACCAGGGCATCGGGGGTGCATGTTTGCATGGGCATATGTGAGTGAAGTGTGTTGCCCTTTCTCAGCAGGTCCTAGACATTCATAATCTATCAAGAAGCTTGTGGGATGCATTACATGTGACCTGGTGATCAAAATGTGAAAAAGTCTCTCTTTTTTCTCCTCCTCAGTGGTGCACACTCGTCGAAAAGGCTGTCATCTCTTCTGGTGTCTGCAGAGAAGGATCAAAGCGGGAACAGGCAGCCAGCGAGAGAGAGAGAGAGAGAGAGAGAGAGAGAGAGAGAGATTTCGGGGTGAACCAGAGGACGCAGCCTCTTCTGTTAAACAGGGTAACCCAGTTGCTGCCAGATTGAAGGAAGCCTGCTTCTCTGTAAACATATTCAATTAAGACATCAAACTTCAAACCGTATGATGAAAAAGAATGCCGATGATGAGAAAGATGGGTTCAGGGTCGAACTGCGTGCCTCCGCTGCTTTTCTCTGATTTAGAAACAGACTTCTTTTGATTAAATAATCATTGCTTCGTAGAAATGCAAGTTGCGGACCAGACGTGCGCAGAGACACAGCTGAAATGTAATGAGCTCAGCTCAGCTCAGCAGAAGTGCTGCTGTTTTTAAGACCTCTGAATAAAACTTCTTTAGATCAGGGGTGCTCATGCTGCGTTCCAACGGTTTCCAACGTCCTACTTGGAGAAGTGCAACAGAATGCCACAAACCGGACTTCCAACTGCGAAACCAGAATTTGGATCAGCATACTACTCTTACTATTTCTTCTATTTATATATAATATTCCAAATTTAGATGATGTTTTCTGACAGGTTTTCTGAACGCGCCCCCATCTGCCATTGGTCAGAAAAACAGATAGCCCCGCCCCAATCTTATGTTTTAGAGTGCAACAATCAGGTTTCTGAACAACGGTTCTCCATAGCCTACTTGATTTTTAACAATAATTTAAACATTTGAAGACAGACCAATGAGCTACAAGGTAGTTAGTTAATGATGGTATATGGTTTTGTTGAAGATATCAGCCCACATTATTTAAGGAATCATTTTTAACTGCAGTATTCCTAGTGAAAAACACTTTTAGAGACATATGGAGAAACTTTTTCACACCTGTGTTGCAGGGAATTGTGGGCAGTTTTAGCCCAAAAAGCATGAAGGACCCAGCAGTAGTACTGAACAATGTGGGCACCTTTGCTATTATATAGCTTTCGCCAGGTATTATAGGCTTTCTGGGTTGGAACTGAACTCTGGTAGTACGGTTGATCTGGGCACCCCTGTGTTATTGCCTGAAAGGAGTCTTAGGTTGAATCCTGCAAACCATTTAGATCCAGTCTCCCCAGCGCACACCTAAGGTGAAATGGTGCGCCACAATCTTCAAATGCTGCATTAAAGGAGTATATCACCCAAAAAAAAAAACATGCTGAAAATGTACTCCCAGTTTACCCGCAGGCCATCCAAGATTTGGATACGTTTTTCTCTTCATAAGAAAAGATTTAGAGAGATCACTTCCTCACCAATGGATCATCTGCAGTGAATGGGTGCCGTCAAAATGAGAGTCCAAACAGCTGATAAAAGCATCACAATAATCCACAAGTAATCCACACCACCCCAGTCCATCGATTCACATCTTTTGAAGTTAAAATCTGTCTGTTTGCAGGAAACAAATTAGTCGAGATGTTTTTAACTTCAAACTGTCGAGCTCATAATGCATAATATTGATATCTTCACTGAAGAAGTTGTTTTGTGTGAATCAGGAGAGAAATATGAACAGATTAAGCACCATTTGCAAGCAGGTTTTAATGTGAAAGGGGAAAGGACTGTAGAAAGCATTATTATGGAATATTGACATGTAATTTGACCAGAAACAAAATGTTCATGTTAAACACGTCTTAACGTGGGATTTGTTTCTTACAAACATGCAGATTTTCGCACCACAAGGTGTTAACTGATGGACAGTTGTGGAGTCGATTACTTGTGGATTATACTGATGTTTTTATCAGCTGTTTGGACTCTCATTCTGACGGCACCCATTCACTGCAGAGGATCGACTGGTGAGCAAGTTATGTAATGGTGCATTTCTTTAAATATGTTTGGATGAAGGAACAAAATAATCAACATTTTGATGGCCTGCAGTTGAGTAAATTTACAGCATTTTTTTTTTTTTACTTTTGTGCCATCTTTTTCTTTAATAGTCCTAATTCCTGTTTACTCCACTATATTTGACCACATCTATGAGAATCAGGCTGTCTGATTTTATATTTAATGCAAAGCATGTGCATTTTGAATGTGTTCTCGTGTCTTTGACCTGTCAGAGCAGAGGACATCTCTGTTTTTGCCAGAGGACGTTCACATGTTGATCTGGGATCAAAAATAGGGATGCCTCTCAAAGGTGACAAAGATCACAATCTTGTCTGTCCCCACCCAATTATTTGTCTATTACAGTATTTGCAAAGTGGTTTTCATCAGCTTTTTGCCCTCGATGCAGCCTGCGGCCTGGCGTGAATGAAACCCAATGCAACACTTGCTCTCTGTTGCTATCCCACGCTAAATCTCTATTGCGCTCTGTCCACCTGAGAATGATAGAGATGTTTGGGGCTTGACGTAATCGTATTTGACATCTTAGTTTTCTGACAGATGAGCGGACATTAATGGAGTCCTATTGCAGCCTCCACCAATAGAGGTCACTGTAGATGCTGAAGTCTGGCATCCCTTCATCTTCATCTCAAGTGAATTCAAGAATGAATGATGGGAAACACATTCAAATCCATTTTCCAGCACTCTTGCTCTAGGTTTGCCATCATTTTTAACGGCATCCATGGTCTTGCTAAACAGAATTATAAATGTTGCATTAACATTAGTTACTCTTACTTACATTCTGAATATCTGTTACGCTCTGGCTCAACCAATGGCATGATTTTCAGGTGGGACTAACTTGCAATAGGCTGTTTGGCAGGAAATTGAGGAGAGTTTTACTATTTTTGTAGTACATAGTATAGATGCATATTTACACACACACACACACACACACACACACACACACACACACACACACACACACACACACACACACACACACACACACACACACACACACACACACACACACACACACACACACACACACACACACACACACACACACACACACACACCTTTTATCTCTCAATTTTTATATATATATATATATACACTATATTGCCAAAAGTATTGGGTCACCCCTTTTAATTAACAGGTTTGACTATTTTAGCAATTTCCATGAGTACAAATCTTAATGTTTAAGCATATAATGATATTCTAGGGAATTGTGTGCTTCTAATTTTATAGCAACAGTTTGGACAGAACCCTTTTCTATTCTAACATGACAGTGTCTCTGTGTATAAGACAAGAATCAAAGAGAAATGATGATTCAGTCAGTGTGGAAGAACTTGACTGGTCTGCAGAAAGCAGCTGAACACCTCTGGTGTGACTTTAAATGAAGACCTTGAGCCAAAAACTCATCACCAAACACCAATGAAAAAATTCTGACTGTGAGCTAAAAAGTCTTTTTTTTGTTCTGTTGCAGAAATAAGCTTCATATGTGGATCAACTTGCTTTGTTGTGTATTTTCAACAGTATACATATTTTCAGATATTTGCAAACAGTGATGATGTTTTTTGTGGGCGAAGCCTATATGGTGGCAGAAAATGACAGTTTTCAAGTGGCGGCCCATGGACTAAAAGAATAAAAAAGGTACATTTGAGTTTATATTTCAAAGCTATGACTTTATTCTCGCAATTCCGAGATTATATCCCACACTTCTGCCCCCCCCCCCCCGAATGGAGAAACTCGCTATTGTTGAGTTAAACTAGTTATAAAGTCCGAAATACGAGATATATAAAGTTGCATGTGTGAGAAAAAAGTCTCAAAAAAGAATTGTGAGACAAAATAGGTAACGTTAAATGTAAATTGTTATAGGTTTAAATAGTATTTCATGCTGTAACTGTAGGATAAATATAATATGTTCCCTATGAACTGCATATGTGAATATTATGTAGACCAATTGTTTAAATCAAATTTATGCTTTAAAAGTAGAGTAATCATAGCAGGTTTCATTCATTAGTCTGCCCATTTAAACGTCTGCGTTTAGCCTCAAATGGCGTTTTTGACAACAGTATTCTATACAAATAATTTGCATTCCGATTCTGACATCCAAAGGCACAACAATACATTGTTATCTCTTATTCCTAGGACTTTTCCCATTTCACTCCACTTGTTACCGTGTGTTTCTGCCACCACAACATGCGCGCAGCTGCGAGTGACGTAACTGTGACGTCTACACGCAGTTGGTCTAAGATGTATATTGTACATAGTAATTTTTTTCTGCAATAAAAATAAATAAAAGAACATTAAAAAATGTAAAAAAAATATTGTACAAAGTATGCACATTTTTGGTATGCATAGTACTACTACACTCTTCTGGGTAGCGTATTTTCCTGTGAATAACTCACCTGAAGTTATATCTACTGGGATGTTTAATATATCTTTCTAGATTCAATATTTAACTTAATATATTTTTTTCTATCAACATTTAATTGCATAAGATAAAAAAAAAATACAAATAACCGTAAAACAGCAATAATGTAGCATAAAACTGTTTGAGACCTGTTTGGTGCCTAATGCATGCTGTTTTATACTATTTATTTTTGCCATTTTCTTCTTTGCCTTTATTACAATAGGACAGTGTAGAGGAGACAGGAACGAAGTGGGAGAGAGAGAGAGAGAGAGGAGGGTGGGATCGGGAAAGGTTCTTGAGCCGGGATTCAATAGTCATCTTCTTACCATAGGCCCCGCCCACTGGTGTTAACAGCTGATACGTGATCATACTAAATGCGAATGTTGCGTTGTGTCAAAAGCAAATAGAAATTACAATCACTGCCACTATCTTGTCTACACAGTTCACAGTATACAGATGTGCGTTCGCTTTCTGAAACAGTCCACGCGCTTGAGTCTGTCAAAATGGAGCTTTGACGCGTTTAGTTTAAAAAGTTTGTTCGTCTCTTTGTACAGATATCCGAAGGGCCCCAGCGTGAGGAACATGTGGATAGTTTATTTTTAATGGCATCCTGGATCGTGTCAGAGGATCGGTCGGAGCGTTTTGTTTTGTAAATGAGGCACAGTGTCAGGGAGGGTTCACAAATAAATATTTGTTGAAAGATGAAGCGGTACTAGATCTGACTACAGCTGCACCACAAACCGAAGTGAATGATTTCATAATGCGTTGCCTGAAAATCACTGTTTTATTTTGATTATGTTGTCAAAACACTTACATGCAATAGCATTAATAGTGTCCTATGCAAGGACCTTAGCCAATCATAACAGTGGCCGATTACTGACAAGCCTTAAAGGACACGCCCCTTAAAACAGGTCGTTTAGACAGAGGGTCAGAATGAGGGTTGATAATAATCAGTTTTCCACATATTTATTTGTTTTATTTAGCAAAAAAAACTTTTTAACATTATAAGTAAACCTCAAGGAACATATTATAATAATAAAAAAATCCATGTTATGACCCCTTTAAAAACCTTCTTTGTAAAAAAGTATGCAATATAGAGTATGTACTGTGCAGTAAACTGTAGAAAAGCATTCAATTTTAAGCATTTCAAGCACTCTGTTCGGTTCCACTAGTGGTAAAGAAATTATACATTTCAACTATCATGATAGACACAGACCGAGTATGTTTATTAAATATGATATGCAAAGGAGAATGTGGAAATAGGATGTTTATGTAAATGATTTTGGGCTACTGCAATGATTCATACGGAGCATCAGGGACTGAAACGTATTGGCATATCTGTACTGGGCTATTATAGTTTTGACTGAAGGTGATGGTGTAAAACAGGGTGTATTTTACTCTGGTGTTCAAATATCTTACTTCAGCCTGAAATACGATGCCTGACCACCCACACAGTTCGCTTGCTGACATTTAGCAAAAATTCAACGTTCCTCTTCCCCATCAGCTTAACTAGATCATATTCCAATGATAAACACCACAGTCAATAACATCAACAGAGACTGTCAGCTTCCCTCAGCATGCTTGACTCCAGTTCACGTTAACCGAACATTTTCTGTCATTGACGGAATTTTTTTGCAGTGACGGAAAAATTTGAAGGCCGTCCGTCATTTGGACAGATTGCACTGAGGGTGATCTATTGTAATTTATAACTGTATTACATCCAGCTGGGACGAGTGCGCTCCAGTCAGGATCATCAGCTAACTAGTCTTTTTCTATGCGTTTGAGGCTAGTACCCAGTTTAAGCTACAGCGATCTATCAGAGCACATTAGAGAGCGCCAAAACGGTATTTAATGCTTGAATTTCCTAATAAAATGTACAGAATTTGAAATCTGATACTTCTGTTTCATATCAAATGTAACAAAGTGATTTATTGGATAGAAGGTGCATCTGTACTGTTCATTTATCGACTGAAAACAGCATCTATTGGGATTTAAAGTCCGCGTGAACCGGAAATGTACAACTTTGGAACTTTTTACTTCCGTGTTGTGACGTACTTCCGAGGAAAATAGAGGGCATGGCTTGTTTTTTTTCTACTGTGAATTGATTGGATGTAGTAAAGTAGGCGTTTCATTCAAAAATGAACACTGAACCGCAGGATGTCTATCGTGTCTTTGCATTGACTTAACATGTAAATCATTCGCGCTTAACGCTTCATTCGTGTCTGGTGTGAACGCACCATGACAGTTGGAGGGGCGTGGTTAAGGATGTCACGCTCATGCCCAAGCCATCAAACTGATGTCATCAGAGAAGGGCCATCATTTTAGAGGAGAGGGGCATTTTCAGATTAGGATTAAAGATTATTAAGGCAAACTAAAAAAATTGTGGATTGACTTGCATGGAGGAATTTTTCACCACAAAAATAGCAAAGTGCCTGTGGCTCAGTGGTAGAGCATTGTGTTAGCAGCACAAAAGGTTGTGGGTTCAATTCCCAGGGAACACACACTGACTGGACCTTATGAAGCCTGTAAGTCGCTTTGGATAAAAGTGTCTGCTAAATGTAAGTGCGCTAACAAAATAAATATAGTCAATGTTGATTTCACACGGACATAATTATTTTCATAAAAATAATGGGTTCAATCCCTTTACCCAGTATAGCATATTTTTGTTAGTGAATGACTCACATGTCCATGATAGATACCACACATACATACATACATACATGCATATATCCAGAGGTGGGATTTATTGTGTGAACAGCATAATATGCCAATCATAACATCATAGAGGCATTACTCTCTTATCCTTCTGTCTCTCTGTTTGTAAATATTTCAGGTAATATTTGCAGCATTAATCAAACAATTAATGCTTTTATGTGCAATATGTCAGATGAGTTATTGCATATTTTTTTCATTTTTTGTAAGCAGTTTACCTTTAAAAAAGCAATGCATTTTCTTCACAGTTAAGATCTATTGTAAACGTCTTTCAGACGAACACTTCTCTCTAGAGCAGCCTGAGACAATTCTTCCAGCTATCTCCTCTGTAAGTTTTTGTCTGTCCTTCAAAGAGGCAGAACATGTGTGTTTTTCGTGCAGCGTTTCAGCCTTGAAGTTTCCCTCGCTTGTTGAGTATGGATCGCGGACGAGAGCTCTCTGTCAGATCGGCAGACAGAGGTGTAGCCTCTTACTGTCTGTATCGATCGGTCTTTGTGCTCTGCCGTGGATCTATAACACGTTTCAATCACAGCTGGGCCACGATCTTCACACACAGCAGGCTGAGGGCCAAGCACACAACACACCAGCTGAGAGTTTCAGAGAGCGCGCTGCATCAAAAACTGAAGCATTGATTGTTGTTTTTCTTAAGTGTTGAGCAAAATAAAGGTGTCAGACACTCGTAATTGAAATGTTCACCGACATAACAGCAAAAAATGACAAAATAGACTGTTAAATAGTTACATTTTAAACATCTACTTCCATTTCAACCTCATGCTCTTTTAAATGCTCCTCAGATAGACAGACAGACGATGGATGGATGGATGGATGGATGGATATCATTGCGTTGCATTGCGTTTGTCGGATCTGTGTCTCCAGATAAATACACAATTTCAGCAAGGCTAGTGTCAGCCCTCTTCTCAATTAATTGCTTTTTCTCAGTTTAAATAAGACGTGAATACAATAAGTCAGTCAGGGATTTAAAAAAACCCTGCGAAACCTTCAAGCAGCCAATTCAAGGTGTCATGAGTCATCGAACTGAGTGGGTTGTTTACCCAGACAATTAAACTGTCATTACGTCTGGCGAAAGATAAAATGGCACCGTTGAGTTCGCATGGAGGTAGAGCTTTTATTATTGGCTGCTTGAAAGTATTGCAACAAATTGAAATTAACCGTGTGTAATATGCTGGCAAGTTGTATTTTAATGTGCCATTAAAGTGCCGCCATTTCCTGTAAATATTAATTCTGGGATTAATTAGATTATGTCAAGTGCTTTATTAAGGGGAAAAAACATGCGAGGACCTTGTCACACTTGTCCCAATAAAGGCGGCACCTTTACAGGTCTTGTAATTTCCTCGTTGTTGTTTCCCACTCAAGCGCCAACTAATCCACCAATATAAGCAGCGCGACACTTCAATCTTCAACTTAACAGGCAGGAGATGAGCGGAATATTGGATACAGAGGGGTGATTAGAGGTCATGTGATGTCACTGTCAGCAAGCCAATGACCTCTGTCACAGCGTCTGCCATTTAAATGTCAAAATGTGCATCCGTGTCGGATGGCCATCATCTCTCTCTTGGCCACATTTGCATTTCAGAGAGTCACTGTTCGCTGTCAAAAAAAAAAAAACCCTTCAGACCTCGTGCACCTCGTGCATCTCTTCAAACGGCCCCCGCACATGTGTGCCCCAGCCAGATGCTAATTCACAGCAATTAAAACAGATATGACAGGCAATTACTCGATCTGAAATTGATGAGCCGGATGCTAAATATACAATGAAATGAGTGAGATGTTGTCACGTCTCAGCGTGAGTGATGTTTGTCCTTTCTGACAGCGCTCAGAAATGCTTCTGAGCTTGAAATCAAGTAGCATCTTTAATGCTTTGGAGTTGAAAAAATAGTTCATGTGGGCTGTGCTGCATGAAAAATAGAGTTCAGATAGCGTGCATCTTAATGTTAATTAGATGCATCTCACAACTTTCTCAAGAACAAGCCCGGGTCGTATAAATATATATATTTTTAAATCAATGTATTATTTTTTACATTGTGATTATTTTTTTATGGTAATTAAGTGCATTTATTCCCTCAATATCTTTGCTGTGATGTAAAAAACATTAAAAATAATAATAATCGATGTATGAAACCTGTGTAATAATAGCCAAACAAGTGAAGTAAAATTTAGACATCCACAGTTTTTGAATAACTGAACATCAACTTTTCAAACAGCTCCATTTTCATGTACATAGACAGGAATTGTGCTGTTTGTTAATAACATGCCATATTTCTTAGATCCAATGTTTCCTTTCAAGTCAATACGTTTGCACTCATTTGACTTCCGTAATGTGGTGTATTGTATAGAGTGCTGCAAGGATTATGTATTTTCGTAGGCCAAAACCCAGAAACAAGTTCGCATTTTAGCACTTGCGGTTTCATCATCCTGAAGTCAGTGGACTTTTTTAATTGTGTTTTTGATTTAATGCCTTAAATAAGCTCTGTGGTTAATACAAGCTCAGTATATTTTCACACTTTTTTCAATAACATCATAAATTGTTGTTGGCCACAGAGCATATTTTCTGCAATAATCCAAAAGCCAGTGGATAAATCCTACTGGGTTTTAGTCGAGGGAACCAGGGTGATGCTAACTTCTGGATTAGCTTATAAAACACATCATCACTGCAGGACATTATTGACAAAAAAATTAGCTTGATTGTATCTCAAAGGTATTGAATCTAATCACTATTATTACATTTACCAACATCAAATTATATAATATATAAATAAATATATAAATTAAATTAATTAGTGCTGTCAAACGATTAATCACATCCAAAATAAACGTTTTTGTTTACATAATATATGTGTGCATGTACTGTGTATATTTAATATGTATATATAAAAACACACACATGCATGCATATATTTAAGAAAATACTCTTAATTTATACATTTAAAATATTTATATATAATATAAATTCTATACACTTTATATGTGTGTATTTATATATACATAATAAATATACACAGTACACACACATATATTATATAAACAAAAACATTTATATTGGATGCGATTAATCGTTTGACAGCTTTAAAATGAATATATATTGTTTTAATTAAAATGTATAAGTAAATAAAAAAACTAAATCGACCCTTTTTTAGTAATCACATTTGAGACTAATGAGGATAAAAAAAACCTAGTTAACTAGTTAAAACTAGTTAAAGTCTGAATTAATTACAGAAAATTACAATTTTGGTGGGAAATGTGTTTAATTGTCACAATGTAAATAAATTGTAATGGTCTTAAAATAGGCTTATATGCTAAATGTATGTATTTTATTTTTTTGCTTTTCATGTGGAATTATAGAAGCAGTATAAAACATGTCTAAAATATTTTTGTTTAAAGAAAAAAGCAGTTTGCTCTCAATAACAAATGCTGTCAGGAGTATGAGGTCACATCCAGTTATTGTTGGATGTGCCGTGTGTAGTTAACATTTTAAGCAGAACTGGAAGTTTACCTTGAGCAAACCAATAATGACACAGCATCAATCAACTGCAGCATCCTCAGCGCGTCTGCTGGGTCGAAACGACACTCGACGGCCACTTGCTGCTGCCTGTTTAATAGCTCTTTTACGAACTAATACTAAGCAACAAAACAGCACCGTGCCTGCTCATATCTGTGAAGACAGTGAGACTTATGTCCTCCTGAATCTATTAGATCTGGCTGTGATTTCTCTGTGCACTTCATTAAAAGAGCTTTGAGGAGCACAGCTTGAGAGTGATGTATCGCTCAGCTCCCAGATTGAAGTCCCATACATCATTTTCATTGCGGTACTTTTCCTTCATCTCACTCCTCTTGAGCGCGCCTACTAGCTAATAAACTTTCTCGAAGAGAGTTATAATTCTCCAAGAAAAATATGATATCTTTGGGTTTTGGAGAAGTTCCCTGTTTGCTGGAATGTCCACCCAGCTCTAATGAAGAGAAGAGCTTTCTGCAACTGTCTAAAGTTGACTAACACATACGTTGGTCCATTCCAGTCACGTAATGCATGCCGAACCCTCTGGCTCCCCCTCACTGCACATCACTAACGGGATTTCATATGCGTCCACTCCAATTGGCCGGATAGAGATGCTCTATATTGCCTTTCCGAACCCCTGAGGCGAGCCAACTTTGGGCTATGTTTTAATCAGTGCTCAGCCCGTCCTGTTTACTCCCCTATCAGGAGAGCATCTATAAATACCTACTAGAATGAATAATTGTAGCCCTTAGTGAGTTTCCAAGGGCTTCCTATAAGACGAAAACAAAGCAGAGTGATATTAAAGTGGGAATATACAGTATCCATGGCTGTGTGGTGCAGGAATCAGTCGTCTTTACTATATAAACTCTCAAACAGTCTTGGATTGCACGTCGCCCTTTGAAACGATGTAGCAATTACATTGTCTCCCTTTGCCCGAGGACCCCAAATGAAAACGAATGAGCCATCAAAGTTCTCCACCAAACCGTGGGACAGCGTGAGAGATGCATGGTGTTTTAGGTATAGGCTTTGTTCGGAAAGTCTAAATGACGCTGTTGTTGCTGTTATTGATGCAATCTTGTCTTCAAGCTCCCACAGTGGAGAACAAAAAGGAAAAAAGTGCCAGCAGATTTTCCGACTGAGAGCTGTTATCCGACAAACTATACCACAATAACCACATTGAAATCAATAGTGCTGGATCCGTTTTTCTTTCATCTAAAATGGCACCGAGCAAGTTTACTTTGTTTTGGGATTGCATGTCGAAGTAATCGATGTATGAAAACTGTATAATGAGTGTATTGATAGCCAAACAAGCCAAGTACAATTCAGACATCCACTGTTTTTAAATAACAGCACGGTCAACTTTTTCAACCACTCCATTTTTATGTACATTGACAGAAATTGTGCTTTCTATTAATAATATGCCATTTGGATTTTAGATTTAATGTTTCCTTTTTCAAGTCAAGGTGAAAATGCATTCGCACTCATTTGACTTCCGTAATGTGGTGTATTGTATAGAGTGCTGCAGGGATTGTGTATTGTTGTAGACCAAAACCCGTAAACAAGTAAGCATAAATGCCTTCAATAAGGTCTATAGATAATACAAGCTCAAGATGTTTTCACGCTTTACTCAACAACATCAGTAATACTCCTTGTCCTGAAAAAGGCAGTTGCTAACAGTGGCTAATGGGACTATAGAACGTCATCACACAAACAGGGAAATTCATCAACTTACAAGTTGACTTCACAGCCTTGTTGAGTTTATAATCACGCTCTTGCAAACTATTCTAACTTAGATGGTGACGTTGAAGTCATGCGACTGTGGAGTAGTTCATTTTTAGGGTTTACTGCATGGTATTTTTAGGCTTTAATGTCCGTCAAAGTTCAGTTTTCAAGATTATCATGATGAATAACATGTAAGAATCATAATCTGTTGTTGGCCACAGAACTTATTTTCTGCAATAATCCAAAAGCCAGTGTAAAAAACACTGGGTTTTTGTTGAGGGAATCAGGGTGATGCTAACTACTGGGTAGACCTATACAAATGCAACATCATTGACTGACATTATTGCAACAGGGTGTTTGACAAAACATGTACTTGATTTTATCCCAAAAGTAACACTTTTTGAAACTAATCAGTGTTAGTAACCAACATTACTCAGTTGACTCTAATGCAATTCATGTAGCTAAAACAGCAGAGCATTGCGCAAGAAATGCGTGCACTTAAAACAATTGATGAAAGTGACAGCTCTAAGTTGGTAAAATTTGATAAATATTCTTCTTTAGAACAACATACACTGATGAATATATTACTAGGAACATGTGTTCAGAAAGTAAATGGGGTCCATGTTGACTTTAAAGGCCATCTTTAAAGACACGCCATCTGCACAACATAATCAACCTTCTGGAAAACTTCTCCAAACTGGTGTTTTAGTTGCTTAAAGCAATTAGTGAGTTTGACAAAGCCAGCTGAGCTGTTGATTACAGATATTTATAGCAGTGACAGAAACCTTGAGAGGAGACGGCATTCTCCTCTGCCACCACGGAGAGGTCAGGACAGCTTTCTTTCAATAAAGTTCAATAAAGTTTTCAAGAGGAACAGCTTGAAGTTTGGCAAGCACTGGTACATCAAGCTTCCTCCATCCAAACACTGGACATCAAAGAGGCAACAGATGTGAAGAGATCATAGGAAAAAAAATGACAAACAATACAGCAAAACCTATATAGATTGATGGAATTTGTTGGGTCTACAAAATAGCGTTGCAACTATTAGCCATTTTTTATTGATAGATTTTTACTAAAAGCATGTGTAACAGATGTGTATGCCAGTAAAAGGGGGTGTGTAAACCTCACTCTCCTGACCTCAAAAAGAGGCGCTCTAGCGACTGACGCTAGAGGCTGTAGCCTTTAGCCTCCTTGGTAGAGCGCCCGCCTCCCGCGCCGGAATTCTGGGTTCGAGACCCGCTCGGTGGGATGGTGCGGACCCAGGGGGGTTACATTGGTGCCGTGACCCGGATGGGAGTGAGGTTTAGGGGGGTGAGTGTAACGGATGTATGCCAGTAAGGGCTAGAGGCTGCCTTTAGCCTCCTCCTTTTCCGCGCCGGCATCCCGGGTTCGAGACCCGCTCGGTGTGATGGTGCGGACCCGGGGGGGTTACACATGTTATTCCACATTTTGTGTGTATTCTTTATAATATGTGTGAAAAGGTTTTAAATGTAAGCATCACAGTATAAGAACTCATCTCAAATTCATTGGTTCACAAATGAAGGAATGTCACGAGTTGTTTCTTTTTATTAAATCAGCAATATACACTGTTGTTTGTGTAGCTTGATCCATGAACAAATGACTCTTATGAGGTGATTCGTTTTATTGAATCATTAATGGACAACACGATCAGTATAGTCTGATTCGCAAAATAATAGTTTTTACAAACTGATTCTTTAAAATAAATCACTACTATACAGTAAGATCAGTGTAGACTGTTTCACAAACTAATGACTCTTTTGAGCTGATTCTTTTTACTGAATCAGCATGATCAGTGTAGTCAGATTCACAAACAATCTTCTTCTAATGAAAAGTCCTTCACTGAATGAATAGATCAGAATCAAGTTTTGTGACAGCCACACACACACACACACACACACACACACACACACACACACAAATGCATGTACATGTGCAGTGGCACACACATGAGAAATTCCTTTGGCCTTTTTGGCTTTTCTGACCAATGTACCCTTTTTTCCAAACCCAAACCCAGGTGGGGCAATCAGGCAAATTCCCCTTCTCTCACCAAACGCAGGTGGAGCAAAGAGACCAATCCTCCAACAACAAGCGGGCCTATCGGTCTGGGAACAGATGGCTGTGCCATGCTTGAGCTTTCTCAGGTAGATCAAACAAAACGGCTCAACAATGAACAACCCTGAGAGAAAAGACAGAGAAAGGTCACATTTAGAAAATATGTATTTCTCGTTTATACGAACGTGATCTATACTCCCAACGCACAACATGACGGCTGCTTTGTGAGCGGTAAAAATGGTATTTCAAAAAAACTCAAACAATAGACCCCTCTGACTTACCTGTGCATTCTTGGAGGATTAGCTTGCATGGTGAGACGCTAGGCCATCCTAGGAGAGGAAGAGGGGGCCGTAAAGGCTTTTAATCGATTCCCAGGCTGTCGGGACCACCGGCCTCACACAAGGGAGCTATTATGAATGTTACCTGCTTTCCAGTACCCAGAGGCTCAGTTCAAAGGGTCTTGAGATGGACTTTCAAGCCCGGTGGGAGAAGTGTCACCCTACACTGCTGTGAACAGAGCCCGGCTTTTGATGATCCGAGGGCCAAATATCAATGGGACGCACAGCAGCCGTAAATATGCACTCACCGCCCAAACGACAACGCAGGGTGCTAGAGGTCAGACGAGGATAAGACTGCTCGAAATGGGATTTTAATAAGTCTGTACAGATAGGGAAGTGATTAAAACAGAAGTGGATAAGATACATTTGTAAAGCACCGCGCTGGTAACGGTTTACGCCTCGGGTTATATCTTAAAAGCATGACTCACAACCGGCTTGTCAAACCATGAGTGCTATAAATGAAGTTCGATATATGGTTTCTTGACTTGAATGCAGTTCGTACCTTCAAAGCATTTCCTAAAAAAACACTATTGAAGAGATGATTAAGGTGTTTCTCTCATTTCCCTACATCATCTTGTTTTCTGTTCTCTTAGCCATAATTCTTTGAGGAAAAGGAAGTGCTAAAGTGCACTAGAGTTTCTTTTAGAATAGATTAATTGGTGCAGAACTCATACTAAAGATTTTGGGATGTTTCAACCATGTGTGAAACCCTCATTATAATGTTTATGTCAAAACTCTTAACAGGACCTTTCCTTGGTTTCTGTCTGCGGATGAAGGAAAGCATGATCAAAGATGTGACTCGCACTAACCAAATCCCACCAGAGATGTCGGATACAAAGGAGGATTGAAGTAAAATTCTTACAAAAAAAAAAAATGCAAAGGAAACTGAGGTGCCAACATGATAGGAGCAAAAAAATCCCGAAAAACAAAAGGTTGCATCAATAGTTCATGGGATTTTTCAAGGTTTGTCTTTTTATATCCTTTGCCTTATATTTACCTCTGTTGTCAAAGGAGTGCTGTTCTGCTGCTACGATTCAAACACCTCAGAGATGAAGAGGATCCAAGATGGAAGCTTTAGTTGATGCTGTCATATCTGTGCAGCACTGCGGGTTCAACTCAAGGTTACCAGGTTCTCAGTGGCATCATTGCACATGCCACAGAAGGAAGAAGACATGATTTAACATTGTCCACAAACTGGTATCCCACAGGGTTCTGTCAGTGGACTGCTATCGTTATCTTTTCTAACAGTTTGGCTTTGTTCATAAACTGAGTGGTGTACAATTTTAAGAGTGTTATGAGACATTCATATGAAGGTAGAGCGGGAGGCTCTGAGAAAACTAGAGATGATTATGGACAGGTCGTCTGGAAGTATTATAGCTATATCAACCCCTCCATCAGGTGAGAAAAGGCTTTTTTTTCCTTTAATTATAGGTTCATACCAACAATTCACACATACCAAATATTTTCACATTAGCTTCACTCATTAAACAATGTTGGAAAAACCTGTTGACCTGTGAAGCACCGCTGAAACTGATATCTTGTGCAATACTATATCTTCTCATAAATTGTAAAAAAAAACTTTTCGTTACAGTGTTCGGTCTTAATTTTGTTTTTGTTCATTTTCTATCTTCTATGGAGCACAAAATGAGATATTATTCAGAATTTCTTTGCTGCTCTTTTTCCAAAAACCAGAACCAGACACCCAAAAAGCTCAAACTAGTCCATGAAACAAGTTTATTTAATGCGCTATATCCCAAGTCTTCTGAAGCTATGTTATATTAATATTATGCCATTGTTTGTAAAGTGATAGTTCACCCAAAGATGTGTGTGTGTTTTAAGTTGTTTGGTTCTCAGAGTTTTCTTTAATACATTTTTTTATCTTAATTTGTGTCTTACAGAAGAAAGTCATACTGTTTTAGAATGACTTGTGAGTGAGTAAATGATGCCAATATTTTCATTTTTGGGTAACCCATCTCTGAATATATTTAAGAGCAAATATGGATAATTAACAAGAACTAAACTGTGGAGTCTGAAAAGTAGGCCACACCAGAATGCTGCTAATTTAGTTGGGAATGTTTGAGAAGTAAAGTTTTTTCGGAAGCATTTTTGACTTAAAACTATAAAGACGATCACAATAAGACCAAGAATACGTATTATAAAAGATGGATTTCATGTTGAGTTCAATTTGTTAGTGCAAATGAGATTTGAGACGTACAGCGGAGAACATTTCCAGCGAATAACTTTCGTCTGTTCCTCACATAAAGCTATCGTAAGGCTCCAGAAAGACTTGGAATTTAATGAACGAGTTGCATGAACTACTTTTATGGTCCCGCTTTGTCATTTTCGTTGAGTTAGGTGTGTAAATGACAACATAACTTTCATTTTTGGGTGAACTATTCCTTTAACCTTTCCCAATCACATACTTCGAGAGTTTTATAACTTTCACCAAGCGTTAATTCCCGTTAAATTCTGACAGGCGCTGTTGGGAAGCTGATTGTGAGCCGGCACAGTATCGTGAGAGCAGCAGCCTCGGCCCTGACATCTGCCCAGCTCCTAAACACTTCTCGTCCTGCTGCGTCCTTCTGTTCACCAGACCTCTGTCCTTCAAGTTTACAGCAGCAAGATCCAAGATAACGACCGCCTGCGAGATCCAGCTGCAGGTAACTGTGTGTGAAACCCTCCATGTTCTCTTGAGCCTGTCTTTCTGACCTAATAGTAGACATTGTTTAATGTCCTTCTCATCTGAAATGATTTGGAGCTGATGAATACATGAGATACAGGAAAGGCTGCTGCGAGGAGTCCACCGAGACTCGGTCTCGATAAAGCTGGAATTAGTGTTCTGTACCCTGCACTGAAGAATTCGAGCATCACTGCCTCATTATCTCCAATAAGCGTCAATTAGCTGCTCTGTAACAATACCACCACCACACATGCCAACGATTTAAATAGGACTATTAAAAGCAAAATGATCTGTGTTTATGATAATGACATGAGGATTGGGTACTGTTATATAGTTTCTTTTTTTAAGTTATGAATATAAATGATGGCTGTTTTATGTCCAAGTTTAAAGTTCTGAGTGTATATAATCAGAGCTATGTTCAATAACCCCAACGTTACTGCTAAAATTCATAGGACTCTGGATCATTTTCATGAGTGGATCAGAAACAGTCCTGTTCGATCATCTTGCACTTACAGGTCTATGTTTTGTCAAATATTAGTTCAGCCAACAATAAAACCTCTGTTGTGATTTACATGATTTTCTTTCTGTGGAACTCTAAAAGCGATATTTTACTGAAAGATCACACTTCTTATTTCTGTATACATAGTTTTTTTATGGGATATGACCCAGACTGGAGTTGAACCCAAGATAACAGCTCTTATATGTCATGAGCATTGGCATAAACCACTGTGCCACATCTTTGACCCATTTATGTTTAATAGAGGAGAAAAATTAATACGCATGTAGAATGACAGGTGTGTGAAAAAGCTTTAATTATATATAAAAAAAACTATTTAGAACTCTGATATATATTTTTGTGGTCTGTTTTATTTATTTATTTGTTCAAAGCTTCTTCTTTCTTTGCGTCCATATGTATTTTTTTGTACATCTGCCTTGTTTGCGCAAAAGTTTCTTCAAATATTAGAAACACAAGACATAAAAGGGTTTTTGTAAATCACCCTACATCCATCCACACATAATACATAAAGAGTTTATGCTAATATTCTCATGACAGCTGGGAGAATGAAGGACAGGCTTCTTATTTACATCAGATTTTCTTCATTAAAACGGTCGTAATCACTCACAAGCTTCAAACAGTCTGAGCAGCTATCACAGGATTTCCTTATTTCTTTCTCTAGTGTGTGTGCAGTATTACACTCATCACACAGTTTTAGGGCGAGAGGACATGCTACTGTCATTGAAACTTTAGCAAACATTAACTTACCTCAGCTGAGGGACGATTCACTGCTTTGAGTTGCTCTCTGGTTTCATACAAAAATAAATATAATGTATGATTGATGACCTTGTCTGAACAATCTAGACATCTTCAGTGTTTTTAGGAGATCTTTCGTGCACAGGGCCTCTCTTTATATAAAAGAATCCTAAAAAAGTGGAAGATGTTACAAACTACATGCAACTAAGATAAATTTCAAATCTGAGTGTTGTGCCATATTAATATATGTGCATATATTTGCATACTTTGCAAAGCCATTAAAATGATTAATGTGCAGATTACTGTACAATTGTACATTTTAATGTGGAAGGGACAAAGAAACATTTAGCTGAACTTTAGCTTTGGTTCAAGTTGACTTAATGTTTTATATTTGTGTAACGCATATTTTCATATTTTTCATAGAATTTGTTTCAGATCAAACAATAATTGGCAGACCCCCTGCGGTACCGCTGCGGACCCCCTGTCGAAGACCCCTAAGGTAGAATTTTTATGTTCTAGTTTATGAGTTGTGTGTCAAAAATATACTTATGATTTTAGCCTGCAGATCATAAAACAGACGGAAAGGACAGAGGAAGAGAATTCGGGCCATATCTGGAGACCAGAGACTTTTTGATTTGAATCTGTAAGTAACCACCTAGCAAACATTGTGTCAAACATTCAGAAAATGATAAGTTCTGGAAACTGCTACTCTGAAGAATAGAGCGAACCTTTTCATTTGCGGTTTTTGTTTGTTAAATTCTATGCAATGATCCCTGTCATTTGACAAAATGTTGTGGTTTTGGATGTGTGCACATATAGGTCTGCCAGGAAAAAAATAAATCAATTCTAAAATCATTGAATCATTACTCACTGGCCTTGAAATTGTGTTTCTCCTGCTATTTTGAAAGTAACTCCAGAACACTGAAATGATTAGCTGTCACAGTGTGTTGGGTAATGACATTCGTTGTGGCGCACCCTACATACTAATAATTGCAATAGTCTCATTGTGTTTAACGTGCCATCCTGCATCCAATTTCCCACCAACAAAATCCTGTCATTGAGAATAAGTCCAATCTTCAAACCAATCATCTATTAGTATATCCTCCAGGTCCATTTGCATATTTATTGCCCAATCAAAGTAGCTCCTGTCATATCTCAAACATATGTTTGCCTGGCCGCGCTCAAAGAATTCCCTGGCTATTTTAAATGATGGCTTTTTAAAGGATTATGAAGAGGACGCAAATGAACTTTTAGTGATGTAAATAATCACTTGCATCTTGGAAAGCTTCCAAAAAGTAAATATATTAGACTCTGAAGGCTTATCTGCAGTGGATGTGAATGCATGCTAAATGGTTCTCGGGCAGTATGAATGAACTGTATCCTTCCTGATAACAAGCTTAAAAATGAATCCAATCATTTGCATTTATTGCAATAATCACCACTGCAACCAATTTAAGTGGTTGCACTTGCATATCTGCACTAAATGCAATAATGGGGCAGATTTGCAAGAGAAGTGCTTGACTGCATTGCTGGCACTGATGTGTTTGCCTGATATGTCGTGTCTGTTTAGCTCGGTGGACAGAGCGGGTGAGAGATTGTGAGGCGTCTGATAAGTCATTTATGATGCCAACTACATTCATCTCAAAGGGGAAGGGTACTAGTAGAGTTAGACTGACGTGCGAGACTCCTGTGTTGCATGTCACTTAGATTTTTTGCTGAAAGGAAGATGGCTCACACAAAAAGCTGTTTCCTTTCCTCTGAGTGCACCAGCGCAGAAAGTGTGCGTGTCTCTGCTGCTGAATGTTTGAATGCAGAAATGCTATTTAAAGGAATAGTACAGCTAATATGCATTTGTATGTATGTATATATATATATATATATATAATCTGGATGCATAAAATTAATCAAAATTGACAGTGAAGTCGATCATAAGGTCATAAGGCGAAATGTTTCTATTTCAAATAAATGCTGTTCATATATATATATATATATTAGTGCTGTCAAGTGATTAATCGCTATTAATCGCATCCAAAATAAAAGTTTTTGTTTACACAATATATAAGTGTACTGTGTATATTTATTATGAATATACAAATACACACACATACAATTTATATTTTGAAAATATTTACATGTATTTTAATATTTACATATATATTTATATTCATATAATTTATATTATATATAAATATATTTCATATATAAACATACCATATTTTTTGTAAATATATATACATGCATGTATGTGTTTTTATACATAATAAATATACACAGTACACACACATATATTATGTAAACAAAAACGTATATTTTGGATGCGATTAATCGTGCTAATATATATATATGTGTGTGTGTGTGTGTGTGTGTGTGTGTGTGTGTGTGTGTGTGTGTGTGTGTGTGTGTGTGTGTGTGTGTGTGTGTGTGTGTGTGTGTGTGTGTGTGTGTGTGTGTGTGTGTATTCTGGATGCATAAAATTGATTAAAAGTGACAGTAAAGGCGTACAGAATCCTGCACAAAAAGTATATCAAAGTCTTTACAACATTTATAATAATAAATGTTTGTTGGGCAGCAAATCAGCATATTAGACTGATATCTGAAGAATCATGTGACACTGAAGACTGGAGTTATGCTGAAAATTCAGCTTTTCATCACAGAAATAGATTAAAATTAAAATGCATTCAAATAGTAAACACTTATTTTAAATTGTAATAATATTTCCAAATATTGCTATTTTTTCCTGTATTTTTGATCAAATAAATGCTGCCTTGGTGAGCAATCATAAACATTAAAAAAATCTTACTAACCCACACTTTTGAATGGTAATGTATATGAACATGTTCCATAAAATTTCACAGCCAGAAAGTGTCCAAAAACCTTTTGGCTTTAATTTTGAATAATATATTTATTACTTCATACTTCATAAACTTCTTGCTCTAAAATGTCACATGTTTTGATATTTTGTTATATAATACAAAGACTGCATTAGGGCTGTGCAAATAATCAAATTCGATTATCATGCGCATCTCGTCAATGAAGCCGGTTCTGTGATTAGTAGTAAATCTCCATTACCTGCTTTCAAATGGAGCAGCATTTACTACACATAGCCGTAGTGCAGTATTTGCACAGCCCTAGACTGCATTATAAATGATAGCTTAAATGTCCATATACCCTTTGGGACCATGTGTGTGTTTGTTTATAGAAATTGAATAGATTCATATAGCACATGAGTCATATGAATACTTCAATGACACCTTTATTGTGCTTTTGTGAAGCCTGAAAGCATCTTCTTCCATTCATTGTTTTTGAATAAAAAACAGATGATTATTTAAAATTTCTCCTTTTGTGTTCCACAAAAGAAAGTAAGTCCAAACGGGTTAGAAATGACATGAGGGTGCGTAAATGACGACACGATTTCCTTTCTGAATGAACTGTTTGTTTATCTGTAAGACAGTATTTCCTGTTTATTCCGTTGCATCAGTGATGTTACCAACACCTGAGCTATATATAAATGTGGCAACAACCCAAAGAAAGTGTGGTTATTAGATTCATAAACATGCTCGTGACAGTCAGAGATTCTGGAAGAATCCGTAAATAACTCTGAGAAGTGCGCAGGAGGTGGACTGATGGAGATAATGAACGTGCAGGAGGACAACAGGGGGCAGGTGGGGGGACAGGGGGTGGAGGGGTTTGATATGAAAATAATGTCATAATTACAGGACGATCAGCTCAGATGCAAACTATGAGCTACAAATCGGAGCCTCTTAGGCACAGCCACAGATTTCCTCAAGTTTAAATTGAAGGACTCTTATGAGTTCAATAAGTAATTTAAAAAAACTTTTGTTTTAAATTTTTTCTCAGTTCGTAAAAAACAGCACAAATTCAGTGTACAATAATGCACTTACAGCAAAAATGATGCAAGACGTTGCAGTGTTAATAATAGTTGCACGATTAGCAGCGGTTCTTTTCACTTAATCAGCTGTAACCATGAGAAGTGTTTGTCTTGTCTCCAGTTGTTGATCATTTTATTGCCTAATTTAGCAACTTTTCTTGAAGGAAAATGGCAGATAACAATGCTTTGCCATTTCACACTTCGTTCCAGCCCAGGTGAGAATAACATTTAATACAATTTTACCACTTTCACACTTTTACCACAAAATCATGCTGTTCACAGAAATCTCCTTAATGCTTTTGGCACGAATTGTAACGCTTCTTAAATTAAGAACAAGAAGGATATAGCGAGAGAGAGAGAGAGAGAGAGAGAGAGAGAGAGAGCGAGAGAGCGAGGAGAGCGATGAGAGCGAGAGAGAGAGAGAGGCGAGAGAGAGGAGAGAGAGAGAGAGATGAGAGAGAGAGAGAGAGAGAGAGAGAGAGAGAGAGAGAGGAGGGTTTGAGGTCAGAAGAAATCTCTTATGCTCACCAAGGCTGCATTTATTTGATCAAAAATACAGTATGGACAGTAATATTGTGAAAAAAATATTTAAATGCTATTTTCTATTTACTGTATTTTAAAATGTAATTTATTCCGGTCAGTACTCCG